>CAJQZJ010032121.1:9927574-9982768 GCA_907164525.1 Lophiomys imhausi
CCAGTGCGCTGATTAAACCACAAACACGGTATACCATGAACAGAGATTATCAGGGCCAGTGGACTTGGAAGCTGAAGTGACCTTTAGGGTACCCTGGAGGATGCCCTCATTTTCACATCTACTGACAATATGGGAACCAAGAGCTACAGCTGAACTAAGTGCTGCTTGGTTACATGAAACATCAGTGGGAGGGAAGGAATTCAGAAACCTATCCACCAAAGAAGTACTGGTGTGGTCATGTTTTTATTTTCTATTATACAGTTATTTCACTAGGCCCTCTTTTGTTTTTAGTTTGTTTTTTTTAATGATGCATAAATAACTCTTAATAGTCCTAGTGTAGTTTTATATTACTCAGGTTTTATAATTGTTCTGTATTCATAGACTCTTTACTATTCTTATACACAACCTACAGCCACCTCTCATCCCTATCTCATGTCCTTGTTCTTTCTCATGCCCTGCTCTTTTCGTGTGTGTGTGTTTGTGTGTGTGTGTGTGTGTGTGTGTGTGTGTGTGTGTGTGTGTGTGTATAAGGGTGTATATGGCACATGAGAGGAGTCAGAGAACAATCTCATTTGTCAGTCCTTTCCACTTTGTTTGCCTGGGAGCTTCCAGGTCTCTCCTGTCTCCCATCTCTCCATAGGACAGACATGTGCTACTTTGCCAGTTCTCATGGGCTCTGGGGATTCAAACCAAGGTTCTCGTTGTGTAGCAAGTACCTTACAGCCCCATCTCCCCAGTTCCTTTACTTCTTTCCATACCTTTTATCTTTAAATTCTGTGGACCGTAGCTGTATTCCAACTTCCCCATTCCAGCTACTTTTCCCTCCTCCATGCTTTTCTCAGTTGACCTAACTAATCCCTATCACCATCCAGTCTATTTTGCTTCCACTCATAACTTTGGTAGTTAATATCTTTTGGATTTTATTTGGTTGTTTTTTGTTTTGTTTTGTTTTTGTTTTTGAGATAGAGTCCCATTATGTAGCCCTGGCTGACCTGGAACTCATTATGTAGACCAGACTGGCCTTGAACTCAGATATCTGCCTTCCTCTGCCTCCTGAATGCTGAGATTAAAAGCATCCTCCACTTTGCCTGATTAGTAATTAATATCTTTTCATATACCTTACTACTTTGTTCTTTTTACCCCCAGTAGTTACTGAAGTTAGAAGTGATGAGTTTTTTTTTTTTAACAGTAATATCTAGTAGTGGCGATTCTACATTCTGAGGTAATATAGGGGATTGCACCTTGTTCCCAGAGGATGTAAACTGGGAATTTAGCTGGTGAACTACTATAAGTAAGCTAGTCCCACCTAAGGATTGCAAATACTTCAATTAAAGAAAAATATAGCTTACAAAAAACCCAGCCAAAGAAAAAATCCCTGCTGTACAAGCCCAAATGCAGATATATAAGAAACAGGAAAAGCAAACAGTATGTCCCCTCTGATACATAGAAAATCCACAGTGATGGATTCCAGTTTGAATGAATTAGATGGAATTCTAGACAAATAATTCAGAAGAATAACTGTAAGAGTGTATAATAAGAACAAAGAGAACACAAACTCCTAAAATGAACAGAGAGCTGAATGAAATAAGAGAATATGAAAGAATTGAACAAAACTACAGAAATACTGAAATATCAAATTGAAATTTTAGAAAAAATTTTTTAATAAATAAATTTATTTATTTGTTGCTTCAGGTTACATCTCTATCATATTGTCCTCTTTCCCCCCTTCCCAGCCGTGCCCTCCCACCCTCTACCCCCTAACCCTTCCATCCCACTCCTCTGGAGTGGAGTGTCCCTACATAACAGTCCCTCGCCCCAGTTCAGAAGTCATATGAGGGCCACGAGCCTCCTCATACACTGGGGGCCTACAAGGCAGTACCACCAGTGAAAAGTGTCTCATTTCCAGGGAGAGAAAGCTAAAAAAACACACATACAAACAAAAAAAGTCTATGTCCATGTTCCCTTTGGTGCGTTGGTTGTAGTATAGATATCCTGTACTATATAGCGAAAATCCGATTATAAGTGAATAGATGCCATGTGCATCCTTCTGAGTCTGGGTTAGCTCACTCAAGATGAGCTTCTCTAGTTCCATCCATTTGGCTGCTAATTGCATAATTTCATTGTTTCTGATAGCTGAGTAGTATTCCATTGTGTAGATGTACTACAGTTTTTTAATCCATTCTTCAGTTGAGGGACATCTGGATTGTTTCCAGTTTCTAGCTATTACAAATAAAGCTGCTATGAACATAGATGAGGAGACTTCCTTGTGATTCCGTGAGGAGTCATTTGGATGTATGCCCAGAAGTGGTATGGCTGGGTCCTGAGGCAAAGCTATTCCAAGTTTTCTAAGATATCGCCATACTGACCTCCATAGTGGTTGCACAAGCCTGCACTCCCACCAGCAATGGAGTAGGGTTCCCCTTTCTCCACACCCTCGCCAGCATGTGCTGTCATTTGAGCTTTTGATCTTAGCCATTCTGACAGGTGTGAGATGGAATCTTAGAGTCGTCTTGAAATCACATTTAGTTAGAAATCACATTGATTAGTTTCTACCTGAAATTAAAACATAACTATTACACAGTATGTTCCTCAGTTTATCATAATTGAGGAACTCACTGTCACTCCCCAGTTGACATAGTGCTTCCCTTTAAGACAATGCTTACTGAGGTGAGCATTTGGGACACTGCTGTAGAGAACCTCTTCCTGTCAGAGGCTGTCACTTAGATGGAGGCAGAGAGCCTTGGATAGTGGATTGGGGTGAGGCCAGCAATATACTGAGCATAAACTCAGAAAAAGTGGCTGCCTGTTCTATGTCACCACAATCCCACCACCTGCAGGTTGTTCTGCCCCACTGTAAGATTTGCCTTTGCTTATTAACACAGAGAAATAGGTACAGTAGAGCCTTTATGGCAATTGCATGAGCCAGTACTTGTCCTTTATATTGCCTTTGGCTGAGAAAGATTTCCATGTGATACTCATCTATGGAGAGGACTCCTAGAAGGGAGGAGACTAAAGCTGAGGTGGAGATGGCAAGAAACTCAGGGTAGAAGAGCTGCTCAGGGAAGGTGTGGATAGGGAAGGGATACTTAAAACAGAAGGGGAAAGAGTCAGCTAGGCTGGAGCTCAACTGTGGTAGAAAGATAGTTGTCACCCACACACTGGGGAATCTCAGCTTTTGGATAGCAGGTGGAAGGCAGCAGTAACTGTTAAGACACCCAGTCCAAATGCCTGGAAACCACAAGCCTGCATTGGCTAAATCTATTCTCTTGAGTCCTTCAACTTAATATCCTACAGAAGAAGAGTGTGGTTCCCTGAGAAGGCTTGAACACACTGTGCCCAACTGGAATTGCCTTAGATCCCAGGAATTGATTGGTCTAGGTCAGCAAATCAAGGGGCCTCTGCTGATGGGTCTTGACATGATTTCATACTTCTCAGTATGATTTTAATTTGTGCATGTAATGCATAGAGGGCAGCACCCAAGCATAAATGTTATTTTGTCTCAAGGGACCCTAGAACCGCTGTTCTAGGTGGCACAATTTCTGGCTCAAGACATGCCCAGCACTTGGCTCAGTGAGAAAGGAATGAAAGCCTGGAGCGTGGATGCCTCCTTAGAGTTCTGTAATCCTAGATGTGGCAGAAAGTCAGCACTTTACTGTATACTGTGTACAGAAATCTGCAAAATTATATTTGTATACCATGAGCATTATCTACCCCTTATTAATCAAACATTCTTGGGTAGATGCTAGACTGGAGATATTTTAATCTCTTTAGTTATTGTAGTCTGTTGTTTGACAAGCATATCTCAATGTATTCGAGCCTTGACTTGCTTGGCTTCCTTTAATATTTTCTAGTTATTGCCTTTAAACAGGGATGATACACAGTTGACATCTTGTTCTAGAAACATCTATTCATCACTGTTAGTGCGTACACACATACATGCACATGTGGATGTGTAGAGACTAGAGATTGACATTAAGAGTTTTTTCCCTTTGCTCTCTGCCTTACATTGTTTTGAGATAGGGTCTCTCACTGAACTTGGAGCTCAAATTTTGTTAGACTGGTTAACCAGTGAGCTTCTGGGATCTGCCTTTGTCCACCCTCACTCAAACACTGGGCTTACAGCACATTTAACTTTTTACATGGGTGCTGGATATTCAAACTTACCCACTGAGTAACCTCTCTATCCTCATAAACCTCAGTAGGTGGACTAGAAGAAATGAACCAAGTATAAAGACCTAGGTTAGGAGTGTAAAAAGCTCCCTGTGAGAAAACCCAAGGCAGAGCCAGGCCTGCAGGTAGATGTAGGAGCATCCCCAGAGACAGAAGGCATGGGGCCAAGTGAGACTGAGGATGCGGGAGTGCCCTAGCCTGCTGAGGGTGCCCGGAGTGCCCTAGCCTGCTGAGGCTGCTGAACTCTTAAGACATCTTCAGAACCCTCCTTTGTGATAAGGCATGGATTGGTAGTTACTCAGTGGTAGGTTTCTTGCCCTATATTCATTGAAGCCCTGGGCTGATATAGTGTGTGTACCTAGAGTGTGTGTGTTTTAGGGAGATGGGTATGGACTCTAAAAATGGCTGGTTTTATTTACCACCTTCAAACTCATCTGGCTTTGGAGTAGCAGGGCTAGTATTAAGTCCTATGTTCTCATCACAGCATTCTTTGCCTGTGTGCCTCTTGAACTAAGGCTGGCAAGACAAGTAGCCTAAACAGAAGCTCTCTCCACTTGAGGAGGGGAGGTGGGCCTACACTGTGGAATGGGTCAGTCCTAATAGAGGTGGAGCCTGTGGACTTACTGTGTAGACGATCAGTGGCAGGTCTACACAGAAACTTCTGAGCTGTTTGTGACCTACCTTCCTTTCCTCTGGCTTATTTGATCAAATTTTATTTGATTTATTTCATCAAATCAAAACAATGATTTGATCCTTGTAGCAAGCTGTGGCTTGGCTTGATAATAATTAATTTAGTGTGTGTGCAGGTGTGTACACACTCGTGTACAGCTGCACAAGTGTGTGCATGTATATGTGGAGGCCAGGGGACAACTTTGGCTGTTGCAGCTCAGCAGCTGTCCACTTTGTTTTTTGAGACAGGGATTCTTACTAGCCTGGAGCTTGCCAAGTAGGCCAAGCTAGCTGGCCAGCAAACCTTAGGATCCATCTGTCTCTACCTGTCTAGTGGTGGGATTAGAAGTGGGCACCATAATGCCAAGCTTCTTCCCATCAGCCCTGTAGGCTCTAGGAATGGAACTCAGGTCCTTGTACTTAGTTATTGACTGAGGTGTCTCCTTGGGTCCTTAATCTGATGTTTAAATGATTAAACTCTGCTTGGTGATATGCTCAATGGAGTGGTCCCATAGCACAGTGAGGACTCCGGAGTCGAAAAGCCTCTTTTGCTAATACCTTCAAACTATGTAAGAATAATTCTTGGTAGTGAAAAATTAACTATTTAAAGGAAGTTACAATAGTGAAAGGTCCTTTTGAGTGATATACACAGACACAGCCATTTGACCAACCCATCCCTGGTGATTTTGAACCTTTATATGGTTACAACTTTAGTTTCTGAATCTATGAAGACATCTTTGCTCAGAAATTGTTGCCTTTGGTGTTCTTTATTATAAACATGCATTATTTTGTTGAGGTTCCAGCTGTGGAGACTTTAGGAAGGCAAGTCTTAAGAAAGCATTTCTGTGGCAGCTTTCCTCCCTGCTGTGCCCTGTGCCTCTCATTGTACTGGAGACATACTGCTGTTCACATGGCTGGGTGCTAACAGGCCAGGAAAGAAGAGAACTAACTCAGTGTAATGCTACTTGCTAGGCAGCATTGAATCATTTGTAATGCCAATACTTTTTGTATTCAGTAGTTCTTTATTATGGATTCTCTCCCATGAATTCTATATTGTATCTATTCGCTTTTTAATGGCCAGACTAGTTAATTGCTCTTACAATGGCTGGTTCTTGGCACAGCCTCCCAACAAGAGGCACAATGTGCGAATCAGAGCAGCCACAGAGTGGCCTCTTTAATTGTAGCTTACCGCTTAGGTTGGATACAACTGGATATTTATTTTTAGAAGGGAGCCTCTTACAGAGAAGCATGGGCTTTCACAGAGTAATTTCACTAAACTTGAAAGTTTTCTGAGACATAGTCTCAGTCTGCATGTCTCAGTGACTGAAACACCAAGTGAGGCAGTGTCTACTGTATGAAGTCAGGTCTGCCAAGAGGGTGGTGAGCAGCAAATCAATACCTTTTAGTTTAGAGTGGGAGGATGGTAACCTTTCACAACTTCCTGGGAAGAAAACACAAATTAAAAGGTACTCTGATAAACAGGATTTCTAAAATACCATGCCCCAGTGTGTTCCACCCTGTTGTCTAATGAAGCCCTGAGATGTATACCATTGTCATATGGCACAGCTGCCTTTGAATAGAGAGACTAGCTTGGACTGTACACATGACCTTAGTGAAATGCTGTGAATACTTAAAAGGAGAGAATCTTCCATGACTGGTGGCTGAAAGGGAATTTAGAGAGATTCACAGCTTAAGTGGGCTTAAGGATAGGGAAGGGTCATGAGATGGGATACCCATGTGGCCTTGAATGGTAGCTAACAGACAGACTGGGTTCTGCATTTGAAAGCTGCAAGGAACTACATTCTACAAACAACCATGATGAGTGTAGAACTACACTGTTCCTGGGGCTCCTGAGCAGAGATTCTTGTCATGCTACACCCAGGGCTCCTTGGGGACTATGATAGGAGATTTCTGTAGGAGTTTGTTGTTGTCCTCACTGTTTGGAGTTTGGTTGATTGGTTTTGTTTTTGCTTTGGGTTTTTTTTTTTTTTTTGAGGATGTAAACTTGATGTAAAGCCCTGGCTGGTCTGGAACTCATTCTCCTGCCTCTGCCTCCAGAGTGCTAGGATTATAGGCTTGCACTACCGTGCTCAGCTAATTCGTGTAGTTTTAAGCTACCAGATTGTATTAATTTTCTGCCCAGCCAGAGGAATCTCACATAAGTGGTAAGTGTCTGTGTGGAGGGAAGACTTCTCTCCCTGGGAGGAGCCATCAGCACTCACTTCTGAAATCTCTCTATTGAGATCATAATATGGGTTTTTTTTCTCATTTTCATTTTTTTCCTTTGTAGAAATAACATTCCTGTAGTTACTTTTATTTTGTTTTCACCATGTTCTGTAATGAGACATATGTTTTACATTAAAGCCTAGTTCATACACAGACACAAGTAAAAAACAATACTGTATCCAAGCTATTTCAGAGTGTTTATCTTTCGTTTTAGTAACTCTATTTCGTGTTTTAAAAAGGTAAGTGTCTTAGTTACCTTTCTACTGCTGTGAAGAGACACCATGATAGAGACAACTTATAAAAAGAGCTCATTGGGACTCATGTTCCCAAGGGTGAGTCCTTACCATTATGGTATGGGGTATGGGAGCAGGCAAGAAGGCATAACACTGCAGCAGTAGCTCAGAATTTAAATCTTGATCTACAAGCATGAAGAAGAGATGGCTAACTGGGAATTCCATGGGCTTTTGAAACCTCAAAGTCTACCACCAGTGAAACAACTCCTCCAACAAGGCCACGACTCCTAATTCTTCCCAACTGTTCCAACTAGAGACCAAGCATCCACGTCAGTCTTATCACAGCAATAGCCCAGCTCTCTGTACCAGCTTTTGTAGTAGTTTCTTTTCTGTTGCTATAATGAAATACCTTGTCCAAGGAAGTTCATTGAAGAAAGAATTTATTTGATTTATGCTTCCAGAGTTAAGGGTCCATGGTGGTAAAGCTTAGTCATGACCATTGGAGCAAAAAAACTGAGAGCTCACATTTTTTTTTTGTCTTTCCCCCCCCCAACACTTATTTCTTCAAGTTACATCTCAATCACATACTCCTCCCTTCTCCCCCTTCTGGCCCCACCCTTCTACCCTCTTCCCCCTCACCCTCCTGTCCACTTTTTAAAAAATTTTAGTCCAATAAAAAGCTTTTTCTTATAACAATAAATACAATACAAAAACAATAAGAACAATTAGGCAACAATTATGAAAATTATAAGGTATAACATACATTCCCAATGTCCAGTCCATATGAATTTGGCAACTGATAATAATAGTCTATTATCTACCTATCTTGATGAGTTTAACATTCTATACCTAACTCAGTTTCCATCTTGCATTACCAACTTAAAAAAGAATCTTAGATCTAGAACATCCTTTTAATTCCTAAACAACTTAAAACTGAACTGTGAGACTATCTAGTCTTCAACCACATGAGGACCTGAGAAGGATAAATGTATCTGAATAAATATTTATTTTTCTCTATAACGTCGGAGCATCTATCTTCAGCCTTTTGGCCAGTATATGTGACAGACATTAATTGTAAAGCAGGAATTATAAAGGACTTGCCTACCCTGTCTTGGCAGAGCTAGGCTGTTGACTTATCTGCTTCCAAGTTTTGCCCTTTTCAGCATTCTGTTTACAGTTGAAGCAAGGGCTTTTTCTTGCCCAGATGACAAGCTTGCCACTAATACAGCCATCTCCAAATAGAGATTCTTCGATGCTCATCATCTACTTGAAGTAGAATGGGGAGTGCTCTCAGTAGCTAACATATCTCAATATCAAAAAATATTAAGAAAACATCTTTGAATGCAATATTCTACAGATCTCTTGAGGTTTTTGAAGACCACCTATCTATCTCTGTATGGATAAGCAAATGTTGCTTGTCTCTTAGCAACTTGATTTCTGATTAACTTAGGAAACATCTCTGATACACTGCACTAGTACCTAACAAAATGGCAAGTTTGAATGATTATTAGTTTGCATTTCTTAATTATCCTAAACAGTTTGTGACAGTTGCTATCAAAAGGCCAAAACTTCACATTGCACTTTTAAGCATTGCATAGGTACAATACCTTAAAAAGAGTTAACCTTAATTTTGTATCAGTATACAAAGATATAAGAGCATATTCGATAATCTACCCCCCCTTTTTTCATTCCTATACCATGTCTATATCCTGTTTTTTCTTCCCCCCTCCCCACATAGGAGGAAAGAAGGATAGACTAAAAGAAAAAGAGAAACCCCTGGGTCTAACCTCCTAAACCTTGTTTAACAAGACTGCTTAACAACTTGTAACCAATCCCCCTCAGTAACAACAAACATCTATAACCCATCAAATGACCAAAACCAAAACAAAACAAAAGCCACCCACCCCACCTTCTGGGAATGGAACATCACTCTTAAAATTGCTTCATGCTGATTTGGGATGTAGGAAACCTGTTTGGGGGCCCAAATAAGAATGGAAAAATGATTAAAAAATGATTAAGCAAGTTAATAGTAACATTTGCTGTCCCATCTTTTTGTGCTTAGCTATTTAAATGTCCTGAGAAGTTTGTAGTCAGAAATTGAACAGTGGGTGGGAAAGTTCAGGGCTTTACTGGCTGGAACAGTCTGTGAGGCTGGACCATCTTAATTAGCCACTTTGAAGTTGTTCTGGATGTAGGTTTTTGAGGAAACAGCTATTGAGGCAATCTGTGAGGCTGGATCATCTGGGCTACTTGTCTTCTTTGATCTCTGGACCCTTTTCTTCAGAAGTTTCAGTTGTCCAGTTGATGGATGCTTTTACTCTCCTGGAAAGATAAGAACAGAACCCTGCCCTAATCCTAACTCTGGGGTTCTACTTATTTTTGGCAGATAATATCTTTCCTAGAGAGAGCTCACATTTTAACTGCAGGCAGGAAGTATAGAGAGCAAAATAAAAATGTAGCAAGGTAAACAGCTCACAAAGCCCACTTCCAGGGACACACATCCTCCAATGAAACCACATCTTCTGAGCTTCTGCAATACCTCCAACAACTGGGGATCGGGTATTCAAATGCCAAGGCTATAGAGGGCACCTCATTCAAACCACTAAAACTACTCTTGACTTCGGAGTTTACCTGGAAAGTGTTAGAAGCTATAGGCTTCTTTTTGTTCTGGTCACGTCAGTCCTCTGGGTCCTTGTTAGGAGAATGATAGATTTTACTGAGTTTGATGCCAACAACAAATCAGTGTCTTTAAAATCATTTTGATAATGGCATGTATATAGATTGGTCTTCAGTTTCCAAACACATGCCCATGCCTTACTGATTTTCTTGGTTTTTATTGGAGGGATAAGTATTTGTTGAAGTCATTTATGTGTGATAACTGTAAGTAGATTTTAATTTTTTCTTATACCTTTGTGATCTAAGAACGTATGTTTTTGCCTTTGTCATTTGGAAGCTTGTTGAGGTTTGGGTGTTACCTGCTAAGAATATCTTATAATATTTTTGTGAGATTGATGAGGTTGACATCAGGGTAGGTCCATTAGTAGGAGACTGTTCTTGTTTCCTAAATAAAAATTGGCCTTCAACTTTACCTTCATGTCTTTCCTATCTTGGGTGGTAGCCACTGTTTTGCTGTCCTTGGTGTCTGCTGCCAAATATGCACACCACTTGGTGAGTTTTCTGTGATGCACCTGAGGCAAGGATTTTGTAGGAAATACACAAGTTTCACAGTGTCTGAACAGTCTGTTGCTTCCTCCATGATTGAGGCTTTTTCTGCGGTCAGGCTCTAGTCTCCTACCTCCTAGCTTTGCACTATGCCCTTACTCTGTCCATGCATGGATAGTTATTCCCCATCATACCCTTTTGACATACATTACCTGAAGTTGAAAGTAGAGTGATAGCCATTTTCTCTTAACTTCAGCTTTCTGAATAAAACCTACCTCCTCCCAGGACACTGGTCTTAGTTGGGTACAGTTCTCCAGATTAGACCTCATCCTTCTCCACATGGGTTGCCTTCCTTTTTAAAATACAGGAAAACAAATTTGGTTCCTTGAGGATTCTGTCTTTCTAAGGTAACAGTAGGAACTGACTAAGTAGTTCCCTCTATCTTCCATCTTTGTATTTGTGTCAGGGGCTTTTGTCCATACACAGTACCATCCACCAATTGAGTATGACCACAACAAAGAAGAGGTTAATAAGGGTGTAAATACACATAGACATTCTATCAAGTTTTCATAGTGAGGGAGGGTTAGGTAATGACTCATTTCTCTCTTATGTACTGTGCCTTCATGCTTTCCCTGTGGCCACTAAGCAGAGCTGGCTCATGAAGGTTTTCAGTCTCAAATGGTTTGAGGACTAGAGAACAGAGAATACCAAAGATTGCAAGAGTTTGTCCATTTTAAGATAGGTCTCAATTGACAGTAAAGCTTGGGTGCAAGAACCCTTGTGTGCTCAACACAGGACAGGAGGAGCTCCAAAAGGATTGGTGGGGCCTATGGTGACTGCTGGGGACAGAGGAGGATGGTGCTTGTAGATAGGTCAGTCTGTGAGACATGATATGCAGAGGTAAAGAGGTATTGTCCACATATGTCCTGAGACCCCTTTCTGTATTTCAGGAAAAATCCTTAGAAATGACAGAGGCTACTTGGGTTGTTATTGCCATATCTCCAAGTAAAGCAAACTTTAGATTCTTAAAAACTCTTGTGTATTAATGTGTTTAAAAGAATATGCCTGCCTTGGTTTTGTTTCATGTTGCTGTGAAAAAAACCATAATCAAAAACAACTTGGGGAAGGAAAAGGTTTACTTCATCTTGCAACTTACTGTCCCTTATGAAGGGAAGTCTAGACTCCTCAAGCAGGGTAGAAACCTGGAGGCAGGAACTCAAGTAGAATCATGGAGGAACATTCTTACTGGCTTGCTCTTTCAAGGATTGCTCAGCTTGCTTTCTTATACAGCCTAGGACCACTTGCCCAGGGAAGGCTCTTCCCACAGTAGCCTGGGACCTCCTATATCAATTATTAATCAAGAAAATGCCCCACAGGCATGCTTACAGGCTAATCTGATAAAGGTATTTTCTCAATTGTCATTCCTTCTTCTCAGATGATTCTAGCTTGTGTCCAAATAACAAAAAACTAACCAGGACAATTGATCCTTTGTTAACTTGACCAACATACTACTATTGAACCATAACCTTCCTTCTCTTTTTTATCCCCAAGATACTGTGTTACTATCACAATATAAAGTAAAGCATAGTGTATAATTTTAAAAGTCCCCTGGTCTTTAAAAATTCAAACATATGGGAAGTTCGGACTCTTTAAAATATCCAAAGTCTGTTTAAAATACCCATTGAAACAAAAACCCAGGTACAGATGTTTAAGTAGCCCAGATATCTGACATCTGGAATTCACAGTCTTTTGGGCTTCAAAGGGCCTTGTGTTGCTCTCCTTCTCTGGCTCTGCCATCGTCAGCAAATGCAGGGTGTCTCACAGACTCATGCTGGCTCCATTCCTCCCATGCTGCTCTCCTTATTAATGGTCATTCCACAGTCCTGACATCTCCGGAATGCTGTGCTCTCCACTTGCTGCACCTGCACCAAAGGTGTCATGGTCTTTCTTTGGGACCTTGACCATGCCACATGGTGCCAAACTTCAGATTTTTCTCCATGATCCCCTCAACCCTGGGATCTTCTCTGTGACTGAGGCTGTACTTTCATCAGTGGCCTCTCCTGGATTTACACAATGCCAAGCCTCAGCTGCTGTCTGAGGTTGACCCCTTTAACCTTACAGTTTTCATGCCATCAAAACCTGTACCACCTGGAAGACTCTTACACATTAAGTACAGCTTCTAGTTTGAGAAGGAGCCCTGGTCATCTCTGGAACACAACGTTGTGTGCTCTTCATGAGGGAATGGTTCCAAAAGCTTTCACCTTAGTAATGCTGACTTCTTTTAGTCTTTGCTGATTTTTCAATTCTGGCATTAATTGTTCCAGTAAAGCAAAAGTTTCACTCCAGAAGTTCTGGTCTCTTGTGGACCATAACTGATTCTTCAGTCATGACTGACTAGAAAACACAGATTCGCAACTCAGAGTATCCCATAAATAGTCAGGATAAGTCAGGCCTCACCTTCTGACTGGTCTCAGCATTCTTATCTTCTAAGTTCCCATAACATCTCTTTAATTTATGAGTACTTAATGACTTTTCTATCCCAAAGTTCCAGATATTTCCACAATTCTCCCCCACAAAATGTGGTCAGATCTGTCACAGTAATACCCTGTGATCTTGGTACCAATTTCTGTCTTAGTTTGCTTTCTGTTGTTCTGAGAAAGACTATAACCATGTACCTTAGGGGAGGAAAAGGTTTACCTCATCTTACAGTTTACATAGTTTCATAAAGAAAAGTCAGGGCAAGAACTCAAGCCTGGCAGGAACCTGGAGGTAGGAACTCAAGCAGACCCATGGAGGAACATTGCTTACTGACTTGCTCCCCATGGCTTGCTCAGCCTGCTTTCTTATACAGCCCAGGACTATCTTGCCCAGGGGTGGCACTGCCCAAAGTGTTATCGACCCTTATATATCACTCATTTATCAAGAAAATTCTTCCACAGACTTGCCTACAGGTCAGTCTGATAAAAGCATCTTCCCAGTTGAGGTTCCCTCTTCCCAGATGACTGTAGATTGTGTCAAACTAACTAACTAGAAAAATGTTCAATGTCCGTGTGCACATTCAGTTAGTAAAGATTACTCGATGACTCAGGCGTGTTAACTGAAGAATACTGGTGACCTCACTGTATAGATACATTATGTTAACATGTATTTTCTGGATCAATTTTCTTGAGATTGAGTTGGATTAGAGATATTTAATTTTGTGCTACTAGACTTCTTTGCAGGCTCATATGCATGGTCATGGTAGTGGGGGCAGAGGGCAGTTTCTGGGAGGTGACAGACAGTACTGCTGTTGGTTGATATCTCATTGGTGAGAGGGCCATGAGGAGAGTGTGCTCCTAGGCTGCACTTAGGAAGTGAGGCTGAGTTCTCAGTCTGAGAATCATGGACCAGCACAGAGCTCCCTAGAATCCATGGGGCAGGCTCTTGAACTGTGATGAGAACTCTCATATTAACTCCAGCTCAGGATCCACTCAGGAGGACACATGGAGTAACTAGCCTCTACCATCTAGCTCTCTGGAAGTGTATTCTAGGATTTGTACCTCACAGATTTCACACCTGCCATGTGTCCTCATGTCAGTAAAAAGGTATGTGAAAGGTGCCAGGGCCCTGAAGGCTAGAGAGTGAGTTTTGCTGAAGCCTAGGGAGTCGAAGTGCTTTTACATCCTCGGCTCAGTTCTTCTTCTGGCCCTTGTTCTCTCCATCCATGTCTCTCTCTGATAAATCCTGTCTAGATCTTTTCCCCTCCTTTGAGTTGGTCACCACTGCTCATGGCCCTGTTGTGTCCTGTGAGCTTTTGTTACATGTTCTTTCAAGTTAAAACTTCTTGAGTATGTTCCTGAATGCACAATTCCAAAATTAGACTTCTTGGGAAGTATTGTATGTTTCATCTCCTCTTTAGCTCCAGGATCCTTGGCCCACAATTGTGTCAGGGCAGTAAGGTTTTGAGGCCCAGTACTTGGGTTCTGTGTGTGAGGTGGTCAGGTAGGAAACCATTTGCCAGCCTTGAAGAGAGTTA
Organism: Lophiomys imhausi; assembly: GCA_907164525.1. NCBI lineage: Eukaryota > Metazoa > Chordata > Mammalia > Rodentia > Muridae > Lophiomys > Lophiomys imhausi. Next base: position 9,942,050 of record CAJQZJ010032121.1, read on the forward strand.
TCTCAGGAGCCAGGTGAAGACAAGACATCTTGCATGCTTTCTTTCTTGCACATTGGTAGAGTGCCTTATAGGACTTAGTTTCCTGACTTGCATATGAAATAATTAAGTTTATTTGTGTAGTGGGGAAGGGCTGCTGAATCTCCAGAGCTTGGAAGTGATAGTCTTTAGTCTCAAAGTATCTCTTAGCAATATTTTTCTCTACATGTGAGAAAACACAACTGTTAAAGTTGCCTTTCCTGGACTTGTAGGGATCTAATGATTGTTCCAGCCTAGCATAGTGACACATACATTTAATCCCAACCCTCAGGAGGCAGGAGCAGCCTGATCTCTGTTAGTTCAGGACAGCCTGGTCTACTTAGTAAATTCCTAAAGCTCCAAAATGAGCCCCTGTCTCAACAAAACACAAGAACATAATGCATATTCCTCTCAAAGCAGTGGGAAATAGTAGACATTATTTGATTTTCTACCTTTGCCATTCACAAAGAGACAGTGTGTCTGGGTCTCTTGGCTTCTTCATAAACACTGACTGAAGGTGTGTCATTGCAGGCTGGGAGTAGTCCTCCATCCACGACGGCTCCAGTGTCTTCCTTCTCTCGCACTTCTGTCACACCATCCAACCAAGACATCTGCAGGTAACACTCCGCTTCACATGCTCCTGGGGCCTGTGTCAGCCCAGAAGTCTCAGTTTTCCATTTGCTTGATCATTCCACCTTTGATCTAAACAGCCCAGTTTTATGTGCTGTTTGCTTGCCAAGCTACAATACAGTCTCATTTCTCCACTTTGATATCTGCTCTCTTTAAACTTGTTTTTCCTTTCTGTGCTTTATTCCACTGTTCTGCATGCAGTTCCAGTGCAGTGTTTTCTGAGTGTTGTCACTACAGTCCCGTGCAGTCTGCTGTTGTCTTGAAAGCTCCTCCATGCCAGAGTTCTCTGACACAAGGGCTCACTGTGACAGTTATCTATAAAGACACATTACAGGCATCAAAGAGAAATCCCTTTGGTTCTGAGTGGGACCAAACCTTCAGGCCTGCTAAGAATACTAACACCAGAAGAGCACTCAGATTCTCAAAGTCATTAAGTGATGTGGGCGAGAAGACCCAGGATACTTTGGAGAGTTTTGACTATATGGAGAGAACATGTTCTGAAGGGAAATTGGTGCTTCCTCAAGGTCCATCTCTCCAAAAGAACAGGCTCCATCATAAAGAAGAAAGAGCAGAGCACTGCCCACCCCTCCACCATTCCAAACACTCTCGAGTCTTATCCCTTTCCACCAACCATTCAGCTGCCTCAAAGAGAGAAGTTGGCAAGGGGAGCATGCGCATCCCAATTTTGGAGGAGAAAGCTGATGAGACCCGGCTAAGAAGCCAGCGACTACTCCGGTACCTGTTCTCACTCTCGCGTGGTTCAAGTGCCAGCAGCTTGCATAGGTTCCATGAGCTAGAGAGCCATGCCAGCCATCCGCACACGGCCAAGTCCTCCAGCTGGCTGGCAGGGAGCGCTGACTTCTGTTCTGATGAAATGGGAGATGACGACGTCTTTGAGGATACATCATCTGCCAAGCTGAAGAGCAGGGTCCTGCGTGCACCCCTCTGCTCAATAGACAAGGACAGTGACCTGGACTGTCCTTCTCCACTCTCTGAAAAATGCACTCCTCTCTCTCCTGTGTCCACTTCAGGGGATGCCTGCAGGTTGGTTTGCCAGGAACCACCATCTGGCTGTTTATGCTAACATCTTCATAACCTTACCTTGATTTAATATGTGAAGTTTCTGAAAGGTGAAGTAGTAGACATCTATTGCCAGCTGTAGAGAAATTGTGTTCTCCAAACAGTGACACCACTTGGAAGCTAATTTCATAAGATGTAGAAACTACACATATTAAAGGCCATGCTGACTCCTCTCAGCAAATAAGCAGGCTTTGCCTAAATATGTAGGAGAAAGGAAATAGTACCTCCAACTTTCTAGCTTGCCCCTGTGAGTTGGGAGTGGCTGGTCTGCAGTAGTCTACCCACATCCCTCCTTTCCTCACTCTTACCTCGGGTATGTCCTACCCTTTCCCAGGTCTGAACTCTACCTCCCACCTTTATCTTCCTTGAGTATCCTTGTTGGGCCCAAAAGTTCTTTGGCCTCATCTGCCCCCACTCCTGTGTCTCCCCTACTCTCCCTTCTTAGTGTCAGCTCATTTCAGAAAACCTGCTTCTGAAATGAGTAACCCAACACTCTAGCCAGGCAAGGCCAGGCACTCTTCAGAGTATCTGTTCCTACCTGTGGCTCAGTTGTTGGAAAACATCTCTGTTCTCAAAAGTCTAAATTCATGGAGATTAGTGGTTGAATCCAAGATGATTCTTTGGAAATACTGACTGTTATAATAATTCTCACTCAGTGCTGTGGTAGTCTCCAAGAGAGGGCAGAAGAGTATGGCTGTTATGCATATGATAGTGAGGGTGTGATTTCGCTAGAGAGCAAGCTTTTTAAGCCACTGCTGTGTTTTGGAGGTGGGAGTGCTGTTTTTAGTTTACATAGATATTTTTCCTCTAATGTCTTATGTTCTATACAGTGTCTTCATTACTGTCTAAATTTTTTACCTTTCAAAGTTTGAAGTCTTCCCTAAAAATGCCGATTTTGTCATTTCTTGTATCATTCTTCCCTTTCCATTGCCAAACGCCATCCTGACGTTGCTGATGTGGTAAGCTGACACCAACTCCTCGTGCCTGTTCTCATTCCTGCTTGTGTGTCCTTTGCTGACAGCCACTTTTTGTTTGCGGAGGAATTGGCCTTCTGGTAGAGCATCACCTTCCTTTACAGGCCCTTCTTTCACTGACTAATTTTCCTTCCATCGTAGAATCTGCCACTGTGAAGGAGATGATGAGAGCCCTCTGATCACCCCCTGTCGCTGTACAGGAAGCCTCCATTTTGTGCATCAGGCTTGCCTGCAGCAGTGGATCAAGAGTTCTGACACACGATGCTGTGAACTCTGCAAGTACGAGTTCATCATGGAGACCAAGCTGAAACCTTTGAGGAAAGTACGTAAGGAGGGCGCTCGGGGAGAGTCACCCTTTCAGGCTGTACCCTGGCCACCTGTATCACTGCCTTACATCTCGGGGGCTGGAGTTTGTGCTGTAGATTCTTGTTTCTGGCAGTGATGTCTCAGGCCTAACCTTCCTTTGTAAGGACTCTCTTCCCTCACACTGACTTTTGCTCTCCCTGCTCTCTCCTTTGACCACCATTATCCTGTGACATCTTGCTCAGCACTTAACTTCTTATGTGTCAACTGTTGTGTGTCTTGTTAAGACACTTAGTGATGCGTGTCTCTCTCCAGCACTCAGCCTAGTTCAACACAGTTTGTATATGTCTGTGCTAAGTATTTGCTGGGTGAAGAGGTGCCCAAGCCACTGCTGCCTTGCTGCCGCTGACTTCCCATTCACACTTGTCAGTTTCATAGTTCTCTCTCTGCCCAGCACAAAAGATCATATTTGGAAGGAGAAAAAAGGCTCCTACTGTGCCAAAAGCATTAATATATAAGGAACTTGCACATTATGAAGCCAATTAAATGCTAAGTTACCTGGCAATGAAGCACACAGAGAAAGAAATGACTCTCCTGGGCCAATCTCATGGGAGGAGGGGTAGTGTAGATAGCTTGACTTGGGCAGTAGTTCTAGATATGTGAGATTTACAGGCAGAGTAAAAGGACTTTAAAGGGTCAGATTGCCTGTGCAGGAAAGTATCTAGTGAAGTAGTGAATGTGAGCGCTTGAGGAGTGTGAGGGGATTGCACTGTGGCTATCACAGGAAAGTGTGAGAGTCCAGGCACAGACGACTCGAGGTGCTGACTCTGCTTCCATTGGGAAACCTAGGGATCTCCCTCCTAAAACTCCAACAGAAAGCAATTGGGTATTAGAGAAAGTGGGTGCAAACTGCTCAAGAAACTGTTTTGCCTGGTCAGAGGCTCTTGGAAGCAACTGTGTGCTAATCTGTCACATGACCTGTCACTCTTGAGTAGTATGAATCATCAGTGAAGTTGTTTTCATCTTAGCCTGTTAGTCTGTGTCCATCATTAGCAGAAGATCTGCGAAATGTTTACACTTTGTTCTCTCTCTCTACTTCTATGTCTTTTCTTCTGATTTGGGAACCAGTAAATGACAAGGCCAATCTGTTTGGAGTAAGTTAATGAGCTCCTAGAGGGATGGCACTGGCAGAGCCTGCTTGTACCAGGAACTCTTAAGCATCGATTTCAAGCTGTTGCTGCCAAAGTAGCAGAGGACCAAAGAGTGAGAGCCTTCGGCCATTCACCTTTACAACATAGATGTGACCCATTCCTACTATGTCGTGCTATCATCACTGTCCCTCCACTCATCCATGTCAGTTAGCAAAGACCTAACAGAGCACCGGGTCTCGACTGACATGTTCCTTTGTCAAGCTTTTCATTGTCTGCTTACAGGAATAAGAGACTAGCTGATGGGAGAGCATTGCTCATCTCAAGCCTAGCTTCTCTTTATTACCCAGAAAGTTGCCTGTGCCTGCCACCTCGTTGAAGCCATGTGGCTTATAGTAGTTTGGGTGTTTGGGAAAATCTGTCTGGTCTGGGTGAGGGAGGGAAGGCAAGCTGGTCATAGCCATGAACAACACTCACTCCCATTGTGAGCCTTCGCTCTAGGTCTGAGCCTCATGCTCTCTGTGTCTTTTCCAGTGGGAGAAGTTGCAGATGACTGCCAGTGAGCGCAGGAAGATCATGTGCTCGGTGACATTCCATGTCATTGCTATCACCTGTGTGGTCTGGTCCTTGTATGTGCTCATTGACCGCACAGCAGAGGAGATAAAGCAGGGTCAGGTGACAGGTGAGTGTCTGGGTCATGAGGTGAGTACTGTGCACAGTGGCCTGAGGTTCTGGGGTTCAGAGCTCTATTTCTCTCAGGCCATGAGTACCTGGGTTTGTAAAGGGTGAATACTGAGGAGGAGACACCAAGGATCCCTTTGGATATTTCTCTGTGTGTTCAAAGCCAATGACAGTAGATGAAATTTGAAATTTGAGAGCAGAGTAAACTACAGTGAGTGCTTGTGGAGAGGGAGGTTTTTGTTTTGTTTTTTAAGATTTATTTATTTATACATATGAGTACTCATTTATGCCTGCATGACAGAAGAGAGTATCAGATTCCATTATAGATGGTTGTAAGTCACCATGTGCTTGCTGGAAATTAAACTCAGGACCTCTGGAAGAGCAGCCAGTGCTCTTAACCGCTGAGCCATCTCTCCAGCCCAGGAAGGAGGATTTAATGAATAAGAAATGAACTAGCTGCCTGTGGGAGTTCGAAAACTATGTCCTGTTTACTTCTGATGTCAGGTGTCCTGATAGGCTAACTGAGTCTCCCTCCTTGCAGGAATCCTAGAGTGGCCTTTCTGGACTAAGCTTGTAGTTGTGGCCATCGGCTTCACCGGAGGACTTCTTTTTATGTATGTTCAGTGCAAGGTGTACCTACAATTATGGAAAAGACTCAAGGCTTACAACAGAGTGATCTATGTTCAAAACTGTCCAGAAACAAGTAAAAAGAATATTTTTGAAAAGTCTGCACTAACAGAGCCCACCCTTGAAAATAAAGAAGGGCATGGAATGTGTCATTCCACCACAAATTCTTCTTGCACAGAACCTGAAGACACTGGAACAGAAATTATTAATGTCTGACAGTGTGGAGGGTGTCATTTCCTGATGTCCACCAAGAGCTGAAGGAATTTGTTTACTGCCAACTGTGTTCCTTCCTTCTGTCATTTAATAGCATAGACTGGGCAGGTGACTATACTGGCCTCTCTTATTCCTCAACCCTCCTTGGTGTGAATATCCTAAAATTCCTGTGGGGCAGGAGCCACTGGGTCCCATTCTGCCAGGCTTCTCGTGGGCTGGGAAGGTGGGAGGCCCATGTATCCATGACAAGAAGCTGGCTGAGTTCCAGCCCCTGGTCTTGAGAAGAATAAGGAAGTAAAAAGCTAAAGCAGAGAACAGAGCACCATGGTATGGGGAGAGCTGCTGCTTATGGGAAGGTTCCCTCTTATCAACAAGACCTAGGAGATGGGAAGGGACAGTGCCTACAAACAAAGCCCTGCCTCACTTGGCTGATGCTGCCACATTGCTCTGGGGCCTGGGTCTGCTGGTGTGGCATTCTCTGAGCAAACAGCACTTTATAAAAGTTTTTATTTTGGAATTCCTGTGTCTATTGGGAGTGATACTTCTATAAGAGTGTCACATTTAGAAATGTTCTCTTTATTGCCCCTATTATCTCTTTGCATCAAAATCAAACTAAAACCATTTCTGCCTTATATATTCTGAGTAGTAGATGTCCTTCCATGTTCAGAAAAGACTCGTGACAAAGCAAGACATACAGATCTGAGACTCCATGTGAATTAATGGATGCTAAGGGCATAATTCCTGTTTTTGAGCCTGTTTCTTGACAAGTCCTGTCTCACGAGCCCACCTATACTTTTCTATTCTGTCAGCTTTGAAATGGAAGGGTTTTGAGAGCTGATGGTTCTAAATCAGGCTGAGTATTTAGAAAATGCTCCTTTTACTGATGTGATTTCAGATGAAATAGACGCACATTGTACACACCCCTGTGATCCAACTCTGCTGCCCACTGTGCTGATGACCTTCTGTGGAGTTACTGCTAAGGGTGGGGAGGTGAACAGGCCAGTTCTAGGATGAGGTCTTGGCATGAGCAGTCAACTGCATGGGCCACTGTGTCACTGACCTCGCCCACACCCACTCTTCTCCTTAACCAGACTTGACGGGATCCTTTAGGGTCTTTAGTCCCACATGTGATCTATTCTGTCATTGGGGTTACCTCCTGCACTAGTTTTCACAAGACAGACAAAGCCAAATCACCATCATTAAATGGTCTTTGTCTCTTTAAAAAGTCTGCTGAACATTTTTTTCTTGAAGGTCATTGTCACAGTAGTCAACTCACAATGTGACAAGGGACCCCAAAAGTATACTCTCCAAGTGGCTGCTGTCAGTTACAGGGTCTTCAAAGCCTCCTGAAGTGGGTGGGGTAATGCCTAAGGTCCTGTCCATCTCTCTGAGCTTTGGCTGCTCAACCTATCTTCTTCAGAGACTGAAGCAATGAGAAGATGAGTCTTTTGTGGTTCCTAGTGGAAGCCCTGTGTTTAGTTTGCAGGTGCGGGACCAAGTTTTGTGCTGTTGTACCCTTGTCTCTGGGGTTGCAGGGTTCATTCGTGGAACTATTCTGCCAGGCCTTTCAGCCATTGTCTAATCAGCCTACCCCTTAGGTCACCCTTCCCTTTCTCTTCCAGACCACATAAGCCTCCCTGTGCTCACTGTGCCCCAAAGTGCAATTACTCACACACCTTCTCAGTCTGAGGATACCAGGCAGCTACAGACTGTCCACTAGCGAGCTCTGACTAGAGCCCTGACTATACCCTTTGGCAGATGCTATGTCTGAGTCCCTGATCCTGTGGCTGAGTCCCCTGATCCTGTTCATCTGTCCGTGACATGATGCTTCAACACTGAGTGTGCAGTCACATGAAGATGGAGATTGTTTTAAGTATAAAGTCCCAAACAGACTCTGAAGCGTCTACAGAGAGGAGAGTGTACCTCAATGGGGGTTGTCCCTGCACAGCTGCCCCAGGGGCCTTGATTTCCCACATAGATAAGGTGACTTTAGAACCATGGCTTTCATGTTGCTCCCTTCATTTCAGGAAGGCCTAACACCATCTCTTCTCTGGCTTCTCTGATGAAATCTGTCATTCATCCTTCTCTCTCAGCAACCCCTTGCTCATTTTTCCTGGAGCTTCTCTGATCTAGCAAACAACTGTATCTATCGGTGACTCAGCAGGAGCCTGACAAGACATGCTGTGAAGGATGTTGTCAGGGCTCTGGGTCTGCCCAGGCCCTCCTAGTTCTTGTCTCCTTACCCTCTGAGTAATTTTGCAGGGTTACCTATCTACCCCATTGCTCCTCATTTTCAGCCTGGGGGTAGTGGGAAGATAGCTTGTGGCTGAACCAAGCAGTCAGACAGCTCTAGGATGAGGCCCCATGGCCAGGACAGCTTGTGCTTGTAAGTCACATGAAGAAGGACATAGTCTCAGGTGCCACTGCCAGCCTTGCTCTAAGCTAGCCTTCACCGTTGTGTGTCATAGACCCATCAGCACACCTTTGCCTGTAACTGCCACAAGTAAGTAGTTGGGGCTGCGCTCAAGTTTATTGCAAGAATTTCCTGGAAATGGTGTAAAAGGTCTCTTCTTGTTCCAGTTTTCTCTGTCTCCTTTCTGGCTTCAGTACATTCTTCCGTCATGTAGGCCTAGGTTTTAAACCTGTGGGGGTCTCTACCTGGACACAAATGTGCAGGCCTCATGCAGTGAGGGACGGGGCAGTTTAAGGCCTTGGGTAGTGTCTAAATGATAGGAGGCCAAAGGCTGTATGGGCAAGGTGATGAGCTATAATATTGTGGGTGTGTTTAGGTGCACATGCATATTTGAAATACTACCCCTTCAAATCTGGTTTGAAATAATTCAGCTTATAGCTGTACCCCGAGGAAAGCCCAAAGCATAGGGAGATAAAGGCATTTGTCTTTGTATTGGAAGTGATTGATGAAGGTGTGTAACTGGTGCACATTTAGATGCAATGTGTAAAGTTGATTGTTAATAAAAACCAAATTTACACTGGTGTGTGTAATGTAGTTTCTAAAAAGCACTTCACATTTTAAAATTTTCTTAGAAAATTTCTAGAAATCTAAATGTCTAATTTTTTAATCCTTTTGTGTATATTCACTGTTTCTCAGTATTACCACTCGAATAATTCTCTGTACAGGGGACTTGTTTGTGCTATACACGGGGGGAGTCTAAAGGTAGCAATAAAGCCTTTCTTTACAAAGGAATTCTGTGATGAGTGTTTTCCAATGAGGAAGCTAGGATACCTTTTCCAGCTCACACATCAGTAAAGAACAGTGAGCCATGGGAGGAGGGGTCCAGCGGTAAGAGGGCTGGGAGTAGAAGGGATCACATCAGTAAAGAACAGTGAGCCATGGGAGGAGGGGTCCAGCAGTAAGAGGGCTGGGAGTAGAAGGGATTAAGATCCATGTGACATTTGTATTAGTTCTGGGTTACTTCACTTAGTCATAGAAACTTGCCTCTAAGCACCAGCTGGATGCCCTGTCTTTCCAGGTCTCCCTTCTTTAGGGGAACGTGATGGCAACAGCAGAGATGAGGAAAACAGGCTAGATGTCCTTGAGCCGGTTAATAGATAATGAGAATGTGCTACCTACATAATAGAATGTTGTTCAGCTGCAAAGAAACATAAAATTAGCATGTAAATGAATGGAGCTGGGAAACACTGTATTACTATGCTATAAACACTGTATTACTATACTATAAACACTGTGGCATGACCCAGACACACAAAGACAGTGTTAGGTGCTCACTCATGTATTGATCATAGCATAAATTCAAACCTTCAGATTTGTGTGTTTCATTTGGAGGACTTATAAAGTCCACAAAACTAGAAAGGGCCGTTGTTGGAGAAAGATTTTGTGAGTGGGGAAGGTAGTAGACGTCAGCTTTTTATTGGTGATCGAAGGAGAATGGTGAATTCTGGGAGCTGAGTGGAGAATGACACCTGTTTTAAGTGGACGTATTTTTATAACAGACTGCTAAGAAGTTTCTTTAAGCACCTATGCAAGCAGTTGGACGGAACATAAATAGAATAAGGTGCCCTGGCCCACACAACCAGAACAGCTGTCACTCACTCTGATGCACTGTTGCTACTGAGTGAGGAAGCACTGAAGTGGGCTGGGGGACACAGCTGCACAGCCCTGCCATGGGAGGGAAGTCCCTGAACTGTCCCCATGCCTCCAAAGTCAGGAAGAAGCAGCATGTGCTGAAGCTTTGTGCTCCCCCCCACCCTCCCATATCCTAGAATAGACTTTGGTTTACAGCCAGACCACCCGGGCGCAGGAGCAGTGCTGCTAGCTTGGAAGAGGCACCAGCCGCTGGAAGGTTCACCTAGAGCCTGCCAGGCAAGCTGGGTTCTCGCTGGCAAAGCCACTGGCTTCCCACAAAGATTCTGGGATAGGAAAGAAGGGAGGCCAGGCTTAGATGGCTACACTGTTGGGAATCCTGTCTGGTGACAGGTAGTAGTAGGGTAGCTTTTTGTTCTTATTACGCTCAGCAATCACACTGACGATGGCCTCCAGGTTCTTGCGGAATCGGATCATGGCTTCCTTCACTGGCTTCTCAATGAAGTGCTCCTCTGGGTACATGCCCAGAAACAGCTGAGGATCAGACATGAAAAGATAGTTTAAGATGGTGCCATATAGATTGGCAGGCCTTGTCCCACCCCAAGAGGCTTCCTTTGGGAGGAGGAAGGATATCACTCATCACCTTTGACCTTTGCCACCTCCTGAGACTTATCTATGCACATGATGGAACACTATGTGGCCATACGAAATGAAGTCCTATTTTTGGAGCACGGATGTGGAGGCCATAGTGTTAAGTGAAAGAAGCAGATGAAACTACCATTATTAAAAGCTGCTATCTCACCAGGTGCACTGGCACATACCTTTCTTTAGTCTCAGCATTTGGAAGGCAAAGACTGGCAGATTTTTGAGAGTTCCAGGCCAGCCAGGGCTACAGAGTAAGACCCTGTCTAAAAAAGAAAGTCCTGCCTCATCTCAAAGAAGCTACCAGAAAGGAGGAAAAATGGCAAATTAGTGAATTCAAAGGAGGATTGAGTAATGTTCTACAGCATGGTAGGATAAATAGTTAATGATGTAGTGTATATCTAAATTAGAAGATTCTGGATGTTCTACAAGGAAGTGATTTGCTTGGGGTGATAGGTCAGATGCCATAACTGAGCAGTATCAATATATGGATATATCACACTATGTCATAAATACGCAAATTACTATGTGTTATAAAAGAAACCTTAGATTGTACAAATTCCACCTCCATTTCCCTATGAAAGGCTCAGGGCTAGAGCTTTAAAAGGAAGTTACTTCCTTGTGGCCAGGTAGTTTTTAGGACATGGAAAGGTGCAGGGGAACCTGGAGGTTCTGTGGCCACAGGGTCCTACTGGCATTCCTTTGTCTTCTTTTAAGGCTTGAGATAGGCAGAGTCCCTGGGGTCAGGAAGTCAAAGTTGCTGGGGGCGGGGGGATGACACACATCCTCCAGGATAATGTGCTTATACCAATGTCTGCAAAGTGTTCAGTGGCTGGAAGAGGGGTGGGGGAGATCTGGGGTTTAGTTTGCAGAAGGTAAGTCAGACTTTGACCAGGAAGTTAGTCTCCTAGGAACAACTACTCTGGTGATGCTGACCATAGAACCATCACATTAGCATGTCTGGAACAGGCTGAAGTGTACTGCCAGTGGGAACAAACAGCACTGAAACACATTGCAAAGGGCTGTGTCTGCCAAGACCTTCACTTTGCATAGCTGTGAGTACCTAGAAGGAACCAGGAAATTCTAACTTCCCTGTAGGGAGCCAGGAAACCACATGGAAAACATTTATCAAGAACTAGGGGTGGGGTAGGGGATATATCACACACACACCCTCTGGTGACTTGGAGCAGAGCCTGTGGCCTCTACTGCCAGCCTGTCCTGCACTCAGGCCCAGGCTGAGGACCTGAGGTGGAGTGTCCCCCACCCCTTTCCAGCTTGAGCCAGAGCCCCAAAGCCCAGGGCTGGAGGATGGGTTGAAACTGAAGCGACCTACACTGCCTCCAGCAATGCCTAGTCTCACCTCATTTTCTTGGAACTGGCTCAGTGCCCACACTGCGCCTAGATGCCAACATGAGCGGCCACGGTCTGGTAGAGTATCCACGATCTGCTCGATGGTGACCACGCCTTTGGCTGTGGGCGGTGGGGCCCGCATAGTTGGAGGAGCATTGGGGATCCAGGAGCACCAGTCATACTGTGAGAGCAGCGCCAACAACATGGTTGCCCAAGAAACCCAGTGCCTGCCCACCTCTGACCCACATGCCTACATTTCCTTGGCTCATGGGGAACCAGCTTAGCAGGCTCCACCCCTCCCTGTGGGCACCACCCACCTTGCTGATGTCCCCATCTCTCTGATATCCCCACCTCACTTTCCTTGGCCCCCTCCTCTCCTGGCTTCTCAATACACAACTTGAACATGGCCCTGTATTGCCTCTGTCTCCTCCTATATTACCTCCCTTCCCTTCCCTTTCAGGGCCCCCAGGCCTCCTAAGGCGATGTCTTTGCCTCTCCTTCCTTTCCAGGGCCTGCAGCTGTCCCAGCCACTTGGGTGCCTTCAGGTATGCATGCAGAGTCCATGCTTACTACTGCTGGTTGCAGACCCTGAGGCTGCTTGGGGATGGGAGGGCCAGCAGGGCAGGCCTCTGGGATGGGTATGGGGGGTTGAGGTGGGGTTGGGGAGGGAATGTGATGGGAGGCTAGGGGTAGTTCCCACTGTAGGGCACCAGGGACAGTTCTCCCCCAGAAAGGGCTAGCTAGGCCTACCTGGCCAAAGTTTACAGCTGCATGCTGGGCCGAGGCTGTGAAGATCACCACTGTCAGGTACTCAGACAACTTCTCCCTGCTCTTGATGGACTTGGGGAAGCCTAAGATGGAGCCATAGACCATGAGCTCATCCCTGTGAGGGGCCTCTGTCTCAGCCTACCCACACTTTGCAAGATCTGCCTGAGAAAGATACTCGAAGAAGGGAGGGGGTGGCTGCTCTGAGAGAGGCACTCAGGCAGGTGGGTATCCTGGAGGTGGGATTAGATACCTTGAAGACAGTCTCCTGCCTCCTGTTCCCCGTGACCATTAGATGCACGGGTCCTGCATCAGAAACAGAATATTGGTGGCCTACCTGAGGCCTTTCTGCCCCGCATGCCGTACACGTAAACATCCTTCACGAAGTCCTGCAGTTCCTGGTCCTCTTCCACCACCTGGTCATTCTCATAGTAGATGTTCACCACCTCAGTTGTGAACCTGGCTCAGGAGGGCCAGCAGGGGTGGGTGTCCAGCAGGTCCCCTTCAACCTGTCACTCCTCCACATGTGACTCATCCCCCTCCCTCTGTCAACACCCAACCCAGGAGCAGGCCTGCCTCATCATCCTCTTCATTAGGGTCTCCCCTTCCCACAGAACCTGGTCACACTCACGACTGGATGGCCTCCCACACTAGCAGTCCATCATCTCGATAGAAGTAGTAAGGAATGTCCTCAGTACTGTCCATGCCCCTGGCCTTGATGGCCTCCGGGAAGCACAGAGAGGAATAGGTCAGGTCCTGGACAGCCCTCTGCACCATCTGTACATGACCACCACCCCCAGTGGCATTGGCCTGGTGAGAGAGCAGAGCTTGGTTGCTTTCCACATCATCTGTCCATACCCAGACCTCTCAGGTTCATCTGTAAGGGACTTTGAGGCCAGTGGGGTGGAGGCAACCTCTGTCCTGTGAGGTACAGGGAGAGAGCTGTTTAACTTCAAGTAAGCCAAGCTCCCACTTCCATGATGGGATGCCATGCTCTGGGGGCCTTACAGCTGCAGCAGAGAGAGCAGGCTTTTGTGCAGAGAACAGCTCTGGGCAGCCAGCCAACTTCCAAGAGCTGGGAACCTCGAGGACCTTGGTGGGCAGTGATTGGGCAGCAAGGGTGTGGCAGTGTGGGAGAAGTCACAAACATCATGTAAGGAGGCGGTTAGTGGGTTGTATGGAGGGTGTATGTATCCGGGATGGGACAGGATAGATACATAAAAAGGTGACAGAGAGACAACCCAGGAAAGAGGCCCTGGTGCTGGACAGGGAAGTGGAGAGCTGCCTGTGGTTGGTGGAAGGACCAGAGTCTCCCACACTTTTCAGACCTCAGATAGGGATGGAACCACAATCCTCCAGGCTCCACATGAGGAGAAGCCACTTACCTTGTCAAAAAGGCCATACTCGCAGATAAGCTGTTCTCGGGCCTTAGTGTTGATGGCAATGGTGAACCTCACATGGGCTACCAGCAGCTGAGCAGAGGAGGAAAAACTTCACTGGGGACCTGGGTCCTCACTCAGCACTCCCAACCCAGCCCAGGCCACCCCACAGTGCAGGGTAGCTCTGGGCCCAGAGAGGAAGCACGGGTCTGTGTGTAGATCTTCCTGCCCAGTAGCTATTGTAGGAGGCCTGTGGACACCATTGTGATGCTCAGTGGTAATGGCCCTGCTACTTGCCCAGCGTTCACACACTGTGAGCCAATGCTGACCATCGTCCTCTGAGGCAGGAGCCCTGCTTTGACCTATTTTACAATGAAGAAACCCAAAGCACCAGTTTGGTTGGTTCGTTTGGGGTTTTTTGTTTGTTTGGTTGGATTTTGGTTTTTCAAGACAGGGTTTCCCTGTGTAGCCCTGGCTGTCCTGGAACTCACTCTGCAGACGAGGCTGGCCTTGAACTCTGAGATCTGCCTGCCTCTGCCTTCCAAGAGCTGGGATTAAAGGTGTGCGTCCCCACCAATATTTTTAGCGTGTAGTTGACCCAGCAGTCAGGTGCTAGCAGCATTTGGGAAGAGAAGGAAAGAGGCTTAACTGCCTTTTCAAACTCAGGTTAGGGTTAGAGTCTGCTTCCTGGCCAGCTAGGCTGTGACAGGCTCTGGCTCTGGCCCCTGAGTGCTGTCCCAGGCCCCTCTTTGCAACCTACTCCTGGCTACCACTCCCCACAACCCCCACACACCTTGGGATGCCAGCTACTCTCCCAGATGATCTTTCCTTGTAGTCAGACCCATGGCTAGGTGTACCTTGAAAAGGGGGTGCACAGCAGGCAGTTGGCGGTACATGGCAATACCAAACACCTCAGACACCAGATGTGTGCACAGAAGGTGGGTGATTGTCTGATGGATGTGGAAGTCGCTGGAACGCACCCAGATTTTAGCCAAAAGCCAGTCATATTTTGCATCCGAAGGGAGGAAAATTGGGTTCTTCTCTCCGGGGGCTTGGCTGAGCTGGTGTGTTGAAGGAAGAGAACATGGTACGTTATTTCTCCTTTACAGCTGTGGGAGAGCCCAGCCTCTGGGGAGATTCCAGAAGAATCCAAACATTGATGGTGACTTTCAAATGACAAGAAGCATGTGGGGAGTGTTGGAGGGTTCATGATGCATCTTACAACCTGTTTGTGAGCTGTAGGCTCCTCGTCTGTAATGCGCAGACAGTGGTACAGACCTCAGGAAAGGAGCAAGCGGCTGCAAGGGGCCGTGAGCCTTGATTTCCTCCCCAGCCCTCCCCACCTCCTGGCTTCTTCCCACTTCACTCACTGCTGCTCAGCAGTTCTCTCCATTCTGGAGTTCTGGTGCTCCCCAGACTCAGCTCCTCCTGGGCCAGTCCCCATTCCCAGATCAGGATTTGCAGCTGGAGCCCTGCCCTGAAGCTGTGCACACAAAGGCCCAGCTTACCTTTGCCCTTCCAGTGGCACTCCATGTTTGGGCCAAGTGATTTTTCTTTAAAATGTGAAAAGTTTGTTATGTGTTCTTTCAAAACTTGCTTCTTCAAAGCCAGAAAATAAAACCCCCAAAGATCTTGGTGATTTAGCTGCTGACACCAGTATATGAGGTAGCCAGCCTGTATACCATTATGTTTCTGTCTCCAACACTAGGCCAGACTGTGGTCCCTAGTGTTGTTTGTGACAGCAGACACATTTATTGGTGGGGTGTATGTGTGATGTAGTGTGTATGTACATACCCACACACACATGCAGTAGTGATCATCAAACCTAGGAACTTGCCCATGCAAGGCAAGCACTTTCCTGCTGAGCCTCGATCTAACACTTCACACATTCATCTTAACAAGCTTCATTTCAGAACCTGGAGGTGAGGTCCCCCGTGAGTCTGGAAGGTGGCAACTACTGCTACCACATCTTTTCAGACACAGAAACTGTATCCTAGACCATTTGCCCTGGGGGAGAAGGCAGGGCAGCTAGAGGAGCAGCTGTCTCCTACTGCTTGGGGATGAACAGGGTATGAAGAGGGAGCAGGGAGACACTGGTGACCTTCACAATGTTCTTGTTACTTGTTTGTTGATGGATTTGTTGTTTATCTTTCTGAAATAACTTAAGATTGTTGGTTGAAGTCAGAGATCTCTGCTCTTGTGTCCTCACAAGACAATAAATACACTTTGTTTCCAGACAGTCCTCATGAGCACGATCCTCAAAGCCCTGCCCCTCCCACTGCTCACAAATGTCCTTAGCTGCCTAGCCCACAGACAGTTGCCCCTGTATCCTGCTTCCTAGAGCACATGGACCCCTCTCCTACTCAGACATCCTCAGACACTGACTCCAGAGACCTTCTGCTATGTCCTAGGGTTTTACTTATACGTTAGCACTAAATCCTCACCATGATCTGAACAACAGTTGTTCCTCACCCTTCTTACTTTGCAAAGGGAGAAAGTGGGGCTCTAAGTGACTAAGACACTGTCCAAGTCCACACAGAGGTCCAGAGCTAAGCAGGGATGCCTGGTTGCTCTTCCTGCTATAGCCCCACCACACTGTCATTCCTTCTCTTCTGTCTGACCATACCACACAAGAGCTCCCTTGGTGGGCTTTATACACAGTCTGCCACATTCTCCTCCCACCCCTCCAGTTTTGTCCTTGTCCTGGGTCTTCTAGAATATGCCCAGGACAATGTGTTTGCATTATTTTAAATGCTTTTGAAGTAAAGAGGTCATTTTTGGTTTCTGACTATAAAATAATATATGCTTATTATTTTAAACTATCCAAGCCTTTATAGAAGAGTACAAGAAATAATAAGAATATGATTTAAATCCAGTAACAAGGGCTCACTGCTTCATAGATCTTTGTATATTTGTGTATTTATGTCTAATTTTCATAAACTGAACTTTGTTACAAGGAACTTAGGCCTCTTCTTAGTTTGTTCATTTGTTCCCTAACCTATTCTGTAACCAACCTGGTGACCTCATGTCCTGTGTTTCACCAAGCCCACACTAATGTTTACCCATGTAAAGTATATGGTTTGGGGTGTGCTATGTTCCGGCATTCATTTTGCATAAATGAGGTGATATCATCCATATTCCATGCCTTGCTTTTCTGCTTAGGTGATAGCCCTGTGGAGATCCAGGTCAGCCGAGAGCAGATGCTGTCTTCTTGAAGGTTCACAGGTCTGGCTTGGACATGGTTTCATCCCCTAAACCCTCTCAAATTCAGGTTGTCACACCAAGCCCAGAACCACAATCTCCATCCTCCAGCATGAAACTCTGTTCCTTCTCAGAAAGACTAATTCAGCTAGTGCCATCTTGGCAGGGAACCTCTCAGCACTGCTTCAATTGTCCTGGCCATGCCAGCCTCAACACTGAGACCCATGGTCCTCTTACAGCCCAGCCTGAGATCCAGATTGTTGCAGCAGCTGTGGACCCTGCTCAAGTGTTGGCCTGGGAACTGTGCTGCTACCGTTGCCCTGGGCTGCATAGATCCTTCTGGGCAAGCATAGAGAAAGGATTAACTTGTCCAGTGCCCTACTTTCTGCTAACAGTGGAAAGAGCTGAGGTTTAAGCTAGGCCCTTGGCTCCAGGAGGCTCTAATAGACATGTTCCTGGGACGAACTAGTTCAGAACACCTGCAAGTGGGATCCATCCCTTTCCTGGCGTCATCCAGTGGTGATTTTCCACGTCCCCTGTGCCTTCATCCAGTGCTTTAGCGTTTTTTACACATAGAACTTTATCTGACAAGAGGCTGGGGACTCCTGGAGTGCAGAGGGGTGGGGACCTGGGAAACTGGGTGTATAGATCTGTAGCCAACTGATTGGATTAATTAATTAATTAATTAATTAAAAATTTAACACTAAGTATCACTCTGTAGCCCAGGCTGGCCTTGAACTGACAGCCTGAGATTATAAACATGAGATAAACTGCGGGGTTGAGAGAGCTGGCTTGGACCCCAGCTCTGTGGCTCACTAGGGCCTCGTGTACTTTAGTCTCCTTGCCTGGGTAAGGTGATTGACAGCAGTAAGGTGGTAATTACACGAATGGAGACAGGTACTGTTTGAAAATCCAATGCTCATATGCTTTAGAATCCAGAATATTTAGGATATAAGCAATACATATGCTTCATTATGTGGTAAGTTCCTCCTCCAAGTCTGGGACAACATAATGTTTCTAATATTTACATTCTACACAGCCATGTTTCTACAGTGACCCATTCATGCATCCTATTGAACAGGAAAAAAGTCCTACACTGCTTCCCTTGTGGTTGAGAGGTTTATTTGAAGCCAACAAATTTGCTGGGAAATTTAAAATGTGTCACAGTTGTCCCAGTTCTTGGTCTTTTGGCTAAGATCAAGCATAGTGTCTGTTCTTAGGCACTTAACATACAGTCATTTTCAGAGGTTCTTAGCTTTCCCAGGCAAGGGCTTTTGGACTGCGCAGGGACCCACACATCAGCTGATTTTATTCCCTTTACACCTAGTGTCCAGGTCACAGGCACTGTGTGCTGAATGCTCATCTTTCATCCTTCATGGGGTCTCTGTAAAGCCCTGTCCCCCAGGGACCTTCACTTAGACTGCTTTGCCTTTCCTAGCCTCTTCATTGCTGTCTACACATCAGCTCTCACAATGCAAGTAGTTGAAACCCTGTGCCCACCTGCCTCCCCACGAGACTGCTCTCAAGACCCTCTACTGTCCTTGGGGTTGCAAGAATCTACTTGCTCAGAAGACAGTGTTCCAGGACTGGCAAGGACTCTGACATAGCTCAGTGGCTTCTGTTTGCAGGTTTGATTCCTAGCTTCCCCTATCTGGCTTGTGTGGACATGTTGATTTGGGAACACTGGTCAGGAGGTGGGTGGGAGGAACAGCATGTCACTGCAGGACAAGCCCTTCCCAGTGTGGGATTTCTTAAAGATACTTGGGAAAGTCCCTGTTTGCCTCCTGTGGTGCAAACAGTTGCTTCACAGCAGCAGGGAGTCCCAATAGCTTCCTCTTCTCTCTGGCCACAGTAAAAGCTAGAGTGAGAGCTGCCATGCCCATCAGTGACATGGATGGTGCTGGTCCAGAGAGCTCCTCCCCCGGCCCTACTCCTGGGGTCCAAGTCATACAGAAGGGCTGGAGCTGAGCAGCCCACCTACCTGGATGGCAATGGGAACAATCTTGTTGGCTAGGTTCTTATATAGCAGGCAGATGGGTGCAGCCAGGAACTGGTGTGTGCACGGGTCAGTTTTGTTGGCATCGATGCCATCCAGTAGCTCGTAATCAACGATGAAAATGTTCCCTTCCTGCAAGAGGCAGAGAAATATAGTCAAGCTACAGAAAGGAACTTGAGAGCCAAGCCAGGGGTGGGATGTGGGAGATGACCTTCAGGACACCCACCCCCATCACACACACACACACCCCTTCCCTGTTGTAACTTGGTGTATAATAAGCACCTAGAAACTGTTTTACTAAGAATCGTTTATTCCTCACTTGAGTGTGCAAAGTAACTAAACACAGGATGACAGCCTGCTATCTCTGCCTCTTGCGTCAGACTCCTGCAGACCTGCAAGTCAGCGTGTTAATCACTGGTAGGGTCTGTCTAACCTTTTTTCTCTCTCTTCAAGGCCATGGACACAGAGGTAAGTCCTCATTCTCTCCTGCAGCATACATTTAATACAACAATATATCATACATTTACATTCAACACAGCGATGTTTCTGCAGCCATCCATTTATGTGTCATATCGAACAGAAGTTCTAAGCTACTTCCTTCATAGCTCAGAGGTTTATTTGAACCATATTTGCTGCAAAAATTTAAATATGTGACAGTCTTGGGTCCCAGAAACAGCTAACACCTACCAGGATGCATGCACACAAGCACACACGCACACAGGCACACACCCACTTGCACCAAGATAGCAATTCTACAGCCTACAGCAGAAGTCATCGTCTTAGAGAAACCAGATCCATCCCTTTAATCAGCATTGAAGACTTCTTTGGACTAGTTGCAGAACCAAAATGATATAAAACTCCAGGGCTTCTTATTAAGCCACATCTTGTCCCCTGCACCATGACTTCCCCTATTTAAACCCAAAGCTCATGTCAGTGCCCCAAGATGAATTTGGGGTCACTGGACCCCATTATCTTCTCCCCTCTGTGTGTCCATATTGATTAAATCTCTCTGCTTTTTCCCATGTTACTTATCTCTTTTGTTGCTGTGTTGGCCTGTCTAGGCTTTTACCCTCAAACTCTGGGGTACAAGTGGAATTCAGAATTTATGGGTTTGGTTATCCAGCTCCAAAACTGGTTTATATATTCACTACTTTCTAATTATTCATTTTTAAAGCTAAGATCAATCTGGCCACAACTATCTCAGGGTCATTGTAACTGAAACTTGCTTGATGCTCATGAAGTCAAAAGACCACTCTGAGGGAGGTTTAATAAGGATAGAGGGGTACATGAGCAGCTGCAGGACCTTATTTAGATCAAGTTCAATGCTGGGCAAATTAGTCATCGTCATCCAGGACAGGGTCCTCCTGGAAAGGGGGTGGAGCTACTCTCCAAAGATGTAGATGCAAACCCTGTGTGGTTCAGGACCCCAGCTTCAGTTGGGTAAGTAACCTCCCAAATATGTAGGGGAAAACAGAGTCCTTCTATTCATGTTCCAAAAAATAAATTTCATTGGGAAAGAATAAAAATATTTAGGGGTTGGTAATGTAGCTCAGTGGTAGAGAGCTTGTTAAGCCATGTGAAGCTCTGGATCCAATTCCCAATACTGAAAACAAAACAATTCAGTAGCTATGAATTTAACATGTCTCTGAGGCTGTCAAAGAAAAGTGTCAAGAATAATGGAGGGCCCTGAGAACTGTGCTGCTGTGTTAGTTGGGGACACTGTAAGACGCAAGGTAGTGTGTGTGTAAATGTCTAGTCAGTGGTGGCTGTTAGATTATTGCCTCATGATCTAAACCACAGTGGAATATCATGATCATGTGTTTGATGGGTCAGCTCAAAGTGAAGTCACCTTTGGTGGAGGTGGTAGGGGCTCACCAGTAAGAGGGTCTTGCCTTGTCTTGGAGAACAAGTAGGGGCCTACTTTTGGCTAGTTAGGGACAATGGTGGATGTTCATGTCTTCTCAGTTCTAAGATATGCTGGTTTCTGTGCATAGGGGTAGGTGCAGGGAGTTGTTATTGTTGTCTGTCTGCATGGCTAGTAGCATCCTGGAACCCAAGGAGGTCCAGAAGTATGAGGAAGGACTGCCTGTGTGGATCAGGACCCTGACTTCAGTTAGGTAAGTAACCTCCCAAAGACAAGTAGGCAGGAGGTAGAGGCTGAACAATAT
This sequence comes from Lophiomys imhausi, assembly GCA_907164525.1. NCBI lineage: Eukaryota > Metazoa > Chordata > Mammalia > Rodentia > Muridae > Lophiomys > Lophiomys imhausi. Next base: position 9,963,285 of record CAJQZJ010032121.1, read on the forward strand.
GTATTTGGAGTCTCATTGTGAGCTGGGAACCTAGACAGGAAGACCAGAGGCAACAGAGGTTATATGGACAGCTGGAGATGGGAGGCCCAGTGGAGCTGGCTGCAATGGGGAGAGGGAGAAGAGAAGATGCTGAAGTGTGTTGTTGGGACCATCAGCAAACAAAATAAAACCTAGCATGGGAATGCCTGACAGATCCCATCCGATGCAAGCCGATTCAGTTTGAATTCTTTCTGTCTTAAGACAAGATCAGCCTTGTACCTGGGGGTGAGGGGTTGATTGAACCTGCAAGTGAGAGCTAGGAGACTGGCTCGGGGAGGTGAGGGAGGCACAGGTGGTACCAATGTTAGTAAATAGAAAGTAACAAAATCTACCTACACAAAGCCTACTTCTTTCTCCAGTTTCCTCACCTCTGCAAAGTGGGTGACAGGAGGATGAGCATGTGTAGAACACACCTGTTACAATGTCTGACACACTACAGGCCCTCTCATAATTATTGCTATGGATATTGAAAATATTGACACTATTTTTGCATATGTGAGGGTTGTATAGATACAGCCCTTCCTGTTACTGGATGTGGCTTGCACAGTACCCAAGACCCTCATGGGTGCTGCCGCCAGAAAAAAAAAGAAGAAATTGTTAATTTCACACTATCAATCAAACAGACAAGCCAGCAGTCTGGGGATCAGCAAGCATTGGTTAACAGAAAGTGGCTTCTCTGGAATGACTATGTCTCCAGCCAGCCCGCCTACCTGTATCTCCTGTTCTAAGCTGAGCTGCCGCTCTAGGCTGCACTCCACCATCTCTGTGGTCACTGGGAGCTTCTTGGGCAACTCTGTGCAGCGCTTGATGAGTACTGGGTTGCAGCCATTCAGGAACTGGTAGCCAAACATGAGGTCTTCCTGCCAGTGGTTCTTGACTCTCTCTGTGTTGGGGAGAACAGGAGGGCACACCCCCTAGGTAGGATGGCTGGGCAGGCCCCCCATACCTCTGTGCAAGGACAAGTCTTTGTAGGGACCCCTTTTTGAGGCATTCAGGCTCCTCTCACTTGCCATTCCCACTTGCTGTGTCCCTGTTCCTCATTGCTGGGTCAGGCTATGCAGCTAGTCTTCTTTGAGCTGTTCCTCAGTGACCAGCAAGACTCCCAGATACCCACTCTTCTCAAGATCTCTGGTCCTTCACCCCAGCATGGAAGGAGAAGGGAGAGTCCTGGTCCCCTGTGCTGAAGTCAGCACCTTTATCCAGCCATTCTTACCTCCTTAAAAAAATGATGGCTCTCATGACTCCCATCCATTACTGTCCAGGACAGTTCCAGGGCTCTAATGAAACAAATCCTGGTCTAAAGGATCCATTTGTTTTAAATTTTATTTTTACTACTATTAAGTGTGTCTCCAGAGACCAGAGACTTTGGATCCCCTTTATCGCTGAAGTTATTGGTGGCTGTGAGCCACCCAGTGTGGGTGCTGGGAACTGCACTTGAGACCTTTGCAAGAGCAGAGTCAACTAGCAATTGCTCAGGCATCACTTCAGCCTCCAATGCTACTTTGATGTAAATGCTTAAAAAGAAATAACCCAGTCCTGTAAGGGTCTGTGTAGAAGAGCCACAAATGATTTATTTATGTAAAGGAAAAGTCCAGATAGCCTTCTGAGACTTCTTGAGATTTCTGAGGCCCTGAAGACATCTGGCGAGATGATGTTGAGGGTGCTTGGGTTGGATGTCTGCAAGTCTCAGACAGAAAAACAAACTTCCCCAATCCCACAACCCCAAGAGCCCTCTTACCAGAAATGGTGTTGCTGATCTTGACGAAGATTTTTTCGAAGTCAGCAAAGTCATTCCAGGAAGACTGGAACATGTGCATGAAGCGATTGATGAACAGGTTCTCCATCCTGCAAACCAGGGGATAGGTCACCTCGCCCGCCTACTATGCCTCTGCAAAGTGTCTTCTCTTTATACTCAGGGGCCTCTTGGTATCCCAGGCAGTTCCCAGGGGAGCAGGTGCTGGCCTTGTGGGACCAGGACAGAAATTAGCCTATGCCTGATGCTCTTCCTACTACACCTCAGCAGTATGAGAGACCAGGCCCGTGCCCTCCAGAAGAGCTTTGAATCCCACCTATGTGTGTGTTCATTCATTGCTTTACAGAGCACAGTCCAGAAATGGGACAAGACCTCACACTCTCAAAACAAGCCCCTAGTGACAGTCTTCCTACAGTGAGACTGTACCTCCTAAGTCTCCCCAAATAGTGCCACCAAATATCACCTCCCTGAGCCTATGGAGGACATTTATCACTCAAACCATACCCTTCCCTCTGGCCCCCATAGGTTTGTGGCCATATCATAATGCAGAATGCATTTAGTCCAACTCCAAAAGTCCCCACAGTCTTTCAATCTCAACACTGTTTAAAAGTCCAAAGTCTGAGACTCAAGGCAAGCTCCTAATTGTAATCCCTGTAAAATAAAAAGGAACCCTACATTCTTCCAACACTCAGTGGCACAGAATATACATTACCATTCCACAAGGGAGGAAAGTGGGCATAAGGAGGAAATACTGGATCAGAGCAAGAGTGAAACCCAGCAGGGCACACTCCAAATCCTGTAGCTCTATGCCTATTGTCAAAGGGTGGCTCTTGCCCTTCCAGTTTCACTGACTCCAACATGCATATCTCTCTTGGACTGGTTCCAATATATGTATTCAGCTCTCCTTGGCACATGTCTCTCAGCTCTGACATCTCCAACATTTTGAGGTCTCCACTGCAACTCAGGCCACACTTGATGCAATAGCCTCTCAGAGCGTCTTGCTTTCTCATGGTCTTCACACAGGGACACTCTTGACACACAGTGCCTTCCTTGCCTTAGTGGCTTTCTAAAACCATGGAGGAAGAATCCACAACCCTTGCTTTCTCGCATCCTTCGTGCCTCTAAAGCCAGCACCACACAGCTAAGTTCAGCTGCCAGCTTGGGACAGACCCTGGCCCTCTTGGATCACATCAACAGCAGCACTTTCATCCAGTTGCTTTGTAGGAGCAGAAATCTCTGTAGGCTCCTGTTCACAAGTCGAAAATTTATCTGGGTGGGGTCTTTCCCTTTAGATACCCTTCCTGTGTTCCAGTGCATGCATAGCAGGCCTCTGCTAGCTGTGATAAGCTCCTTAACAATGACAACTTCTCTAACACAAGCTTGGCTGTTAAATTTGCTATGGCTTTTGTCTCCCTAAATTGTACATTTCCCTTTCTTTCTTTCTTTCTTTCTTTCTTTCTTTCTTTCTTTCTTTCTTTCTTTCTTTCTCTCTCTCTCTCTCTCTCTCTCTCTCTCTCTCTTTCTTTCTTTCTTTTAAATTTCTTCAAGTTACATCTCAATCACAATCCCTGCCCTACTCCCCCCTCCGGTCCTACCCTTCCACCCTCTTCCCCCTCAAACCCCCCACCCACTTCCCTTTTTTTTTTTAAAGTTTAAGGTATATTTTTCTCTACCCAACAGCTCTCCATTTCAGTCCAACAAATGTCTCTTATAACAACAAATACAATACAAAACAACAGAGATACTTAGACCACAATTATGAGAATTATAAGGCTTAGCATACATTCCCAATGTCCAGTACATACATATTTAGCAACTGACTTCAACATTCTACTATGAAATCATCTCCATGAGTTTAAAGTTCTGTATCTAACTCAGCTTTCATACTAACTTGCATCACAATTTTAAAAACATCTTCTTAGATCCAGAACACCCTCTTAATTCCTAAACAACTCAAAATTTAACTATGAGACTCTAGTTATCTAGTCTTCAACCACATCAGAGACCTGAGAGGGATAAATATATCTTATTATACAGGAACATTTATATTTCTTACTGCCTCACTTTCTCTTTTTTAATTTGTAGACCTGCATAAGTATTATTAATAATAAACAGAACACAAACTTGACATTATATAGTCTTAAAATTTCCAAAGAAATTATTCCATTACTTTTTAACTTAACCTCAAGTAAACTCTCAGGATGTGGGCAGAAACCAGTCAGACCCTTTGCCAAAATATCACAGGAATGGCCTCTAGCCCAGTTGCTTTTAAAGTCTATGTTTCCCTCTGCAACCTTTTGAGCCAGGCCTCTCTAGTCTGCATTGCTCTCACCACTGTTGTCTTTCATGCTCCTATGAAGACAGCCTATTAAACTCTATTTATAGCATTCAACTGCTTTTTTTTTAGTCCCACGTTACAAAGGCTTCTACATTCCAAAACAAATAAAACAACAAAATAAAACAAAAAGACCCACAGCCAACTGAACAAAGCCAAACAGCAGCAGCAGCACCACCACCACATGGTATGGTTCTTTACAACAGCATGCTCTCTGCTACCATCTTCTGTCTAAGTCAGTTTTCTGTTGATGTGATAAAGCATCATAAGCAAGGCAAGTTATAGAAGAAGAGTTTATACCAGTTCAGGCCCCATAGGGTTAGAGTCCATAATGGTGAGAACAGGCAGCAGGGAGCTGAGAGCTCAATTCTTCAAAGGCAAGCACAAGGCAAGAGAATGAACAGGAAGAGGACAATTCCAAAGCCCACCTCCGATGACATACTTCCTCCAGCAAGGCCAAACCTCCTAAGTAAACCTTTTCAAATGTCACCACCAACTGGGGACCAAGTGTTCAAATACTCAAGCCTATAGGGTCATTTCTCATTCAGACCACCACAGTTAGTTTCTACCTTAATGTATATATGTAAAATTATTTGATCTTAATCCTCTGGAAGCTTGGTTTCCTTACTTAGAAATGATAAATAATAGCTGTGAAATTTTAAAAGGGTGACCATGATCAGAGAACACCCAGATTGAGGTGACAGACTCACGGTCGTCAGCACTGGCTACTTGTTGGATGTGCAGATAGGCAAGTCCCGTTCTCAGAGACTTGTCTGTGGTTGTGCTGGGAAGTGCTAAAAGTCCTCAGAAGATATAAAGCTCACTTGGGGCTTCATGAACCCAAATGTATGATTATAAAAGTTCCCTAAGGGTCAAAGAATAGCATGAAAGGTGTTCTTGCTAACCTTGGTGTGGTGCTGAAAGATCCATATTTTTGACAGAGTGTCCATGACTGTGCCAGCATCCAGCTTGGACTTCAGTGCAGACATGTAACCCAGAGTTCCATGTCTGTTGTTTATTAGCAAAGGGCTTTAGGCAAGGTGCTCAGCCTTCTTATTTCTCAGATTCCTCGACTGCAAAGAGGGAGAACTATGTGCTGTGGAGGTTTGAATATTCCCCACAGGCTCATATTTGAATGCTTAGACACCAGGGAATAGAACTGTTTGAAAGGATTACAAGAACTAGGAGATGTTGCCTCATTGGAATAGGTGCGGCCTTGTTGGAGGAAATGTGTCAGTGGGGTTGGGCTTTGAGGTTTCAAAAGCTCACACCAGCTCCTTTTCCAGTGTCATGCTTGCTGCCATGCTACCCACCATGATGATAATGAACTAATATCTGAAACCAGCCCCAATTAAATGCTTTCTTTTCTAACAATTGCCTTGGTCATGATGTCTTTTCACAGCAATAGAAACATATGTGCCTGCCTCATGAGGTCCCTAAGACAAATGAGTAGGAATCCATGCAATGGGACCAACACTGGCATTCTGGTCATTGTCACTACAGAATCTGCCCCCTGGCAACAGCCTGGACACCATCTTCAGGTAGACTGGCCACAGAAAGAGTGAACTGGAAGTGGTGATGGAGCATTATGAGTACAACCTTTGCTTTGGGCTGGAAGCACAGTGCTGTTGGTGTTGGAAGACTTCTGGGTCAAGGCTGTTTAGATACAAGTCATCTTGCCATTGTGCAATGAGACGCTATCTCCTGGCCTGCGTAAACACAAATGCATGGGGAATGGTGTGCAGCTGAACTGCTCCCCCAGCTCAAGGCTTTTAAAGGAAAAGAATGAGGGTCCTATTACAAGAAAGATCAAAGATCAATGTACGTCTTTTCTATCAAATGCTATAAAACTTGTGTTTAGGACAAGGAATTAAAATCTTTTTTTACTGCCCTAACCTTGGAGTTTTACGAAAATTATGTAGTTCCCTCTCCTCCAGTGAAACCTTTATTCACACAAAGGTCCACTACTGTATTTTAGGTATTTGATGGCCTGGATCAGTGACCCCATCCCCCTGTTTTCATTTTCTGTGTGCCAGTTCTTTTCAGGTTAGCCAGTTACGACTGTGAGCTGGATCCCAGTCAATGGGGGGAAACACACTCACCACCTGAGTTAGAATAAAAACCAAGTGTAATTCCTGCCTTAGTGTGTGTTCAACCTTCCAAGCACCCTCTTGATAAAGAGTACAGTGTGTCTTGTCCGGGCACTTCAGGAGGAATGGTGCTCCCTTTCTTTTCGATCCTGAACTCATTCCTAACACTATCCCATTCCCCGCTGCAAGATGGGCCACCCACACCCTGAAGTTCCTAAAACTTACGCTTTAGAGTAGTTCAGAACAAAGTCCACTCCTTTTTCACTATCGAACTGGATATCTCGTGGTAAATCCTTGTGGCATTTGGCATCGATACTCAATGGGAAGCCAGGGTTCCACTCCATCCATCTAGCACAAGAAAAGTGAAAACACTATGTTAAAGATGGCCCTATGGATTGTCGCCTGAGCTGAAGGCTGCCCTGTCAGACAAGGTTATACATGGTGGTTAATTTTCCCACTGGGAGCTCCACACACTGTCAGCTGAGGTACTAGGAATCCTTGTACGGTTGTGTGGCAGTCAACTTGTGCTGTGGCATGATCACAGCAGTAGAGATCTGAGACCAGCTTATACCAAAGAGCCGGTGAATTCGACGGACATGCACTGGTGCACAGGAAGGATGGAGGACAGAAATCCTGAGACCTCACTTAACACAGGCAACTTTGAACAGCCCCCAGGGGTGCACCTTGGCCGTCACAGGAAGAGAGCTTAAGGTTTCCATCCCACAGAGTGACAAATACCCTGCCGGGAAGGGGATGGTTTTCAGCCCCTTGTGGCAGAATCACAGGGATTAGAGGGAGTGAGAAGGATCATTAGGTGCAGGCCACCGAGGGAATGCCCCCTCTAACATCTGGCCTGCAACAGGGTTAGAGATGGTCAGGGTTAGAGTTGCTCCCTCTAGAGAGAAGCAGACACCAACCCCAGCAAAGATGCTTAACTCTTAAAGCTTTCATAGTTATCCTTCTTGCATCAACTCACCAAACACTCCTCACTGTTTTTCTTGGCGTCTGGCTGGCTCAGGGACTCTCCTAGAAATGAAAATTCCTAGAAACAATGTGGGTGTGCCAAAGAAGCTGATGGACTGATGAAAACTTGAATGAATGTGGAGGTTGGAATATCACAGGTGTGAGATCAGCTGTGGAAATCTAGTCTCTCCTCGATGGTTCTGGGGTCACTGAGGAATATCCCTCCCCTATTTAAAGTTGGCCAGTTTGAACAAAGAGCAGAAGGCTGGTTGTTAGACCCTCCATTTAGGGGTAAAAGGGGGAGCTGTTGGGGGGGAAGATACACCTTAAATTTTTAAAAAAGCAGATAGGAGGGTGAGGGGGAAGAGGGGAAGAGGGTAGGATCGGGAGAGAGAGGAGGGAGGGGACTGTGATTGAGATGTAACTTGAAGAAATAAATAAATGTTTTTAAAAAAGAAGAAACAAACAAACAAAAAAACATGTGAGACACAATTCAGTGTCCTTGGCCAGTAGCAACAGGGGGAAGGCTAAGCTTGTTTGCAGCAAGGAATTGAGAAAGCAGCTTTACAGTGTGGGCAGGGGCTGCAGAAGGTGTGGGAGCTCTGGAGGCTGCTTTGTTTCTTAAAGCCCCAGGTTCTATTTATTTATCTATCTATCTATCTATCTATCTATCTGTCTGTCTGTCTGTCTGTCTGTCTGTCTGTCTGTCTGTTTGTTTATTTATTTATTTAATTTCTTCCAGTTACATCTCAATCACAATCCCTTCCCTACTCCCCCTCCTGTCCCACCCTTCCACCCTCTTCCCCCTCAACACCCCCATCCTCTACCCTTTTTTTTAGTTTAAGGTAGATCTTTTTCCCCCCAACAGCTCCCCCTTTCAGTCCAACAAATGGTTCTGTTCTTTCTCTTATAACAATAAATACAGTACAAAACAACTGAAATAAATAGGCCACAATTCTGAGAGTTATATGGCTTAGCATACATTCTCAATGTCCAGTCCATATTTATTTGGCCCCTGACTTTAACATTCTACTATCTAACCATCTCCATGAGTTTAAAGTTCTATATCTAACTCAGCTTTCATACTAACTTGCCTCATAATTTAAAAAATATCTTCTTAGATCCAGAACACCCTCTTGATTCCTAAACAACTCAAAATTTAACTATGAGATTCTAGCTATCTATTCTTCAACCACCTCAGAGACCTGAGAGGGATAAATATATTTGATTATATAGGAAGTGCAGGGCCCGCAGCTTCCAAAACTAAGAAATGACATACCCATGGCTGCCTTGACAGTTCCCATTTTCTCTCCATACATTACAGCATCAATCTTTAGCTGTTTGGCCCCGTTTCTCTGACAGACATTGACTGTAGAGCAGGAATTATGAAGGAGTTACCTACCCTGTCTTGGCAGAGCTAGGCTGTCGACTTACCTGCTTCCAAGTTTTGTCCTTTTTGGACAGCAGTCTGTCTACAGTTGAAGCAAGGTTTTTGTTTGTTTTTTTTTGTTTTTTGTTTTTTTTTTTTTGCCAAGAGATAGGCTTGCCACTAATTCAACCATCTCACATTGGAGATTCTTCAAATGCTTATCTTCTACTTGGAGTGGAATAGGGGATGCTGTCAGGAGCTGGCATGTCTCGATATCAAAAAAAATCTTAATTTAAGAAAACATCTTTGAATGCCATACTCTGCAGATCTCTTGGGGTTTTTGAAGATGCCCTATCTATCTCTTATGTTTAGATAAGCAAATGTTGCTGTCTCTTAACAACCTGATTTCTGAGTAGCTTAGAAAATAACTGTGATAGACTGTCATAGTAACTAACAAAATGACACGCTTGCAAGCCCCAGGTTCTTAAAGCAGCAGCTTCTGGATCCAACAGGACCCAGAAGACTGCTTTGGTTCTCCTGCAGTGAGTTGTGAATTGAAGCTGGCCTCAGGTCATCAGGCTTGCATGGCAAGTGCTTTTACCAGCTCAGCCATTCCACCTGCCCCAAATTTTCTTATAAAGAGTTTTCCTCAGAATTTGTAAATTATTTTGTCAGCTCAGAAAGAACTTTCTCAAGATATGACACTAACAGGAAAACACTTATCTTCTTTGCAGGTGGGAGCACTGCACAAGAATGGGACAGTTTGCCAGATAGCTTGCTATTGGCCTTTGAAGCCAGGCACCCATGTCCCTTCCACTGAATGAGACATACAGACAAGTCAAGCCACAGGAGCCAAAGGCCTTCATACCCATAGAAATAAATAGGCCAGCAGGGAAAATAAACAAACAAACAAACAAACAAACAAACCCCACACTCCTTGGAGGAAGACCACAAAGAACAACTAGATAGAAATAAGAAAGAGTCAGAAAAGACATCTGATTTGGAGGGAGAATGCCTCAGGAGATGTAGATGGTGAAATTCAATACAAGAAGACACTGTGCTCATAAAATATGACTGATAAAGTAAAAAGTCAACAAGGAAGTAGGAAAAGATTATAGTCAGCATGAGATCTGACTGGTTTCTTAATGGACAAACTTTATTCATTCTATAATAAATTATCTGAGCATTATCTTTGTGCCATGAAGCGTTCTTCACTCTTTGCAAAGCAGGAGGCAATGTAACACAAATGGATAACAAAACTCCACAGGAATGCAAAGAGCCACAGAGGAAACCATTGAAAGTGAAATACAGAAAACTTAACAAACTTCTTGTTGCTCACACTTAAAATGGCAGACATTCTAAAGTGTTTAAGGATTTGTTTTGGGAATTAGACTATTTTATTTTATTTCATTTAAAGAATATTTTAAAGCTTTCATACAACACATTTTCATCATATCTTTCCCCTTCCTCAACTCTTCTTAAATTTTCCCTACTTATCCAAAATTCATGCTTTTATTGTCTCCTCTCTCTCTCTCAGAAAAATATAAACAATAAAACAAAAATAAAAAAGAGACACACCACACACACACACACACACATACACACACACACATAAAACAAAAACAAACAAAACATGGAGCCCATTTAGTGTTGACCAACTACTCCTGAGCACGAGGTGTGCTCTGTAGTGCAGAGGATAAATCCAATGTCACTCCATTGAAGAAAATGGATTTTCCCTCTCTGAGCGGGTATCAGTTTCAAATAGCGTCCTGGTTAGGGGTGGGGCTTTGTGCCCACTCCCCTTCTCTGTACTGAGGTTTATCTAGCTTGACTTTTTGTAGTGTTGTATATATATATGCTGCCACAGTCCCTGTGAGTTCAAATGTGCATCAGCCTTTTTGTGTCTGAAAGACTTTGTTTCTTCGGGGTCATTTACCACCTTTCTGCCTCTTCTGCATAGATTCCTGAGGTTTGAGGGAAGGTGTTTGATAAAGACATCCCATTTAGGATTGAGTATTCCAAGGTCTCACATTGTACATTCTCCAGTTAGGAGTCTGTGTGTTTCTGTTTTAATTCTCGTCTACTCCAAGAAGAAATTTCTCTGATGGGGGTTGAGTCATATACATTAACCTATGGGTATAACAATATGCTTTTTTTTAGGAGTGGCATGCTCCTTTAGCAGAATAATAGCAGTGGGTTTTCCTCTAGGGCCCATGACTTATCTAGTCTCAAATCTGTGACCTCATTAACAGTGTCCAAATATGGGTTTCATCTTATGGAGTAGGCCTTAAATACAATTTTAAAAATGTGCTTGGTTACTCCATAACATTTGTGCTATTACTGTACCAGTATATCTTGCAAGGCAGGACACAGTTATAGGACTCGGGGTTTGTAACTGGGTAAGACTGATGATTACTTTTCTCCTCTGGTAGCATCTATAGTACCTTCCAACAATATGAATGCTAGTCAGTATAGCTGAAGATTCTAGTTGGGCACCAACTCAATTTTTCCATATTTGATGACATAAGTAAATGGTATTCTCAGCAATAGGGACTTTATGATATGTTATGTTCTGGAGGGTAGCTAATAACATTGTCAATATCCTATAATGTTTATGGGGAGGTGTCTGTGGGTCCTCTTTGATCAATGAGTCAGTAAGATGTGACCCATTCCTGATACAGGGGTTTAACTTGGTGGTATATGATGTCTAGTTGGGAGTTTGTCTCCTCCATCATATGGTAAGTCCATTTACATCTCTTTTATATGTTTTAGGAAGCCTTGAAAGTTTCAGATTTCCATGTGGCTATTCAAAAGGCCTTTAGTATTAGTTATCTTTCCCCATATTTCCTCCTTTACCATACATTCTTATCCTCTTCCCCATTCAAACCTATTTTAGTTTCCCCTATACTTACCCATAACACTATATCCTATTTCCCTTTCCTTGGGAGATTCCTTCCTCTCCATGGTCTCAGGCAAACTACCTAACCTCTGTGACTATGTTAAATGAAACACACATATAGAAAGCTTAAAATATAATATCCACATATAAGGGAAAACATTTAATATATGAAATTACAGTATATGGAGTGATAATACTCTCCCCAAGAGGCATAGAGTATCTAACAAAAAGTCCAGTACCAGGTATGAAAACCTCCTTTTTAGTTTCAATCAGGGGAATCCAAGAGAGCTCCTAAAACAATATAGGCTATTGCCATTGTCCTTGACTGCTTTCCAGAAGTTAATGGTAAGTCCTTATTTCTGGGGCATCACACACTTTAGTTATAGAATTTGGAGGATTTGAGCTGGAAAGGAACCAAAAGTGTGCCCCCGAGGACTGGCTTTCCTAGTAACAGAAGGTGATAAGCAGTGCTAAGGAAGGAAAGTGTCAACAATCTTAATCAGCTGTGGTTGCCTATAAACCACAATGGCCATCATGGCCAGATGCCCCTAAAGGGGCAGTAGTGGTACTTACACCTTGGCAGTAACCAACAGCTGTGTACTTGGACCCAAAGTCTGCTTAACAGGAAAGAAATCACTCTTGGCACTGGAAACCTACTCAACTCCACCTGGCCAGGGAGGTCATAGATTATCCTGCTGCCAATTTTTCAAACCAGCCTAATTCTTAATGGAATTATGAATACTTATCCTAACATCCACAGACAAGTGTAACTTTTAACCCTCATCAAAGAAACTTCTTTTTGCAATGGACCATTACAGAAAGCCACAACTAGTCAAAATGCAGAGAACAAAGCAAAGGGTCCTATGGTGCCCAGCCCCAGTGGCTATATCTACCATATATTGGAGGGGTAGGAGGTAGGAGGGGAGAGAAATGATGTAATCATACTTTAACTAAATTATAAAGACACCTTTAAAATAGTTTTTAAAAATTCAATTATTTTAATGCCTTCATTCATTTAATTGACAAATAAAATTATACATATTTGTAGTCAATTTAAAAAACAAAGACGTTTTGGTTTATTAGCTGCCTTTTCCCCTTACCTGTTACCTTTTTCTCCTTTAGGCTGTGTGTTTAATTGTTTTAACTCTAAGGATAATATTACTATTTCATGTCATGTGTAAATGCTTTGTCAGATACAGAGAGAGGAAAAAAGTCAGATTAAGATCATGACAGCTAGTAAAACTGGTATAAATAAATGATGTCCTCCTGAACAACTTTACTGCCATTTCTGTCTTCTGAAGACTGCTCTCCTGCCTGCTCAGCCTCGTATTTATCAGTTTTTTGGAATGAGTTTTCTTAAGGTCAGCGGATATAGCACAGCACTCGGCACAGCTGTGAACTAATGGTCTCTTATTCCAAAGGTTTTACAAGGTTGATCGGCTGCTGAGAACTTTGTTACTGTAAAGAGTTGGGGTGCAGATCTAGAGAAAAATTATCTGGGGCCACCTTTTGTGTCTTTAATCGCCAATCATTTCCAGCCTCTGCGTCTGACTTATCACCCTTTCAACTATCAGGTAAAATCTTTGGCCTGTATCAACAGACCAGCAGCTTCTTTACCAACTCCAAAGCTGAGAATACCACCAGGTAATGGTAATGCCCGTAACAGATTTTTCCCAACTGGGCGTAGCTTGCACAACTGATGTTCCCACTGGTGTGTTGGGAAAACGCTTTGGTTTGAGGCTCTCTCTTATTTTGTGGGTGTAGATGTTTACGCAATTGCTTCTGTGTGGGAATGTAGAGCACTCAGAGCACCCACGTCCAGCTCTAAGGACAGGGTCATTCAAATTTGCTTTACAAGACACAATCTCACTTTATGTGAGGTGAGAGCTGTTTTGAGACAACAGATTAATGTTCTGGAGATGGATCTGCCAGTGAATAAAGGACTCGTATATCAGATATGCAGATTGCTTCTCTGTAGTGCTGTTTGTAAAAACAGTATCTAAATATCTAATATCTAAAACAAACATAAGGGAAGAGCAAGCTGAATGCTCACCAATAGGGGAGTTATTGGCTAAATCTTTAGTACATATGTATAATCCATGAATATGTAGTGATTTATGGAGAAGAAAACAATGAGATACAATCCAACCCATTAGTCAGAGGAGGGTGAAAATGTCTCATTCGAAATGTGCTGATGCTGCAGGGGAATGGCATATTTTGCAGCAGCATCACCTAAGGGTGGAGAATGACAGAACAGCTGGGTAACTCAGACAACACACATACTTGGCAATCTGCTTCTAGACATATTCCTCAGAGTAATTCTCTCACGACAGCGTGGACAGACTTCAGAAAGCTTACCGTGGTTCAGTCTGAAAGCACTAGGGGGTACCAAACAGCAGGTAGCCAAGTGAATGTAGTAAAGTGGTACCCAAGAATGATGTGGCCAGGGCTGGGGAGTAGAGGGCTTGCTTGCTTACCATTTAAGGAGTCCTGGGTTCAGATTTCAGAACCACAAAAACAAGATGTGTGGTAAGTTCAACTATACGGAAATCAAAATGAAAGGGTATCAAAGTGTGTCAGTGGCTGGTCTCCAGAACATAATGATGAAGGAAAACTGCAAGGCATATGAGTATTAGTCTAGGGACGTGAGAGCCCTCAGACCCACAGTATACTGTGTGGCACACCCAGACAGTGCAGTCAGTGAGGGCCAAGGGCCAAAGGACCTCTGACCTGGGTCCTTTCTGTGCCGTTCCCCGGATGAGCTACTGAGGAATGCCAACAGCTTTCTTGTAATTCTCTGCTCTCGCTCAGCTGCTTCCATATTGTAACCTGGAAGCCCCGAATCCAATCCATGTGAAAGGGGAACTTCAAGATTGTGCAGACAGTGCAAAGTTCAGCATTTCCTGACCGGAAATGGTAGTGTGGGCAGAGGGTGGGGAGGGGGCTGAAAATAGCAGTTAAGTGGAAGAAGGAAATGAGAGGAAAGTGGAGGGAATGAGATCAGAGAAAGCGACAACATATCTCCTAAACCTCCACTTCTGATCCTCGACATGAGACCCAGTTGTGATGAAGCTAAGTGGCTTCCAGAAGGCCAGGCTAGGTTGCCATCTCTGAGGTGAATGGATAAGAAGTTTAATTAGGTGTGCACTAAAGCACACTAAGATGTTAATGACTGACAACAAATTAAGTTAATCTCCTGTTCTATCTTAACCCATCCGACAGAGGCGAAGTCTTGTAGACCTTCGTAAAGGGCTTTGTCACAGGAAGTTGAAATTGAGAAGAGAGCTGAAGGAAGCATAGAAACAACAACCCATGGGAGGGAAGGCCGACTCTTGCACAGCACTCTGTGTACTGTATCAAGTACAGAAGTCTCAAACTACGTCATACAGTGCTTTTGCACACATTGAATTTTTGGCATGACTACAGTGTAATCAGGTTACTTGCTCACACCAGGCAGTAAAGGTACAGAGTTTTTAACGTTTTAATTGTGAAATAGGGTGTGTAGACATAGGCATCTCTGTCTCTCTCAATCTGTCTGTCTCTGTCTCTCTCTAAGAAAGAGACATCTCTCTAGCCACCTCCCAGGTCAGTGAGAGTACCCTCAACTCCTACTCTTGGCAATAGTATCCTTGATTTTCTTTTCTTTTTGAAACAGGCTTGCCTTGAACATCTGGGACCAAATGATTCTCCTGTTTAGCCTCCCAAGTAACCGAGGACAATGGGCACACCACCATGCCTAGTCACCCTTTCTAATGTGGTACCACTTCTTTGTAATTGGCTATAGATCCACTGCCACATTTTCCCTTAAGCAGCACAATCCAGACCACAGAGCCACCAGAATGTGTTTGGCACTTGCCTTCATCATGTAATCATCCATGTTGGTCTCTTAGCAGTTTGCTGATGGATAATTACCTGGCAGTGTGAGGTAAAATAAACCTTTTCCTTCCTAAGTTGTTTTTGATCATGATGGGTTTTTTTATACCAATAAAAACACCAACTAAGAAAATTGCCATGAATATTTACATACAAGTATTTGCTGTAGACATATGGCTTAGTTACTATTGTTAATATCATTGCAATGCAGGGGACTAAATCCACAGCTCTTAATATACTAGATACTCACTCTACCATTAGCCATGCCCCAAATTCTGGCTGTATTACTCTTGGAAACACCTATGATAAGAAGTGCTGCTAGGTCACATGGTGAAACTATCTACAGTGCTGAAGGGGAACTGACGTGTCTTCCAGAATGCCTGCAGCTGTTCGATCCTACTAGTGTGCTGGGGTTTGATACCTGCCTGCTCTGTGGCAGCACTTATTATGGTCTGCCTTTCAATTTTTGTTCTTTATATATTTTGAATTCAAGTCCCCTACTGGATGCAGTTTGGAGACATTGGTCCATTTGATCTTTTTGCTGTTTTGATGGAGTTATTTGAAGTATAGAAAATTTATATTTTGACAAAATCCAGCTTGGCAATTGTCCCTGTGCTGTCTGTGCTCTTGGAGTCACATCTAAGAGGCTTTGCTAAGCCTGATTGTGAAGATTTGCTCTTCTGTTTTCTATGTGTTGTATAGATTTTCTTCTTATATTGACATCTATGCTGCAATTTTAATTAATTAAAATTTTTTACAGATTTATAGGGATATAATTCTTACATCATAAAATTTGCCCAATGAAAGTCAACAATTCAAGTCTTTTTTTTTTTAGTAATATTCACAGATATGGGCAACCATCACCATAGTCAATATTAAAATAGTTTTATGGTTCTCCAAAAGAACCTATGTTGTTAGTCATCATTGCTATTACTGGCCCCTTTCTGTCTCTAGGCAACATCTACAGTTTGTATAATAAAGGGTTAGACTCTTGCTAATGGTGTTCCTGGGAAGTGGTGGGCAGAACTGCAAGTTATGGGGAATACCCTTGAGGGGACATTGGGCCATGGGCCCTTTTGTCTGTCTTCCAGCTGCTGTGAGGTAAGTAGTTTTGCTCTGTACCACACAGACTCTGGCATGATGTGCTTCTTAGACACAAGACAAAACCCTGGACCCTCCTGGCTGTGGACCGAAGCTTCCAAAACTACTATCCAAAATAAACATTTCCTATTTTAAGTTATTTTTACCTCAGATACTTTCCAATATAAGAAAAAGTTAACTGTGGTGGTTAATGTTGATGGTCAGCTTAATTGACCCTAGAATCACTTAGGGTATGCTCATGAGGTAGCGCTGGATTGCACTAATTGGTATGGGAAGACCCACCCCAAATGTAGATAGTGCCATTCCATGGACTGGAGCCCTAGACTGAATAAAAAGGGGAGAGCAAGTAGAACACCAGCTTTCATCTCTCTCTGCTTCCTGACTATGGACTCAGTGTGCCAGGTCCTCACACTCTGCCTCCATGCCTTCCCTCAGACTGTACAAAAATACAAAACACCAAACAAATAAAAGCCCCACAGCAATACTTTCTTCTTTGAGTTGCTCTTGTCAAGATAAGAACAGTAGCTAATGTATAGGATTGGTACTGGGAGGTAAGGTATTGCCATGATGAAGTTGATCATGTGGTTCTTTTCCTCTACATGTATTTATTTATCTCTCCGTCTCTGTCTCTGTCTCTCTGTCTCTCTGTCTGTCTGTCTCTCTCTCTCTCCCTCCCTCCTTCCCTCTGTGTACGTGTGTGTATACTTGCCATGACATGTGTGTGGAGGTCAGGGGACAACTTTTGGGAGTCTTTTCTCTCTTTCTACAGAAAGTGAATGAAGTACTAATACCTGCTATAACATGCATGAGCCTAGAAAACATTATGCTAAGTGAAAGAAGCTAGTCACAAAACGTCATTGATCATATCATTCATTTTGTAAGGACCGCTCAGATCAGGGTGATCTTTAAAGACAGTGGTGTATGTGTGGCTGCTAGGCTAGCTTAGGCATTAGCTAACGTATTTGACAAAAGCAACTTCATAAGAAAAGGCGTAGTGTGGTTCACAGTCTAAGGGCGCAGTCCATCTTGGTGGGGAGAACACAGGGGGGCATTCTTACTGTCTCAATTAACCCAGTCTGAAATCTCCCTCACAGACACGTCCAGAGATTTATCTCCTAGGTAATTCTACATCCTGTTAAGCTGACAAGATTAACACCACAAGCCCACCATCCTTGTCAATTTGATAGTCAAACATATCCCCTTTAAGCCATAGCCTTCCATCTTTGTTCTCTATGTATTAATGACAATCTTTAATGGAAAATAAGCTTAGTCCATCTCCAAAAGCCCTCAAAGGCTTAACAGTTCCAAGGCCATCCAAAAGTCCAAAGTCTCTTCTGAGACTCAAGGCAACCTCTCTCACTGGAGACCAGGATAAGTGCAGTAGCTATAGCACAGACTGGATGCTATCCTGTAGTACAGGCTAGATGCTGTCCTGTCCTGAAACTTCCTCTGTTGAAAATATTAGTCCATTATTCATTAATTAAGCCTCATGAAAGTTCTCAGGCCATGGGCTGAATGAAGCCAGATCCTATGCCAGAATATCACACACATGGCTGCCAGCCCAATCACCAGTAGAGTCCTTGATCCTCACTGAAGATCTCATGAAGCAGGTCTCCACTTTCTATACTTCTCTTGGCACTTCGGTATTCTGAAGTCCCACCAAGATGGCCCAGGGAGCTCTGCTTGAAGCATCATAGGGCTTCTCCAGGCCAAAGGTTCAAGCTCTTACATGTTCCTGTCACTAACCAACTTCAAAGGCTTTCAAAGAACCACATAGTGGGACTGGCAAGATGGCACAGCAGGTAAAGGTGCTTATCACCAAGCCTGATGACCTGTGTCTGACCCATGGAACCCACATCAAATTACACAGATATGACATTTTATCCATCATTCTGTTAATAGACATTTAAGTTGTATACATCTTTGTGTTGTTGGGGTTATTAGTACAATAATCATAATCATGCATATAGAAGTTTTAGTGTGGACATATGTATTGGGTTTCTTTCTCATCACTGTGACTTCAACATAACTTCAGGGAGGAAAGTTGTGTTTTGTTCAGTTTGAGGGATCTTTCCCTCATGGTGGGAAGGGTGAGGTGCGATGAACCATTCACATCACAGTGGGAGAGAAAGGGGAAATCCAGGGCTTCTGTGCTTTTTTCCCTTTCTTCCTTTAATATATCCAGGGCTCTAGAGTAGTAGGATGGAGCCACTCAAGTTCAAGTTAAATTTTTCCCAGTTAGCTCACAGTCACACTGACCTACACATGTGCCTCATTCTCCTATGTAATTCCATATCCAGTCAAGTTGGCAGTGGGCATTAACAATTCAAACATATGTCTTCCTTTTTAGTAGGTACGTAACCCAGAGTGGGGTTGCTGGGTGGCATGAATACTCTATTTGTTAGTTTGGTGAATTACTAAGCTATTTTCCAAAGCAGTTGCACCATTTAACAGTCTCAACGACAGTATATGAGGGTTGTGATTTCTTCACCATAATTTGCAATGATCTGATTTTTTGATTCTTACTGCCGTAATATGTGTGAATTAGCATCTCACCATAGTATTGATATGCATTTTCCAGACAAGTAATGTAACACCTGTCTACTTATATGTTTACCTATTTATGTATTTTTCTTGGAGAAATGTCCATTTCTTTGGATTTTGAATTCTTATCCATTTTTAAATTGTATTATTTGTCTTTTAATGAGTTTAAAGAGTTCTTTATATAGCTTGGACATAAGTCTTTGGTCAAATAAATGATTTGAAAATATTCTTTCTCATTCTGTGGGTTCTTTGTGTGTAGATATGTTTGTGTACACATGTGTGGAGGCTAGAGGACGACTCAGCGGGCATTCTTCAGGGGACATCCACCTTGATTTTGAGATATGGTCTCTCACTAGACAGGAGCTCACAAAGTAGGCTAGCTAGCTGGTTAAAGAGCCCCATGGATCTGTTTGTCTCCTTACCATTGGCACTAGGATTACACATATATGCTACCATGCCTGACATATCATATGTGTGTGTGTGTGTGTGTGTGTGTGTGTGTGTGTGTGTGTGTGTGT
>CAJQZJ010032121.1:9993935-10006411 GCA_907164525.1 Lophiomys imhausi
AAGAAAGAAAGAAAGAAAGAAAGAAAGAAAGAAAGAAAGAAAGAAAGGAAAGATACTGAGCATCTTTTCTAGGGGAGGGGAGGCTGACATTTCAGCACACCTGTAGTATAGTTACAGGAAATGGGACCTTACAGGACCCCAACTCCACCTGGCTAAAGAGTTGGACTGAGAAGAGATCACTGGGCAGTCTTACAGGGACTTAATCTGCTCTCTGATAGGATCTTCCATAGGAGATGGAGGTCAGGCCTGTAGTCTGGCTTATCTCTGGTCAGCCCAGATACTTTGCTGACTTGGCTTCAGGCCTGGATGTGACAGGAGATAAACAAGAGTTGAGGGGTTCAGCTAGAACCATGCAAGTCTTAGAGATAAAGTATGTTGTTTTGTGGATCTAGTGGGTCTAGAATTACAGAGTGTAGCTAGAACAAGATCTCAGAAAGCAGAGAAAGGTTTTTTTTTTTCCAGTCACATAGAGGGTAACCATGTACTGTCTCACAAAAGAAGGCTTCAGGAGGGTATGTGGAACCAGTAAATGTGCTGATCTTTTCCCTCCTATTAGGGTTGAGTATGCCAGAATAACACTGTGTTTGTTGTCTATGTCCTTGACACACAGGGTTCTTTATGGTGGACACTATAGGTTCAGGGGTTTAGCAAATGCTGTGCATGTGTGGACAGTCACTCCACTTTGCAGGTGTGTCTGAGGCTCAGAGAGGCAAGCAGCAATGTGCTAGAGAGCGATTGATCACCTCAGAGCTGCAGAGAGTGGAGAGGAGTGGACAGGAGACTTCATATATGGGGAGCTGGGAGAGCGAGGGTCTCAATTCAGGGAATTCACAAGAGGAGGAAGGCTAGAACACAGCCCCCACAGACAGAGGTGCCACTGCACTGGTCAAAAACTGGAAAGAGATGCAAGAAACATGTAGTTCACCAGCCTAAGTCAGGAGGGGCCAGAAGGCTGACTTCACTTGCTGTTTTTAAATTCTGTTGCATATTTGGTTTTAAAGTATCCAAACACAGTCATACATCATCAGTGACAGGGATACATTCTGGAAAATTACATTGTGAGGCAATTCTGTCATAGTATATATTTACACAAACATAGATATTTATCACACCATAAGCCCAGGCTACATGGTACAGCCTATTGCTCATAAGTGATATATATGTGCAGAATATTACCATACTGAATTTGGTGGGCAATTATAATATAATAGTATGTATCTACATGTTAAACATAGTGAATATGCCAGGCAACAGAAAATTTAAGCTCTGTTATAATTTTACAATGACACCATCATATTATGTGACCTGTTGCTGACATAAACATTATTATGTGGTACATGAATATCTCAGCAAATTGTTAGTTGATTAGCCTCTGTTTGAGCTTTCTATCAGCATTTTATAAACCGTCGTTCACTCATTCGTTCTTCCATCTCTGCCAGAGGACAAATTTGCATGTTACTCCTTGAGCACTTCATTTCATAAATGAATTCACCTTCATTTACATGTAACCCTTCTGTGGATGGGGTGGGTGGGGGTTGGGAAAATGGGTCTCTCCTGGAACGATGATGGTGCGTCCAACTGGGCTGTCTGCCTTGGGTGGGGTCTAATGAGAAACTGGTGTGAGAAAGAAGAGGCTGTAGAGCTGAGAAGGAGGGAGGCTGTAGGGCAAAAGAGAGACTAGGGCAGAGGAAATGAGAGACAAAAAGGAAGAGATGAGAAGACCAAAAGTTGCAGAGAACAAGAATTGGGAGCAGTAGTTAAGAGGATGTGGGGACAGAAGTGCAGAAAATAAATCTGAATTGTGGGGACTGAGAGGGTACAGAAGTGTAGAGTCAGAAGTTAGGGGAGCTCGAAAGACAGAGAGGTATGAAGACATTAGAGTAGAAAAGAAAGGAGAATTGGAGGGTAAGTAGGGAGTAGAAATGTGACCTTTGGGGGAGTAAAGGAAGGAGAAAGGGCAGAATGTAGGGGAGATCGACAGTGAGGGAGGACTTGTATATGAAGGTCAATGAAGAAAGAAATATTTGTTCTCCATTAATATGTTCTTCCTCATAAAGAGATACTATAGAATTCTCTCTCCATAAATATAAGAATATTTTTAGATATATATTTATTTGTAAGATAAATTTACATGTACTGAATATACTCAAGAGCCATATACTCAACAGCACATTATCCTTAACTTTTTCAAAGTACTGTTGAGCAGATAAAGAACCAACAAAAGTGTCATCAAAAATCTCAAGATTTGTTAGAGCTGTCCCATACAGGACTAGCTTACGGAACAAGACCATTCCACATTACATCTGGGCTCTTCTCAGCAGAAAACAGGGAACCCTGAATCCCTGACACCCAGGAGAACCCCATCTACAAAGGGTTCTGACCTGAGTTCTTATGCAGAACTATTATGGGAATAGTGGGGGATGGGGAAAAGTACAATTTATTAAAACAGATCAGTACTGTCCATTATTCAGTTGTATGCTAGCAAGGGGTTCTGGAAGTGACTAGCTGGCCCTCATGGTGGCTGTTTTCCCTGTTATTCATGGTAACATTGTGGCAATTTTCTGATTATGGTGGGGTAACCTTATCTTCTCAGAAAACACTTCCCTCAAGGTTTCTTTTCTACCTTTACTCAAAAGAGAAATTTGGACTTTAAAGATATACTGGCCAAAGAATGAGGAAGTAACTCTGGACTATGCAAGACAAAGTATGTAGCAACTTTGCATCAACAGGAACTTTCTCAAAAGCTGTTTTCTTTTCCTATCTTTCTTTCTTTCATTCTTTTCTTCTTTCTTTCTTTCTTTCTTTCTTTCTTTCTTTCTTTCTTTCTTTCTTTCTTTCTCTCTCTCTTTCTTTTAAGACTCTTTTTTGCATTAAGCTATAGGACAGCAATTGCACTAGACCTGTGGTTCCTCCCTCCCAAATGGAAATACACATGCAAATCTCTCCTGAAATTTGCCTCTGAGGTTCTTGAATGACTTTTCAGGTTGGGAGACAGAACAGAAATAGACAAAAAATGAACAGAGCAGGGCTCTCACTTCCTATATGGTCATCTGAGATACCACACTGCCATTCTCCAGTGGGAAGTGACACATGAGGTGTCTGTCCTGCGCTACATTGCCTGAGCTTCTCTAGACCTGTGGAGAAGGCTACCCTGCAGTCCATTTATAAAGAGGAAGCAACCTGTCCCCTCTTCCCGCCCCCAGATACTTGGAGAGCTCCAAATACTGAAAATAAACAGAAGTGCTTTGGAGGCTGTCAGCAACCCAAACGGATGCCACACTTAGTCTTGCACAGTTCCCGGGGCCAGCTCCCAGACTAGAGTAACCAAGAGATGTCATTCTGAGGCTCAACACCCAACTTTGCTTGAAGGGAGTTCAAGCCTGGTTAGCAGCTTGCTAAGTAGGACTTGGCACAACTAAGTACCAGATTCTGGTATAGGAATCAAGCCTATTTAGAGTTTGGAATCCAGAAAAGGGGTCAACTACTAGTTCCTTAGTTGAAGCTGAATAGATGTGAAGTGAACTCTATACAGGAAGCATTCAGTGGAAGCATATGAAATTGTCAATTGTGTTTATCACAAATTGCTAATTCTAAGCAATTTAATGGGGGTGGCCCCATAGCAAAATGCATGATAAGGCAGCCTGGTAATATCTAAACCTTTTTGGTCTATCTTAGGATTTGGAGGTGGTAGAAGGAGGGAGGCATCCCTAAGTACCTGCAGGGTGTCCATTACAGTCACTTACTGATCAAGTTTTGTGCACTAGGTGCTTAGTGCGACACTGAAAACCAGGACTTGTCTGTATTTAGAGAAAGCCATGGGGCTAGAATTTACATACCAGTAGCATCCAAGTCTGGGTGGGGCTGCAGATACAATAAATTCTGGCTACCTTGGCTCCTGCAGTTACCAGACTCCAGTGTCTGTATTAGGAGGAAAGAAAGGAAACCTTTCTTCCTTTTTTTTTTTTCCTCCAGAGGTTAACTCAGGGAGGAAGTGTCCCTTTGCATGCACCCTACTGACAGGCTTTCCAAAGGCTGTTCTGCCAGGGTTCCCTTGAAATTCCACAGGGGCTGGTTGCAGGGAATATAGGGAGCCTAGGTAACAACTCTTAGAGTCATTCCTAGCCACCAATGGGACTGGGCTCCCCTAGGACTCATGGATAAGACTGAACCTAACCTGTTTTCAGCTTGGTAAACTGAGGTGTACAATAGGGATAGAAGAGTGACCATGCCCAAGTTGAACTCAGGACTCTGGATTCCTGGCTTGCCCTGGACACAAAACTGTCTAACAAGGTTTTCTGTGCTTTACAGTAGAACAGGACTCTGGACACTGGAAACTCAGAACTCCCTAGTGAAGAAGCCTCTCACAAATTCTGCATCCCATTTGTGCAACTTTGTGCCTTCTCCCATAGAAGAAGCCAGCCCTATGCAGACCCTACACTGGTAGTCGATTGTCCCTTAATAGGTCCCGGCCACCAGGAATCCCAGGGTGCCTCACTATCCAAGCCCCAATTGCCCCGACAAGCACCGACTCTGGTGCTGCGTCAGGGTCCCAAATGCTCTCATAGTTGGGCGCTGGGACCAACGGCCCTCAGGAGCTTGCCTGCCCTGCCCCGCCGCCCGCTCTTTGCCGCCAGCCCTGGGTCCCAAGCGCGCGTCCTCACCGCGCCACGCTCGAAGTCATTGTAGAAGGCCTTGTCCAGCAGGTGCTTTTCGCTGCAGCCCGCAGAACCAATGAGGCTGAGGTAGATGTAGTCGTCGGTGCCCGCGAACCACTGGCTACCGGTGGCCACGGTGACCGTGTAGGAGGGCATGGCGCCGGTCAGTGAATGGTGCTGGCGTGGTCGCAAGAGCCCGCAAAGCTCAGCGTGGCAGCCCACTAGCTTCTTCACCCTGTCACCCGCAGCAGCTCCCTGACACAGTAGCCTGCAGACGCCCAGCCTAGCATTTGGGTCCGGCCCCGCCCAGGACCCGGCCGGCTCTGTCTTTCTGACTCAGGCTCCGCCCCTGGCCAGTCCTGCAAGCCATACCTTCCACTTCATCCTTCTCTCCTGTGGTGCTGGACGGGAGGTAATCTCATCTCTGATAGGCGGGGTCCCTTGTTCTGTGCCCCGTCTCTACCTAGCTTTTATGCCTCATTCATTGGTCAATCCCTTATTACTTTCATTATTTATGGCTTCCTGCCTGCCTCAGTGTCCCTCGTTGTCAGCTCAAGGGCTGTGGCAAAGTCCTAGCACTACTTATAACCTATGCCCTCATTCAATTTTCAGAGGGGGGCAGGGCTGCATGTAGTCCATGCAATGTTTAACGTAGAGCAGGGGCTCTGAAGCCCTCGAGAAGAGACTACCTGTAGCTAATGCCAGCGGTGGATCTGGACCACAGAAAACTTGAGTGTTGGTTTCTTCACAAGATGAGCAGTTCTTCTCTCTCTGGGCCAGGTACTGGTGGGGGCCAAACTGGGGGAAATGGTACCTGGAAACAACCCCAGGAAGTAGTGGCCAGAGTAGGAGACTCCTAGTCTGCGCCTGTGGGACTGACTGGAGCTTGGATGGCGTGCTTGCAGAGGGTGGGCCTGTGGTGGGACAGGAGTTAGTCTTGTTTGGAAATGGCTCAGGGAGTTGGTCAAGGCTGGGAGTCACAGGAAAAAGAGCAGGTGCCTTTCTAGAGATAGTCAAACTGCTCCTTTTGGGTAAAGGTAGAAAAGAAACCTTAAGAAAAGTAACTGCTGAAAAGGCAAGGAAGACTATCCCACTGTACTTAGAAAAGTGCAACATTTTTACCATGAATAGCAGGGGAAAAGACCATTAAGGGCAGCTGGTCACTTCTAGAAGGTGGGAGGTCTACATGCTCTCCTTAATTTACACTGGAACAATGGGCAGGATTAATCTGTTTTTTAAGAAGTAGTAATACTTCTTGGCTATTTCTTTCAGTTCTGCTCTTCTTGCCTTCCAGTTGATCAGATGGGGCCCCACCTAGATAAGAGACAACACAGACCTAATTTCATCTACAATATCCTTTAACAATACTCCAATCAGCGTTTGATGGAATGACTAGGTGCTATACACTGGCCATATCACTGTCTAAGTGAGCTCTTTTCTGAAAGTTTACATCTTGCCATTTTCACAAACCCTTGGCATATTTCCTTCACTTCTAGAATTCTCCTGTCTTCCTTCTGTACCTCTAGATCTTCTTAGGCAAAAATCCTTCCCAGATGTTTCTTCTCCTAGAAATCCGCTTGCCTCTCATACTGAGATCACACAGCCTTTGCTCACACTGGCTGACTAGCACATTGCCAGTGGATCTGCTCCATCCTCCTTTCTCCCGGCATATTAGGAGGTACTTGGGGGCTGGTCTGTCTTTTGCTCATGTCCTAGTTTAGCACAATGTGAGGCACAAAGAAGCCGTGCATAGATCCTAGTTACTATTATTCCCCTGCTATTGGGGAACCTGGAAGTTGCTAGAAAAACAGGCTTTTGTGGTTAGAAAAGCAGAAGGTAAGAGAAAGAAGGCCAGCTCTTACTTCCCTTCACTGGTGGCATGATCTCTTGTCTCATGCAGTGGCATGTCCGTGAGCTCTGGAGCCACTTCATTCATAAATGCAACAGGATGCATCTTCCCCTCCCCCTTCCGCAGGACAAAGCAGACCTGGCTTTTCTGGTCAAGGAAATGACTAGAAACCATTTGTCTGAGTGGTCACTTTCCTCTGCAGTTGCAGACCACACCATATTTTAGTCAGTTAAAAAAAAAAAAACTACAGAGACTCACAGTCAGACATTATGCAGAGAGTGAGAGATCTTGGAACACTCAGCCCTAAATGGAATGTCCCCAAAAATCCCTCCCCCAGAGCTCAGGGAACCCATACATCAGAGGAGGCAGAAAGAGTGTAAGAATCAGAGGGGATGGAGGACACCAAATAAACAAGGCTCTCTAAATCAGCATGTGCACAGCTCATATGAACTCACAGAGACTGAAGCAGCATGCTCAGGGCCTTCATGGGTCTATGCCAGGTCCTCTGTATGTATATTATGGCTTCCAGTTTAGGGCTTTCATTGGATCTCTGAGTGTAAGAACAGCTGGTTCCTGGTTCTTTGGTCTTCTCTAGGGCTGTTTTCCTTCTGTTGATTTGTCCTGTTCAACTTCAGTGTGATAATTTTTGTTTTATCTTAGTATATTCTATTTCGTTATCTTCTAATATCTCTTAGATGCATGTTCTTTTCTAATGAGAGACAGAAAGGAAGTGGATCTGGATGGGAGAGGAGTGGGGATGAACTGGGAGTGGAGGGAGGGAAAACTGTAATCAGAATATATTATGTAAGAAAAGAATCTATTTTCAAAAAAGGGGGAAATGTGTAGTCTCATTCAGGGGAAACTAAGACAGGAAAATTGAATGGGGAGGGGGAGAGGAGAGCAAGCTAAAGTAAGGAGTATGGGGAGGGACAACTTACAATAAAGGCCCTTTGAAAAACTGCATGGAAGGTTACAACTGCAGGAACTTCCTAAAACATACACATCTATGAAAGGAATTTGTATATATTCCTTACCATGTAACTGAGGATACAATTCCCCAACCAGACATCTATGCCACCAAGTAAAACCTCCAGTGTTAGGAATGGGTTACATCTTGCTGAATCATTGGCCAAAGGGGTCCCAAAGGCACCTGAATACCACAGGTTATTTCCAAGGCTTACTCTCCACAACCTCATGGCAAGACCCAATTGCTGAAGATAACACTTATTTATGACATTTAACATGGAGAAGTCAACTGGAAAATTTGCCACTATTGATTAGCATTCATGATGCTGGAAGTTACTCTGCACACTCTGGAGCAGAAAAGGTAATTGTCAATATCACCCAGCTACAAACCTTGCAACCTACATCAATGACCTGATTGTGAGACATAGTGGTGTAATAGTGGTATAACTGTTATGGGAATAGTCAACCAATTTTTAAAAATTGAATTTAGGGCCCACTCAATGAGATAGAACTATACCTGACACTAAAGTGGTCAAAACCTAAGATCAGATAGGTCATAGGCCTAGGGGAAAACCTACCACTATTATTATGCTAATGGAACATAATAATAAAATGACTCCTAAAAACATATTGCTATAACTAAGGTCAGTGCATATTTCAACCCTCATGAAAGACGTTTCTTCTTGCAGTAGATGGAAATTAACATAGAGACGCATAACTGCACAATGTCCTGAGAGTTCGAGACTGGAAACGGAGACCTCAGTCCTAAATGGGATGTCTTTATCAAGCCCCTCCCGTCAAGGCTGATGATCTACATGGAATAGGAGGTAGAAAGATGGTAAGGGCCAGAAGTGGTTGATGACTACTATGAGATATTATCTTTTAGATACAACCGGACTGATACACATGGGAACTCACAAAGACTGTCATATACAACACCTTTACAGGTTCAAGCCACACAAAAATCCTGGCACTGAAATGGGGAGTAGACATGAGGTCTTACCTTTAACCAAGAAAGTATTTGCAACTGATACCTGACCAAAAGGGGAAAACAGTTTTCTCCAGTGGAATATCACTGTGTGTATCAACCACACACTGGGGCAGGCCTCATGTCCAGGAGTAGTTGACCGGTACAAAACAAACTTCATGTATTTTTTGTTTTGTTTTGTTTTTGAAGACATTTTTGTTTGTTTGTTTTGATATTTTTGAGGGGGGCATGATATTGAGGGGGTAGGGAGGTGGGAAGGATCTGGAAGGAATTGGGTGAGGGGAAATATGATCAAAATTTAATGTATGAAAATTTAAAATAAAAAATAATAAAAATTCATAGCATCAGTTTCTTTTGTCCTGTTAACATCTACCATGGAAAATAAAATTCTAAACAAACAACTAAAGAAAAAATCAAGATAAATAAAATATATCTTAAGTATTGGGAATTTAGAAGAAACATGTACACCCACTATTCTCCCTTCTCTTAGTGGCATCTAGGATCCCATTAGAGGAATAGAACACAGACACATGCATTACATTTCATTTTCCAGACCATATCTTTCCAACCCCTACCCTAGACAGAGGAGGCTCACAGTCTCAGCAGATATCACCCAGGGTGGATGTGAACAGCTTGTCCCAATTCCTTGCTTCTTTAGTGACCACTTGTGCCATCCAAAGAGAAGCCAAAGGAAAAAGGATGGTTCTGGAAATGTCACTGCGAATTTGTAAACAATGTGCAAACAGAAAAATAAATATATGATTTGTTGGAAGAATAATGTTGAAATGCTTATTGTGGTTCCTTCAGCCTGAGGTCAGAGATCGGTCATTTTATGGGCCAGCATTCTCCATTCTCTCCATGTCTTCTGTCTATCAAAATTGTATCAGCCTTTTGCAGACAGGTTCCTCCCTCAAGTTTGTGCTGTGAGAGGTAAGTAGGATACCCCACATCACTTTACCTTGGCCCCCTGTCTCCCAAGGCCCAGATAGTTTTACATGATGACTGAGTACAACCACTCAGTTTTATTTAGGAGGACAAACTTAATAAGCTTCTCCTCTTTGGAACTTCTAGACCAAGTACAAAGACACCTTCCAGCCCCTAAAGCATACACTCAACTGGACTTGTGTGTGAGTTACTCTTGGTTCCTGGTTTTTTTTTTCTTCAGAAGAGAACACAAGTCTCATTCTCAGATGGAATTCCCCTGATAATGTCCATCCTGAGTTTAGACAATCTCCACAGGGTGTCTCCAGGCACCCTGGATGAACAAATACAAGAGGAGTAACTCAGTCCAAGGCTGAGAGCAGTCCTCCCTCTAAGACCTGCTCTCTGTCATCTGAAAGCGCTTTGGGTCTTCCCTTCCTTCATGGTGCATTTGTGTTCTTTGTGATACTCATCACTGTCTATCTTCATTGTATGGTTTTCCTTGTTTTCGGTATGCTTTCTAACAGAGCCAGAGTGCAGCTTTCACACAAGTTATCATTTAAGCAAGGACTTGTGGTAGGGCAAGGGTGAGAAGAAAGGAAACTCACAATTTCTTAAGAATTCTGTGCTGAGAAATTTTACCTCCACCTGTCTATTAGCTCGCTGCAAAAACTCAGGAGGTAAATCTCCAATTACAAAGAAGGAAAACCAAGTTAAAATATCTCCTAGGTGGCACCATGTGTGCGGTTACAAGTTCATGGTGATTGCTCTTGACATCCAATGAAGTGTTACTTAAATTGAAAAGGTCTGAAGAAAGAAAAAAAATCCCCATGTGAGAGAACCGAGTATTGCAGGTGGGTGTAAGCTATCCGAGTTCTCATGGTTTTCCCACCACTGAGCACTGTGTACCACATTCAGGTAGATACTGTTCTCACCCCTATTTTGCAAATAGGGAAACCAGCATGTTAGATTTCCAATTACTGTAATGAAATGCAAGAGTCAATCAACTCAAAAGGAGGAAAGGTAT
This sequence comes from Lophiomys imhausi, assembly GCA_907164525.1. NCBI lineage: Eukaryota > Metazoa > Chordata > Mammalia > Rodentia > Muridae > Lophiomys > Lophiomys imhausi. Next base: position 10,004,342 of record CAJQZJ010032121.1, read on the forward strand.
AATGAAGTCCCAGTCCATCATCATTTCACTCCACTGCTTTTGCCTGTGGTGAGCTGTGCATTGTGGGTACAATGTATGGTGGGGCAAAAACCTCATGCAAAATAAGCAGGATACTGGGGTCTCACAACCTCTTCAAAAATGTGCCACCCCATGACCTGAATGGGACATATTAGGAGGACTGACTTACGTGCATGATAGGCAGTTTGAGGTAGATAGTTAAAAGTATGATTTCTTGTGACTTCTTTGGACAGCCTTAGTGTTATTTTATCCTCCTCCCTCCTTATCCTGTATAAGATCCACTCAACACCTGGAAACCTAGTCCATTACCTGGAGCTCTGAAGTCACAGATCTTGCAAGAGAACCTGCAACTGCCACTTTACTAAATTAGCATAAACCTTAGTTACATTCTAAATATTTGTCCTTATACCCACAGAAAAGTAAACAAAAAGTTCTGGAATTTTGAGAAAAGTTAACCCTTACACAGTGTTAGTGAGAGTATAAACTAGCATAGTCACTCTAGAAATCAGTAGGGAGGTTCCCTAAAAACACCCAGACATAGAACTACCACATGAGCCAGTTATATTATTCCTGCCCATATACCCAAAAGACTTTATATCCTACCACAGAGGTTCTTGCACATCCATGTTCATTGCTGCTTTTTTGACAATAACTGAGAAATGGAACCAGATGAGATAATCGCTACAAATGAATGGATAATGAACACTCTGGTACCAAACCACATAAAGACCCAACAAAGAAAGAATGAATTGCAAACCAATTTCTCTTATCAACAAAGACCGGAAAATACTCAATAAAATACTTGCAAACCAAATCCAACACATCAAAACATTATCTACCATGATCAAGTAGGCTTCATCCCAGAGATGCAGGGATGGTTCAATATACGAAAAAAAATAAATGTAACCTACCATATAAACAAGCAAAAAGACAGAACCACATAATTATCTCATTAGATGCAGAAAATGTCTTTGACAAATTCCAACAGTCTTTCATGATAAAAGTTTTAGAGAGATTAGGGATACAAGGTGCATACCTAAACATAATAAAGGCAGTTTACAACAAGCCCATAGATAAAATCAGCTTAAATGGAGAGAAACTAAAAGCAATTCCACTAAAATCAGAACAAGAAAAATTGTACACTCTTTCCATATATATTCAATATAGTATGCGAAGTTTTAGCTAGAGCAATAAGACAACTGAAGGAGATCAAGGAAATGCAAATTGGAAAGGAAGAAATCAAGATATCTTTATTTGCAGATGATGTAAGTGATACTAAAAATTTCACTGGAGAACTACAGCTGATAAACACTTTCAGCAAAGTAGCTAGAACAAAATTAACTCACAAAAATGAGTAGGCTTCCTATATATGCAAATGACAAATGGCTGAGAAAGGAATTAGGTAAATAACACCTTTCACAATAGCCTCAAATAGCATAAAATATCTTGAGATAACTCTAAGCAAGGAAGTGAAAGACTCATTTGATAAAAACCCTAAGTCATTGAAGAAAGAAATTGAAGAAGATATCAGAAGATGGAAAGATCTCCCATGCTCATGGATCAGTAGGATTAACATAATAAAAATGACCATCCTCCCAAAATCAAAGGTACTCTGCCAGCTACCAAAAGAGAAACATAAACACAAACCCAGCTGTAAACCTTTTGATCTACAATCTGTCCTGACTGCAAAATATGCCAGGACAATGGTGGTGCAAAGCTTGTAAGAGTAATCAACCAATGTCTGATTTGACTTAAGGTCCACTCCACAAGATTGAACCCATACCTGATTCTGCTTGGGTGACCAAGAACAAGAGACTGGATAGCCTAGGGTAAAACCAAATACTACTGGTATGAGAAAAAGTAACAATAAAATGACTCCTAATGGTACTCTGCTATGCTCACAGATCAGTGCCTTATTCAGCCGTCATCAGAGAAGCTTCCTCCTTCAGCAGATGAAAACAAATACAGAGACCCACAGCCAGACATTACAACACATACACACAACACACACACACACACACACACACACACACACACACACACACACACACA
>CAJQZJ010032121.1:10006421-10043861 GCA_907164525.1 Lophiomys imhausi
ACACACACACACACACACACACACACACACACACACACACACACACAGACAGAGAGAGAGAGAGAGAGAGAGAGAGAGAGAGAGAGATGGAGAGACAGAGACAGAGACATAAAGAGACAGATAGACCTTAGAATATTCAGCTTTAAATGGGATATCTGCATCAAATCCCTTCCCTCAGAACTAAGGGAACCCCACAGAAAAGGGGGAAGAAAGAGCCAGAGGGGATGGAGGACATCAGGAGCACAGGCCTCTCTAAATCAACTGAGCCAATGCTCATATGAACTCACAGAGACTGATCCAGCATGCACAGGACTGGCACGAGTCTGCACCAGGTCCTCTCTGCACATCTGTATTAGGACTTCCAGTTCAGTATTTTCATGGTATTCCTAAATTTGTGAATGAGTGGGTCTCTGATTCTTATACCTTCTCTTGGAGTTCTTTCCTTTTGTTGGTTTGTCTTATCCAACTTTGATGTGATTGTTTTTTGTTTTATCTCATTATATTTTATGTTGTTATGTTTTGTTCTCTTTAAAAAGAACTAATACAAAATTGTTAATAAATAACTAATACTATTAAAAAAAGAAAATGTGGCACATACACAGAATAAAACTTTAAGAAAAATGAAATTTGTAGGAAATGGCTGAAACTGGAAAAATTACATTGTGTGAGATAATACATACACAGAAACACAAATGCCGCATGTTCTATCTCATATGTAGATTATAGACCCACATTTTCAATGTGTTGGTTGAAAGTGAATATCTCTAAACATGGAAGCAATGAAGAGGACACAGCTTGAGGTGGGGATGATACAACATGTGTGCTATGAAGATAAAAGCAAGGAATGATGGAAGTTGAGAAGTTTAAACAGGGAATTGAGTGGGGGATGGGAAGAAGATGGGTTCAGAAGAAGGATGAACTAAAACTAAGGATGTTTAAGCCACATGAGACCCTACTACATTATAAACTAATTTAAAACATAATTTTAAAACTACATTGAATAGAGGTACCATGCATTATGGATAGTGCCAATCTCACAAGCCATGGACTATTAAACAAAATCCCAGTATCAGGCATGGAACACGTCTCTAAGAGTTATTGGCCAGGAGAGACCCAGAAGCCCCAAGACCCATATAAATCATGACCATTGCCATTGTTTGACCACTAGAATTTCATAGTAAGACCCTATTGCTGAAGACAGCACACACCTTGGTTGAAGAATACAGAGAAACTGTCGGAAGCGAGCTGAAAGCTATCTATAATGCCAACATCAAAACAAATAATCTTTAATGTATGCTTGTTCAGTTAGCAAGTACTTTTCTGATGACTTTTTTGCATTTATGGTTTATCAGAGATATTGGCCTGTAGTTTTTTTTTTTTTTGTCTATATATCGGTCTTTGAAAGTATAGTCAGGATTCCAGAAATTATGCCCCTTCTCTTACCATGAACCGGCTCTCGAGCTCCCTGGGAGTTGTGCTAACTGCTTACCACCCCAGCAGCAAGGACCAGGTTATTGTGGAGAGCCATGCAAAGGGAGAGGGTGAAGCCACCTCCAGTCGCAGTTATGGCCAGTACACCATGAACCAAGAAAGCTCCACCAAAGTTACAGAGACCTCTGTTTGATCAATTGAGTTCCCAGGATCCTTTGGATGAAGTATAAATGGAGGACTATTGGACGGAACTAAAAAACATCAAGAGGTCTATTGAAAATCACCAAAAAGGTCAAGAGGCTGTAATTATCAAAGAGTCTGATGAGGGACAACTGGAAGAAGAATGGCTCAAACAGGCCAGTTTGTCCAATCTCTTTGGAGAGTCTGTTGATGACCCACAGGAAAGCATGGTGTTTTTATCTACACTGATCCAGACTCAGGCAGCAGCTGTTCAAAAACAAATCGAAAAGGTCTCCCAGACCTCGAGGAAGAAAAAAAAACAGCACCACATTCCTGACATCAGAGACATATTTGCTCAACAGAGAGAGGCACAAGAAAAGTCTCCAGATGGCTCAGAATTGCAGTCAGTTAGAACAACAAAAAAAAAAAAAAACAAAAAACAAATGCCAAGGAAAAGACTACCTGAGTTCTAGTAGTGCTGTTGATAACAAGGAGATGGTCCCATGGGTGCCTGAGGACACACCTGTCTCTGAAACAGACATCAACCTGGAAGTGTCATTTGAGGAGCAAGCTGTCCATCAGAAAGTGCTCAGTAAGGAGAGGATGCAGAAGATCAGAAACAATGATGCCTTCTTTCCCAGTTTCAGACTGCCAAAAGACAAAACAAGAATTATAAGGATTGGAGACTTGGTACCCCAAGACACAAAGTTTGCCATCTTGCCCTGGTTGAACTTGCAGTCCTGTATGATATATTGGGCATGGAACTCAAACAACAGAAAGCTGTGAAAAATCAAAACAAAAGACTCTGGTCTTTTTGGTATTCTATTAAACATATTGTTAGAACAAGATCAAAGGAAAGTCCTGGGAACTCAAATACCGAGTTTTTGAAAGTTTTCTGATTTCAAAAACTGATTTTTTTTTTGAGTTGAAGAAAACAGTCTGGAAACGGTAGGCCTCCTATGAATACCAGGAGCTGCCATGAGAATCAAGAATCTTTGCCAAAATAAATGTTGGGGGGGGGGAATCTTTGCCAAGAACTCAAAGCAAAATTTTATAAAGGTACTTTCAGCTGGGAAAGTGTCAAACAGCACCACAAGGCCAGCCTGCTGAAGCTCTTTCTGAGAGAGCTGCCCCAGCCGCTGCTGAGCATGGAGTATCTCAAAGCCTTACAGGCTGTCCAGAGTCTTCCAACCAAAAAGGAACAATTGCAGGCTTTGAGCTGCCTTGTCATCCTTCTACCTGATGTAGAGACACACTGAAGGCCTTGCTTGAATTTCTCTAAAGAGTTGTAGATAATAAAGAGAAAAATAAAATGACAGTTGTGAATGTAGCAATGGTCATAGCCCGAATCGCTTTATGTACCATATACTGGGTTTGAAGTCCAGTGATCCGTGAGAATTTGAAATGGCAGGTGGGACAACAAATGCACACTTATTGATTAAGTACCAGAAACTTCTATGGACATTTCCAAAGTTTATTGTAAACCAAGTGAGGAAGCAGAATACAGAAAATCAAAAAATGGAAAGAAAAGTGATGAAGAAAATGATTTATGACCTAGAGAAACATGAAAAGCAAGATAAAAGTATAAAAGATGCTGACATTCCTCCGGGAGTGATTTGAGTGCAAGCTCCCCATCTTTCAAAAGTTTCCATAGCAACACAGCTAACTGAGTTACAACTACAACTCAGTGATGTGCACCCCAGGTTTCCTAGCTAAGAAAGTGGCATTGCCCAGACACTCAAGAAAGTAGAAGTTTTTCTGTATGAAATTGGAGGCAACACTGGGGAACGCTGCCTGATGACCACGCATATGTGAAGGACTTGTACCAACTGAACCCAAACGCCGAGTGGGTCATAAAATCCAAACCAGTGTAGAAGACTAACCCAAGAACTAGTGTCGTCATTCTTGCTGGGTCAAGAGTGCAAATTAAAGCAACAGGTTTCTTAATTATTTATCTGTACCCAGCTATTACAAAGTGATATCCTTAAGCCTTAAAATAATAGACTTTTTTGGCTGCCACAAATGTTAATTATTATTAATTATTATTAAACTAATATTTTTGAAGTAAGAAAAAACTTTAATTAGCTCAGGGGCTGTTTATAAACACTTTAAAATGTGTTCAGATGTGACAGCATTTTGTTTTTTTATGAAATAAATTCTCCACCACTTTCTTTTTTTTACTAGGTATTGAACCAGAACTTTGCGCATAGTGAGCCATTGTTTTATGACACCTAGTGATATCCCCAGCAGATTAAATAATCTCTACCAATAGATTTACCAATAGAGTTTGGGTTATTTACGTTTTAAGAATGGCGTCTCCCCTTTCTTACCTCTTCCTATCTACCTTCCCTCAAATTTTTTTTTTTTTTTTTTGCTTTTTAAACAGAAAGAGATAGTTAAGAGCAGGCATGGAAAACTATGAAGGCAAGTGTAACTCAACAGTACTCTTGTAACTATAAAATGTTAGTATTTATAGCTTTTGAATCATCTGTCTAAACAATCCAGACAGCTGTTGTTCCAGCTTATCTGACTTATGTGTACAAAGCTGTACCCATCATTAAAACAAAAACTGGAAGGACTTCCAATTATCACCAAAGCTTTGAATATTTAAATACCCAGGAAAAATAATATGAACCCACATGGGCTAACTGAATTACCTACGACCACACTGTAAAAAGCCAGATCACTTTGTGTGCACCACACTCTTTCAGACGGAATCTGAAAAGTCACATATGAGGCTACCTGCCAACATTATAAATATCATAATAGTACAGTCTGGAACAACTTAAGAATGCATTGTGAAATGGCATTTTGTCCCCTCCTGAATGAGTCTTCTGGGTATGACAATCATTTATGTGAACAAGATTTTACCTGTCTGTGTATTTTAAATAATCTGAGTCAGTTTGTTAAGATGCCATTGCAAGTATTATTCCTGGGGCTTTTCAGGCATAGACCACACTGAGACAAAACATGGACCTCTGCTGTAAAGAAGAGAAATGAAATAAGAACAGTGCCCCTGCTTTATAAGGGTAGAGGGTCATTGATAGGAGGTGGCGTTATGGATGTGGCACCAATGTGTTGATGACACTGTTCATAGTCCTTCAGAGGAAGCTAGACATTCTCAAAAGCTCTGATGTGATTCTAATTAGGAAGGAAAGTGTCATTAATGAGAACGGTGAAATGCTGGACATATTGTAATTACAAGACAAGCCTGTGGAAGGATGTGTCAACTATGCCTTGGTAACTCCTGTCATTGCTTTTTTATTTAAATAAATTTTATAATTAAATGCCTTTTTATAAACAACCACAGCAACAAAGATTTTCCAACTTAATAGAGTACAGATTTTAAAAGTTTCCCTTCAATATTCTTAGTTCTTTGATGTCTGTTGTAATGTTTCTAGTTCATTTCTGATTCTGTATTTTGGTTCATCTCATTCTTTCTCTTGATTAGTTAGGCCAAGGATCTGTCAATCTTGTTTTCTTCTCAGAGAATTAGTTCTAAGATTCATTGATTATTTATACTCTTTTCTTTGTTTCAATTTTATTAATTTCTGGTTTGATTTTTATTTCTTGCCGTGTACTGGATTTAGGTTTGGTTTGTTCTTTCTTTTTTAAATTCTTGAGTTGCATCATTAAGCTATTCATTTGAGCTCTTTCTGATATTTTATTTTATTCTCTCTCACAGAAATGCTTTTCCAGAGGTTCTTTTGGGTGTTTTTGTTTTCATTTAGTTGCAGGAAATTCTGTAATTTCTCCCTGGACTTTCCTTTTTTCCCCCTTTTTAAAAATAAATAAATTTATATATTTGTTGCTTCAGGTTACATCTCCATCATATTGTCCTCTTTCCCCCCTTCCCAACCCTGCCCTCCCACCCTCTACCTCCTAACCCTTCCATCCTGATCCTCTGGAATGGAGTGTCCCTACATAAAAGTCCTTCACCCCAGTTCAGAAGTCATATGAAGGCCAAGAGCCTCCTCGTACACTGGGGGCCTACAAGGCAGTACCACCAGTGAAAAGTGTCTCATTGCCAGGGAGGGAAAACTAAAAAAACCAACCAACCAACCAACAAACAAACAAACAAAAACAGACAAAAAAAAAAAAAGTCTATGTTCCTGTTCCCTTTGGTGTGTTGGTTGTAGTATAAACATCCTATACTATATAGCTAAAATCCTACTATAAGTGAATAGATGCCATGTGCATCCTTCTGAGTCTGGGTTAGCTCACTCAGGATGAGCTTCTCTAGTTCCATCCATTTGGCTGCAAATTGCATAATTTCATTGTTTCTGATAGCTGAGTAATATTCCATTGTGTAGATGTACCATAGTTTTTTAATCCATTCTTCAGTTGAGGGACATCTGGGTTGTTTCCAGTTTCTAGCTATTACAAATAAGGCTGCTATGAACATAGATGAGGAAACTTCCTAATGATTCCGTGAAGAGTCATTTAGATGTATACCCAGAAGTGGTATGGCTGGGTCCTGAGGCAAAGCTATTCCAAGTTTTCTAAGATATCACCATACTGACCTCCATAGTGGTTGCACAAGCCTGCATTTCCACCAGCAATGGAGGAGGGTTCCCCTTTCTTCACACCCTGCCAGCATGTGCTGTCATTTGAGCTTTTGATCTTAGCCATTCTAACAGGTGCAAGATGGAATCTCAGAGTCATCTTGAGTTGCATTTCTCTGATGATTAAGGATGCTAAGCATTTCTCCAAGTGTCTCTCGGCCATTAGGGATTCCTCCTTTGTGAATTCTCTATTTAGCTCCATCCCCCATTTTTTGATTGGATTATTTGGTTTCTTGGAATTCAATTTCTTGAGTTCTTTGTAGATTTTGGATATTAGCCCTCTGTCAGATGTGGGGTTGGTGAAGATTTTATCTCAGTCTGTAGGCTGTCGTTTTGTTCAAATGACAGTGTCTTTTGCTGTACAGAAGCTTTTCAGTTTCATGAGGTCCCATTTATTGATTGTTGGTCTTCGATCCTGAGCTGTTGGTGTTCTGTTCAGGAAGTTGTCACCTGTGCCAATGAGTTTGAGGGTTTTTCCCACTTTTTCTTCTAGTAGATTTAGTGTGACTGGCCTTATGTTAAGGTCTTTGATCCACTTGGACTTAAGTTTCGTACAAGGTTATAAGTATGGGTCTAATATCATTCTTTTACAAGTGGACATCCAGTTGGACCAGCACCATTTATTGAAGATGCTGTCCTTTTTCCATTGTGCAGTTTTGGCTTGGCTTCTTTGTAAAAATTAGGTGGCCATAGGTGTGTGGGTCAATTTCTAGGTCTTCAATTCGATTCCATTGATCTACTGGCCTGTTTCTATACCAATACCATGCTGTTTTTACTGCTATTGCTCTATAGTACAGCTTGAAATCTGGGATTATGAACCTCCAGATATTTTTTATTGTACAGGATTGATTTAGCTATTCTGGTTTTTTTTTTGTTGTTGTTGTTCCAATTGAAATTGAGAATATCTCTTTCCAGGTCTATAAAGAATTGTCTTGGTATTTTGATAGGAATTGCATTGAATCTATATATTGCTTTTGGTAGGATGGTCATTTTTATTATGTTGATCCTACCTATCCATGAGCATGGGAGATCTTTCCATCTTCTAAAGGCCTCTTCCAATTCTTTCTTCAAGGGCATTAAGTTCTTGTTGTACAGTTCCTTTACTTGCTTGGTTAGAGTTACCCCCAGGTATTTTATATTGTTTGTGGCTATTGTGAAGGGGGTTGTTTTCCTTATTTCTTTCTCAGCCCATTTGTTTGTTGTATAGAGAAGGGTTTCTGATTTTTTTTTTCGAGTTAATTTTGTATCCAGCCACCTTCCTGAAGGTGTTTATCAGCTGTAAGAGTTCTCTGGTGGAATTTTTGGGGTTGCTTATGTATACTATCATATTGTCTGCAAATAGGGATAATTTGACATCTTCGATTCCAGTTTGTATCCCCTTGATCTCTTTTAGTTGTCTTATTGCTCTAGCAAGAACTTCAAATACTATATTGAAGAGATATGGTGAAAATGATCATCCTTGTCTTGTCCCTGAGTTTAGAGGAAATGCTTCAAGTTTCTCTCCATTTAATTTGATGTTGGCCACTGGCTTGCTGTATATTGCCTTTATTATTTCTAAGTACATTCCTTGTATGCCCGTTGTCTCCAGAACTTTTAGCATGAAGGGGTGTTGGATTTTGTCAAATGCTTTTTCTGCATCTAGCGAGATCATCATGTGGTTTTTTTCTTTCACCTTGTTTGTATGGTGAATTATGTTGATGGATTTTCATATGTTGAACCATCCCTGCATTCCCGGGATGAAGCCTACTTGATCATGGTGTATGATACTTTTGATGTGTTCTTGAATTTGGTTTGCTAGCATTTTATTAAGTATTTTTGCATCTATGTTCATGAGGGAGATTGGTCTGAAGTTCTCTTTCTTTGTTGGATCTTTGTGTGGTTTAGGAATCAGGGTGACTATGGCCTCATAGAATGAGTTTGTCAGTGTTCTTTCTGATTCTATTTGGTGAAAGAGTTTGAAAAGTATTGGTATTAGCTCCTCTTTGAAGGTCCGGTAGAATTCCATGCTAAAGCCATCTGGCCCTGGGCTTTTTTTTTTTTTTTTTTTTTTTTGGTTGGGAGATTTTTAATGACTGTTTCTATTTCCTTAGGAGTTATAGGGCTGTTTAATCTGTTATTCTGATCTTGATTTAGCTTCGGTAAGTGGAATCTATCAAGAAAATTGTCCATTTCACTTAAGTTTTCAAATTTGGTAGAGTATAGATTTTTAAAATAGGACCCAAATATTCTCTGGATTTCCTCAGTGTCTGTTGTTATTTCTCCCTTTTCATTTCTGATTTTGTTGATTTGGGTTTTTTCCCTCTGCCTTTTAGTTAACTTGGCTAAGGGTCTATTTTGTTTATTTTCTCGAAGAACCAACTCTTGGTTTCATTGATTCTTTGTACAGTTCTTTTTGTTTCTAAGTTGTTGATTTCAGCCCCAAGTTTGATGATTTCCTGCCTTCTGCTCCTCTTGGGAGTGTTTGCTTCTTCTTTTTTTTTTTTTCCAATTCACCCAGTTTAGCTGTTAATTTGCTAATATGAGCTGTCACAATTTTCTTTTGAAGGCACTTAGTGCTATAAACTTTCCTCATAGCACAGCTTTCATTGTGTCCCATAGGTTTGGGTATGTTGTGCCTTCATTGTCATTGGATTTTAAGAAGTCTTTGATTTCCTTCTTTATTTCTTCCCTGACCCAGTAGTCATCCGGTAAAGAGTTGTTCAATTTCCATGAGTGTGTAGGCTTTCTGTTGATTCTTTTGCTGTTGAAGTCCAGCTTTATTCCACGGTGGTCTGATAAGATACAAGGGGTTATTTCAATTTTCTTGTATCTGTTGAGATATCTTTGTGTCCAACTCTATGGTCGATTTTGGAGAAGGTTCCGTGCGGTGCTGAGAAGAAGGTGTATTCCTTTGTGTTTGGGTGAGACGTTCTGTAGATATTTGTTAGGTCCACTGTTGTGAGTGGGGTGTTGAAGTCTCCCACTACTAATGTGTTGGGATCGATGTGTGATTTAAGTTTTAGAAGCGTTTCTTTTACAAATGTAGGTGCCTTTGTATTTGGAGCATAGATGTTCAATATTGAGATGTCATCTTGATGAATATTCCCTTTAATGAGTATTTAATGCCCTTCTCTCTCTTTTCTTATTAACTTCATTTGGAAGTCTGTTTTGTTTGATATTAGGATGGCTACTCCAGCTTGCTTCCTGGGTCCATTTTCTTTGAAAACCTTTTCCCAGCCCTTTAATCTGAGAAGTGTCTATCTTTGATAGTGAGATGTGTTTCTCGAATGTGGCAAAAAGATGGGGTCTTATTTACGGATCCAATCTGTAAATCTGTGTCTTTTTATTGGTGAGTTGAGTCTATTGATGTTGATGGATGTTAGTGACCAGGGGTTGTTATTTCCCATTATTTTGGTATAGGTGGTCGCCCTGTGTTTCTTTTGGTTTAGTTGTTGTGGAGTTTTCTATTTCCTCTGTTTTCTTGGGTGTAGTTATCTTCTCTGGGTTGGAATTTTCCTTCTAGGATCTTCTGTAGGGCTGGGTTTGTGAGGAGATATTGTTTGAATTTGATTTTGTCGTGGAATATCTTGTTTTCTCCATCTATGTTGATAGAGAGTTTTGCTAGGTATAGTAGTCTGGCTGGGCACCTATGTTCTCTCAGGGCTTGTAGGACATCTGTCCAGGCCCTTCTAGCTTTTAAAGTTTCTGAAGAGAAGTCAGGTGTAATTCTGATGGGTCTGCCATTGTATGTGACTTGACCTTCTTCTCTTACAGCTTTTAATATTTTTCTTTGTTCTGTACATTTGGAGTTTCAAGTATTATGTGGCGAGAGGAGTTTCTTTTCTGATTTAATCTGTTTGGTGTTCTGTAAGCCTTTTGGATTTTTATTGGCATCTCTTTCTTTAGGTTTGGGAAGTTTTCTTCTATGATTTTGTTGAAGATATTTCCTGGACCTTGGAGTCAGGAGTCTTCTCTTTCCTCTATGCCTATAATTCAAAGGTTCCATCTTTTCATTGAGTCCTTGATTTCTTGGATGTTGTGGGTGAGAGATTTTTTAGCTTTCTCATTTTCTTTTAATGTTGTACTGATTTCTTCCATTGAATCTTCCATGCCTGAGGTCCTGTCTTCCATCTCTTGCATCCTATTTTTGATACTCATAATCGCAGTTCCTGTTGTTTTCCCTTGATTCTCCATTTCCACTTTTAACTCTGACTGTGTTTTCTTTATTGTTTCCATTTCCATTTTCATGTCTTGAATGGTTTTATTCATTATGTACAATTCCTGCTCCAATTTGCTTGTGTTTGCATGGAAATCTTTCATTGCCCTGTTTTTTTTTTTTTTTTTTTTTTTTCCTGTTCAAGTTGAGCCACCTTGGCTTGGAGCTCTCCAATGGTATTATCCATTGCTTTCACTTGTGAAATTGTGGCTTCTTTGAATTACTTCATAGATTTAAGTTCTTCTTGAAGGGACTCTATCACTTTCCATAATGTAAAATTGTCCTCGTTTTCATGTGTTTCTGCTGTGGTGAGGTCTTCCGGATTGGATGAACTAGCATAGTTATGTTTTGTTGGAGTCATGTTTCCATGATTTCTGCTTTTTCTTGTGCCTTTGGCCATTTGGATGTTTTTAGCTGTCTGCTCCTGTTGTGTTCTGGGCTTGGATCCAAAGGGGGCGCTTTGGTGTAGCAGTCGAATTGCTTGGCGATCTGTAGCTGCTTGCAGGGGGATCTCAGGTTCACTGTGCATCTAATAGCCAGAAGCACTGTGAGCTGCTGCAGCCTATTCCAAGGTAATGAGGAATGGCCCAGGATTGTTTCACTGCTCCCAAGTCAGACCTCTCTATGTTGAACACTGAGTGTTCAGCCTGCAGTGGTTCTGGTGGTATGGTCCTGTGTGCCCAGGCACAGATTCTGTGGACTCTTGAGGTCCTCAAGGAGTCTGAGAGGACCCGACTCCATGCCTGATATGTCTGGGCTTTCCAGAATACAGCTGTGGGCCCCCTGGCTGCTGGCCTCCACGTTTTGGAACCCTCAGCCTTTGTGTGCCTCTGCCGTGTGTTGCTGCGGCAGCCACCGTGTGCTGCTAAGAATGTATTGCACTCCCACAGGTCTGCCACCTTTCGCTAAATAGCTGGAATGCCTGTGTGGGGTGTGGGGGGCCCAGTAGGCTGGTGAGTGATCTCATGTGGGGTCCGAATCTTCCTGCTGAGTATTAGAGTTTATTTTACCAGGTGTCTCTCCTGATGGGGGTTCCTGATTCCTGGATTCAGTGGCTTCCGTGTCTGAGAGAGGCGGGGGCGGGGGGAGCCTTGCCCAGGGACTTTTAATTGTCCCTTGGGAGCTGGATGAAACCCCAGTGGGTCTAGTCACTCAGATTTTTGCACAGCGTCTTACAACTCTGTGGTTTTATGGCTGTTTTCCCCAAGTTCAAAATGCATCCGTGTGGGCTGTTGCCATCTTGGATCCCCCCTCTCCCTGGACTTTCTATTGACCCATCCATGACTCAGTAATGAGTTATTTATTCTCCACGAGTTTATTTGTTTACTGGAGATTTGTTGCTGTCCACTTTATGATTTGTTACATTGTGGTCTTGTAGGATACATGGAGATATTTTGTAGAGATTTGTTTTGTGTTCCAGGGTGAGGTCTATTTTAGAGATGCTTCAATGTGGTGCTTCTGAGTAGACTGCACATTTCTTTGATGATTGGATGGAATATTCTGTAGATCTTGGGTAAGTCCACTTAATGTATGATGGCCACATCCTGCATGGCTGGAGGGACTTGACTTGACTGACGCAGCAAGGAAATGAAGAAAGGACAAACACAAACAAAGAACAACTAGGATCGGTGTTTTGGCTATCTGATGGAGAAGCTGCAGTACTCTGGGAACTCAGCATGTTTATTACACAGAGCTGAACAGGGAGGCAGGGGTATTGTAGAAAGCTGAACAAGGATGTGTGCTATGGCACACAGCTGAACAATGGAGCACATTTAGCTATGCTCAGTAGGGTACAGTGTTCAGGCTGTGAACGTCTTGACTGAGAAAACTAGAGTGGACATTTTCTGTACACACTATCAATATCCACATGGACCATGAAGGAAGGCTTTGCCGCTTTCCATGGGTTTAATGCATGTTTGATTGCCAAATCCTTCATGGACACCCCCTTGTGAACAGCATACATTTACTAAGGACTTCACTCAAGGCTTCCTCTGCTCCTCACATCTCCCCCTTCCTCATTTCTCAGATGTTCAGGATGGATCTTCAGGCATAGTCCAGGAGCAATACACTGAGATGCTCAACATCAGACTGTAAGGAGGATAAGAAGGAAGATCAAACAGCCACTGTGCTTAATAAACACAAAAGGAATGCTCCAACAAGCTAAAGGTATTGAAGTCTCCAAGCGCATCAAAGATCTTTTTCTTTTTCGGTATTAGCAGGAGAAACCAATCTGATCAATAAGCCTTTTGCTTTTCTAGGATATAATTGGGCCATATCCACTTTACCGTTGTTATGGGTCCAAGCACCTAGGAGGTGTGTGGGTCCCAATCAATTTCCATCTAAATCAAAGGACTGTAGCCCAGCCTGGATAGTTGAACAGAGTCCATTGGGCTCCAGGTAGTTAGAGAAATGTCCTGCTGAACAGAGGGAAATATTACTGCAAACAGGCATGGGAAGATATGACCAACACACTGGATGGGAAAGTATAGATCCGTAGGATCCTCCCCTGGCCAGTCTTATTATCATGGATGCAATTGCTGGATACAACGGAAATATAGCTGCTGGTCTGTTTGGGTTAGATTGTTCAAAAACCTGGTGGCATTCAACTGAGGTTTTCCCATTGGCTACACACCACCTTGTCTGATGCTTCTGCTCTACCCCCATGGGCCACCTCCTCACCCCTGGTGGGCCACAGCCATGGCAGCCATCATACCTGTGTCATCAGGCTTCCAACGCCTCCATGATCACAAGGCAGGGCTCCAGCATCTTAGGATGCCAGTACAGCTAATGGAAAGGGTCAATTCACCGAGGGTCTGCTCATGGACCACATGGCTGGCCAGTCCAACTACCCAGAGCTCCTCCATTGTACCTGCATCACCTAACCACTGTATGATTTTTATTTCTGAATGTGACATGAAAGCAGTTGAACCAAAATCAAAACTGGGAACATATTCGAGTCCCTCAACCATGTATCCACTCCTCAATCCCTCTCCTATTTCTTTCCCACATAGCCAAACTTACTGTTTCTTCCTATGGAAACCAAGGGCATGCCTCTTGAACACAGTTCAGAAACCAATGAAACTGCAAAACTTCCACTCCACTTCCAACATTTCATCAAATCTCCCTCAAAGCACCAACATGCAACTCCCTGCCTCTGGATTCTCCTTGTTAACATATGATTGCCTGTATCATGATACTTCTTTTAAGATTTGATTGAAGATCTGTTCCTTGACCTGGGTTCCTTCCTCTCCTTCATCTTTGCTTATAATTCACAGGTTTTGTCTTTTCACAGTGTCCCATATTTCCTGCATGTTCCTTTCTAGTCTTTAAAAATTTTAAAAATATTCTTTGTTTTTGGGGCTGGAGAGATGGCTAAGTGGTTAAGAATACCGACTGCTCTTTCAGAGGTCCTGAATTCGATTCCCAACAACTACATGGTGGCTCACAACCATTTATAATGTGATCTGATGCTCTCTTTTGTAATGCAGGTGCACATGCAGATACAGCACTCATACACATAAAAGTAAATAAACAAATCTTTAAAAAAGAAATCTACATTTGTTGATGGATTTAGCTTGAAAAAAAAAGTAGAGCTGACAAACAAACAAACAAAAAATTCTTTGTTTTGTTGGGAGTAGTTTTTCCTCTTCATCTTCCAGCCCTAATATTTTATCTTCTACTTGATGCATTCTACTTGTAAGGTGATCACCTGAGTTTTCTAATTGTGCAAAATGTTTCTCAACATTTTGATATCTTTATTGAATTCCATCTTCAAGTCCTGTATTGTCTTTGTCACTTCATTCAACCTTTATTTCCTTGGGCATCCCTCAGATGTTTATTTTTTAAAGTTTGTTCTAAGTCCATTGAAGTGCTTCTTTTTTGTTTCTTTAAGTTCCATGAATCCTTTCTATGATTATTATTCTAAATTCTGTGATTTAGATTATTATTCTAAATTCTGTGCCCTGGAGTTCGTCTAGATGATTATCATTGGAGAACACCTCTACAGAACTCATGGATTTGGAGAAGGGGGAATACTGTATTGATCTTTTCACTTTGTTTATATTCTTGGGATGGATGTGGGCATGTGGATTTATTGTGTTAGTTCTGTTTCTGATATAGGCACAGCAGGCTGAAGCAGAGTACAGCTCCCAAACCCATCCAAATAGTGTCACCTACTGGGAACTGAGTATTCAGGTGCCTGGGATTCTGAGGGACAGCTCATTCAAACCACCATAACACTATTGCTGAAGACATCATATATTTGAGTCATAGACTACAGAGAAATCAAGCTGATAGTCACCTGTAATCTTCATCCCTACTTGGATAGCTTTTATGGTGATGGAGGAGAAAAGCAATCATCAGTCTTACCCAGCTGGGAATTCCAATACTACAATGATGAGTGGCCTGGGAAGACATGGCTACTGATACAATAGCAACACAAATGTCATGGCTGCAAGCAAACACTATCTGATTGGATTGAAGATCACTTCAGGAGATGAAACCCATACCTGGCACTGTTATCTTGGCCAAGAACCTGTGGATAGACTTTCTTTGGTCCATTGAGAATACTCTACTATTATTTTATTAAATGGACATAGGATTCAAATGATTCATACAGACTTATTCATATATTCATAGATTAGGGTAGCCCTCAGTTCTCATCAGAGAAGCGTCTTTATTCAGTGAGTGGTGATTAACAGAACTGTTCAAGGTAAAGAGAATAAGAGACTATGGGTTAAAAAAAGAGGAAGGCACAAAGTAAAAAACTGTAGGAAAAATGAAGATACTAGAAGGCCTTTCATGTCATGGATCTATAAATTAATATCACAAAATTGTTAAATTGCCACTAGTAATCAATACATATAGTGAAATTCCTATCAAAATCCCAATGTCATTCTTCAGGAGAAGAGAGGAACCTAGAATTTATATGGAGGTATGAAAGTCTCTGAATAGCCAAAATAATACTGAAAAAAAGAAAAGAGCCACACTGACCTCAAGTTACATTACACAGCCATGGTAACACAACAAAATACTTGAATAAAACCAAAAATATATAACAGTGGAATATTCTAGAGGAAGTAGAAATGAAACCACACAGCTACACCTATCTGATATATTTTGTTTGTTGACACAGGGTCTCATGTAGCACAGGCTGGTCACAATGTAGCTGGGGATGACCTTGAACACCTGACCCTCCTGTCTCCAACTCTCAAGGGCTTTAATTTCAGGTACATTACTACCTTGCCCAGGAAGCCAATGAACCCTTGACAAAGGTGTCAAGACATGTTGGAGAAAAGACTTTTCAACAAATGGTGCTGGGAAACTGGATGTAGAATTATGAAACTAGATTCACATCTCTCACCCTGGTCAAAACTAATTCAAGATGTATCAGTTATCTCAATGTTTTGAGATTTTGTATCTGTGTCTTTAACCCAGAATGCTCATAGAGATCAGGAATCTAGAAAAAAGGAGCACTGTGGTAGGGAAAGAGGCATGCAGGGAAGGGGCAATAGAACCCTGTGACGTATGTGTGCCATATTCCCCCAGCTTTGCTTCTGCCCAGTGACTGTGACCACTGTCTTTGCTGTTTTCTTTCATACACATTTTCTTCCATCCCTTTGTTGAACATCTTGGTATAAACAACTGCACATTTTGTGAGACAATAAACTTTTGCATATGTCAAAAACATCTTGATGTACCTAAGATTTTGAAGCTATCTGTGGAAAACTTGAAGATACAGAAATAGGCAAGGACTTTTGGGAAAAGACACAAATATAGCTCAGGAAATAAAGTCAAGAATTGACAAGTAGAACTTCCATGAAATTGAAAACAAACAAACAAGCAAACAAAAACTGCATGACAAAGGAAACAATGTGAAGAGGTAGCCTATGAAATGGAAGAAAAAAATTTTAACTATATCTCTGACAGCAAACTAGCATCTAGAAAGTGTAGATGACTCAATACTAAATACTATAAAAGCAAACAATTCAGTAAATAAATGGACTAATGAATGATCAGTTTGGAACATACTGATAACATACAAGGGATCAATAAACATAAAAAATACTAGATTTTCTTAGTCATCAGAGAAATGCAAAATAAAATGACATTGATATTCAGTCAAAATGGCCACCATTAAGAGCATAAACAGCAACAAGTACAGGAGAAGACTCAGGGAAAGGAAAACCCTCATGCATTGTTGGTGTGAATATGCATTAGTCCAAAGATTACAGAACTCAGTGTGGAAGTTCCTTAATAAAACTCTATCATACAAACCATCCAAAAACATACCTACGCATATTGTTGAAGGACTATAAATCAATTTACCATTCAAATATTTATATGATCATGTTTATGTCTGCAGTAGTTGCAATAGATAAGTTATTGAGTAAGTCTATATTTCTACAAACAGATAAATTGATGAAGAAAATGTGGCATATATAGATAATTAAGTTTTATTCAATCATCAAGAAGAATGAAATTATTCAAATTTCAGGAAAATGGGTACAACGAACCATCACTATATTGAGCAAATGTATTCAGAGTGAGAAAATAGAACATCACATTTCTAGATGAGAATGAACTATTCTGAGTAACTGAGCCTGGGTCTTCCCTGTCCTCAATCCTCTGAGCTGGGACAGTGAAGATGTCCTGCCATCTCCCACTGGGGCTTTTACTCTCTACCATACATTTGGCTTGAAGCCCAAAATCACATGTATGTGTCCACCAATGTCAGCCAAATCCCCAGCAAAGAGGGATTTAATTTAATTGCTCCTTCTGGGTCCATTTAAAGAAAAGGCTCTGAACATCCCTCTCAAGTATTTCCCATGGACAAGGACACATTTTACTAAAGATGAGCCTAAAATTCTTGGCAATATTGAGCTTAAATAGGGGGACAAAAAGCTTCATCTGTCTGTACAGGAACTCAGTTCCACCATGTTCCCAATTTCATCTGCAGTTGACAAGACAGAAAGTCATACATGCATTGCATCAGCTGCACAAGGGCGAAGTTTTTCCAAGGTAATTATGAGTATTTCAAGAATTGTTTGTTCTGTGGGGGTGACGTATAACAGTGGGGGAAAGTTTGACTTGTAACCCTACCTGCTTAATATTAATGAATAGCATAAAAACAGCCTGTGTTTATTTAGCTAAATGTATTTAGTTACATAGCAGCAGCAACATGGAACTATTTCTCCCTAGATATTTTACTGTTTGACACAGGAATGTGACAATCATGCAAATGAGATGCTAAATGTGGCTAAGAGTTTAAGGTTTGTATGCTACATCACAGCCATAAAAATACCCATGCCAGTTGTTGATGGGTGATTTCTTTTCTTGATCATGCTTTAACATTTGCTAGGCTCCATCGAGATTGGTGTTACTGAACAAAGAATCCTGGACTGGAATCCAAAAGCTTGGGGCTGAATAGTAGCCTTGTCCACTAAAGCTCTGTGTTTAGGGCAAGTCATTTAGAGTGACGTTAAGAGACAGACTGAGCAAAGTCATTTTATTTAAAGCTGAACACTTAAAATTTTAGCATGTTCTGATTTTCAGGTTTTGTTCTTCAAACATATTTAAAGTAGGACTTTGCATCTTCATATATAATGAAGTACATTGGATAAGTGATATAGTGTTTCTTAAAACCCTGAGCTCCTACATAGATTTAAAAATGAGGATGTAGTAAAGTCTTCATCCTTATCATAAAACAGTAATATTTTATTTGTGAAAGTATAACCTATGAATTGAAACTAAAATAAAATTCCACTAAAAATAAATTGTGTACCATGTAAAATTCAAGCCACCTTCAGGAAAAAAATACAATTAAAAATTTAACTTCAGGGGTTTTGAGTGCAGTTGTGTTTCTGAAGTGATGAGATCCACAATGTGTGTTTATTTTCTTGGAGGCTTAATCCCTAGAGGATTTGGCTTGTGGGTAAGGTAACTCACATGTGTGTGATCACTGTGATATCTGAATGCAGCAGGAGTTTAAACCAGGTAGTTGATGTCTGAAATCTTGCTCTTTCTATTCACATCCTTCATGATAATTTGGAGGCTTGATGAGAATTGAAGCCAACGCCCTAGAATCTCAGAATCATCTTTTGTGCTTTTCTGGAGAAGAGGAAACTGGTGAGGTAGGTCTCATGGTCATTCTCATGGACAGTCTTGGCATCTTGTTTCCTTGTCTCCCTGTTGGCTAGCTGGACAAGGAGACCGTCCACCTTGCCTGAAAACTATCGCATAAGTGGGTAGTTTTCTGCCGGGGACCTGCTCTGTTTGTCTAAATGGGTTTGTTGAAACTGCTACTGTAAAGATCCTTCATTTATGTTAGAAGCTTGTTCAGTTTTTCCTATCCTCACTCTGGACCGGAGGAAAAAAGAATCAGGTTCAAACTTTACTGTGTGATGGGCTTTCTTGGTGTTCAGTAACATGTGACAGAATGGAGGTACTTGTCTCCTCCGGGTGTACTTACGGCAACATGAGTATGCTTAGTCTGTAGTGGATGCAGTGGAAGAACCATGAAGGCTGGGAAGACAGTGTGCAAAATTCTAGTGGAGCGTGTACTAGACCATCAAAGCCAGCACTGTTCCTTTTAACACCAACTCAGTTTCTCAGCCTCAGCTTTTCTGTCTCCCTTGCTGATGAACAACAGCTCACCCTCTGGGCCGTGGTGAGGAGGACATAATGTCTCATTTATTTCTCTTGATCCAGATCATAAACTGAGAAAAAATACTACTCAGTCTTTTGCTCTCAAACAAAAGTCAAATCAATGAAGCAAGTATATTGTATCTATTTCATTTATGCAAACTGGGGTGTCCTGATCCTCGGATCCCAGGGAGATGCTGAGGTGAAGGTCCAGTATGTCCTCCAGCACAAGCTCCCTCCAAAGCCAGCCTGTTGCTGCATGTCATTGCAATGCCATGCTCTTCTTCTCAAAGGACACTGGTCATCTAACAGAAGAGCAATATGACCTCAACTGTAGCTTATGCTTAAACATTTTGTGTAAACCTTTAATATTTTAGTGGCAAATGCATTTCTAGAAGTTTGGAAAAATAAAAATGGAATTCTTAGTTAAAAATGAATGTCTTCTTGACATTTTGATGACTAAGGAATTGAGAAGAAGGGAAGTGGTGGCACACATGCTGGCTTTCTGCAAATGTGGCTACTGTTACTATTGTCTGGGCTTAGTGTTCTTTAGCATTGAAATAACTAATGTAGCTGAGTGTCAGGCATAGCACTTGGCCCGTGTTAGCGAGCCGGCTCTGTACCAGGTCAACAACCACACCTGGGTTGGGTCCTAGGATAAAGTCAGCATAGAATCCTGACGGTTCATAAAAGAGAGGGGGGTGTCTAGAAAGAGGAGCAGATGGTCCCATTTGGCTTTTGAGAAGAAGGACCTCTTGGTTGAAGACCTCAAGCTCCTACAACTTGAGGAGGTTGTAGGAATGGCTCCCCAAAAGCCTGATGTGACCTAATGCATTTGCAGAGAGTCTATGGCTGTGGCTGTGGCCATGGCCGTAGCTGTGGCTGTGACTGTGGCCGTGGCTCTGAGAGTTAAGACAGGTAGGAAGAGTCTACAGAGGAGAAGGCTTCCAACAGTACTGTATGAGAGTATTTACTTTGTCAGCAGTGAGGAGTCACTGAGTTATTAGAAGGAGCTTTTGTGATACACCTGCTTTTCAGAAAAGCCATTCTAGAGAAAATTCAGAAAACACATTTACAAAAGCACTGAAATGAAAACCCATCGTGGTCTATCATGCATAAGTTGTTTTGCTTCCAGATACGCCTTTAATAATTTTTGTGTTTTAACTCTCACTGGTTGTACACACTATTTTGCAATTTCCATTGTATTTAAAAAGTATCAGTAAGAAGCTGTTAGTGCATTGTTTGAAAGTGTCCAGCTCACACTGATATATAATGATAAACTCAACTTAAAGAGTATAGGTAGCTTTGTAATTTGCAGTCCTAAATCATTTTGCTCTGAGAAGATTTTAAAAACATTATTTATCAAAGAAAAAGGAAAATATTGTTCAAATGGAGAACTTGTGTGTGTGTGTGTGTGTGTGTGTGTGCACATGTGTTTGTGTATGTGCACATACCCATATACCTGTGTCCAAATGCATGCGGAAGCCAGAGGAGAACTTTGGACATTATTCCTCAAGCCCTATCCTTGCTTTTTTTTTGTTTGTTTGTTTTGAGGCAATGTGGATACTAAGTCGATCAGCATCCTAAGGTGATCAAGCCATGGATGATGGAATGGATCTTTGATTTAATTTGCATTTCTTTGACTGAGAATTAATGAGCTTAATTGGTGACTTTCACTTATTTTTTAAGAGCTAAATGCTCACATTGTTTACTTATGCAGCAGTGGAGTGTTTGTCTTAGTATATCCTCATAAAGCTGTATGCTGTCAATCACTCATCCCATGCTGTCAGGGATGAGGGAAACGTGACGATGACCTTCCTTAAAAAACCTCTCACCTCTTATTTATTTTTAGCTCTGAAATCTTATGAGAACGCAGGTCCACAGTCATCATGTAGTCTCAGATCTCCATCCCCCTCAAGGACGATGAGAAACCAGACCCTGGTAACAGAGTTCATCCTTCAGGGCTTCTCTGAGCACCCACGGTACCAGCTGCTCTTATTTACATGTTTCCTCTCTCTCTACTGTGTGGCCCTTGTAGGTAATGTCCTTATCATCTTGGCCATCACCTGCAACCCTGGGCTCCACACCCCCATGTACTTTTTCTTGTTCAATTTGGCTACTATGGACATCATCTGTACTTCCTCCATCATGCCCAAGGCCCTGAAGGGTCTGGTGTCCAAGAGAAACCCCATCTCCTATGGTGGCTGCATGGCCCAGCTCTATTTCCTTACATGGGCTGCATCCTCAGAGTTGCTCCTCCTCACAGTCATGGCCTACGACCGTTATGCAGCCATCTGCCACCCTCTGCATTATGGCACCATAATGAGCAAAGTGTTTTGTAGCGTGTTGGCTGCTGGAGTGTGGGTGCTCTGTGCTTTCAACACAGCCATTCACACAGGACTGATGACGCGCTTGAATTTCTGCGGCCCCAACGTTATTACACATTTTTTTTGTGAGGTACCTCCTCTGTTGCTTCTCTCCTGTAGCTCGACCTATGTGAACAGTGTCATGATCGTCTTGGCTGACGCCTTTTATGGCATACTCAACTTCCTGATGACCATTGTGTCATATGGCTTTATCATTTCCAGCATCCTGAAGATGCGGACCTCAGAAGGGAAGCGGAAAGCCTTCTCTACCTGCTCATCCCACCTCATTGTGGTGTGTATGTATTACACAGCTGTCTTCTATGCCTACATAAGCCCCGTCTCCAGCTACAATGCAGAGAAGAGCAAACTGGCTGGTGTGTTGTACACCATGTTGAGCCCTACGCTCAACCCTCTGATCTATACTCTGAGAAACAAGGAGGTCAAAGCAGCTCTCAGGAAACTTTCCCCTTTCCTTAGAAATTAAAACACGATTCCCAAAGCTCTTCTCTGGAGCTTGCAGTTTCATTGTGGATTGGCTTTCCTAAGGGCATATGAAAGGGTTGTTTGTGCGCTGAAGGTAAGTAAGCTAACTGTTTCCACACACTGCAATGTCTGTAGGTGACCACAGGGTTCTGGTGACCTGACACTGACTAATGGAAGAGTGTGGTGGAACTCACACAACTCTGAGCCAGAGAAATGGGGTCTCTGGGACTCACCCCAGGGTTATAGTACTTTATTGTCAAAGAAACAAAGACTGTGAGAAAGCAGAGTGCTCCTGAGCCTTACAGCTGTATGAAAGGTCTTTCTTTGGATGTACAACATTCATGTGGAAATCACACTTTGAATTTGAGTGTGTGAGCCTTGAAAGACTTAGGTGGTATGTGAGGACCTCACAGCATTTTGAAGATTACTTGACTGGAGAACTGCTTCACATGACCTCTGGTCTCCAAGAAACTCACTTCTATTCTCCTTCAACTCTTCCCTTTGGAGCCCTTTAAGCCTCAAAGGCAAATTTTGGTGTTAATGTGAGCTATTGTTTCTACTTTTTCATTTTCCTCTCTCTAACATTGACTCAAGGGGAAACATTTTTAAGTTCACCTCTTGGCTTTACCTGTAAAAACTCCACCTTTATCACAAGATATGAGGCTTATGCACCTAGAAAAATACCCAAGGTTTTTTCATCTCCTGAGTTGGTCTTTGAACTCTGAGGGTCTGACCCACTTTATTGCCTTGGAGTGGGGACAAGTGATATGAGCCAGGTGTGGTAAGGGGACTGTAAGAAGGCAACATTATCCTTCAGTTGTTTCTGAATGAAGCTGGTTGGACAAAGATGTATTTAATGCAGAGAGACCTTGAATCTATTCCTTGTGTTAGAAATCCTTGTGACAAAGTCCATTCTTTAGTCATGGTGTCAGGAAGTAAATGTATCTTTGGAAATAAATAAAACCACATATTTTCTGCTAGATTACATGGAAGCTAAGGATAGAAGTTGATATTTGATTTAGGAAGGCTGAGCTGCCTTTGGGTCTTCACCATATTCTTATTATCCTTCATCAGAAGTAAATTAATTGCTTTTGGACCTGAAATTTGAAAATTAGATGACTTGTAGTTGACTTTGCCTTTATATGTAGATTCTTATGGACTAGGTCTATTCTCCATTATGGAATTATGACCCCCTAATAACATGTTGATGCTTTCAGTGATCTCCAAGTCTTTTCAATAAAAGTGACTTTGTCAAGAAATACTAATTACTCAATGTGACACTAATAGATTTTCAGCATGCCATGAAGAATATTCATTATTTTCCCATCGTGGTTTCTAATAAGTTTTCTAATCACTATATTTTATAGTGGGTTTTAAAGGAATGTTTAGACAAATATTGAGAGTTTAAATGAGCATTAACAAACAGAAATTTGACAAAGCAGAAAATTGAGAATATATATTTATGTATTGTATATATGACATATATATATAATTTTAGACTATCTTTCTATACACACACACACACAGGAGGTAAGTGCCCAACTGAGCAGGTATTTAACATGACAAATACAGGCATAAAGATAGTTCTGAATCTCAAGTGTCAAGCAATGTTGTCATTCAAGCTCATAGAAGAAGTGAGAATGTGGCAACAACCACAGAAGTTTCATACTTGGCAGAAGTATGAAATCAGTTTGAACTCCAGTTTCCTTCTAAATATAACAAAGACAAAGATCAACGTAGGGGTTGAGTGAAACAACTGACAAAAAAATGACGTCAAGTGTTTTGTGCAATAAAGCTTTGTTCTTAGTGAGTGTCCACTGAGGACCAGAGTAGTTGTGGAAAACTGCATGTCACACTCCCTAGTTCAAATTGACTATTTATGGATGGCTGGGCTAATGGGGTTAAGTTGTATGGGACCACAATTAACTCTCTGAAATGATCCAGTGGAGAGGGGCAATTGGGATGGGTAGACCTTATTCTAGTGGCTACCGAAGTCACAGGTACATCTCAGGCATCTTAGTAATTTGAAGGGTGCCACCATCTCTTTTCCAGAGAGACCAAAGGGGAAAGTTCCCTGGAGAGACAGATTCTCAGCCTTTTCTTAGCTTGAGTCCTTCTCAGATCTCATTGTCATCTTCTTTCAGTTTGGGCATGTTTTTTTTCTGTTCTGCAAACTCACACAGGTCCATTTGTGTTCAGATCACTCTTCGTCCTTCTTGCCCAGTTGAACAATATATAATGCCTCTTCTTTATCTTCTTTGTCTTGTTGCTTAAGCCTTTTTTTTTTTTTTGTATCTGTCTGGTGAGATGCTTCTATCTTCTCTCCTTGTGTTGCAGGGACATATGTGTCTGTGTCCTCCAACATCCCTAGCAGGTACGACTTTGTTCTTTTGTGGATCATTTTGTAGGAACCAGTGGCAATTTCCCACATGCAGGAGAGAATTGGTTCTTCTTTTCATGTAATATTAACCCTTAAAACTGGTCCTGTCACCTAACATAAGGAGCCACAGAGAGGAAGTGACAGAATTCCCATTCCACCCACTTGTTTGTTTTCTGTCCTTCATTAAACACATCATTTTTTTGAATCATTCTCCAATCACAGGTCCCTTTCCTCTTGATGTTCTTGATCCAATTTAACTTCGTCATGTGGTAGAAGTCAAGTCAGTTTGCTAGTACCAACTACTACTACCATACATGGTAAGTCTGGATGGAGGACACAGGCTATGAGTCTGTCGTGTACCTAGTAAACTCTCTATAAGCACAGTGTATGGACAACCTCGGGTTCCAGTGTTTCCTTACCCAGGCTCCATGTTACATTCAAGCACCAAGTGGAGAAGCCTAGAGCTCAGCTCAGCAGTAGATAATTGTGAGGCTCAGGATTTGAACTCCAGTTGGAAATCAGACAGACAGACAGACAGACAAGAAAAACTCTGTCTCTGGGTCTTGCTTTGTCTATTATGAGGATGTGAATGCCTCAGGACTTTGGCAGGCTAGAATTCCTAACCTTCTGCATCTGAACCTGTCCAAAGGATCCGGAGAAAATGAGCTGTCTCCAGCATTCATCTCCTGCTTCCCGAATCAGACTCAATGTGACCAGCTGCCTCATGCACCTGCCCACTGCCTCTTGTGCCACGATGGACCTTGTATCATATTGCTAGCCAAAAGAAACCCTTCATTCTATAAGTTCCTTCTGTCAAGTATTCATCACACCAATGAGAAAATTAACTACTATGCCCATTCATTAAATCCACGTAAAATTCAGGAAAATAATCTTTTAAATGTACAGTGTGAGAAAGTTTTCATTTATTTTTACAAATTTCCAGAATATATGAGATGGCACACTAGGGAGAAACACTGTAACTGTAAAAACAGTGGAAATGCTTTGTTGTCCTAGTTTATTGAAGAACCACAAAAGAGCACATTTTATTTGCTTCAGTGTAAGTCAGGTGCAAAAATTCTCACATTGTCCTGCCCTTCCAAAAATCAAATATCAAAGCTATAGAAAAGGTGTTTATTAAAAAACACTTTCAAAGCAAGGCATCAGGGAACTGCATCCAGATGTAGTGAGTCACGTGTCTCATGCCACACAGCAAAGGGTACAGAATCTTGTAGGGAAGATATCTGAAATGGCTCAGAAGGAAAGCTTCTCTTACAAGGATGACGGCAGATATGAGCAAGCTTGTGATGCCCAGGCTCAGCTCAAATTCTTTGAATGGCTTGATAAAATTGAAAAGCAGAGGAAAGATGAACAAGACAGGGAGATCTTGATGTGAGCCGCAAATTCTCCATCCAGACAAGATCCAGAGCACTTAGGGCTTAAGCAGAAAGCAAAAGAGATGTAGCATCTAGATGCCAACCTCACTGCACTGGCAGCAATCGGGCCTCAGAAGAAGAGGGAAGAGACCTGTGAGCTAAGATTGGGAGTGGAGGGCTCAGGCCCAGGCGCAGCAGTCCCAGGCAGCTCTGGCGTGGGAACCCCCAGACAGTTCATAGGGCAGAGAATCACGCGGGTCAACCTCAGGGACCCCATATTTTGTTTAGAGAATGAGTGTGAGATAAGCCTTTCACTGGTGCTCTACAAAGTGTTCCTCAAGTGACAGAATGAGCCAGCGTCTCTGATGGGACGCTTGCACACGTTTTTGCATATTTGCATATTACTCCTTTTTGTAACAAGCAAATGGGATACTGTTTAAAGAAGCCACCTCCAGGTCTATAAAGAATTGTGTTGGTATTTTGATAGGAAATGAAGTGAATCCGTATATTGCTTTTGGTAGGATGGCCATTTTTATTATGTTGATCCTACCTATCCATGAGCATGGGAGATCTTTCCATCTTCTGATGTCCTCTTCAACTTCTTTCTTCAAGGACTTGAAGTTCTTGTCAGACAGGTCTTTCACTTGCTTGGTTAGAGTTACCCTCAGGTATTTTACATTGTTTGTGGCTATCGTAAAGGGTGTTGTTTCCCTAATTTCTTTCTCAGCCGAATTATCTTTTGTATAAAGAAGGGCTTCTGATTTTTTTGAATTAATTTTGTATCCAGCCACGTTGCTGAAGGTGTTTGTCAGCTGTAAGAGTTCTCTAGTGGAATTTTTGGGATCTCTTATGTATTCTATCATATCGTCTGCAAATAGGGATACTTTGACTTCTTCGTTTCCAATTTGTATCCCCTTGATCTCCTTTAGCTGTCTTATTGCTCTAGCAAGAACTTCAAGTACTGTGTTGAAGAGATATGGCAAAAGTGGACATCCTTGTCTTGTCTCCGAGTTTAGAGGGAATGCTTTAAGTTCCTCTCCACTTAATTTGATGTTGGCTACGGCTTGCTGTATATCGCCTTTATTATTTTTAGGTATGATCCTTGTATGCCCGTTCTCTCCAGGACTTTTAGCATGAAGGGGTGTTGGAGTTTGTCAAATGTGTTTTCAGCATCTAGTGAGATGATCATGTGGTTTTCTTTCTTTCATCTTGTTTATATGGTGAATTATGTTGATGGATTTTCATATGTTGAACTATCCCTGCATTCCTAGGATGAAGCCTACTTGATCATGGTGTATGATACTTTTGATGTGTTCTTGGATTCAGTTTGCCAGTGTTTTATTAAGTATTTTTGCATCTATGTTTATGAGGGAAATTGGTCTGAAGTTCCCTTTCTTTGTGGGGTCTTTGTGCGGTTTAGGAATCAGGGTGACTGTGGCCTCATAGAATGAGTTTGGCAGTGTTCCTTCTGATTCTATTTTGTGGAAGAGTTTTAAGAGTATTGATATTAGCTCTTCTTTGAAGGTCTGGCAGAATTCTGTGCTGAAACCATCTGGCCCTTGGCTCTTTTTGGTTGGGAGACTTAATGACTGTTTCTATTTCCTTAGGGGTTATAGGACTGTTTAATCTGTTAATCTGATCTTGATTTAGCTTTGGTAGGTGGGATCTATCAAGAAAGTTGTCCATTTCACTTAGGTTTTCAAATTTGGTGGAGTATAGATTTTTCAAGTAGGACCTAAAGATTCTCTGGATTTCCTCAATGTCTGTTGTTATTTCTCCCTTTTCATTTCTGATTTTGTTGATTTGGGTTTTTCCCCTCTGCTTTTTAACTAATTTGGCTAAAGGTTTGTCTATTTTGTTGATTTTCTCAAAGAATCAATTCTTGGTTTCATTGAGATTTTTTGTATTGTTCTTTTTCTTTCCAAGTTGTTGATTTCAGCCCTAAGTGTGATGATTTCCTGCCTTCTCCTCCTCTTGGGAGTGTTTGCTTAATTTTTTTCCAATTCACCCAGTTTAGCTGGTAATTCACTAATATGAGCTGTCACAATTTTCTTTTTGAAGTCACTTAGTGCTATGAACTTTCCTCGTAGCACAGCTTTCATTGTGTTCCATAGGTTTGGGTATGTTGTGCCTTCATTTTCATTGGATTTTAAGAAGTCTTTGATTTCCTTCCTATTTCTTCCCTGACCCAGTAGTCATTCAGAAGAGAGTTGTTCAGTTTCCATGAGTGTGTAGGCTTTCTGTTATTTCTGTTGTTGTTGAAGTCCAGCTTTGTTCCATGGTGGTCTGATAAGATACAAGGGGTTATTTCAATTTTCTTGTATCTGTTGAGGCATGCTTTGTGTCTGACTATATGGTTGATTTTGGAGAAGGTTCCATGCGGTGCTGAAAAGAGGGTGTATTTTTTTGTGTTTGGGTGAAACATTCTGTAGATATCTGTTAGGTCCATTTCGTTCATGACCTCTGTTAGACTCATTATTTCTATGTTTGGTTTTTGTTTTGATGACCTGTCCATTGTTGTGAGTAGGGTGTTGAGGTGTCCTACTACTGATGTATGGGGATCGATGTGTGGTTTAATCTTTGGAAGAGTTTCTTTCACAAATGTAGGAGCCCTTGTATTTGGGGCATAGATATTCAATATTGAGATGTCATCACAATTCTTTATAGACCTGGAAAAAGCAATTCTCAACTTCATATGGCATAGCACAAAAACCAGAATAGCTAAATCAATCCTGTACAATAATAAAAAAAAACTTGTGGAGGTATCACCATCCCAGATTTCAATCTATACTACAGAGCAATAGTAATAAAAACAGCATGGTACTGGTATAGAAACAGACCAATGTATCAATGGAATAGAATTGAAGACCTAGAAATGAACCCATACACCTATGGTCACTTAATTTTTGACAAAGGAGCCAAAACTGTACAATGGAAAAAGGACAGCAATTTCAACAAATGGTGCTGGTCTAAGTGGATTAGGACATGTAAAAGAATGAAATTAGACCCTTACTTATCATCTTGCACAAAACTTAAGTCCAAATGGATCAAAGACCTTAACATAAAGCCTGACACACTAAATCTAATAGAAGAGAAAGTGGGGAAAATTTTCGAACTCATTGGCACAGGTGAAAACTTCCTGAACAGTACACCAACAGCTCAGGAATGAAGACCAACAATCAATAAATGGGACCTCATGAAACTGAAAAGCTTCTGTACAGCAAAGGACACTATCGCTAGAACAAAATGGCAGCCTACAGATTGGGAAAAGATCTTTACTAACCCCACTTCTGACAGAGGGCTAATATCCAAAATTTACAAAGAACTCAAGAAATTAAAAACCAAGAAACCAAATAATCCAATAAAAAAATGAGAAACAGAGCTATACTGAGAATTCACAAAGGAGAAATCTGTAATGGCTGAGAGACATTTGAAGAAATGCTCAGCATCCTTAATCATCAGAGAAATGCAACTCAAGATGACTCTGAGATTCCATCTCACACCTGTCAGAATGGCTAACATCAAAACCTCAAATGACAGCACATGCTGGTGAGGTTGTGGAGAAAGGGGAACCCTCCTCCATATTGCTGGTGGGAGTGCAAACTTGTACAAACACTATGAAAATCAGTCTGGCAATATCTTAAAAATCTTGGAATAGCCTTACCTCAAGACCCAGCCATACCACTTCTGGGTATCCACCCAAATGATTCCTTACCACACCACATGGACATTTACTCATTGATGTTCATAGCAGCCTTATTTGCAATTGCTAGAAACTGGAAACAACCTAGATGTCCCTCAACTGAAGAATGGATAAAAAAATTGTGGTACATTTACACAATGGAATACTACTCAGCCATCAGAAACAATGAAATCATGCAATTGGCAGCCAAATGGATGGAACTAGAGAAGCTCATCCTGAGTGAGCTAACCCAGACTCAGAAGGATGCACATGGCATCTACTCACTTATAATTGGATTTTATCCATGTAGTACAGGATAACTATCCTACAACCAACACACCAAAAAGATCAGGAACATAGACTTTGTTACCTATCAATGGGACAATTTGCCCTAGGGGTGCAACCATGTAGGCTCCCAGTGCAAGAGGAAGTTCTTAGCCATAATATGACTGTTGAACTGAGAGGGGCTGATTTTTATGGACACTCCACATCAGAG
Source organism: Lophiomys imhausi (assembly GCA_907164525.1). NCBI lineage: Eukaryota > Metazoa > Chordata > Mammalia > Rodentia > Muridae > Lophiomys > Lophiomys imhausi. The sequence continues at coordinate 10,036,216 of CAJQZJ010032121.1, forward strand.
GAGTGGGATGGGTGGGAGAGGGAGGAGAGGGAGGGAGGCTGGAACCGGGAGGGGTGGAAAGAGGGCACTATGATGGAGATGTAACTTAATGTAATAAATAAACATTATAATAAAAAAACAGCCACCTCTTTACAATGGAGCAGTTCTATACTCCTGTTTCTTTATCAGCTCTACAGTTCAGCAGAAACTGAGTCTGCTGCAGCGAGCATACAAAGGCCTGTGAATGGTCTCCCAGGACACTGACCTGAGCTCATCCTCAACTGAGCGGCCTTCTTGCCAAACAAGCCATGTTTAAAGACTGACAGAAGCACTTAGCAAAGAATTAGCAGTTTTTTGTCCTTGTGCATTTTGGTTCAGTTCTCTCTGACTCACCCACTAGGTGTACATCTATAACCCATGACTTCATTTCACTTATTTTACCCGTGTAGCAGTCAGTTGGTGACTGACTGACTTTAGGACTATTTATCGCCCCACTCTACTCTACCCCTTATCCCCCTTCTACATGAAATTCCCCAGGAACAATCTCCATGCAGGGTTGCATTTCTGCTGGTGGAGGCTGGGTCACAGCACCTGTACAAATGCATTTTATTTGCTGCAGTTTGGCAGCTGTAAATTGGAAGGAAGTGAGAACCTTTTCAGCATAAATATATTTCACTTGTGCTGTGTTTTTAGTTCAGAGTGAAAACTTAGGTGAAAGAAAATCAGAGTTGAGAAGAATCAACAACAGACTGTTTCTCAGTGTAGATCAAGTGTTGGAAATGGTTGGTGTACTTTGTAATTGTACATAATTTTGTCACATAACATAAAATGGTTATGAAAACTATAATTATTTTGCTAAGAGACTCTATGCAAGCTGTGGCCAACCTTATAGGCATCCAGAGCAAAGCTTCTTGTTTGTACCTATTTTTTTTATTACAAATAAACTTATTGTTTCTTTATATTTTCAGAGGTCATTGTATTAAATAGTCTATTGATAGTACTTTTATGACTGGAAATACTTTGGCTTTCTCCATGCGATTTTCTCATGTTATACTTTAATTTGCATGTGTGAACTGAATACTAATCAATAATCACCTGAGAACTGTTACACCTTTCATTTTATCTTTTAGGTAATCCCTGTCTTTCCATTTTTTCATGTAAATTTTGCAGTTATTGTTCATATCCAAATATTTTACTTTCAAAAATGAAGTTTTTAATTGCTATTGCGTTATATAGGATTGAAAGATTCATTTAACTCCTTTATTGAAGGCAAACATATCTGTTAAAAAAAACACTTTCAAAGTCATCTGAAAATAACCACTAGAAGTAAATGTACTACATTAACCCAAATTAATTCAATTAAATTGAATTGATTCAAGTTGGAGAATACTCATAATGTGAAAGAAATAGAGTAAAACACTGTCTCTCTTACTACTGCATGGTTTTGTGTTCATGTATATTAATTGTACTGATTATGGGCTTCATTATGACATTTCACACATGCTTGTTATCCTTTTGGTCATATTCTATCCTTAATTTGTAAAGTAGATTTCTGGATGGTAGAATTTATCTTTTGTGGTTATATTTTTTAAGAAAAAAATAAGTCTAGTAGATATGATTTATATTTAAATCATTTAATAAAAAACTTCCATTTTGAAAAAAATAATGTGTATGGCTCTGTAATTGTTACAGGGAAGGAGCAAAGTTCCAACCCGCCACCTGGACCTTTTTTAGCTGCAAAAGGTGAGGGCTTCCTGTTACCGCACCTCCCCTTGCCACAAACAAAGAGAATGGATTTAAAAGACATTTATTTGTGTAAAGAAACATTAGGGATTTGATAAGTTAGAGTTAGAAGTGGAAGTGAGGAAAAGACCATGGAAAAAGAATAAGAGGAAAGGACAGAGATAGGGCAGTGCAGGGAACATGGTAGAAGCACTGTGACATGCTAGAAAAGTCTAGATTTATAAAAAGGCAAAATATCTGTCGACTGGTTTCCTCCTCCAGCAAATTCACTTCCGAGTCAACCATCACCACACAAGACATTTGGGTCATTGGAGACACTATCTGAGAAATAATCCTGGGAGGTGGCATGGAGGATGAGGAAGAGGCTGTGGAGGTACTACCTATGTCCTTTGATTCTCTCTTGCCTGGGCACCAGACATGGAAATCAGAGAGGTTTTTAAGAGTTCCAGCCCAGACTCCAGCCATTGTTGATCACAGTCTTATGAGAATCCCTGAGTAGAGACCAGCAGTAGTGATGTATACCTTTAATTGCAGCGCTTGGCAGGCAGAGGCAGGTGGATCTCTGTGAGTTTGAGGCCAGCCTGGCCCAGGACAGTCAGAGCTACACAGAGAAACTCTGTCTTGAAAAATCAAAGACAGAGAGAGAGAGAGAGAGAGACAGAGAGACAGAGAGAGAGAGAGAGAGAGAGAGAGAGAAAGAAAGACCCTAAGTGGAAACCACCTAAACCACCAGCTGAGCCCAGTCAGTTCTCAGAACTCAAAGGATAAGTCTTAAAAGGGGTTTGTTTTATGTTTGATTTCTGCTATTTGGATCGCATTGTTACAAGACAAGATCCCTCTTTTTCTCTCTCTATCTCTCTTGTTGAATATTACTTGTGCTGTCCAAATACCCTTGTGTGGGGAGCCTGTAATGAACCACATGACCTACCATGACCTATCACATTCTAACACAAACTGACTCTCCCTCCTCCCGAAGCAATGAATTGCCAAGATCTCCTCTGCTAGGGATGGCACTTCATGCTCACCTGCCCTCTCCTTGCTGGGATTTTGTCTCATTTGAACATGTGCAGGTCATAGGCACTGTGAGGTCATATGAATGATTGTCCTGTGGTATCCAGAAAACACTTTCCTTGTAGCCATCCACCACCCCTGGTTCGTCGAATCTTTACAAACTCTCTTCCATGATGATCCATGAACCAGAGGAGGGGTTTGATATAGAGACCCCATTTATTGTTGAGCACCATGTAGTTCTTATTCTCTGCATAATGGCAAGTTGGGGGTCTGTGTGTTATTTGCCATCTATTGCAAGAATAAGACTCCCTGGAGAGATGAGAGATGTGTTAGTCTATGGGTGTGGTGGTTTGAATAATAATGGCCTCCATAGGCTCATAGTTTGAATGCTTCGTCACCAGGGAGTGGTACTATTAGGAAGTATGGGATTGTTGGAAGAAATGTGTTACTGAGGATGGGCTTTTGAGGTCTCAGAGGCCCAAGCCAGGCCCAGTGTCTCTCTCTTTTTGCTGCATGTGGATCTGGATATAGAACTTTCAGCTACTTCTCCTGTATCATGTCTGCCTGGGTGCCGCCATGCTCCCTGCCATGACAACAAGGTACTAAACCACCTCTGAAACTCTAAGCAAGCCCAAATTAAATGCTAGTCTTTATAAGAGTTGATGGTCATTGTGTCTCTTCACACCAATACAACACTGAGTAATGCAGTGGGGATAGTGATAAGCCATTAGGAATTATTTTAAATTAATGTTCATATATCAAAATAATAGTGGTAGGTTCTCCTATACAGTGGATAGTAATGCCAGGTTCTATCTTATTCTATCTTGGGTTCTATCTTGTGAAGAAGGCTCTAAATCAAATCAGAAAGTGACCAGTCCCTCCCATGACATCTGAGCTGGTATTGCTCTACTGGGCAAATCTGCAAGCCAGTCATCATTGTAGTCCTCACAATTCACAACTGGGTAAGACTCATGACTACTTTCCTCTTCTGGTATTGATAATGGCACTTTTCACCACTATGAAAGCTAGCCTGTAGGAATAAAGCTTGCAGGTGAGTGCCAGTTTGTTTTCTCCACATTCCATGACTCAAGCATGCAGTATTTTCAGCAACATGTTTTTACAATTAGCTTACGGAGGGTCACCAAGAGAAATGGCAATAGCTGGTAATGTTTGTAGTTTATGGGACTCTGCTTGCAAATAACTCAAATAAGGACAACTCTTTCTCGGTACCATGGATTTTATTTGCTAACATGGTATCTTGAAGGGTGTTTTCCCCACTCCTTCATTATAAAGTATCTATCTTCATTTAGACACTTTCTTTTTTAATATAAATTATTTTTTATTTCTTCAAGTTACATCTCAGTCACAATTCCCTCCTACTTCCCCCCTCCAGTCTCACTCTTCCACCCTCTTCCCCCTCAACCCCCATCCTCTACCTTTTTTTTTTAGTTTAAGGTATATGTTTTTCCTCCCAACAGCTCCCAATTTCAGTCCAACAAATGGTTCTTTTTCTTATAACAATAAATACAATACAAAACGACAGAAATAAATAGGCCATAATTATGAGAGTTATATGGCTTAGCATACATTCCCAATATCCAGTCCATGTGTATTTGCCACCTGACTTTAACATTCTACCATCTATCCATCTCCATGAGTTTAAGGTCCTATATCTATCTCAGCTTTCATACTAACTTGCATCACAATTTTAAAAACATCTTCTTAGATGCAGAACACCCTCTGGATTCCTAAACAACTCAAATTTTAACTATGGGACTCTAGTTATCTATTGTTCAACCACCTCAGAGACCTGAGAGGGATAAATATATCTGATTATATAGGCAGTGCATGGCCCACAGCTTCCAAACCTAAGAAATGACATACCAGTGGCTGCCTGGACAGTTCCCATTTTCTCTCCATACATTACAGCATCAATCTTCTGCCATTTAGCCCTGTTTCTTTGACAGACATTGATTGTGGAGCAGGAATTATGAAGGTCTTGCCTACCCTGTCTTGGCAGAGCTAAGCTGTCGACTTAACTGCTTCCAAATTTTGTCCGTTTTGGACAACATTCTGTCTACAATTGAGGCAAGGGATTTTTATTGCCAAGAGATAGGCTTGCCACTAATTCAACCATCTCCCACTGGAGATTCTTCGATGCTCATCTTCTACTTGGAGTAGAATAGGGGGTGCTGTCAGGAGCTGACATGTCTCAATATCAAAAAATCTGAAGTTAAGAAAACATCTTTGAATGCCATATTCTGCAGATCTCTTGAGGTTTTTGAAGACGCCCTATCTATTTCTTATATTTAGGTAAGCAAATATTGCTTGTCTCTTAGCAACTTGATTTCTGATAGCTTAGAAAATAACTGTGATAGACTGTCATAGTACCTAACAAAATGACAAGCTTGTGTGACTATTAGTTTGCATTTCTTAATTATCCTAAACAGTTTATGATAGTTTGTAGCAAATGGACAAAAATTCACATTGCATTTTTAAGTATCACTAGGTACAATACCTTTAAAAAGAGTTACCCTTAATTTTGTATCAACATACAAAGATCAATACCAATGTGGCCAAATATAATCTTAATTTTGTATCAATATACAAAGATCAATACCTCTGTAGCCCAATACAATCTTAATTTTCCATCAATATACAAGGGTCAATACCATTGTGACCAAATATAATCTTAATTTTGTATCAATATACAGAGATCAATACCAATGTAGTCCAATACAATCGTAATTTTGCATTAATATACAATGATCAATACCAATATAGCCAAATATAATATTAATTTTGTATCAATATACAAAGGTATAAGGGCATATTCAACAATCTGTCCTTTTTTTCTCGATCTTTCTTATACTATGTCTATGTCCCATTTTTTCTCAAGTCTGTTCACTACTACATAGGAGATAAAGAAGTATACAGAAAAGAAAAAGAGAGAGGTACTTGGGTCTAACCTCCCAAACCCATTTAATAAGCCAATTTAACAGCTTGTAGTCTCTTCCCCTAAATAAAAAATTTTCTATTATACATCAAATGAGCAAAGTGGGGGAAAACACCCTCCCCACCTTCTGGGGAGGGGACGTCGCTCTCTTAAAATGGCTTCCTGCTGATTTGGGATGTAATGAACCTGTTTGGGGACCAAGTAAGAATGGGAAAATGTTTATTTGATTTTTTGGTGTTTAATTTCTTCAGTTCTTTATATATTTTGGATATTAGCCCTCTGTCAGATGTTGGATTGGTGAAGATTCTTTCCCAGTCTGTAGGCTGCTGTTTTGTTCTAAGGACAGTGTCCTTTGCCTTACAGAAGCTTTTCAATTTAATAAGGTCACATTTATTGATTGTTTGTTTTAGTGCCTGAGCTATTGGTGTTCTATTCAGGAAGTTGCCACCAGTGCCAATGAGTTCAAGGCTTTTCCCCACTTTATCTTCTATTAATGTTAGTGTGTCCGGATTTATGTTGAGGTCATTGATCCACTAAGACTTAAGTTTTGTACAGGGTGATAAGTATGGATCTGTTTGCATTCTTCTACATGTTGACATCCAATTAGACCAGCACCATTTATTGAAGATGCTTTCCTTTTTCCATTGTATGTTTTTGGCTTCTTTATCAAAATTAAGTGACTGTAGGTGTGTGGGTTTATTTCTGGGTCTTCAATTCGATTCCATTTGTCAACTGGTCTGTTTCTATAACAGTACCATGCTGATTTTATTGCCCTATAGTACAGCTTGAAATCTGGGATGGTGATACATCCAGATGTTCTGTTATTGTACATGATTGATTTAGCTATTCTGGGTCTTTTGTATTCCATATGAAGTTGAGAATTGTTTTTTCCAGATCTGTAAAAAATTAAGTTGGTATTTGGATAGGAATCACATTGAATCTCTATATTGCTTTTGGTAAAATGGCCATTTTTATTATGTTGATCCTACCTATACATGAGCAAAGGAGATCTTTCCATCTTCTGATATCTTCTTCAATTTCTTTCTTCAGAGACTTAAGTTCTTATGAAGTTCTTATCATACAGGTCTTTCACTTGCTTGGTTAGAGTTACCCCAGGTATTTTATATTATTTGAGGCTATTGTGTAGGATGTTGATTCCCTTATTTCTTTCTCCGCCCATTTATCTTTTGTGTAAAGAAGGGCTACTGATTTTTTTGAGTTGATTTTGTATCCGGCCACCTTGCTGAAGGAGTTTATCAGCTGTAGAAGTTCTCTGGTGTAATTTTTGGGGTCACTGATGTATACTACCATATCATCTGCAAATAGGGATACTTTGACTTCTTCCTTTCCAATTTGTATCCCCTTGATCTCTTTTAGTTGTCTTATTGCTCTAGCCAAAACATCAAGTACTATGTTGAAGAGATATGGAGAGAGTGGGCAGCCTTGCCTTGTCCCTGAATTTAGAGGAAATGCTTTAAGTTTCTCTCCATTTAGTTTGATGTTGGCTATTGGCTTGCTGTAAATTGCTTTTATTATGTTTAAATATAGTCCTTGTATGCCTGATCTCTCTAAGACTTTCAACATGAAGGGGTGCTATATTTTGTCAAAAGCTTTTTCAGCGTCCAATGAGATGATCATGTGGTTCTTTTCTTTCAGCTTGTTTATGTGGTGGATTACATTGATGGATTTTCTAATGTTGAACCACTCCTCCATCCCTGGGATGAAGCCTACTTGATCATGGTGTATGATACTTTTGATGTGATTTAGGATCCGGTTTGCAAGTATTTTATTAAGTATCTTTGCATCCATGTTCATAAGGGAAATTTGTCTGAAATTTTCTTTCTCCATTGGGTATTTGTGAGGTTTTGGTATCAAGGTGACTGTGGCCTCATAGAATGTGTTTGGCAGTGTTCCTTCTGTTTCTATGTTGTGGAAGAGTTTGAAGAATATTGGTGTT
>CAJQZJ010032121.1:10073861-10093627 GCA_907164525.1 Lophiomys imhausi
GATTGAGATGTAACTTGAAGAAATAAAAAATAAATTATTAAAAAAAAATAAACATGTGCCAGGCTGTGGTGGTGCACACCTTTAATCCCAGCACTCGTGAGGCAGAGACAGGCGGATCTCTGTGGGTTCAAGGCCAGCCTGGTCTACAAAGTGAGTTCTGGGACAGCCAGGACTTTTACACAGAAGAACCCTGTCTTGAAACAAACAAACAAACAAACCAGCCCCAAATTAAAAACAAACAAATAGACAACAGGCTTCTAGGAGAAAAGCAAATAAAAGGAAAAGGTCTCAAAAAAGGCACAAAAACCAGATACAGACAGAGAACAACTCTTTCTAACATTCAGGAAATCCATAAAACACAAACCCAGAAGACATAATATATATGCAAGAACCTGTACAATAAGAAAAGAGAAAAAAGGTAAAAATTAAAATTAAAAACATTAAAAAAAGAAAAAGGCCCCCAATAGTATTTGATTTTACTCTGTGTCTATGAAGTACCTAATCACACAAGTAGTGCTGGGTATGGGTTCTGTATTATGGAATGGGTCTTTAGTCAAATCAGATATTGGTTAGTTACTTCCACAAGCTTTGTGCCACCATTGCACTAGTGTATCTACACCATTTGTAGATAGAAGGGTTTTTTTTAAAAGCTGGGTTTGTGTTTAAGTTTCTCTTTTGGTAGCATTCAGAGTACCTTCCAGTACCAAGAACACTAGCCAGCAGCAGTGAAGGCTCTAGGTAGACCCCAGCTTAACTTCTCTGTATTCACTGAGCTGTACAAATAATGTCTTCAGCAACAGGGCCTTGTTGTCAGCTTGTGGAAAGTGACCTATCTAGAACCTTAGTAAAAGTTTGGGTTATTTAGGAGTTCCCACGGGAATCCTTTGGCCAAAATTTTCCCAGTACTGAAAGTTTCATTTGGTGAATCATATATGTCTGTTTATCTGTCACCCTCATTACTGGTGATTTCATTTAGGTCACCTATATCTATATCTATTTTTGTCAATATATTTACATATATTTATAAAAATAAATATCTATATATTTATCTATTTAAACATCTATTTATCACCACCATTGTAGGTGACTTCATTCAGGTTACCTTCACATATATGTATATCTACATCTATCTATAAATAAATATATAGATGTGTAGATATAGATATGTGCTGGGAGCCTTCCCAGGAGCCTTCCCCTGTGGACGGTCAGGTCCTTGCTGACAGGGCACCATGGAGGAGATAAGGAGTCGGCGAGGGGAGGGAGTGAGCCAGGCATGATGGTCAGCGGAATCTCACAGCCCTGACTTTATAGGTACCAGGCTGCTTTGGTGGCACTTACTGACTAGCAATCAGGTGCTTCTTATATAGGTTTCCCAGAACAAAGACAGGCTAATGTTTACCCCAAAATGACAGATTATTTGTTTGATTTTTTCATTATAAGTTCGGTTAAAATTAGAAAGTACAAACAGAACAGATTTTATCATCATCATCATCATCATTAGCCCTATAACTCCAATTTAAAGAATATCTCCTCCAAAGCAAACACATTCATTATATGACGGCCTGCTTTTAGACTGGCGGTGTTTGTAGTTTGAAAAGCACTCCAGACAAACAGAAAAATATCTGAACCAGTCCTTTTATGAATAGAAAATACCTAACTTCTTTTTACTATATGTTTCATCATCTGTGCTATTAAGTAGGAAAAGTTTATTTTAGTCTATTTTTTACTGGGCTTTATTCTTTCAAGAGTATACCCTGTACAATCCCCTATCTTTAAACTACATCTTTAGAGAACTCCAAGCCTAGAATAAAAAGAGCCCTTAAATCTGTAACCCATTCTTCTGACTGGTCAGGGTTCCTCAATTGTGTCTGTTTATCCTGTTTGCATTTGCTCAAGGCCACATGCCCCAAGAAGATTCCTGGAGTAATGGCCTCATCTAGCTTGTGCTTCTTTGTGCTTAATGATCTCTGGGTCATAAGGAAGATGTCCAAATAGTGGGCAGATGAAGTTAATTTTAGGATTGTCCTAAAAAACTCAGACATAATTTTCTCAGGGAAAGACATAAAATGAATCATAATGCAGAAAATCTCCAATAATGCAACACAGAGAGACCAAAACTCAAAAGTGAGAGATAGGACAGTGACTGTAACAATAGCTCAGAATTGCTGGAACTGTGTCAAGCACTTGTGCAGGCTTCATGACTCTTGCCGTTTCCAGTGAATATAGCTGTGCCAGATATGACTACATACATACATACATACACACATACATACATACAGGAAACTTCCAGTATTTCTAGATTTTCATAACCCCCTAAAAAGGCCCTTAATCTTAGCTGTCTCTCCCTGTACTCCGTGGCAGATATGATTACATACATTCATGCATACACATACATACATGCATACACATACATACATAAGGAAACTTCTAGTATTTCTAGGTTTTTATAACCCCCTAAAAAGGCCCTTAATCTTAACTGTCTCTCCCTGTACTTGTTCAATTGTCCTCCTCTTCCCTGTTCTTCACTTGATCCTTCTTTTCTGGTCCCCACTGCCCAATCAATCCATAGCTATCCATTCTATTTCCTTTTCTTAGGGAGAGCCATCTGTCCTGCCCCCAACAGTCTTTATACCTAAGCTCTGTGGTTCTATGTATTGTAGCTTGGTTATCACTGGCTTAACAGGTGATATCCATCCACATATAAATGAGAACATACAATATTTCTCTTTCTGGGTCTGGGTTACCTCATCAAGATGATTTTTTTTCTAGCTAAATCCATTTGTGTGTGAATTTCATGATTTCACTTTTTAAATGGCTGAGTAAATATTCTATTATGTAAGTGTACCACATTTTCTTTATCTATTCCCCTGTTGAGTGACATTTAAATTGTTTCTAATTTCTTCTTGTTATGAATAAGGCAACAATGAACATGGTTGAGCAAAGGTCTCTGTGGTAGGATGAAGCATCCCTTGGGTACATGCCCAAGAGTGGTTTAGCTGGATCTCGAGGTAGACCAGTTCTCACCTTCCTGAGGAGCCACCACATTGATTTTTATAGTGGCTGTACAAGTTAGCAGTTCCACGAGCAATGGGCAAGTGTTCCCCTTACTCCACTTTCTTGCCAGTGTAAACCATCACTTGTTCTATTGACCTTAGGCATTCAGATGGTCTTTGTTGGCTAGGTGTCTTATTCCTCGGCTTCTGTTTCCTCTCTGGTCTTCCAGCTGATGTGGCCTCTGGTGGAGCAGGAAGCTTCCAATAGAGTTGTGGGTTGGGATACGGTCTTAACTCACGGGAGTTATTTTTCTGTCCTGTCTATTTGATGTTCTGTATGCATCATGCACCTTGATAGGCATCTCTTTGTTCAGATTTGGACATTTTTTCTTTTATGAGTTTGTTAAAAATATTTTCTGTTCCTTTGACCTGGGTTTCTTCTCCATATATCTATATCTATATCTATATCTATATCTATATCTATATCTATATCTATCTATATATATCATGCCTGTTATTCATAAGTTTGGTCATGTTATAGCATCTCAGATTTCCTAGATGTTTTGTGTCTGGATTTTTTTTTTAGATTTAATTTTTATGAGCTAACTAACTGAGCTATCCATTTTCTCAGCCTTGTCTTCAAGACCTGGAAATTCTCTCTTCTATGTCTTGTAATCTGTTGGCAAGACTTACCTCTAATGTTTGTATTTGCATTCCTGAGTTTTCCATTTCTAGGTTTCTTTTAGTCTGGAATTGCTTTAGTGATTCTATTTCTTTGTTAAATTATACTTTCATGTCTTGGAATGCTTTTGTTATTTCCTTCAATAATTTTTGTTTTCATGGTATTCATTAAGACATTTGATCCTTTTTAAGGTCCTTGAGCTTATTCGTGATATCTATTTTGAAGTCCTTGTGTTGTGTTTCTGCTAAATTGCTTTTTTCATGGCCTATTGAAATACGGTTGCTTGGTTCTAGCTAGAGGAAGCATAATGTCTTAGCTCTTTATGTGCTTAAAACACTATGTTTCAAACATTTCTTGGTGCATATATCTGGTCTCAGCTTTGTTGGATGGGTATTCCATTCTTTGTTTCTGTTGCTCACTCTGGATTCTCACCAAGTGTGGTGGGTGAGGGGTCCCTATGGAGAACAGTTCTGTGGATGGTGGAGAGTCAAAAGAAATAGAGATGAACTAGAAAGAATGGCTGAAAGGGATGATGGTAAAGAAGGATTATGGTTCCTGGTTTCTGTACCAAGAGGCCAAGTCCTAGGGACGGAGGTGGGTTTGGAGGTGGGACTCATGAGAGTGAGAGCTAGCACATCTAAGAACTGTCTAGAAAGAAAATAGTTGGGGAGAGGAAGGAGGTTACAAGGTGGTTTATCTGAGTTCAGCCAGTTCTTATGACTGTGGGGTCCCTGGTAGAGAGCTGTTGTGCGGATTGACTGGAAGTCACTAAGGAATGGAGATGGGATGTAAGGAAAGGCTGAAATGTGTAGTATTGAAGAACTGGGGCATTCCTGGGTCCACACCAAGAGGCCAAATTGCGATTGGATGGAAGAAGGCAGGCTGGGAAGAGGTACAACCCCTTTCTCATGTCTTCTGTTTGTCAGTTACAACCAAGTGCCTTCAGTAGCTTGGCCAAGCAGTTTATAACACATTTTCTCCTTTACAGTGAGGACTGGTCCTGGGCTTCAAGGTCAGATAAGGCTATGGGAGAGTCCCAGCCAGGTATCTAGTAGGTTCTCAACAATTCTTTTTTTTTTTTTTTTTGATTAGCAGCTTTAAATTTTATTTACTTTTGTTTTTTTAATAATTTATTTTTTATTTCTTCAAGTTACATCTCAATCACAATCCCCTCCCTAGTCCCCCCTCCAGTCCCACCCTTCCACTCTCCTCCTCCTCAATCCCCCATCCTCTTCCCTTTTTTTTTTTTTTTTTTTTTTTTTAGTTTAAGGTATTTCTTTTTTCCCACCAACAGCTCTCCCTTTCAGTCCACAAAATGGTTCTTTTTCTTATAACTACAAATACAATACAAAACAACAGAAATAAATAGGCTACAATTATAAGAGTTATATGGCTTAGTATACATTCCCAATGTCCAGTCCATATGTATTTGGCACCTGACTTTAACATTCTACTATCTAACCATCTCCATGAGTTTAAAGTTCTATATCTAACTCAGCTTTCATACTAACTTGCCTCATAATTTTAAAAATATCTTCGTAGATCCAGAACACCCTCTTGATTCCTAAACAACTCAAAATTTAACTATGAGACTCTAGCTATCTATTCTTCAACCACCTCAGAGATCTGAGAGGGATAAATATTAAAGGGAAAGATCGATTTGAATATCCCAGCCTTGTGTGTTGGATAGAGAGTCCTTTGTGAGGTGTAGGCTGAGAACTACTGAGTCTCAAAATAAGGGAAAGGGGTTAGGAGGAGGTCATAGTCCTCAGCAAGCAGCCATAAGGCTACTAGGATGAATGGGGACTTTGAGGAGAGTACAGATAACCTACTTGGGTCTCTATGTCACATGAGCATGTTTCAGAGCTCCCACTGGGGAGAAGTCTGGAATCTAACAAGTCCCAAAATGAGGAAAAGAGTTGAGGGGGAGTTCACCATCCTTGGTCACCAGCCACAGGGTGACCAGAATTGAAAAGGACTGTGAAAGAGAGTGAAAGAAGCCTACCTGTGTCTCCATACCATGTTGGTGGACTAGAGGGTCTCTGGAGGAGATAAGATGGGATCTGGTGAGTGTGAGAATGAGGGAGACAGGGTTGAGTTGTGGTTAAAATATTAGTAGAAAACCTCACCAACAGAATAAATCATGTCAACAACAGTCAAGGATTAAAGGCAAGATAGAGAAGTTGAATGTCTCAGTAAAGATCAGTGAGAATTTTTTTTTTAAAAATTTAATTCAACACAGGAAGAAAATTGGGAGACCATAAAGACACACTATTCACATTATGGGGAGAGAAGAATGCTGACCATACAGAAGGCACAGAGACTATCTCCAGAAAAATCAAGTTTTTAAATATACAGTATTTATTAATTGTTTTATTGAGATATGCCCAGCTACATCTTGCTTTCTTCATGGCTCTATCTTTTTTAAAATATGTATTTATTACTTCAGGTTACATCTCCATCTCAGTGTCCTCTTTACGCCCCTCCCAATCCCACCCTCCCACCTTCTACCCCCTATCCCTTCCATCACACTCCTCTGGAATGGAGTGTCCCTACATAACAGTCCCCCGCCCCAGTTCAGCAGTCATATGAAGGCCAAGAGCCTCCTCATACACTGTGGGCCTACAAGGCAGCACCACTAGGGCAAAGCGTCTCATTGACAGGGAACAAAGTCTATGTTCCTGTTCCCTTTGGTGCATTGGTTGTAGTATAGTTATCCTGTACTATATGGCTAAAATCCGATTATCAGTGAATAGATGCCATGTGCATCCTTCTGAGTCTGGGTTAGCTCACTCAGGATGAGCTTCTCTATTCTATCCATTTGGCTGCAAATTGCATGATTTCGTTGTTTCGAATGGCTGAGTAGTATTCCGTTGTGTAGATGTACCACAGTTTTTTAATCATTCCTCGGTTGAGGGACATCTGGGTTGTTTCCAGTTTCTAGCTTTTACAAATGAGGCTGCTATGAACATAGATGAGGAAACTTCCTTGTGGTTTGGTGAGAAATCATTTGGATGTGTACCCAGAAGAGGTATGGCTGTGTCCTGTGGCAGAGCTATTCCAAGTTTTCTAAGATATCTCCAGACTGACCTCTTTAGTGGTTGCACAAGCCTGCACTCCCACCAGCAATGGAGGAGAGTCCCCTTTCTCCACAACCTCGCCAGCGACAGCATATGCTGTCATTTGAACTTTTGATCTTAGCCATTCTGACAGGTGTGAGATGGAATCTCAGAGTTGTCTTGAGTTGCATTTCTCTGATGATTAAGGATGCTGAGCATTTCTTCAAGTGTCTCTCAGCCATTAGGGATTCCTCCTTTGTGAATTCCCATTTTGGCTCTATTCCCCATTTTTTGATTGGATTATTTGGTTTCTTGGCATTTAATTTCTTGAGTTCTTTGTAAATTTTCAATATTAGCCCTCTGTCAGATGTGAGGTTGGTGAAGATTTTTTCCCAATCTGTAGGCTGCTGTTTTGTTCCAATGACAGTGTCTTTTGCCTTACAGAAGCTTTTCAGTTTCATGAGGTCCCATTTATTGATTGTTGGTCTTAGATCCTGAGCTGTTGGTGTTCTGTTCAGGAAGTTGTCAACTGTGCCAATGAGTTCAAGGGTTTTCCCCACTTTCTCTTCTAGTAGATTTAGTGTGACCGGCCTTATGTTAAGGTCTTTGATCCACTTGGACTTAAGTTTTGTGCAAGGTGATAAGTATGGGTCTAATTTCATTCTTTTACATGTGGACATCCAGTTGGACCAGCACCATTTGTTGAAGATGCTGTCCTTTTTTCATGGCTCTATCTTAACAGTATGCTAAATCCCCTTGGACTATGGTATAGCTTAGTACTTAAGTTTCGTGTGGATTTTTACATTGATGGCCATATGAGATGAGAGGTCTGAAAGTGTTCACTATTACTACTTCAGGGCTGATACTCACTGTTATCCATCAGTGTGTGCTTATTTTTACTGACAGCCCTAGCATTTAGTACATGTGTATTATTTTGTTGTGTTGCCTTGATTAATTGTTTCTTTGTTGATACGTAATGCTCTTCCTTATCTTTTTTACTTTGGCTTGAAACCGACTTTATCAGATACTAGAATACTCATGTCAGCTTTTTTTTCCCCATTTCCGTTCACCCAAAGGACTGTTTTCTATCTTTTACTCTTGGCCTGTGTGTCTTTATCAATGGTTGTGGTTTTAGGGACAACTAGTAGTTGGAGGTAGTTTTTAATCCACTCTGTCTTCCTCTCTTTGCTGGCGAGTTGAGGCGCTGTACATCGAATGCTGTTATTTAGATGTGCTTACTGATCTTTATATTTTTTGCAGGTCATTTTGCTTGTTGATTGGATCATTTCATGTACTTTCTCCCCTGTTGGTAATAGAAGGTTGCTGGCTTACAGCATTTGACAAAATAGCTTCATTTCTCCTTTGTTCAACTTTTTCTCTCATGAAATACCCTTTCCTATGTTCCTGTGGCTGAGATTGCCTTTCTTCCTCATTTGTTCTCAGTATTACTTTAAATATCCTTGTAGTGTGGCTTTGACATCACAGGCTGCTTTAGTTTGGGCTTGGGTTTGACCTGGATTATCCTATCTCCCCATGTTTAAATATAGCTTTCTTGGGTAAAGCAACTGTTGTCAGCAGGTACTTACTTTCAGGTTGGGGATATACATTCTCTCTCTCTCTTTGATTTCTGAAGAGAGATCTGGTGTTTTGCCTTCATGAGGAAGCTGGCATTTGCCCTCACAACTGTTAATATTGTTTCTTTTGCTTTGTATTTTTGGCATCTTGACGATATGGTACAGAATTTCTTTGCTCATGCCTATTTAGAGCTCTACGTGCATCTTATGTTTGAATTTCCATTTCTTTCTCTAATTTTGAAATGTTCTGCTGTCCTTTAGTGAACAGATACCAGGAATTCCCAGTCTTTCCATGTTATGACACCATATTGCCATATACAAGTCCATATTTAAGAACCACACAATCCAGTTCAAAAATTAAAATAAAATCATACTCTGTTTTAAGTACATTTATAATTTTGTGTTGGACATATGTATTACCACATGTAGCCTGCTGGCTATGGGTTGGGCTCAGCTCATGCCTTTAGTGTTCTTATCAGCACCTTCTCCTACCTGTGAATTCTTATGTTTAATGTCTTTATCATGCACCAGCATTCTTGGATGTTCTAGTCATGCTCTTATTTTTAGGTTTTGGAAATTTTCTTCTATGATTTTGTTGAAAATATTTCCTGGTCCTTGGAGTCTGGAGTCTTCTCTTTCCTCTATGCCTATAATTCTTAGGTTCCATCTTTTCATTGAATCCTTGATTTCTTGGATGTTCTGAGTGAGGACCTTTTTAGAGTTCTCATTCTCTTTGGTTGTTGTGTTGATTTCTTCAACTGAGTCTTCCACGCCTGAGATTTGGTCTTCCATCTCTTGTATTCTATTGATGACACTCATGTCTGTAGTTCTTGCTCTTTTTCCTTGGTTGTCCACCTCCAGGATTGTCTCTGCTTGTGTTTTCTTTATTGTTTCCACGTCTAATTTCAGGTCTTGAACTGTTTTATATATTTCCTGTTCCAGTTTGGTTGTCTTTGCCTACAGTTCTTTCATAGCTTTCTCTCTTTCCCATTCTTGTTTGACTTGGAAGTCTTTAAAGGAATTCTCCATTGCTTTCATCTGTAGGATTGTGGCTTCTTGAGAGTCTTTAAGGGATTTATTTTCTTCTTTTAAGGCCTCTATCATTTTCATAAGTATAGATTTGTCACCATATTCTTGTATTTCATCTGTGGGGGGACGGTCAGGGCTTGCTGTATTAGTACGGTTGAGTTTTGTTGGAGTCATATTTCCCTGACTTTTGTTAGTTCTGTTCTTTTGCTGGTCTTTCGTCATCTGGTGTTCTTTAGTTGTTTGCTCCTGGGTCCTTCTGAACTTGGTGTCAAGGAAGAAGTGTTGGTTTGGAGGCTTTATAACATTGTCGAGCTGTAGCTCTGCCCGGGCTGTGTAGTCCTGTGTAATCCTGTGTAGTCCTGTGTAATCCTATGTAGTCTTATATACATCTATCCTGTGTAGTCCTATGTAGTCCTATATACATCTATGTAGTCCTGTGTAGTCATGAGAGTGAGAGGCTGGGAATGGAGGGAGGTGCAGGTCTGGAAGATGACATTTAGAGAGACCGCCCCCAGGGCAGAGCAGCTTGGAGGGTCCTAGGGCATTGGGCAAGTGGGGGGGGGGCACAGGTCTGGAAGATGACAATTGGGCTTATTTTTTTATTCTTATCAACTCATGAATGTAAATTTTCATGAACCTTTACTCTCCTTGGTTATCAGTAGTGCTTTATTTGATTTGAGTATTACTTTAACACATCAATTTGGCTTTTCTTTTCAATATCTCAATATTCATTATGAATTTTTATTCATTTCCTTTTAGGCCCTCTGTCATTTTTTGTTGTTGTTATTGTTGGTTTTTGTTTTTTGAGATAGGGTTTCTCTGTATAACCCTGGCTTTTCTGTGGAACTCTCTTTGTAGACCTGGCTGGCCTCAAACTCACAGATATCTGCCTGCCTCTGCCTCCCGAGATTGCTGGGATTAAATCTATGCTCCACCATCACCCCACTCCTTTGTCATTCTTAACAGAAAAATTGTGAAGTTGTCATGGAATATCTTGCCTGTCTCAGTACCTTTGAATTCAGCAGATGTGAAGTTACAACTTTGGGATGAGACATGTTTGCCTGCTTTCGCATGTTATGCAAATTTCTTCATTGTGACCTGCACATCTTTTGTTTTAGATATATCATCTGGCTTTTGGGAGGCAGGCAGTGTTCTGGAGAATCAGCCTGCCCTTAGAGGCTCAATCCACAATACCACTCCAGGGGAGAAAACAAACGGTTGTATTAACAATTGAATCGATCCATCTACTGAAATACACTTAAAATTATTACAACACACCAATATGGCACCAGTGACAATAAAACTGAAATACAATACTACTATAGAAGGAAGTTCAACATTACTTGGTTAAGTGCAGAAAAAGTGAGGGAGATAAAGAAAGGAGGAAGATAAGTGGGGGTCAGGTTATACAGATGAAGGAAGTGGAATGAAGAAGAATAATGTGGGAAGGAAGAGAAAATAGCAAGAGATTTAAAAAATTTCCCAATACTGAAAAAAAATTAAAAAGCAGAGAAGAGGGCTAAAAAACAAGTGTTAAAATAAATCAAAAATAAAAACATTACTAAATATAGCGGGTGAAGAAACACATGAAGCAAAAAAGAAAGAAAAAAACTTGTGAAAAGAAGGAAATATTGCCCAATAATAGTCAATAAACTATGATAATCCAAAACAAAATTAGATGCATATATGAAGACGAATAACAAATTAAAGAGAAAATGGAAAGGGGTGGGGGGAAGAAGAGGAGAAGAGGGAAAGGGAGAGGGAGTCCATGGAGGTGTGCACGTGCATGCCCATGCTTGTCCACCACAACTGTGTTCAAGCTGGTAGGTTTCCTTTTTGTGTACCAGAGACCTCTACTGGCCATGTTTAGTTTTGCAGCCTATGATCTGGAGCGAGTTTTCTTACAGAGGAGTGATTAGTGTTTAACTGGAGGTTTCTGGGGAGTGTGGGACTCAATCGCGGCCCTGAGTTGATCGTCGTATCTTTGTACTTGTAGGATCACTGTGCTGGGGTGGTGCAGCTCTAACCATCAAACTCATCCACAAAACTTTCGATTTCTTGAGTTCTACAGTTTGTTCAACCTACTGGCCTCACTCAGCTCAGAGCTATCAAATATCAAACTCCAGGGTTTTTGTCTGTTGTTGAGATCTGTTTAGGCTCACTGAGGCTAGGGCTATCTGACCTTACAGTCCCCAGCCTGAGTACGCCTTTGTCTCAACATCTGACCCTTCCCTGCTCTTTGAACCTTTCCTCACCCAGAGGTAGTGGCTGGCCAATCCGAGGCTCCACGACTTGTGACAGTTCCCTGATCTCAGGCCCCCAGGGTAGCTCCGCTTTACTAGATTTTTCTCTCAAGATGGCACCTGGTTGCTGCTCCCTAAATCATAGAGCGAAATAAAATGGACTTCTCTTCTACCACTAACCTGCCTGCCGGAGGAATCCCGTCTTACTAAAACCCACAGCAGATTTGACTCTTACAGGCTTGTTCTGAGAGCTAATTGCCCATCTTTTATTTATTTGGGGGAGCTTTCTGTTTCTTCTTCCCTATCAGGAGGCTTTGGTGAGGTCATATTTCCATTTATTTATCCACATCATCATCTGGTTTCCACACTTTCCTGGTGTCCTTTTACTTCCTTGTGCATTTCCAATCCTCTTCCTCGAGCTCTCTCTTTGTGATATGGTTTATTTTTATCTTATTCCAACTTCCTGCCTCACTGGCTCATACAGGAACACCTCCAACTATCTTACCCAGCGGTCTTCTGTTTTAAATATATAATCATATATGTGTATAGGCACAATATTATGCTTTGATGCATATATGTATTGTGTTGACCAATTGAGGGTAATTATCATATCTATCATTTCAGGTATTTCTTGTTTCTTTCTGGCGAAATACTTAAAATTCACAATTTGAGCAGTATTCTTATCTATATCTAGATGTAAATTGATAACACAACATAAGAAAAAGGCTGTGTAATGGGGCACATTTTGAAGAGTGGGAGAGGTTCCACCCCTCACACAGGGAGATCCTTCCCTCCCTCTGTGGAAGGTTGTTGGCCGGAGTCCAGCATCTTCAAGCATGCTGCCCTTCCATGAGACTCAAAGCTGTTTTTTTCCTAGTTTCCATGGATTCAGACATCATCCTCCCCCACTAGTCTTTAAAGAAGATGTAACATTGGGAATTATTGCCACAGTTTGATACAAAGTACTTTTAGCTATTAAAAACAATATATTTTCATGGAGTGTAGAAGTCTTTCTATTTACTTGAATTCTGGGTCATATCGTTTTATGTACTTGTATATTGTACCTGTTGATCAACCTCTCTCCATCCTGTTACTTTCAGCTTCTGTAAATTATAATTTTTCTATTATAAACTTTTCTTCATTTGTGAGAATTTCATAGATGTGAACAATGAAATAATATACTTACTCTTATCCCTCCAACTTTCCCCATCCTCCTACCATGTTCCCTTTGGCTTCATGCTCTCCTCCTCTTCCTCACTTTCTTTTCTTCTTCCTCTTCCTCCTCCTTCTAATAATCTATTGAGTCCAATTAGTGTTGTCTACATGTGCACGAGTGTTGGACCATCTACTGGATCCTGGGAAACCTACCATTGGGGACACTCTCAAAATAGCATGGTTAACCTCTCCCAGCCGTTGCCAACTGCCAATAGTTCCCTATAATGGGTGGAACCTGGAGAGTATCTCTCCCATTTTTTGCCAGAATTCTGGCTTGTTTGTGCCGATAACCACAATGACTATGAGTTCATGATTGCACTAGCCATGCCATGTCCAGAAAGATGCCATTTCACAGCACCCCTTCCCGTCATCTTTCTCTTACATTCCTTTAGTCTCCTCTTACATTGTTCCCTGAGCCCTGGGTCAGATAAAGTCTCCCTTCAAATTATGCTTTGTACTTTTTTTTAATAGAGAAAAAGCAAACATGGAGATTTATTCAATGATACACATTGTGAAGAGGAACAAAACGACGCAGTGAAACTCTTCCAGCTCATCTATAGGGCATCTAAGGAAGGATGAGGTTTAAATAGGGGCCAGAGCTACGTATTTACACAGTCCCCAGTCAAGGTGTAGTCATACTTATCATTGGCTCCAGTTTAAATGTCCCTTTAACATATCTTCCTCCCCTGCAGGCTGGCTACAGCAAGGTTCCTGGAGATGTCCCAGTTACAGCAGCTGGGTCAGATGAACTTTTATGCCATTGCCACGCATGGAAGTTTCTTGTTGAACCCAGGTCAGGCGAAGCCACTGTGCATAAATCAGAGTCCTTTCCATCTTTGCATTGTGTGTCAGACTCTGGTCAGTAGACACCAAGGAAAAGGGGCCACCAGCAAAGTCTAGAAATGTCAGGAGACGGTGGCAACTTTCTCTTGTCTTCCCTTCTCTTTCTCTTTCTTTTTTTAAACATTTATTTATTTCTTCAGGTTACATCTCAAATGCTTGTACTTTCTAATGCCACATTTCCTATCCCATATTATGAGTTAGATCATGTGATATTTATCTTTATGTTTCTGAATTATTTCACCTAATGTGTCCTCCAGGTTCAAACATATCCAAATGGTCACACTGCATTTTAAATGCCTGAATATGATTCCACTATGTACATACAGCAAGCACACTTTCTTTGTCCATTTCTCTGGTGGAGATATGTTGGTTTTGTATTTTGGTGATTGTTCATAGCAGTGGATAAAATATGAGAATGCAAGTATCTCAGCATACTAACTTCATTTCCTTTGGAAATATACCAGAAAGTGTAATTCCTGGCCCACTTGGTATTTTTGCATTTGTGAGGAACACCCTCATTCTGCTTTCAATAATGTTTATAAAAATCTCCGTACCTGGAGATGCAAGATAGTGGTGATAAGCATGGACACATTCTGATCATCAGGAAGACCCACTGGACCACCGCAGAGATACACTCCTGCTGAACGGCAGTTTGAGAGGTGCAAGCCTATGTGGGCTTGCCCAACAAAGACAGGGACAATAAAGAACCCTGTACTGAACATATAGACCCTGGAAGAACAGAGACCACCAGAAACAGACTTCCCACAACAGTGAAAGAGCTGGCAGATTTGATCAACTCAGGACACCAGCTGATGGCTTTGACCTCCAAACAGAGGCCCTTCTCAGTTTCCTGAGTCTGAAGCTTCCATGCAGGCATTCTGACACCCAAAAGAGGACCAGTGGAGGACTGTAGTAAGACTGAGGGAGATTCTCCCTGGGATTTGCAACATGGCAGCATCTGGCTGACCAGTACCTGGGGGATCAAGCTAACAGGTGGCTGAGCTTCCCTGAGCCCAAGCACTCTGTGGACAGGATATAGACCACATATTGGAACTCCCTGTCCCCCTCCCCTCATCTGGCCCCTTGGCTGGGCATTCTGCTAGGCACTCAGGGCATACAGCATCTAGATCTCAGCCTGGTGCAGTAAAGCAGTTTTAGCCCATTGCTTGCAATCCGAGCTAGTGTGCTACACCCAGATCACAGAGCTTTAGTCTGATAGGAACAGGTTGACCCTGAGATTTACCTGAGAGCAGCTTGGGAGGACCATAACCACGGTTTTGACACCCTAACTACAAGGAAACTGTTAGAAGCCCCACTGACCCAGGCAAGCTGTTCTGGAACACAGTGCTCCTGACAGGGAAAAGGCAGCTGAACTTCCCCTGAGTCCCAATACTGTAGATGCCTTGTGAATTCCATATTGGAACTCCCTGCCCAGGTCCACTTTGACAGGGCACTCAGTCTACAGACTCGGTCTGCAGCATCTAGATCTTGGCCTGGAGCACTAAAGCAGCTCTGGACCATTGTGTGCTGCCCGAGAGAGCAGGCTGCAGTGGACCACAGAGCTTCTGACTGAGAGGCACAGGTTGAAATTGGGATCCCCCCTGAGAGCAGCCTGAGAAGACCACAGGCCTAACACCCTAATTGCAAGGAAATTGCTAGAAGCCTGGCTAGCTCAGGTAGGCTGGACTGGAGCACAGTGATGATGGCCAGGAAACGACAACTGAGCTCCCCTTAATCCAAGCATTGTGGACAAATTGTGGACTGCACATCTAAACTCCCTGCTGGCACCTGCCTTGCTCCTCAGCTGAAGACCCAGGCTACAACACAGAGAGCTCCAATCCAGAAGCAGTGAAACCATTTGGACTTGAGTTTTGTGCAAGGTGATAAATATGGGTCTATTTGCATCCTTCTACATGTTGACATCCAGTTAGACCAACACCATTTGCTGAAAATGGTTTCCTTTTTCCATTGTGCAGTTTTGGCTTCTTTGTCAAAAATTAAGTAACTGTAGGTATGTGGGTTTCTGGGTCTTCAATTTGATTCCATTGATCAACTGGTCTGTTTCTATGCCAGTACCATGCTGTTTTTTATTACTATTGTTCTGTAGTACATCGTAAAAGTATTCAACAAAATCCAACACCCCATCATGTTAAAAGTCTTGGAGAAATTAGGCAAACAAGGACCATACCTAAACATAATAAAGGTGATATACAGCAAGCCAGTAGCCAACATCAAATTAAATGGAGAGAAACTTGAAGCAGGGACAAGGCAAGGCTGCCCACTCTCTCCATATCTCTTCAACATAGTACTTGAAGTTTTAGCTAGAGCAATAAGACAACTAAAGGAGATCAAGGGGATACGAACTGGAAAGGAAGAAGCCAAAGTATCTCCATTTACAGATGATAAGATAGTTTACATAAATGATCCCAAAAATTCCACCAGAGAACTCCTACAGCTGATAAACTCCTTCAGCAAG
The DNA here is from genome assembly GCA_907164525.1 of Lophiomys imhausi. NCBI lineage: Eukaryota > Metazoa > Chordata > Mammalia > Rodentia > Muridae > Lophiomys > Lophiomys imhausi. The sequence goes on from CAJQZJ010032121.1 coordinate 10,089,976, forward strand.
GTGGCTGGATACAAAATTAATTTTGAAAATCAGTATTACTTCTTTATACAAAAGATAAGTGAACTGAGAAAGAAATTAGGGAAACAACACCCTTCACAATAGCCACAAATAATATAAAATACCTGGGGGTAACTCTAACCAAGCAAGTGAAAGACCTGTATGACAAGAACTTCAAGCCCTTGAAGAAAGAAATTGAAGAGGCCATCAGAGGATGGAAAGATCTCCCATGTTCATGGATAGGTATAATCAACATAATAAAAATGGCCATCCTACCAAAAGCAAAATACAGATTTAATGCAATTCCTACCAAAATACCAACACCATTCTTTACAGACCTCAAAAGAACAATTTTCAACTTCATATGTAAAAACAAAAAAACTCAGAATAGCTAAATAAACTCTGTAGAATAAAAGAACATCTGGAGGTATCACCATTCCTGATTCCAGGTTATGTTCTTACCCTTTAAATTTAGATGCTCAGTTAATTTGACATCTCTTTTGAGTAATAGCATTTTCTAGACTATATTGCACAAGGTTTGATACAACCTATTATTTTATTTTTCTGAAACATGCCTTCAAATTTTGTTTGTAGTACTTTCCATCAAAAAGTCATTATTTACAATGAGATCTTTACAGCCAATGTTAAGATCTCTCAGATAATTTATTGCTGTTTTGTTATTTCTTTTTCATTTACTTGCAGCTGAAGAACATACCCTATATTTCTGTTCGTGTAAAGGATTTTGAGATTGGGTTTACAGCCCAATAAAAATTCTGTCTTGATAAAGTTCCCATGTGCACATGAAAGCAATGTGCATTCTACAAATGAAAAATAAAAGAATCTGCAAATTTGACAAACCCAATTAGTTCACTGACAGACTTACATAAATCTGAAAGTTTACTACCATTCCTCCCTGTTAATAACTGAAGCAATGAGTCAGGCCTGGTGGCTCACGCCTTTAATCCCAGCACTAAGGAGGAAGAGGAGGGAAGTTTGAGGCCAGTGTGGTCTACAAAGAGAGTTCTAGGACAGCCAGCATGACACAGAGAAACACTGTCTTAAAAAAACAAACAAAATAATAATAATAATAATAATAATAATAATAATAATAATAACAACAACAACAACAGAAGCAACGATGTTAGAACTTCCAGCCATGGCCGTGGGTTCCTTCTTCCCCCTCTAGTGATTTCAATTCTTCCTGTGCTTTAAATCTACCATTATGCACACACATGTACCCTGACTGTGTCTTCTTGATTGTGTCATTCTTTTACCAGTCTACTTGGTGTAGTATTACTTCAGTATCAGCTGTTTTCTTGAAATTTTGCAGTTTTGAACTTAAGAATGGCTCTATGTTTTTAGATTTTATGCCATAATCAACTTAGTAAAATCTACTTTTTTTTAAAATTGGGGGTCTTAATCTACTTACACTTTGTCATTATTGTAAAGTTGGATTTACCTCTGTGGTCTCAATAATCATTGCAATTCATCCTTTCTATTAGATATGTGCGTGTCCTGCTTAGCTTTTTGTTGCTGTGATAAACACCAAGGCCAAAAGCAATCTGGGGAGGAAAGGGGTTTATTTGGCTTCCAGGTTACAGTTCATCACTGAGGAAAGCCAGGGACAGAACTCAAGGTAGGAGCATGAAGTAGAAATGTCAGAGGGATGTGGCTTGCTGGCTGACTCTCACGGTCACCATGGCTGCCTTTCTCATGTAGCCCAGTCCACCTGGCTGAGGAGGAAGACAGCACTGCGCATGTGTACTGGGCCCTTCCACATCAGTCAGCAATCAATAAAACGCCCACAGACATTCCACAGGCCCTCTGATGGAGGCGATTCTACAAGAGGGTCAATTTAACAAAAAACTAGCCAGGACAGGGGTGTTTTCCTGCCTTGTTCTCTATTCAGCTTATCTCTTGACACATGATCAATAGATTAATTTCGCCTAGTGCTAAGATGGTTGCCTGATCCTGTCCACAAATTCACCTCAAGAAGGGTTATCATTACAGTTAGACTTCCTTCCCCTCTGAAGTAATTTCTCCCAAATTATTTGCATTTCCTCAGCATGGTTACCAACATAACAACTTCAGTCGGTTTTACAATTCATAATTCCTCTGGCCTTTTCTTGGTCCTTCAGATTTAGGAGTTCAGACTAAATTCACCCTGGCAAATGAATGACAGCAATGGGGACTTTTCATTTCAATGCTTTTCATCATAGTGAAAACAGGTGGTGCAATGATGTCCATTTATATGCAAGGATTCTTCATGGGAAACAACTGCAGTGAGTGTGTTAAGTAGTTTATTAATATTATGACAGTTACTGTTTATAGGTCATTCAAATTTCGATATTATGATCACATAAATCTGTCATCAAAAATGTTTATGTTCTTGGTAGTCATTAATTCCATTACCCATTCCCTACTCTGTCCTCATAGTCTCACTTTGTTTCTCCATCACTACAAGAGAATATGTGAACCATAGCTTCCCACACCCAACACACACCAAATAAATGCATGCATCATTTCAGACATTCTGTTAAAAGTGTAACACATATGTAATACGTATGAGACTTTGGGGTTTATTGTGTGTTCAGGTAATATGAGACAGGATTTCTCAGTCTATCCCTGGGGTCCTAAACTCACTCTATAGACTAGGCTAGTCTTGAACTCACAGAGATCTGGCTGCCTTTGTCTCCCCAGTGCTGGGTTTAAAGGTATGCAACAACACACTGGCAATTGCACACAGCTATGAACTACTAGTTGGGTGCTGGTATTTGAACCTGGGTCCTTTGGAAGAGCAGCCAGTGCTCTTAAATGCCAGCCATCCCTCCAGCCCTGAGCCTTTGGTTTTAATTGTCATCAAATCAGATATAAAAAGATTTTTCATCACAAGGTTATTAATGTGTTCAGATTGAATGACTGGATATGTGCAACATCATTCTAATAGCAAACAAGCAGAATTTGGTGAAATAACACACCTGATGATTAAGGAGAACACTGAAATGAAAATCGAGCTAGACTAAGTCAAAGGGAAGGTGCATCCCTCCTCTGATACCTGTGTAATTTAACCCTGGACAGTGCGTCCTTCAGAGCCTGGTGCACCTGCTTGTTGCGCAGGGTGTAGATGACAGGGTTCAGAAGGGGTGTCACTACTGTGTTCACAAGAGCAGCCTCTCTGTTGGTGTCCAGCCTGCTTGTCTGCTTTGGCTTCATATATATAAACACACAGCTGCCATACATTAGAGAGAGGACGATGAGATGGGAGGAACAGGTGGAGAAAGCTCTCTGTCGCTCCCTGGCCAAAGGGAGGTGCACTATTGTGACTACTATATTGCTGTATGCGAAGATGGCTATGAGAAGGGATGTGAAAATCACAATTAGAGCAAGGTTAAAGAACAGCATTTCAGTAGACCTGGTCCCTGAACAGGAGAGATTTGCCAGTGGTCCAAAATCACAGAAGAAGTGAGGAATCACACTGGGGCCACAGAAAAATGACTGGGAAAGCACCCCAACTGGAATGGCCATGAAGAGGAATCCCAAAACCAAACAGACAGTAACGAGAGAGAAGCACGTCCTCGGGCTCATGATTGTGTAATAGTGCAGAGGTCTGCAGATGGCCAGATACCGGTCCAGGGATAGTAAGGCCATAAGGAAA
>CAJQZJ010032121.1:10108627-10131768 GCA_907164525.1 Lophiomys imhausi
AATAAGATAGAACCTGGCATTACTATCCACTGTATAGGAGAACCTACTGCTATTATTTTGATATATGAACACTAATTTAAAATAATTCCTAATGGCTTATCACTATCCCCACTGCATTACTCAGTGTTGTATTGGTGTGAAGAGACACCATGACCATCAACTCTTATAAAGACTAGCATTTAATTTAGGCTTGCTTAGAGTTTCAGAGGTGGTTTAGTACCTTGTTGTCATGGCAGGGAGCATGGCGGCACCCAGGCAGACATGATACAGGAGAAGTAGCTGAGAGTTCTACATCCACATCCACATGCAGCAAAAAGAGAGAAACACTGGGTCTGGCTTGGGCCTCAGAGACCTCAAAAGTTCATCCTCAGTAACACATTTCCTCCAACAAGCCCATTCTTCCTAATAGTACCACTTCCTGGTGACCAAGCATTCAAACTATGAGCCTATGGAGGCCATTATTATTCAAACCACCACACCAATAGACTAGCACATCTCTCATCTCTCCAGGGAGTCTTATTCTTGCAATAGATGGCAAATAACACACAGACTCCCAATTGGCCGTTATGCAGAGAATAAGAACTACAGGATGCTCAAAATAAATGGAGTCTCTATATCAAACCTCTCCTCTGGTTCATGGATCATCATGGAAGAGGGTTTGTAAAGATTGGACGAAACAGGGGTGGTGGATGGCTACAAGGAAAGTGTTTTCTGGACACCACAGGACAATCATTCATATGACCTCACAGTGCCTATGACCTACACATGTTCAAATGAGACAAAATCCCAGCAAGGAGAGGGCAGGTGAGCATGAAGTGCCATCCCTAGCAGAGGAGATCTTGGCAATTCATAGCTTCGGGAGGAGGGAGAGTCAGTTTGTGTAAGAATGTGATAGGTCATGGTAGGTCATGTGGTTCATTACAGGCTCCACACACAAGGGTATTTGGACAGCACAAGTAATATTCAGAGAGAGAGAGGGAGATAGAGAGAGAGATCTTGTCTTTGTCACAATGCGATCCAAATAGCAGAAATCAAACACAAAACAAAACCTTTTTACTATTTATCCTTTGAGTTCTGAGAATTGCCTGGGCTCAGCTGGTGGTTTAGGTGGTTTCCACTCAGGGTCTCTCTCTCTCTCTCTCTCTCTCTCTCTCTCTCTCTCTCTCTCTTTGATTTTTCAAGACAGAGTTTCTCTGTGTAGCTCTGAGTGTCCTGGGCCAGGCTGGCCTCAAACTCACAGAGATCCACCTGCCTCTGCCTGCCAAGCGCTGCAATTAAAGGTGTGCATCACTACTGCTGGTCCCCACTCAGGGATTCTCATAAGACTGTGATCAACAATGGCTGGAGTCTGGGCTGGAACTCTTAAAAACCTCTCTGATTTCCATGTCTGGTGCCCAGGCAAGAGAGAATCAAAGGACATAGGTAGTACCTCCACAGCCTCTTCCTCATCCTCCATGCCACCTCCCAGGATTATGTCTCAGATAGTGTCTCCAATGACCTGAATGTCTTGTGTGGTGATGGTTGACTCGGAAGTGAATTTGCTGGAGGAGGAAACCAGTCGACAGATATTTTGCCTTTTTATAAATCTAGACTTTTCTAGCATGTCACAGTGCTTCTACCATGTTCCCTGCACTGCCCTATCTCTGTCCTTTCCTCTTATTCTTTTTCCATGGTCTTTTCCTCACTTCCACTTCTAACTCTAACTTATCAAATCCCTAATGTTTCTTTACACAAATAAATGTCTTTTAAATCCATTCTCTTTGTTTGTGGCAAGGGGAGGTGTGGTAGCAGGAAGCCCTCACCTTTTGCAGCTAAAAAAGGTCCAGGTGGCGGGTTGGAACTTTGCTACTTCCCTGTAACAATTACAGAGCCATGCACATTATCTTTTCAAAATGGAAGTTTTTTATTAGATGATTTAAATAAAAATCATATCTACTAGACACACACACACACATATCTTTTTCTTAAATAATATAACGACAAAAGAGGAATTCTACCACCCAGAAATCTACTTTACAAATTAAGGACTGAATAAGACTAAAAGGATAACAAGCATGTGTGAAATGTCATAATGAAGCCCATAATCAGTACAATTAATATACACGAACACAAAACCATGCAGTTGTAAGGGACACAGTGTTTTTACTCTATTTCTTTCACATTAGGAGTGCTCTCCAACATCAAACTTGAATTAATTTAAACTGAGTTAATATTGTACCTTTACTTCTAGTGGTATTTCAGATGATTTTGGAAGTATTCTTTTTTTTTCCTTCAATGGTTTTTGAAATTTATTTATTTATTTGGATTTTCTCCAACATTTATTTATTTCTTCAAGTTACATCTCAATCACAATCTCCTCCCTCCTTCCCTCCCATTCCCACCCTCCCACCTTTTTCCCCCTCTTCCTCTTATACTCTTTTTTTTAATTTAAGGTGTATCTTTTTTCCCCACAACAGTTCCCCTTTTAGTCCAATGAAAGGCACTTTTTCTTGTAAGAATAAATACAATACAAAACAATAAGAACAATTAGGCAGCCATTATGAAAATTATTATGTATCACATACATTCCCAATGTCCACTCCATATGTATTTGGCAACTGATAACAATATTCTATTATCTATCTCGATGAGTTTAAAGTCCTATACCTAACTCAGTTTCCTTGTATTACCAACTAAAAAACATCTTCTTAGACCTTGAACATCCTCTTAATTCCTAAACAACTTAAAACTTAACTGTGAGACTGTAACTCTCTAGTCTTCAGTTTCCTTGTATTACCAACTAAAAAACATCTTCTTAGACCTTGAACATCCTCTTAATTCCTAAACAACTTAAAACTTAACTGTGAGACTGTAACTATCTAGTCTTCAACCACATCAGAGACCTCAGAAAGATAAATATATCTAAGTAAACAGGAAGTTCAGAGCCAGCATTTCCAAGAAATGACAGACAATTGGCTCCCTGGACAGTCCCCATTTTCTCTCTATAATGTTGGAACATTTATCTTCAGCCTTTTGGCCCAGTATCTCTGAGAGATATTAATTGTAAGGCAGAAATAATGAATGACTTACCCACCCTGTCTTGGCAAGAGCTAGACTGTTGACTTATCTGTTTCCAAGTTTTGCCCTTTTCATGTAGCATGCTGTCTACAGTTGAAGCAAGTGACAAGCTTGCCACTAATGAAGCCATCTCCAAATGGAGATTCTTTGATGCTCATCATCTACTTGAAGTAGAATGGGGGGTGTTGTCAGGAACTGACATGTCTCTATATCAAAATATCTTAAGTTAAGAAAACATCTTTGAATGCCATATTCTGCAGATCTCTTGAGGTTTTTGAAGACCATTTGTCTATCTCCCTTTATTTGGATAAGCAAATGTTGCTTGTCTTTTTGCAACTTGATTTCTGATTAACTTAGAAAACATCTGTGATAGACTATGCTAGTACCTAACAAAATGACATGCTTGAATGACTACTAGTTTACATTTCTTAATTATCCTAAACAGTTTGTCATAGTTGCTATCAAAAGACCTAGAACTTCACATTGCATTTTTAAGAATTACATAGGTGCAATACCTTAAAGAGAGTCAACCTTAGAAAGTACTTTTTATGAACACCTTTTCTATAGCTTTGGTATTTGATTTTTGGAAGGACAGGACAAGGTGAGAATTTTTGCACCTGACTTACACTCAACTAAATAAAGTGTGTTCTCCTGTGGTTCTTCAATAAACTAGGACAACAAAGCGTTTCCACCATTTTTACAGTTACAGTGTTTCTTCCTAGTGTGCCATCTCATATATTCTGGAAATTTGTAAAAATAAATGAAAACTTGCTCACACTGTACATTTAAAAGATTTTTTTTCCCTGAATTTTACGTGGATTTAATGAATTGGTGTAGTGGTTACTTTTCTCATTGGTGTGATGAATACTTGACAGAAGGAACTTAAAGAATGAAGGGATTCTTTTGGCTCACAATACAATACAAGGTCCATTGTGGCATAGGAGGCAGTGGGCAGGTGCGTGAGGCAGCTGGTCACAGCACATCTGATTAGGGAAGTGGGAGATGAATGCTAGAGTCAGCTTGATTTCTCCCGATCCTTGGATAGGTTCAGATGCAGAAGGTTATGAATTCTAACCTATCAAAGTCATGAGGCATTCAAACCCTCATAACAGACAAAGCAAGACCCAGAGACAGGGTTTTTCCTGTTTGTTTGTCTGTCTGATTTCCAACTGGAGTTCAAATCTTGAGCCTCTCAATTATCTACTGCCAAGCTGAGCTCTAAGCTTCTCCACTTGGTGTTTAATGTAACATGGAGTCTGGGTAAGGAAACACTGGAACCTGAGGTTGTCCATGCACTGTGCTTATAGAGAGTTTACTAGGTACATGGCAGACCTGTAGCCTGTCCTTCATTTACACTTGCCATGTATGGCAGTATTAGCTGGTACTAGCAAACTGACTTGGTTCCTACCACATGAAGAAGTTAAATTGGATCAAGAACATCAAGAGGAAAGGGACCTGTGATTGGAGAATGATTCGAAGAAATGATGTGCTTAATGAAGGACAGAAAACAGAGAAGTGGGTGGAATAGGAATTCTGTCACTTCCTCTCTGTGGCTCCTTATGTTAGGTGACAGGACTGGTTTTAAGTGTTAATACTACATTGAAAGAAGAACTAATTCTCCCTTGCATGTGGGAAATTGCCACTGGTTCCTACAAAATGATCCACAAAAGAACAAAGTCGTACCTGTTAGGGATGTTGGAGGACACAGACACATATGTCCCTGCAACACAAGGAGAGAAGATAGAGGTATCCCACCAGACAGATACAAAAGGTCTTAAGCAAAAAATAAAGAAAATAAAGAAGAGGATATATATATACATATACATATATATATGTATATATATATATACATATGTGGTTCAACTGGGCAAGAAGGACAAAGAGTGATCTGAACACAAATGGACCTGTTTGAGTTTGCAGAACAGAAAAAAAAAAAAAAAAAAAAAACATGTCCAGGATGAAAGAAGATGATAATGGGATCTGAGAAGGACTCAGGTTAAGAGAAGGCTGAGAATCTGTCTCTCCAGGGAACTCTCCCCTTTGGTCTCTCTTGAAAAGAGATGCTGGCACCCTTCAAATTACTAAGATGCCTGAGATGTACCTGTGGCTTCCCTAGCCGCTAGAATAAGGTCTACCCATCCCAATTGCCCCTCTCCACTGGATCAGTTCAAGAGTTAATTGTGGTCTCATATAATTTAACCTCATTAGCCCAGCCATCCATAAATAGTCAATTTGAACTAGGGAGTATAACATGCAATTTTCCACAACTACTCTGGTCCTCAGTGGACACTCACTAAGAATAAAGCTTTATTACACAAAACACTTGGGTGTTTCTGCTTTGTCAGATTTCTGTTTGTTGCTGCTCATTTAAACTCAATATTTGTCTAAACATTCCTTTAAAATCCATTATATAATATAGTGATTAGAAAAATTATTAGAAACTAAGGTGGAAAAATAGTAAATATTCTTCATGGCATGCTGAAAATCTATTAGTGTCACATTGAGTAATTAGTAGTTGTTGACAAAGTCACATTTATTGGAGAGATTTGGAGAACAGTGAAAGTATCAAAATTTTATTAGGGTTCATAATTCCATCATGAAGATGAGACCTAGTCTATAAGAATTTACATATAAAGGCATGGTCAATTACAAGTCATCTAATTCTCAAATTTTAGGTCCAAAATCAATTTACTTCTGATGAAGGATAACAACAATATGGTGAAGACCCAAAGGCAGTTCAGCCCTCCTAAAGCAAAATCAACTTCTATTCTCTGCTTTCATCTAGTCTAGCAGAGAATATGTGGTTTTATTTATCCCCAAAGACACATGTATTTCCTGACACCATAACTAAAGAATGGACTTTGTCACAAGGATTTTTAACACAAGGAACAGACTCAAGGTCTCTCTGCATTAGATACAGATTTGTCCAACCAGCTTCATTCAGAAACAACTGGAGGATAATGCTGCCTTCTTATAGTCCTCTTACCACACCTCACTCATATCACTTGTCCCCACTCCAAGGCAATGAAGTGTGTTGGACCGTCAGAGTTCAAAACCAACTCAGGAGGTGAAAAAAACCTTGGGTATTTTTCTAGGTGCATAAGCCACATGACTTGTGATAAAGATGGAGCTTTTACAGGAAAATTCAAGAAATGAACCTAAAATTCTGTTTCCCCTTGAGTCATTGTTAGAGACCAGTGGATCAATGGAATAGAATTGAAGACCCAGAAATGAACATACACACCTATGGTCACTTAATTTTTGACAGAGTCCAAAGCCGTACAATGGAAAAAGGACAGCATCTTCAACAAATGGTGCTGGTTCAACTGGATGCCCACATGCAAAAGAATGAAATTAGACCTATACTTATCACCTTGTCCAAAACTTAAGTCCAAGTGGATCAAAGACCTTAACATAAGGCCGGTCACACTAAATCTACTAGAAGAGAAAGTGGGGAAAACCCTTGAACTCATTGGCACAGTTGACAACTTCCTGAACAGAACACCAACAGCTCAGGATCTAAGACCAACAATCAATAAATGGGACCTCATGAAACTGAAAGGCTTCTGTAAGTCAAAAGACACTGTCATTCGAACAAAACAGCAACCTACAGTTGGGAAAGGATCTTTACCAACCCCACATCTGACAGAGGGCTAATATCCATAATTTACAAAGAAAACAAGAAATTAAATGCCAAGAAGCCAAATAATCCAATCAAAAAATGGGGAACAGAGCTAAACAGAGAATTCACAAGGGAGGAATCCCTAATGGCTGAGAGACACTTGAAGAAATGCTCAGCATCCTTAATCATCAGAGAAATGCAACTCAAGATGACTTTGAGATTCCATCTCGCAACTGTCTGAATGGCTAAGATCAAAAACTCAAATGACAGCACACGCTGACAAGACTGTGGAGAAAGGGGACCACTCCTCCATTGGTGGTGGGAATGCAAACTGGTACAACCACTATAGAAATCAGTCTGGCAATATCTTAGAAAACTTGGAAGAGCTCTACCTCAAGACCCAGCCACACCACTTCTTGGGTATACATCCAAATGATTCCTCACCCAATCACAAGGATGTTTCCTCATCTATGTTCATAGCAGCCTTATTTGTAATAGCTAGAAATTTGAAACAACACAGATGTCCCTCAATCGAAGAATGGATTAAAAAACTGTGGTACATCTACACAATGAAATACTACTCAGCCATCAGAAACAATGAAATCATGCAATTTGCAGCTAAATGGATGGAACTAGTGAAGTTCATCCTGAGTGAACTAACCCAGACTCAGAAGGATGCACATGGCATGTATTCACTTATAATTGGATTTTAGCCATGTACTACAGGATAACTATACTACAACCAATGTACCAAGGGTGCCAGGAACATAGACTTTTTTCCTGTCAATGAGACACTTTCCCTAGTGGTGCTGCCTTGTTGGCCCCCAGTGTATGTGGAGATTCTTGGCCCTCATATGACGGCTGAACTGGGGCAGGGGACTGTTATGTAGGGACACTCCACTGTAGAGGAGTGGAATGGAAGGGATGGGGGTAGAGGGTGGGCAGGACTGGAAGGGGTGGAAAGAGGACACTGTGATGGAGATGTAACCTGAAGTAATAAATAAATATTTAAAAACCAAAAGAAATAGGGGGGTCTAGCTTCATTCTTCCACCTATAGATACTATTTGTTCTGTCATTATTTATTAAACAGATCATCTCTTCTCCGATGTGTACTCTTTTTAATCTTTTGAAAAATTTATTGTCTGCTACTGGGAGTTTTATTTTTAGACTCTGTCCTATTCCACATATCTAGAGATAGGTTTCTGTGCCACTATCATGTTAATTTGGTTACTACAGCTTTGTAGTATATTTGAAATCAGGCAATATGGTATCATCATCATTTTCTTTTTTTAATTATTAATAAATTTATTTATTTGTTGCTTCAGGTTACATCTCCATCATATTGTCCTCTTTCCCCCCTTCCCAGCCCTGCCCTCCCATCCTCTACCCCCTAACCCTTCCATCTTGCTCCTCTGGAGTGGAGTGTCCCTACATAACAGTCCCTCGCCCAAGTTCAGAAGTCATATGAGGGCCAAGAGCCTCTTCATACACTGGGAGCCTACAAGGCAGTACCACCAGTGAAAAGTGTCTAATTGCTAGGGAGGGAAAACTAACAAACAGACAAACAAACAAACAAAAACAAACAAACAAAAAAATTCTATGTCCATGTTCCCTTTGGTGTGTTGGTTGTAGTACAGATATCCTGTACTATATAGCTAAAATCCTACTATAAGTGAATAGATGCCATGTGCATCTATTCTGAGTCTGGGTTAGCTCACTCAGGATGAGCTTCTCTAGTTCCATCCATTTGGCTGCAAATTGCATAATTTCATTGTTTCTGATAGCTGAGTAATATTCCATTGTGTAGATGTACCACAGTTTTGCTGGATACAAAATTAACTAAAAAAAATCAGAAGCCCTTCTCTATACAACAAACAAATGGGCTGAGAAAGAAATAAGGGAAACAACACCCTTCACAATAGCCACAAACAATATAAAATACCTCGGGGTAACTCTAACCAAGCAAGTAAATGACCTGTACAACAAGAACTTCAAGCCCTTGAAGAAAGAAATGGAAGAGGCCTTTAGAAGATGGACAGATCTCCCATGCTCATGGATAGGTAGGATCAACATAATAAAAATGGCCATCCTACCAAAAGCAATATATAGATTCAATGCAATTCCTATCAAAACACAAACACAATTCTTTATAGACCTGGAAAGAGCTATTCTCCATTTCATATGGATCATCATCATTTTTCTTACAAAGAATTGTTCAGAATTGCTCTGGCGACCCTGAATTCTAGGATTTATCTTATTTCTGTAGACAATGCCAGTGCCAGTTTTGATATGGATTGCATTAAAGCTGTAGAATGACTTGGGTAACATGGATTTTTTCACAACATTCTTTTAATCCATAAATATTTAATATTTAATTTATGTGTATCCTCTTCGATTTCCTTTCCTTTCTTTTTTTCTGTGTGTGTGTTGTAGAGCACATGTTCTGAATGTCCGGGTGCAAGCACGTGAGTGTGGTGCCTGTGTACACTCACACATGTGCAGAGCTTGAGAAAGACATCAGTGGTCTTTCTCTGTGTTGTGTTATTTCTCTAAGGTGGAGTCTGTTACTCAACCAGAAGCTTATTTTGGCTAGGCTGGCTGACCAGTCAACCTGCAGAATCAACTTCACCCCATCCCCCACCCCTGGACTGTGCTGAGATTACAGGCCCTCACCTGGGATTTGTGAGTCTGGGCTGTGCCTGTGAGTTTGGAGTAAAATATGAATATTGAATTATGAGTTTCAAGGCCAATCATGGACCTAAAGGGACTTCATGACATTTTATTTGTGATTTTGTAAACATTTAGTTCAGCCAAAAGAGAAAGAGCTGGGCAGGGTGCCCATTTCTGTTATCACTGGACTCAGGTATCTAAAGCAAAAGATTAAGGAGTGAAAGCCCAAACCTATCACATGATGAGATCTTATTTCAAAACAAACAAGCAAGCAAACAAACAATCACACACACACACACACACACAATGAATCATAATCTTTTCAGAAGTACATCTTCTGAAGATAAGACAGGCCTATTATATCCTGGAAATTGGGACCAAAAGCATGCAAGGTTAAAAACTAGTCAACAGAAACATTGGCTTTATAGTAGGTTATCAATTAGAAGATAAATCTGTAATTGAAAACATAATTCTATCTGGAAAGATAATCTCTAATTTGTTTACATTTTTTCATTAATAATTCAAAGCAGATAAACAAGTTATATTCCACACTCTTGAATCTGAAGAAAACCCTGTGAATAAGTATTAAGGATGACCCATCTCAGCCTACTCATGTACAGTTTTTCTTAGTAACAAGTCCAGAATAGAATCAATCATATGTAAGCTTGGCTCAGAGAGATTGGCATGCAATTGCATAATTTAGAACATTAGGACTTTGCATATCTTTAGGACAGTAGCCACTTGGGGGTTTTAGAGAATGAATTGAGACCCCAAATATTACATTTCAATTTAGCATGCCTTTAATCATAGCACTCACTTGGGAGGCAGAGGCAGGCGGATCTCTATGAGTTTGAGGCCAGCCTGGTCTACAGAGTGAGTTCCAGGAAAGTCAGGGCTACACAGGGAAACCCTGTCTTGAAAAGCCAAAATAAGTAGAACAAATAAATAAAAATAAAATCTATTACCAGAAATATGTAGAATAGAGAGAGTGTAATAGGTACACACACCACATTAAAATGTAACCTTAAGGTGACAAGCACCTGCATTTTATAGAGATATTTACATGGGAGGCTTGTGAATTCTGTGATTCTGAAGTGCTCAGGCACTGGTTACAATGGAGAAAACAAGACTTCTGATGTTTTCCACTCCCAAGAACATGTGATGCTTTCCTATCTTGATATTTTTATTCTGCACAGAGTCTCCCTCAGAGCCTGGTGCACCTGCTTGTTGCGCAGGGTGTAGATGACAGGGTTCAGAAGCGGCGTCACTACTGTGCTCACAAGAGCAGCCTCTCTGTTGGATTCAAGGCTACTCGCTTGCTTTGGTTTCACGTATATAAATATGCAGCTGCCATACGTCAGAGAGAGGACGATGAGGTGGGATGAGCAGGTGGAGAAAGCTTTCTGTCTCTCCTTGGTGGATGGAAGATGCATGATTGTGACTACTATGTTGCTGTATGCAATGATGGTTATAATGAGGGTTGAGAGAAGGATAATCAGAGCAAGACCAAAGGTCAGAGCTTCAGCAGATCTGGTGTCAGAGCAGGAGAGGTGGATCAGAGGGCCGAGGTCACAGAAGAAATGTGGGATAATGTGGGGACCACAAAAGGATAATCGCGATACCTTCACTGCTACCCAAGTGATAAGGGTGAGGGTCACAGCAAGGCAGGCCACAAGGAGGAGGATGCAGGTCCTCAGGCTCATGATGGTGGAGTAATGCAGAGGCTTGCAAATAGCCACACACCTGTCCACTGACATCACAGCTCTGAGAAGAAAACCAAATGCTCCAATAAACACAGTGATGAAGGCTTGTAGGAAACAGGCAGCAAAGTAAATTGTTTGTCTCCTAAAAGAAATATATCCAACAACTTCGGAATAATAGCACTGGTGAAACAACACTCAAAGAAGGAGAAAATACTCAGGAAAAGGTACATGGGGGTTTTCAGACGGGCACGGGTGCAGACAATGCTGATAATGACTACATTGCATGTGGTGGAGACCAGGTATGCCAGCAGGTGGACAGAGAAGAGAAGCTTCCCCAGGTGCTGGGCAGCAGGAAATCCCTCCAGGGTAAATTCCTGGACAGTAGTCCCATTCCCCATCTACACTGTCTTAACTTGTGGTAAAGAGATCACAGAGAGCAGAGATGTTCTCACCGTGCCAACCAGCCTGTTCCAGGTGTGCTGGAGGTAAAACACAGGGACGCATGCTACTCTTTTTCCTTTTAACATAAACCTGTGTGTTCCTAACTATAATATCATAAGTGCTGGCATATTATTCTTTAGGTCCACCAACATCACCACTTATACTGGCCATCTGAAGTCAGTATTCCTCTCTGTCTCTACACTATCATGAGTATTAGGTTCTTGCCACCCCTGCTTCACCAGAAGGAGAGATCAAAACTTTCCATCTCAGAGCTTGAATCACATAGCACAAATATTAAAGCTTGGATTCTAACTGGGCCTTCATGGGATCCAAAATTCCTGCTACTTCTCAATCTTATGACAATGTGTTTTTAGTATATTACATTTGCATTTATTTATTGTTAGTATAACTGCACTGTGGGGGGTCATGAATGTTAGAGGTAAAAGGACAATTTGTTGGTTTCTTCTTGCACCTTAAAGGTCCTGGAGATCAAGTTCATGTCATCAGGCTTGGTGGCAAATACCTGAACTCACGGAGGCAATATTCTTTATAGGAGACAATCTCCAACTGACAGTCTCTCAAACCCATGCAGAGCTACACTCTATTGACCCTACTTTCTCATCTCTCAGATAGCAGCACTGACATATGGGGGAGGTTGGAACTGTATGATTCTTAGACTAGCTCTGTTTCAGCACAGCCATCTAACAGAAGGACACAAAGATGATCGTGCATCAGGGACCTCACCATTACAGGTAAATCAAAGACCTAAGCTTGTTCTTTGGGGCTCCATCCTAGCACATAAGAAGATGCTGATGGTAGGTTTTCAAAGCATAAGCCAACTAGGAAAGATGTTCCAGACACATGGCACTATCTGCTTCACTCCTAGCAGTGATCCCCAACTTCATCACTCTCTCTTTCTCCAAAAGTGTCAAGTTGCTGGCAGCAGGGTGTCTGTCCCACACTGTCATTGTCAAGATCTGAGTGCATTGCATACGTCGCTCTCCTTCATGCTTCAGGACCTGCAGGAACCTGTAAGGACCTGTGAGGAACATTCCAGCACGCTGCTTGCCTCTTGGTGTGCACCTGACCTTTCTGCTGCATAGCTTTCTCCTTTGTGATCCTCCGTGACTGAGTGCAAAATCATTTGCACTGTGTTATACCTAGAATGAAATCTCCCAAAACACAGGTCTAATGTGTCTTTGACGATTTCCTCACAAGAATTTGGTCACTAGCATGATGTCCCCAGGCAGGGAACAGGGCATTCTCGGAGCTTGTTATGAGTGGAAGGAATAGAAAAGAAATGTTATGCACAGCTGGGCTCCCTAAAGACGTCTAATTGGTCACATTTGAGAACAAGAGTTACTGGGAGAACACCGTGTTTCCTGTCTGGGGATGACAGGTAGGTACACACTCTGCTGAGGCTTTTAACTCTAATTGCCTAAGAGCCCCTCAGATTTCACCTTGACAAGTTCCTATCTATTTGACAACTAGGTCCAGGCTTACATTTTCTACATGTAGTGTGTATACCAAGGCCAGAGCAACTTGGCCAAATGCAAACACGTGATCATAAAGAACTGGTCCTGCTCTCTTGTTTTTGTCAAACTTATGGAGAAGGTACAGAAGGAAGATGTGCAGAAGAGGAGAGTGGATTTAACCTTTGTCTGTCCACCCATGTATGTGATAATTATTTTCATTATATTTTTATTTTATTTTATTCTGATCAGCAAACACTTATAGTGGGAATCAACAAATTTAAGGTTAATATTTCAACACGTGCATATATGGGCACCAGTCACTTGTGTTTTTATCAGCAGAGTATTTTATTTGCTGGCCCATCCTCCATAATGAGAAAATACATTTCCTACTTTTCCATATAGATAAAGGAAAGACTAAGGTTCTCCTGGCATCTCAAACCTACATGATCCTTTGCTGTTTATATGTATATATCATATCATTTTATATATATTGTACCCTGGCCACCATGAATTAAGGTTGGATATCAACAACAACAGAAAAAATGAAAAACAAAGTTTACAAACTCATGAAAACTGAACAACTCACTATTGAATGAAAATTGGGTCAAGACAGAAATCAAGAAAAGAAATTACTTTCTAGAATTGACTAAAAGTGAATATACAGTATATCTGAACTTATGTGACACATGGTAGGTTGTTCTATGAGGCAAATCCAAAGCACTAAGAGCCTACATTTAAAAACAAACAAACAAACCCTGCCCCCCCAAACCTGGAGATATGGCATGCTAGAGACTTAACAAGAACCTGAAAGCTCTAGAACAAAAAGAAGAAATCACACTCAAAGAGAGTAGATGGCAAGAAATAAGCAAACTCAGATGAAATTAATAAAATAGAAACAAGCAAAAACAATATAAAGACTCAACTAAACTGAGAGTTGGTTCTTTGAGAAATAATTTTGACAAACATTGACAATCTTTGAAATAAGATGAACAAACCCTTAACCAAATTAACTGAAAGGTAAAGAGAGAAGATACAAATTTACAAAATTAGAGATGAAAAGGGGGACGTAACAACAGATACCAAGGAACTTCACAGAATTATAAGGACACAAACATGTACTCGGCCAAATTGGAAAATCTAAAAGAAATGTATAGAAATAATTAATTAAATTATTTACTAGTATTTAGATTATATTTAATTGGTTGACAGTAGTGTTAATCCTTAACCTGCCATGATAAATGAACACACAGACCCATGATAGATTTTAACAAGCATTGACCTGGATTGTGCAGTCTTAGCCCATCTAAGCTAGCTCTTAATTCTATTCCCCAAATATGACCCCCTATATACATACATCCTCTGGGCTGTTATTCCCCACACTATGCCAATGTTTTAGGCCACGTGGAATGAGGTTCTTTTCTCAAACCCATGGGTGTGTCCTCCTTCCTGCTCTTGGCTTCTTCTCCTCTTCTGGAGGCTGCTTCTACCCACCAACCTCTGCTTCAGAAGTCCAAGCACCTTAGTCCTACCTACCTCAGTCTTTGCCTTATCTCAGGCCTCAGCATTTATTTAACCAATCAGAGACAATGGTTAACAAGAAAGGTAGCATAGCTTCACTTAGTGTACAGCAAGCAGGCTTCTGGGAGAAGGTTATTTAACATTTAGAATGCATAACATCACCCCATCAGGAATAGATAATATTCTCTATACGTATCACTTACCAAAGTTAAATCAATATCAGATAGGCAATTTAAATAAATCCATATCCCCTAGTAAAATAGAAGCAGTAATTAAAAGACTACCAATCAAAAAGAGCCTAGGGCCAGATGTTTTAGCACAGAATTCTATCAGCCATTCAAAGAAGAGTTAACACCAATACTACTCAAGTTATTCCACAAAATAGAAACACAAGGAATATTGTCCAATTTGTTTTGTGAGGCCACAGTTAACCTGATACCCAAACTACATAAAGACCTAACAAAGAAAGGGTCACATAGCAAATTCTCCTATGAACATAGATGCAAAAATTCTCAACAAAATACTTGCAAACAAAATCCAACAACAACAAATAACCATCAAAAAGAGCAATTCACCAAAACTATAAGCATTGAACTCCAAACTGAAGAGTAAATAAACTTTCACTATTAACCCCTGGGGGGGAGATCATCTGATGATCTTTCAACCATGATCAAGTAGGCTTCATCCCAGAGATGCAGGGGCGATTCAACATACATAAATCAATACATATAATACACCATATAAACAAACTGAAATAAAAAACCACATGATCATCTCATTAGATAAAAAAAGAAAAAAACAAAAAAACCTTTGAAACATCTAACACCTCTTCATGATAAAAGTACTGGGGAGATTAGGGACACAAGGGACACACCTAAGTACAATAAAGGCAGTTTATAGCAAGTTCATAGCCAACATCAACTTAAATGGAGAGAAATTCAAAGCAATTCCACTAAAATCATGCACAAGACAAATCTGTACACACTCTACCTATTTAATATAGTTCTTGAAGTCTCAGCTAAAGCAATAATACAACTGAAGGATATAAAGGGGATACAAATTGGAAGGAAGAAGCTAAAGTATTTTTATTTGTGGATGACATGATAGTATATATAAGTGACCCTTAAAATTGCACCAGGGAAATCCTACAGCTGCTAAACACTTTCAGGGAAGTATTTGAATACAAAATTAATTCATAAAACTAGTAGGGTTTCTATATACAAAAGACAAATAGATGGAGAAAACCAGGGAAACAGCACTTTTCATAATAGCCTCAAAAATATAAAATATCTTGGGGCAACTCTAACAAAGCAAGTGAAAGACTTTTATGATAAAATTTTTATGACATTGAGGAAAGAAAAGGAAATATCAAAAGATGGAAAGATCTCCCTTGTTCATAGATCAGTAGGATTAATATAGTAAAAAATCAATCTACAGATTCAATGCAATCCCATTAAAAGTCAACAAAAGTCTTAATAGATTTTGTAAAGACAATTTTCCGCTTCAAATTGAAACACACACACACAAAAACAGGGTTGCTAAAACAATTCTTAGTAATAAAAGAACTGCTGGTGGTTTCACCATCGCTAACCTCAAATCACACTACAGAGCTATAGTAATAAAAGCAGCATGGTATTGGCATAAAAACAGATATGTTGATCAGTGGAATTGAATTGAAAATGTAGACATAAATCACACACCTATAGACACCTGATTTGTTTTTCTATAAAGAAGTCATAAATACACACTGGAAAAAAAAAAACAGCGTCTTCAACAAATGGTCCTGGTCAAACTGGTTATCTGCATGTAGAAGAATACAAATAGACCCATATTTATCACCCTGTACCAAACTCAACTCCAGGTTGATCAAAGACCTTAATATAAAACCAAATACACTGAACCTGACAGGAGAGAAAATGGGGAATAGCATTGGCACAGGAGAGGCAATCGAAATAAAATTGCCAGATAGGGGAGACAGAGCCACAGCTGGACATCTCTTGTTAACAAATGAAGCGTCCTTGGCATGCCTTTAATCCCAGCACTTGGGAGGCAGAGGCAGGGGGATCTCTGTGAGTTCGAGGCCAGCCTGTTCCACAAAGTGAGTCCAGGACAGCCAGAGATACACAGAGAGAAACTCTGTCTCGAAAAACCAAACAAACAAACAAAAACAAAACAAAAAACAAACAAAAAATGAAGCTTCCAATACCAGGAATGTGTCGCATCTAAGTAAGCTGTTGTCCAAAGGGGTCCCATGGAAACACCCAAACCACCCAGGTTGTTGCCAAATCTGTAAATTCCTCTCCACAAACTGACAGCAGGGCCCTATTGCTGAAGAGAACTTGTACACAGTCATTGAACAAGGAAGCCAGTGCCTACATAGAGCCTTCATGCCTACTGACTAGTGTCTTTGATGCAGGAATGTACCTCACACCACTGAAGGGGGAACATAAACACTAATCTACCTAAAAAACCCTTTGATCTACTATGCTGTAAAGATATGCTTGTGCAAGGGTGGGTTGACACTTTTGAGACTAGCCAACCAATATCTGATTTGACTTAAGACCCACTCCATGAGATAAACCATAGCCAACAATGCTTGAGTGACCAAGAACCTGAGGCTAGATAGCTCATAGGCTTAGGATAAAACCAAACACTACAATTCTACTAAAGGAGAAACCCTGTTTGGAAAAACCAAAAAAGAAGAAAAAAACAGAAAAGAAATAAGAACTCTCCTGGAAATAAATGAAAATACATTACAACAAAATTTGCAGGAACGATTAAAAGTAGTTGCATGAGGGAAATTTATAACTCTAGGTGTTTACATTTAAAACAATCGGAAAAGCACATATAAATGACTTATTGGTGCAACCCCAAAAGAACAAACCAAAACTAATCTATTAGATGCCAAGAAAAATTAAAAACCAGAACAGAAATTAATGAAATATAAATACAAAGAATCAATGAATCTAAGGATGATTTTTTCAGAATGAATCTAAGGATGGTTCTTTGAGAAGTTAAACAAGATCAACAGGCCTTTGACCCAACTAACCAAAAGAAAGGAGAGGACCCAAATTAATAGAATCAGAAATGAAACATTGAAACAGATACCAAAGAAATTCAGAATATTATAAGGAACGCTTTAAAAAATTCGACTGCATTAGGTTGAAAATCTAACAGAAATGAGTGAATTTCTTAGAGTCAGCCAAACCACCAAAATTAAACCAAGAAGAGACCAACGACCTAAACAGACCTGTAACAAATGAGGGGATTAAAAGAGTAATAAAAATTCTTACAACTAAAAGATATCCAGGTTGAGACAAATTCACGGCAGAATGCTACAAGACTGTCAGAGAAGACCTACAGTGAATCCTTCCTAAACTAATAAAGAAAAATAAAAACATAAGGATGATTAGCATAGAGATTCTGTCTATGAAGACAGTATCACTCTAAGACCAAAACTAGGTAAGGACACAATGAAGAAAGAAAACTACAGGCTAGCATCCCTGATTAACATAGATTCAAAATTCCCCAATAAAATACTTTTTGGAATATAATTATCAGTTGCCAAATATGTACAGACTAGACATTGGGAATGTATGTTATACCTTATAATTTTCATAATTGTTGCCTAATTGTTCTGTATTGTATTTATTTTTTTAAGAAAAAGAGACTTTTATTGGACTAAAGGGGGGAGCTGTTGTGGGAAAAAGATATACCTTAAATTTAAAAAATAGAGGATAAGAGGTAGAGGGGGAAGAGGGTTGTAGTGTGGGACCAGGAGGGGAGGAGGGAGGGGACTATGATTGAGATGTAATTTGAAGAAATAAATAAATGTTGAAAAAAAGTTAAAAACATTTCAAACTGAATAAAGATACATCAAAAAGATTATCTACTATGAACAAGTTGGTTTCATCCTGGAGATGCAGGGAAGATTCATGTTATGAGAGTCAATAAACATAGTAAACTACATGAAGGGACTAAAAGACAGAAATTACATATTCATTCCAATAGATGCATAGAAAGCCTTTGACAAAATTCAACATGCCTTCATGATAAAAGACCTAGAGAGAGTAGGATTGGAGAGAACATACCTCAACAGTATATATGAGAAACCCAGAGCCAATATCATACTAAATGGAAAAAAAAACATGTAGCAATACCATTAAAATTAGAAACAATGCAGGAATATACACTACTTCCATTCCTTTTAAACACAGTGCTTAAAGCACTAGTTGGAAAAATAAAGCAAGAGAAGGATATTCAAATAAGAAGAGAAGTAAGACTATTGCTATTTGCAGATGACATTAAATATATAAGATTTCAAAAATTCCACTAGAAAACTTCTATAAATGATGAACAATTTCATCAAATTGGCAGGGAACAGAATCAACTCATAAAAATCAGTAATTTTTTGATACATCCACAGCAAACACACTGAGAAAGAACAGGAACACATTCCATTCACAAAATCCCAAAAGAAAATAAAGTATCTAGGAACATAAACTAACTGAAGATGTGAAAGACTTCTACAGTAATATCTTAAGTTTCTGAAGAATGAAACTGGCAAAGAGTAGAAAATGGAAAGAGATCCTACCAATGGATTGTAAGGACTAATACTGTCAAAATGACCATTCTACCATAAACTATTTACTAATTCAATTCAATCCCAACCAAAAGCTCCATCTCACCAAATTCCTTGATCCTCTAGCTTTTACAATCTTTCCACTCCCTCTTCCATAAGGTTCCCTGAGCCTTAGCTGTGAGAGTTGTTTTGGAGATATATCCACTGGGACTGGGCTCAACAACACTATATTTTGATTGATTATGGTTTTCTTTAATGGCATTTCTTTATTCTTTTTTTTTTTTACAGAATTATAATAAATTCTCCTAAAATTCATCTGGAACCACAAAAGACTCTGGGTAGCCAAAGCAGTCCTGAGCAAAAAGAACAATGCTGTAAAGCTTACCATTCCAGATATCAGGATATATTACAGAACCATAATAATAAAAAATGGTGCTGGTACAGAAATAGACATGTAGATCAATGGAAGAAAATAAAAGACTCAAGTATGTGTACATGTAACTACAGCATCTGATATTTGATAAAGATGTAAAAAAAACATACACTAGGGAAAGATTAGTATCTTCGATAAGTGGTACTAAAAAAACTAGATGTCCATAAGTAGAAGAATAAAACTAGATCCATATGTGGTAAGAGTTTTGTTTATTAAAAAAAGTTATGGGAATGTTTTTGTTAAGTCCCAGGTGAGGGGCTACCCAGAGTCTTTTGTGGTTCCAGATGAATTTTAGGAGAATTTATTATAATTCTGTAAAAAAAAAAAAAGAATAAAGAAATGCTATTAAAGAAAACCATAATCAATCAAAATATAGTGTTGTTGAGCCCAGTCCCAGTGGATATATCTCCAAACAACTCTCACAGCTAAGGCTCAGGGAACCTTATGGAAGAGGGAGTAGAAAGATCGTAAAAGCTAGAGGATCAAGGAATTTGGTGAGATGTGGGCTTTGGTTGGAGTTGAACTGAATTTGTAAATAGTTTATGGTAGAATGGTCATTTTCCCAGTATTAGTTCTTACAATCCATTGATAGGATCTCTTTCCATTTTCTATTCTTTGCCAGTCTCATTCTTCAGAAACTTAAGATATCACTGAAGATGCTGCTGCAGTTAGTCCCCAGGTGTAATCAGTATATGCCTCATGAGCTAGCATAGGTGTGGCTTAGCCACCTGTAGCACATGAATTGTGAAAAAGCCAGAGCCCTGGGGAGAGGAGGGGCTACAAAGAAGAAAGAGTTTGCTCCTCTCCTCTCCCTGTTGCTGGTGCTCCCCCAAACTGCTGTTGGTTCTTTTTGCTGCTGTTTCCTGGTTTACTGGTTTGCTGGACTTCTGGATATTGTGACTACTGAGACTGGTATTGCCCCCAAAGATCCTGATGACCCTTACCATCAGGAAGTGCCTCCAAGAGAACTTCATTCTTTTTCCCTTTAACCTTCCTCCTCTCCCACCTAGTGTTGGGGGGTTGGAAGGAACAAGGGTTGGAAGGGAGGAAGAGGTATTAAGTATAGTAAAATAATTAGAGAGAATAATAAAACAAAAATGACAAAAGCCACCTTGTTATATCATATGTATCACCTTGCACGAAGACTAATTCCAAATAGATCAAAGACTTCAGTGCAAAACTTGAAACATGGAAACTACTAGAAGAAAACATAAGCAGCACTCTACAGAATATAGGTGTAGGAATGGGTTTTCTGAATAGGACTCCATTTACCCAGAAATTAAGGCCATTAATTGACAAGGGGATCTTATAAAAAAGGTTCTGTACAGAAAAGGAAACAATCAATTAATTGAAGAATAAGTGCACATAGAGGGAGAGAATCTTTTCTTTGCAGCTATACCTCTGACAGGGGATATACAACCAGATTATATAAAGAATTCAAAAAGCAAAGAATTGAACCAAGTAAATGAATGACCAATTCAAAAAATGGGCTATGGATCTGAATAGAAAGTTCTCAAAAAAAGAAATAAAGATGGATAAGAAATGTCTCAGAATATGTTCATCATCCCTAGGAATTTTGGAAATGCAAATTAAGAACAACTTTGAGATTTCATCTTACTCCAGTCTGAATGGGTACAATCCACAACAGACAATTTCTGGAGAGGATGTGAAGAAGGGGGACCTGAAGGCATACTTTTAAGCTATTTACTTATTGTTATGATATCTCTATGCACCTTGTAACCCATCAACTATAGGTACTGGAGAAAAAAGGTTAGAGACAGAGAGTGTAGACCTCTTTTGACATACGCTGTTGGGGTGATCTGTCAGGACTCCAGCAGTCTAGCCAAAGCAGCTAGACTGGGTACTAGCAGCAACTGGGACACAGCCAACCAGGAAACCAGCAGCAGTTTTGAGAGCACCAGCCGGACAGCCGAAGAAGCAACAGCTCTCGCAACCCCCATTCAGACTGTGATCTCTTCAGCAGAACCTGGGCCACGATCTTCAACAGTGAAAGCAGCAGTAAGTCTTGAAGTGTTGTCTGGAGTATTTCAAAGGGAAGCAGTGATGAGAAACAGTGAGAATCGGTGACAAGCAAAAAGCCCTCCTGTGTTTCTAGGGTATCTATTTATACTTCCCCAAAATCCGTACAAGGATGTTTTCTAATTGTCCAACCTCATGCTCACCACATGAAGTACTTCCTGTTCACTAAAATCACACACTCTCCAAGGATTCCTTCCATCAAAGGATGTTTTCCAGCAAAAAGCATATTCCCCACACATGATAGTTTCTGGCTGGCAAAACATCATGTGCTCTTCTACCAGGATGTTTTTCATGCCCTTCTAACGAGTCTGTTTTTCAGTGTTGGACAAAGCACCCCCACATTCCATACTTGAGACCAAAACAAAACAACAAAACCACATTTACTCAACACAACGGTGTTTTTAAAGAAATCAGAAGTTCCTCCACAGGGAACCACATTTATTCTTGATGGAATTGCAAACTGGTTTGCCACTCTGGAAATTAGTGTAGAGAACCATCAGAAAGCTGAAAATAAATCTACCACATGACTGACCAAGCTATAGCACGTCTTTGCATAATTCCAAAGGATTCAATATCCACATATATTAGCCCATCCATTTTAATTGCCACTCTACTCACAATAGCTCCAAAATGAAAACTAACCAAATATCCCTAGTTGATGAATGGATATTAAAAATTTGCTTATCCAGGGATACAAGATGGCGCCGACCATAGAGCAGTGCATCTAAGTAGTAGGTGAATGAGATTAGTCACTGTGGAGTGAATGTGAGGTCCCCTAGCCAACAGTGAAACACAGACAGTGTCTGAATTCCCATGGCGAACATTGAGACCAGTCACCACGTAAAACGGCCCACGCAGTTCCTGGGAACAACACCCTGAGATCAGCCAGCTCTGTCATTGGTGTGGAGAGGATCTCCGCCTAGAGGAGATCTAGCCCAGGAGCAGATCCAGCCTACAGCTCCAGCCACAGACCAGCAGCCCCGCCTGTCTGCCTGTTATCCAGCCTGCACTCGGACCTGTACACCAAAGAGGAAAAAACAGCCGCACCACAAGAGCAAAGGTAAGCGAGATTTTTTTTTTTCTGGAGTTTCCAACATGGCGGCACATTGTGCACTGTAGCGGAGAGGCAGAGACCTATCCCAGTCACAGCAAAGCAATTAGGAGCTAAGACTAACTGCAAACAAAGCCCGCGGCTGTGTGTTCTCCACAAATACTGGGGCGGGTGGGTCACTCACCCTAGCACCCAAGCATCTGAGGCAGTCAGCAACAGGCACACTGAGACCAGCACCTCTTGTGGGTGGAGCTCCCTGTCTGCAGGGTCAGTCTAGCTGGGTAGCCAGAAAGACTGGGTCAGTGAGAGGAGAACACAGAACCAACCACAGCTCTACCTGCCTTTCTGAGGAGACCTGCCAGCTCCCAGGTCCTCAGAGGCTAGCCCTCTCCCCATTCCAATCCCCTCTATATTGGTCTAGTTGGGTCACAAGCAGTTGAGGAGAGCCAGTCAGTCTATTACAGGAACCTGCCCGCCATCTGGAGGTAAACACCAGGATCTCAGGATCAGCCAACCCCCAGGGCAGGGAGTTTTCCTGAGCACCAAGG
>CAJQZJ010032121.1:10136768-10194010 GCA_907164525.1 Lophiomys imhausi
CGAGAATTCACAGAAGAGGAATCTCTAAAGGCTGAGAGGCATTTGAGTAAATGTTGAACATCTTTGGTCATCAGGGAAATGCAACTTATACAACTCTGAGATTCCATCTCACACCTGTCAGAATGGCTAAGATCAAAAATTCAAATGATAGCACATGCTGGTCAGGATGTGGAGAAAGGAGAATACTCCCCCATTGCTGGTGGGACTGCAAACTTGTGCAACCACTTTGGAAATCAATCTGGAGATATCTTAGAAAATTGGGAATAAATCTACCTCAAGACCCAGCCATACCCCTCTTGGGCGTATATCCAAAAGATTCTAAATGAAACCACAAGGACATTGCCTCAACAATGTTCATAGCAGCTTTATTTGTAATAGCCAGGAACTGGAAACAACCCAGATGTCCTTCAACTGAAGAATGGATAAAAAAAAACTGTGGTACATCTACACAATGGAATACTACACAGCTATCAGAAACGAGGAAATCATTCAATTCGAAACCAAATGGATGGAGCTAGAAAAGCTCATCCTAAGTAAGCTGATGCAGTCCCAGAAAAATAAACATGGTATGTATTCCCTTATAAATGGATATTAACCATACACCAGAGGATAACTATCCTACAACCCACATACCCAAATAGATAGGAACCTAGCTTATCTATCCTAGGAAAAATTCTACCCATCAATGAGTCATGGAATCTGCTGCAGGTTAGTGGATCACCACACCCTAGATGGTGTGCCTTAATCAAGCTCCAGTACAAGTGGAAGTTCTTGACCCTTACATGATGCAAGATCTGAGGGAGTATCATATGTGAGGGCCAACCTCATCTGAGGAGAAGGAGAGTACCAAGTAGAGGAACAAGGAGGGAGGGAGGGAGGGAAGGAGGGAGGAAGGGAGGGGCCAGGAGGGGAGGAGGGAGGAAACTATGTTCTAGAAGTAAATAATACTTTTTTAAGAAAAGAGTTAATAAGCTTAAAAATATAATAAAAATACAATATAAAATTTTCAAACTATAATTTACCAAAGGTATATTTGCCTTACTGGCATGAAAGGAAAATGGCCTTAATTTCAGATTAGAATGTTAGACTGCGGGTGGCCACAGAGATTACACAAACTTGATAGCAGCTTAAAAGTTCTTTTTTTTTTTTTTTTTTTTTTTGTAGAGGTATAGGATATTTCCATGGTTTGGCAGTAAAAAGCAGGTAACAGGATTAAAACACTGTAAATAAATTAAAGGTTACAGCTGTTCAACCTGGTTTTACAAACCTCCAAGATTTGAAAAAACTTAGAGCTAAGGTAAAATAATGCATGGTGTTAGCCCATGCCTTTACCTCCAGCAGAGACAGGAGGATCACTATAGAGTTAGTTGTCTTATAAATTCTAGAGTTACAAGAAACAGGGTGGTGATGGTGCACACCCTTGGTCCCATCATTGGAGAAGAATACACCCTTAATCCCAACACATTAGAGACAGAAACAGGCAGATCTCAGAGATCAAGGTCAGCCTGATACAAAACAAGCTCTAAACAGAGAAAAACTTTGATCCAGGTGTGTAGGAGCACATCTTTAATCCCATCAGTTGGGAACCACATGTCTTTGTTCCCAAAACTTAGAATGCAGAGACAGGCACATAGGATTTAAGTTTAAAAGCTACTTACAAAAGGCAGGCTGCAATTCAAACAAATTATCCTTTGAGATCTCAAAATATATACACTAAAGGTTTGTTTAGCTCCAAAATATCAAAATAATTTCTTCTTTAATCTGGATTGAAAGGTAATACTTTATATATTGTCAAAAAAACAAATTTGCTCCAGGAAAAATATTACCTGACCCCCACCCCGCAAAAAAAAAAAAACAAGGTAATTGTCCCAGAGTTAGGATTAGGGCAGGGATCTGTTCTTATCTTTCCAGGAGATTTAAAGCATCCATTCAAGGAATCCAGGAACAACTGGACAACGGAAACCTCAGCAGAAAACAGATCAGACACCAAAGAAGACGAGTGGCCCACATGATCCAGCCTTGCAGACTTCCTCAATAGCAGTTTCCTCAAAAGTCTACAGCCACAACAACTCAAAATCGCTAAGATCGTTCAGCTCCACAGACTGCTCCAGCCAGAACTTCAGTAAAGCTCTGAAGATCAGCTTCTGTCTATGAACTTCTTAGGACATCTAAATAGCTGAGCACAAAAGGACTGAACATTAAGTGATTCTATTAACATTTTTAACCACTTTTCCATTTGTACATGGGCCCCAAACAGGCTTATTACGTCCCAAATCAGCAGGAAGTCATTTTAAGAGAACAACGTCCCATCCCCAGAAGGTGGGGAGGGTGTTTCCTCCCCCCTTTGGTTATTTGATGGATAATAGAAAATTTTGTTATTTAGGGGAAAAGACTACAAGCTGTTAAATGGTCCTGTTAAATGGGTTTTGGAGGTTAGACCCAGGGACTTCGCTCTTTTTTTTTTTTTAAAGATTTATTTTATTTATTTTATGCATATGTGTGCTCTATCTGCATGTACACCTGCATTCCAGAAGAGGGCACCAGATCACATTGTGGATGGTTGTGAGCCACCATGTGGTTGCTGGGAATTGAACTCAGGACCTTTGGAAGAGCACTAGGCAGTGCTCTTAACCACTGAGCCATCTCTCCAGCCCCAGGGGACTTCGCTCTTAATCTTTTCTGTATCCTTCTTTCTCTCCTATGTAGGAGTGAACAGACTTGAGAAAAATGGGACATAGATATAGTATAGGAAAGATCAAGAAAAAAGGACAGATTATTGAATATGGCCTTATACCTTTGTATATTGATACAAAATTAATATTATATTTGGCTAAATTGGTATTGATCATTGTATATTAATGCAAAATTAAGATTGTATTGGATACATAGGTATTGATCTTTGTATTTTGATATAAAATTAAGATTATATTTGGCTACATTGGTATTGATCTTTGTATATTGATACAAAATTAAGGGTAATGCTTCTTAAAGGTATTGTTCCTAGTAATGCTTAAAAAGGAAATTTAAAGTTTTGGCATCTTGCTACCAACCATCATAAACTGTTTAGGATAATTAAGAAATGGAAACTAATAGTCATGCAAACGTGTCATTTTGTTAGTTACTATGACAGTCTATCACAGTTATTTTTTAAGCTACTCAGAAATCAAGTTGCTAAGAGACAAGCAATATTTGCTTATCTAAATATAAGAGATAGATAGGGCATCTTCAAAAACCTCAAGAGATCTGCAGAATGTGACATTCAAAGATGTTTTCTTAACTTAAGATTTTTTGATATCGAGACATGTCAGCTCCTGACAGCACCCCCTATTCTACTCCAAGTAGAAGATGAGCATCGAAGAATCTCCAGTGGGAGATGATTGGATTGGTGGTAAGCCTTTCTCTTGGCAAGAAAAACCCCTTGCTTCAATTGTAGACAGACTGCTGTCCAAAAAGGACAAAACTTGGAAGCAGTTAAGTCGACAGCCTAGCTCTGCCAAGACAGGGTAGGTAAGTCCTTCATAATTCCTGCTCTACAATCAATGTCTGTCAGAGAAATGGGTCCAAATGGCTGAAGATTGATTCTGTAATGTATGGAGAGAAAATGGGAACTGTCCAGGTAGCTACTGGTATGTCATTTCTTAGTTTTGGAAGCTGCGGGCGCTGCACTTCCTATATAATCAGTTATATTTATCCTTCTCAGGTCTCTGAT
Organism: Lophiomys imhausi; assembly: GCA_907164525.1. Classification (NCBI taxonomy): domain Eukaryota; kingdom Metazoa; phylum Chordata; class Mammalia; order Rodentia; family Muridae; genus Lophiomys; species Lophiomys imhausi. The sequence goes on from CAJQZJ010032121.1 coordinate 10,140,478, forward strand.
GGTTGAAGAATAGATAGCTAGAGTCTCATAGTTAAATTTTGAGTTGTTTAGGAATCAAGAGGGTGTTCTGGATCTAAGAAGATATTTTTAAAATTGTGATGCAAATTAGTATGAAAGCTGAGTTAGATATAGAACTTTAAACTTATGGAGATGGTTAGATAGTAGAATGTTAAAGTCAGGGGCCAAATACATATGGACTGGACATTGGGAATGTATGGTAAGCCATATAACTCTCGTAAGTGTGGCCTATTTATTTCTGTTGTTTTGTATTGTATTTATAGTTATAAGAAAAAGAACCATTTGTTGGACTGAAAGCGAGAGCTGTTGGGGGGAAAAAGAAATATCTTAAACTAAAAAAAAGGGAAGAGGATGGGAGTTGAAGGGGAGGAGGGTGGAAGGGTGGGACTGGAGGGGGAAGTAAGGAGGGGATTGTGATTGAGATGTAACTTGAAGAAATAAAAAATAAATTATTTTAAAAATTTTGCTTATCCACTATGGCATACTCCTCAGCTGTAAAGAATTATGAAATTACAAAACATGCAGGTAAATGGATAGGACTAGAAAATGTTTTACTGAGAGAGGCAACCCAGGCCCAAAAAAGCCAATTCCTCATTTTCCTTCTCATTTGTTCTTCCTAGCTCCAAATATTCCAATGAATATATGTCACCTAGAGTAAATGGAGAAACCAGGAAAGTAAAAAGGTACAAGGAGGAGGATTCTAGAGAGGGAAATAGCAGGATAAAATTATGTGAAGGGAGAATGGAGGAAAGGAGGGCTTTAACTAAGGAGAGGGGATAGAAGAAATACAGAAAGGGAGAGGGATAATTAACACTAAGGATATTTGAAATAGCCATAAAGAATCTTATTGTTTTTTATTTACCTAAAATTGTATGTAGTACACATTAGTGCAGGTGTACACATATACATATGTAGTTTGAATGAAATGATTCAAATTGAGCTAAAAAATACTCCCTGTATGAGCCACAGACTGTCCAGAAAAAAATCTAGTAGGCATGAGAAACTCCCTTTCAAGTTGTCAGTCATGGAAATCTAAGAGATTTACCAAACCCTATGGGCTGTTTTGATCTTGCCCTTGGTTGCCTCTCAGAAGTTGAAAGTGAGTTCCTATTGCTGGAAACACATTAGGCTTAGGAGAACAGCTTCCTCCCTGAGGAGGAGTTTTCATAGTACGGGAATGTACTATGTAACCTGCTAAAAGAGAAAAGCAATCAATGGCCATAAGCAGGAGTGACTTCTACAAATCATAAATATGACCAGCATAACAAGATATCCTTAATGGTGCATATTTTGGTGGTGACTTACAGCTGTCTATTTGAAGTTAAGTCCTGCTGAACGGGAAGGAAATCATGCCAGAGACTGGAAATCTAGCCAACTGTGTTGAGGAATTTTAATTCAGGAACATGGCTGCTCTAGTTACATCCAAAGACCTTCTCAGTCTGTGTGTAAGTACACCCTTAGTACACACATTTAATCCCAAACAATGAAGGTAAAGTTAGTTTGAAGAAGAAAGCACCCATGTTTGAAAGTGATGTCTAATTGAGAGGCAGACAAAGTGAGAAATCAAAGAAAGATTTGATGGAATAGAATATGTCTAACTCTCATGAGAAGAGAGAGGAAAGAGTGATGACTTAGGAGAGAGCAATGGAAGAGAGAAAGAGAGAGACAGAGAGACAGAGAGAGGGGTAGGAGGTAGTTTTTCTGGGACAGTTTTACAGAGACAGGTTGTAGAGAGAACAAGCTAGATACAGGTGAAGACATGAGTCAGAGAATGAGAAGGAGCCAGAAGATTAGAATAGATTGCTAGAGTCAGTTTGAGGCTAACCAGAGCAATTTAGTCAGAAGCTGAGAGAAACCAGTGTAAATCAGTCATCTTGGAGAGGAGTTTGAACCAGAACAGTTGAGTTGAACCAGCCAGCCAGAGTTCAGAAAGAGCTAGAAAGGGTGAGTTTATTCAGCAGTAAATCTTAGAGGCTGAAGACATTCTAGGCCTAGATTAGATTGTACAGAGACTAGAAGCTTCCAGGACTAGGCATAGGTTAGCAGATGGAAGCAGTGAGAGATGACAATTACATCAGGCAAATAAAAAAAATACTTGTACACAACTATCCATAGCTAATGAGATCCTGGATCTTAGAAGAAAATATAGTACTGTCATTTTCTTAAACCAGTATAATTTTTAACTTTAGCCTAAAAACTTATCCCTATATCCACAGATAAGTGTTGCTCTCCTGGCTTGTTAAAGAAGCTTCTATTTACAGAAAACAGAGATCATTCTAGAAGACCACAACAGGTCATAATGCAGACATCAATGGATCACACAGAGCCCAGGCACAATGGATACATACACAACACAACTCTTGCACATATGACTCAGGGAACATTGTAGAAGTCAGGGATTGAAAATATTTTTAAGAGCCAGAAGACTAGGAAGTCTGTTGTAAGTTTGCATTTTCTAAATATGTCATGGAAGATGCACTCGTGAAATCTCAACAATTGGCTGATTAAATAAGATCTGAACAATGACAACATGGCCAACATGGATGGGGGAACTCACATGGGACCCTACTCGTAGATGAAGAGCTACAAGCTGTTAAAAACCCCTGAGACTAGGAGGATTAGTCTTCTCCAGAGAGGATTCCCCCAAGTGGTTATCAAATTCCAAGTGGCAAGTCTGAAAATACATACATACCTACACACACACACACACACACACACACACACACACACACACACATATACAATCAATATAAAATGAACTCAGTAGGTTACATTTATATATTTATTCACACACACACACGTAACAATAATAATTTAAGAATAAGATGCCATAAATTTGAGATGGAAAAGGGGGATGTGTGTTGTTGGAGGAAGGAAAAGAAAGCAGGGAAAAGATATAATTATATTTTAATTAAATTTAAAAAAACATGGCCATGTGTGTCATAGTACCTCCCCATCAACTTAGCACCAGTCTCTGTCTTAGTTTGCTCTCTATTACTATGGTAAAAACACTGACCAAAATGAACTAGAGGAGGAAGGGGTTTACTTGGTTTATACATTTTGATCACAGTCCATCATCAAGGAAAATCAGGCTAAAAAATCAAGCAAAAGCCAGGAGCACAGGCATAAACTGAAGTAGAGGCCATAGAGGAATTCTGCCTATTCACTTGCTCCCCATGCCTCACTTATTTGCTTTCTTATACAACTCAGGACTATCTTCCCAAAGTGGTACCACCTGCAGTGGACTGGGACCTCCCTCATCAATATTTAATCAATAAAACATCTCACAGACCAGTCAACAGATCAGTCTTATGGAGGCGTTTTCTCAACTGAGGTTCACTTTTTCCATATGATCCTAGCTTATCTCAAATTGATTAAAAAAAACTAACTGGCACATGTGTGTTGAAAATAGAGTACTTACATGTATTTGATAACTTACTAAGGAGCATGGGGGCAGATTTCAAGGGAAAGAAAATAAAATATAAGCAGTATAAATGGAGAAAGAGGAATAATGGACTAGGAAAGATTAAGCAGGGTGGGGAATCAGAGAGAAGTGTAGAAGAGAGATTATGAGGCGGATAATTAATATTAAAGATTTTTGAAAAAGTCATATAAAAACCCACTACTATAGAATCTTCCTGAAATAGATGCATGTAAATATATAAATTTAAATGGAGTTACTCAATTACAGAGGGATTTATATGGTATCTTCTAAATACTATAGGTTTTCAAATAAAAAGCTCAGAGTCAGGTACAGGTTACCTTTGTTGTTATTATTGTTGGTGGTGGTCAGTAGGGTCCCATGAACCACCCAAATATTACAAAATATTGCCTTTGCCCTTGGTTACACACCAGATTGTGAGAGAAAGACCTTATTGCTGAAGACACCATGTCTTAGTCACTGTTGTATTGCTGTGATAAGACATCATGACCAAAGCAGCGCTCATAAAAGAAAGTGTTTAACTGGGGGCTTGCTTACAGTTTCAGAGGTTAATTCATTATCATCATGGGAGGAAGCATGGCCTTGGAGTAATAGCTGAGGGCTATATCCTGATCTGAAGGGAAGGAGAGAGGGAGGAAGAGAGGGAGAGAGGGATAGAGAAAGAGAGAGAGGGGAGAGAGGAGGAAGGGAAGGAGCAAGAGAAAGAGAGAGAGAAAGAGAGAGAGAACCCCAAAGCCCACTCCTAGTGACATATTTCCTCCAACAAATCCACATCTGTTCCAACAAGGCAATATCTCTTAACCCTTGTGATCCTTTCAAACATTTCCACTCCCTGGTGACTAAGCATTCAAATATATGATCCCATGGGGTACATTCTTATTCAAATCACTAAACACCATATATCTGAATCATAGGTCATAGAAAAATTCAACTGGTAACTATTTGGAAACTTCATCCCTGCTGGATAGCTTTCACAGTGCTAGAAAAGTAGCAGAATACAAAATCAACTCACAAAAATCAGTAGCCTTCCTATATACAAATGACAAACAGACTGAGAAAAAAGAAAACAATACCTTCAAAATTATGTTTCAATAACTCTAAACTAGCAAGTGAAAGACTTGTATAATAAAAACTTCAAGTCATCAAAGAAAGCAGTTAATGAGGACATCAAAAGGTGGAAAAGCCTCCCATGCTCACAGATCAGTAGGAGTACTATTGTGAAAATGCCACCTTACCATAAGTTGTCTTCAGAATTAGTGCAATCCCCATGAAAATTCCAACACAATTCACACAGATTGAAAAAAAATCTTAAACTTCATCTGGAAACACAAAAACCTAGGTTATCCAAAACAACCCTGAATAGTAGAACTGCTGGAGAAATTATCATCTCAGATGTCAGGATTTGTTGCATAGAGTTACAGCAACAAAAACAGCATGGTATTGAAATGAAAGCATATTGATCAATGGAATAGAATGGAAGATCAGTATATAGCTCCACATGTCTATGGATACCTGATTCTTGACCAAAAAGACACAAATACATCCTGGAGAAAAGACAACATCTTTAAGAAATGGTACTGGCTAAACCAGGTAGCCATATGTAGAAGAATGAAAATAGACCCATATCTAGGCAACTTTTAAAAGGAAGGGTTTATTTGGGACTTTTAGTTCTATAGGAATAAGAGTCTATTACCATCATGGCAGCCAGTATGGTGGCAGGCAGGCATGGTGCTAGAATAGCAACTGAGAGCTCACATCCAGAGCCACAAACAGGAAGCAGAGAGCATACTGGGAATGGCAGAAGTCTGCTGAAGCCTCTAGCCAGCCCCTACTGATACATCTCCTCCAGCAAGGCCACATCTCCAAATCCTTCCCAAAGGGTTACAACAACTGGGGACCAGGTGCTAAAATATATGAGTCTATGGAGGGCCCTCACATTCAAACCACCACACCTGGGTAGTATAAGCATTGTGACCAACAGTTAATAAATGATAGGTTCACTAAGCTTGGTGGAAGGTCACAAATCCACAGTGTGTGGATAGCACAAATTGTACTTGATGATTTTTTAAAAAGACAAGGTTAGAGAGTAGGGAAGGGAGATGGTTCAGAGAGGAAGTAGACTAGGGGATGAACTTACTCAAAATATATCATCAAAATTCTCTAAGGACTAATGAGAAAGGGGCCTCATACACGCGGATCAAATAACATGCTTTTCCAAAAAGACACATTTGTAAAGTGCTTTAGTGCTACTTGGAAGATGTTATTTGGTTAAAACAGTCAAAATGCTATCAGCAGGTAGCCAGATGCTACTAGAGCCAGTAGGCAGAGGGAAATGGAGGCTTTATCACTGTCTGCCCATCACACCCAGCATGCATGCTTTGCTTATCTTATCTACTCTGTCTGAAACTTGGTGCAGTGATAAGTTGTTTTCCAAACAAAAAGGAAAACAACAGTTTAATAGGTACCAACAACACATACTTCTTGCTTGTCATGCTGCTCCTAGCCAATTACTAACTTCCTGCTTCTAGGGCCGCTAAACTTTGGGCATCAATTTCACCTGAAGCACTTGTGAAATCAAAGATTGCTTGGCTAAAACCCAAGGGTTTGTTTGTCTATACACAGGCCCAAGAAAGCCCATTTTAAACCATTTCCTAAGTGAGAAATAGCTACTGGTCATAGAGTGCCCAATTTTGTATTCCTTTGAGGCTCACCTCAAATCCTCTTAAGGATAAACCAACCTTTCAAGAAAATTAGCCATGAGGGAAATGAGGCTGAAGAATTAATAAAAGTTTTATGTTGGGGGACAAGGTGGGGAATAAACAAATCAACTTCACAAGTAATACCTATGAGTGCTTGCTCAAGTTGGGTGCTTGCACGAAGTGTGGGTTTGAAAGCATGGAGATAGAGGACGGAGATAACTTATTTTTGTCTGTTTCATGACAACTGTTTCTGAAAACCATGAACAGTTAGCAGTTTGCTAACTGTTGCAATAGAATGTTTTAGGAAGGCAATGTCCCTCCCAGGGCTTCCCAAAATCCCATTACATGATGTTTCCCCTCCTAGTCAGTACAGTGTGGTAACTCAGGAGATAATTAATCCCATGGAAGCAAATTTTCTATTACTTAGTTTGACTTGGAAATGTTTTCTGTGAAAATCACCTTTGGGAAATCATAAAATTTTGCTTTCATTATTCTTCCTATACCCTAAGTAATTAGAGTGGAGAGTAGTTATTAGGTATTCCCTAAACTGCCTTACTGAATCTGTCCTTTGAACTCAGGGTAAGGCTATCCAAGACAGATATAACATGTAAGCATTTGACAGTACACTATTAGTAACACCTAGTATAATATATACATGCTATTGTAATTCTACATATGATGAACACTACATGATATGGTGTACATTGAATGTTACGGCTTCCCTGAGGAAGAAGAAGAGAAAAGAAACACCAGAAGGTGTAAAACAAAATGTAAGTTCCAATATTGGGTGCTGGCAAATGGTGTAAATAAAGAATAAATGAGTAATTGCAGGAGCTGGTATCAGAAAATATGGAAAAATCATTCTACCCTATTTCTGGATACAGCTGTGAATTAAATATATGGTGAGGTTACTAAAGCTTTTGGATATCAACAGTAGTAGTCAGATATTGGGGGTTTGGAAAGAATACCAGAATCAGAAACATTGTCAAATCAGTGGTAAGTTGACTACAACTTCATCATGCCCACAGACTAGACATGAGCACAAACAGGAGCAGGAGGAGAGAGGAGCTGAGACCCGTTTCTTGCACTAAAGGACAATAAAGGAGGGACACCAGGAAGTTTATGTGCTGAAAACCGGCAATGAGACAAAGCCTCAGACAAGAGTCCCCATTAAAAATTGTAAATAGCACGATTACACATGGATGAACATAGAGCCAAAGTCAATGATAATGGGATTAAGACACAACCAGTAACATGATTTCTTCTAGGTCAGCTAGGTCTCAGGTTATCAGGAATGTACTTCAGGACTTAAATTACTAAGAGCCACTTCTGCCTCTCAATTGTTTAAAATTGGGCCTAAAGAGTTTATTGGCACTAATTTCTAGACATCTGTCATTTACACCCTGCCCATTCCTCCCATATGGGATCAAATTATACCAACTTGGATGGATCCTATCCTGGCCCTTTAGGACAGTGAACAGCAAACCATGCAAGATGGTTAATCAATATCTTCAAAGAATATTTTTTCCAAGACAAGGGGAGAAGTTATCAGAATTGAAATAAGGTCATGCTGGCCATGGAATCTCTTTCCTGTACTTGGGAAGCTGAAGCACAAGGTAATAGGTTTACAGATTTGGAAGGGACAAGGCTCCATGATGAGACACTGTCTCAAACAAACAAAATGGAGTTGCTTGGGCTAGCAATTCCTAAAGTAAACAAAACCCAAGAGGTTAGGGAAAATGTTTCTTATACATGGCTACTTGACACTACCTAAATATTCAAACCTTGGTCACTCCTTTGCATTTGATTCCTCCTTGCATTCATTCTATTACATCTGTTTCAGACACAGACATGTTCCACCTCAAGAATGAGGTGTTAAGATATAGTAGAGACTTCAATTCAATTCCATTGATCAACTGGTCTGTTTCTATACCAGTGCCATGCTGTTTTTATTACTATTGCTCTGTAGTATAACTTGAAATCTGGGATGGTGATACCTCCTGATTTTTTTTTTTTGTACAAGATAGATTTAGCTATTCTGAGTTTTTTGTTATTCCATATGAAGTTGAGAATTGTTTTTCCCACACACCTATGGTCACTTAATTTTTGACAAAGAACCCAAAACCATACAATGGAAAAAGGACAGCATCTTCAACAAATGGTGTTGGTCTAACTGGATGTTGACATGTAAAAGAATGCAAATAGACCCATATTCATCACCCTGCACAAAACTTAAGTCCAAGTGGATCAAAGACCTTAATATAAAGCTCGACACACTAAATCTAATAGAAGAGAAAGTGGGGAAAAGCCTCAAACTCAACACCAACAGCTCAGGATCTAAGACCAACAATCAATAAATGGAAACTGAAAAGCTTCTGTAAGGCAAAAGACACTGTCATTCAAACAAAACAGCAACCTACAGTTGGGAAAGGATCTTTACCAACCCCACATCTGACAAAGGGCTAATATCCATAATTTACAAAGAAAACAAGAAATTAAATGCCAAGAAACCAAATAATCCAATCAAAAAATGGGGAACAGAACTAAACAGAGAATTCATAAAGGAGGAATCCCTAATGACTGAGAGACACTTGAAGAAATGCTCAGCATCCTTAATCATCAGAGAAATGCAACTCAAGATGACGCTGAGATTCCATCTCACACCTGTCAGAATGGCTAAGATAAAAAACTCAAATGACAACACATACTCGCAAGGTTGTGGAGAAAGGGGACCACTCCTGCATTGCTGGTGGGAGTGCAAACTTGTACAACCACTATAGAAATCAGTCTGGCGATATCTTAGAAAACTTGGAATAGCTCTACCTCAAGACCCTGCCATACCACTTCTGGGTATACATCCAAATGATTGCTCACCAAATCACAAGGATGTTTCCTCATGTTCATAGCAGCCTTATCTATAATAGCTAGAAACTGGAAACAACCTAGATGTCCCTCAACCGAAGAATGGATTAAAAAACTGTGGTACATCTACACAATGGAATACTATTCAGCCATCAGAAACAATGAAATCATGCAATTTACAACCAAATGGATGGAACTATAAAAGCTCATCCTGAATGAGCTAACTCAGACTCAGAAAGATGTACATGGCATCTATTCACTTATAATTAGATTTTAGCCATATAGCACAGGATAACTATACTACAATAATGCACCAAAAGGAACAGGAACATAGACTTTGTTAGCTGTTAATGAGACACTTTTCCCTAGTGGTGCTGCCTTGTAGGCCCCGAGTAAATGAGGAAGCTCTTAGCCCTCATATGACTGCTGAACTGGGGTGGGGGACTGATATGTAGGGATGCTCCACAATTATGAGCCTTGCCTACTTACAGAAGATGGTCAGTTCAGGCTCCATATGCTCCATTTCTATAAGTCTTTGCTAGGGTCACCCTCATAGATTTCTGGGAGTTTCCACTGCACTAAGTTCCCACATCATCCCCCAAGTGCCCTCCAATTCCAGTTGTCTCTCCCTGTACTCTGTTCCTCCATCCCTTCCCCCACCTGAATCCACCTGTTCCCATCCCCAGCCAACTTGCAAAATACATTCTATTTCTCTTTCCAGGGAGATCCATTTGTCCTCCCTAGACCCCTCCTTACCACTTAGCTTCTCTGGGTCTGATGATTATAATTTACTTAAAAGTTAATATCTACTTATAAATGAGTACATATCATGTTTATCTTTCTGGGTTTGGGTTACCTGAAGATGATATTTTCTACTTCTGTCATTTTACCTGCAAATTTCATGATGTCATTTTTTAACTGCTGAGGAATACTCATTGTGTAAATGTATCACATTTTCTTTATTCATTCTTCAGTTGAACACAATGATGTTACTTTAAAAAAGTGTTTTACACTTATTTGTGTTTGGGGGTCATGTGTTAGGAAGATAATTTATGGGAATCGGTTCTCTCCTTCCATTATGTGGGTCTTAAGGACAAAACTCAGGCGGTCAGGTGTGGTGGCAAACAAATTTACCTACCGAGCCATCTTGCCAGTCCCCCAACTTTTTTTGTAAAATGTTTCAAAATGCAAATTTAAAATAAAAAACTAGCTCTGTAGGTTGTCTTTGATACTCTGTAGGTTTTTCTTTTTCACAATCTTTATCCCCTTGCCTCCCAGTTTTACCCCTTAACACTAGATAGGAAAGAAAGAAGGATAGAGGAGAGAGACAGAGAGAGAGAGAGAGAGAGAGAGAGAGAGAGAGAGGAGAGAGAGAGAGGGGAGAGAGAGAGAGGAGAGAGATCCCTGAATCTAATTCTTTCCCAGCCATTCCTCTCAGTTTACCAACAGTTTGCTTAATCAGTCCCTTCTCCCAGTTTTCCAATACTAGCAGCTCCAAACTATAACAACTGTTCTAGCCTGTCTGCTTAGCTCAGCTTCTCCTGGCTCAACTATCTCCTAACAGTATCTTCTGCCCCAACTGCCTTCTCTCCTCACTCTACTCAGTCTCCCTTTCTCAGCCTTAGTTGGCTTTTTTTTTATATATATATATCCTCTCCTGTCTTTAGAAATCCAAGAGACAACCAACACTGAAGGTCAGAGGGTCAAACAGTTCTAAAGGCTAAGAATTCTTAAAGGGCCAATTGACTAGCAATTGGGGATCCTTGAAAGGTCCAGGTGCATAAAATAAATCACACTACATGCCTCCCCCATTTCTAATTATTCAGTTTTGAAGCTGCCCTAGGTGCTCCCGGAAGCCATGCTACTGTTGTGCTTTTTGCTTCTCCAGGGTTCTCTAGTGCCTGATGTGATCTTTCTGTTGCTCTCTCAGGAGCACACCCAGAACAGAGATAAGAACCTAACAGGGAGGGGCAAGATGGCGGCGATCAAGTTGGACACATTTTGATTGTCAGGAAGACCGATTGGACAACAGCAGAGATATATTCCTGCTGAATGGCAGTTTGTGAGATGCAAGCCTATCTGGGCTTGCCCAGCAAAGCCAGGGACAATAAAGAACTCAGTACTGGATATATAGACACTGGAGGATCAGAGTCACCAGACATGGACACGGAGCGCTTCCCGCTGGAAGACTGCACTCTCTCCCTGCCACAGTGGAAGAGACGGCATATCAGATCCTTTCAGGACTCCAGCTGGCAGTTTTAACCTCCAAGCACATGCCCTCCCTCCTGAGCCTGTGGCATCTGTTCAGGGGCTTGGCTTGGACACCCAGGAGCACATATCAACAGAGCCACTATGGAAAGACTGAGGGTGATTCTCCCCGGGACATTCAGTATGGCGGCATCTGGCTGACCGGTAATGGTTGGATCCAGCTGGCAGGTGCCCATCTTCCCTGAGCTCAAGCGCACTATGGGCAGGATATAGAATACAAATTGGAACTCCCTTCTCCCCACCTCCACCCCAGTCTGACTACAGGGGTTTCTGGTGGAAGCCCCTTCCAGGCTGCTTTGGAACACTGCAATTCAGGCAGGGAGGCGGCTGAGACTCCCTGAGTGAACTCCATATTGGATCTCCCTGCTTCACTCCCTCTGCCTGGCTGCTAGGCTGGGCTCTCCACTGTGCAGCAGGGCACAGAATCTCAGCCCAGAGCAGTGACTGCACCGGTTCACAGAGTTTCAAACTGAGAGGTACAGACTGGCTCTAAGTCTGAGAGTTGATTGGGAGGACCATAGCCACAGCCCTGACACCGTAGGTACAGGGGAGCTGGTGGAAGCCCCTGCCAACTCAGGCAGGCTGCTCTGGAGCACTGCAATTCAGACAGGGAAAAAGTGACTAAGATTCACTGAATGAATTCCATACTGGAACTCTCTGCCTGCACTCACTTCAGTAGGGACTCAGCCTACAGTTTCAGTCTAGTACATTTTTTTTTTTTTGGTTTTTTTTTTCGAGACAGGGTTTCTCTGTGTAGCTCTGGCTGTCCTGGACTCGCTTTGTAGACCAGGCTGGCCTCGAACTCACAGAGATCCGCCTGCCTCTGCCTCCCAAGTGCTGGGATTAAAGGCGTGCGCCACCACCGCCCGGCTCAGTCTAGTACATTTATATCTCTGTCTAGAGCAGTGAAATGGTCCAGGACTGGGGTGTGCTACCCGAGGGGGCAGGCAGCACCTGACAACAGAACTTCTGACACAGAGGCACAGACTGATCCTGGGACACCCTCCCAAGTGTAGCTTGGGAGGACCATACCCACAGTACTGATACCCTAGCTACAGGGAATCTATTAGGAACGCTGCCGACCCAGACAGAGTAAACTGGGACACAGCACCTCTGACAGGGAAAAGACCATTGATATCCCCCTGAGTCCAAGTGCTGGAGACGCTTTGTGAACTCACTGTCCACACCCACTTTGGAAGGGTTCTCAGTGTACTGCCTCAGTTCACAGCATCTCAATCTCTGTCTGGAGCAGTAAAGCAGTTCTGAACTACTGCACCGACCCAAAGAACTTGACTGAGAGGCACAGGTTGATCCTGAAACTCCCCAGAGAAGAGTGTGGAAGGACCACAACCACAGTCCTGATACCCTTGCTACAATGAAACTGCCAGAAGCCACGTCGGCACAGGCAAGCTACACTGGAGCACAGTGATTCTGGTGGGGAAAAGGCAGCTGAGCATCTCTGAATACAAACACTGTGGACAGGGTGTGAATTCCACATCAGACCTCCCTGACTGCACCTGCCTTGCCCCTCAGCTGAATATCAATGCTACAATACAGAAAGCTCTGACTCGGGAGCAGTGAAACAACCCAAACCATTGCTCATTGCCTGGGTGATGTGGGCTGTACCAGGTCACAGTGCTTCTGGCTATAAGATGCATGCTGAACCTGAGAACCCCCTGAAAGCAGTTTGGGAGGACCAAAATCACAGTCCTGACACATAAACTGTAGGGGAGCTGCAGCTCCAGCCTGCAGTCTGTGGCCTGCCAACCTGCACTGATGTCACTAAGAATACCAGTTGGATCTCAGGAACCTGCAGGCAGGAATAACACATTCCACCACAACCTCTGACCTGAGTTCACAATTGGGACACAACAGGAAGGGGTGAGGTCTGGGAGACACACTGAGAACCAACCTCCACACAAGTCCCCATCCAGCCTGTGGAGAGCTACAGATCACCAAGTTATACCGCCTCTACACCAAAGCGCCCTTCTTGTCACCAAGCCCAGATGGCACCCGGAACAAACAGCTAAGAACAACCAGACAGGTAAAAGTCAGGGAAAGAACAGATCTGACAAAAGTCAGGGAAATATGACTCCAACAAAATGCAGCTATGCTAGTACAGCAAGCTTTGACCATCCCACCACAGCTGAAACACATGAAAATGATGGCAAATCTATACTTTGGAAAGTGATAGAGTACTTACAAGAAGAAATTAAGTCTCTGAAAAAATTTAAAGAATCCTCAATTTTAGAAATGGAAGCAATGGAGAATACCATTAGAGATCTCCAAGCCAACATACCCCCAACATGAACAGGAAAGAGACAAGACAATGAAAGATTTAAAAGATTTGCAGACAAATACAAGCAAATTGGAGCAGGAAATGTCTAAAATGAATAAAATTGTTCAATACTTAAATTGGAAGTGGAAGCAATAAAGAAAACACATGCAGAGGTAATCCTGGAGGTGGAAAATCAAGGGAAGAGAACAAGAACTACAGACATGAGTATCAAAAATAGGATACAAGAGATGGAAGACAGAATCTCAGGCATGGAAGATTCAATTGAAGAAATCAGTACAACAACCGAAGAAAATGAGAAATCTAAAAAAGTTCTCACCCACAGCATCCAAGAAATCAAAGACACAATGAAAAGATGGAGCTTAAGAATTATTGGCATAGAGGAAAGAAAAGACTTCTGACTTCAAGGTCCAGGAAACATCTTCAATAGGATCATAGAAGAAAACTTCCCAAACCTAAAGAAAGAGATGCTGATAAAATTCCAAGAGGCATACAGAACACCAAACAGATTAGACCAGAAAAGAAATTCCTCTTGCCACATAATAATTGAAACTCCAAATGTATAGAACAAAGAAAGAATATTGAAAGCTGTAAGAGAAAAAGGTCAAGTAATGTATAATGGCAGACCCATCAGATATACACCTGACTTCTCCTCAGAAATTAAAAGCCAGAAGGGCCTGGGCAGACATTCTTCAAGCCCCAAGAGAACATAGGTACCCAGCCAGACTACTATATCCAGCAAAACTCTCTATCAACATAAATGGAGAAAAACAAGGTATTCCATGACAAAACCAAATTTAAACAGTATCTACCTACAAATCCAGCCCTACAGAAGATCCTAGTAGGAAAATTCCAACCCAGAGAAGATAACTACACCCAAGAAAAGATAGGAAGCAAAAAACTCCACTGCAACTAAACCAAAACCAAAACCAAAAAACACATAACCATCACCTACATCAAAATAACAGGAAATAACAACCTTTGGTCATTAATATCCATCAACATCAATGGACTCAACTCTCCAGTAAAAAGACACAGGCTTACGGAAGGGATCCGTAAACAAGAACCAACATTTTGGTTCATACAAGAAATGCCTCTTACTAGCAAGGATAGACGCTACCTTAGAGTAAATGGCTGGGAAAAGGTTTTCCAAGCAAATGGGCCTAGGAAGCAAGCTGGAGTAGCCATCCTAATATCAAATAAAATAGACTTTCAACTGAAGTTAATCAAAAAATATAGAGAAGAGCACTACATATTCATTAAAGGAAAAATTCATCAAGGTGACATCTCAATACTGAATATGCCCCAAATACAAAGGCATCCACATTTGTAAAATAAATTCTTGTAAAGCTTAAACTTCACATTGTTCCCCACACATTAGTAGTGGGAGATTTCAACACCCCATTCACAACAATGGACAAGTCATTGAGACAGAAACCAAACAGAGAAATAATGAGTCTAACAGAGGTCATGAACCAAATGGACCTAACAGATATCTACAGAATGTTTCACCCAAACACAAAAGGATACACCTTCTTTTCATAGATGTAAAAATACTTAATAAAACTCTGGCAAACTGAATCCAAGAACACAACAAAAGTATCATACACCATGATCAAGTAGGCTTCATCCCAGGAATGCAGAGATGGTTCAACATATGAAAATCCATCAACGTAATTCACCATCTAAACAAGCTGAAAGAAAAAAACCACATGGTCATCTCTCTAGACCCTGAAAAAGCATTTGACAAAATCCAATACCTCTTCATGCTAAAAGTCCTGGAGAGAATGGGCATACTAGGACCATACCTAAAAATAATAAAGGCTGTGGTAGGTTTAGTGTTAGCATAGTATAGTATAAGGATGGCAAAAGCTTGGATTTTAAGATAAAAGACTTACTTCCAAAGTGATATGTCTTTGGGAATGCGCCAAGGACCAGGACCACTTTGAACTTAGGGCTAGGGGCAGGACATGCCCTCTGAGGTGCCCCCCCTCCTCTGAAGGTCTCCTGTCATTTCACAGCCCTCTGTGAAAAACATCTGAATGATATGCCCTGAGGCACCTGCCCACATTTGTGGACTGCCTGTGAATTCACACCCTTCTGTAAAACACTTTTTTGAAAAAGACTGAGCCCAGGGGCATAACTTGAAAAGTGCACTAAAGCTTCTGCTGACAGGTGAAGATATGTAAGGCAGGATTCACATGGACAGAGGACTCTTCCTCTCTCTCCTGTTCCTGACTCATTCAGCAACATTTTCCTTGACTGGCAGAAAAACATGCATCACAATCTCATCGGAAAGCTTTACCCTCTGATATTGACCCATTTAGGGTCTGGAGAGGAGACTGGATTCTCCCTGAGATTCAAGACACTTAGACATGGAGCTCCCTGGAACTTGGGCCTTTGCAGGCCATAAGCATCTGAATAGGTGAGTTGTTCGGGAAACTTTCATATGTTAACTGGTCTTAAAACCATGGAGGCAATTCCTGTTTGATAAACTATCTTAGAATCTGACAAATGAAATTCAGACACTTTAAGAGACTTTAAAACTGAAAAATTGTATGAAGACCAGCCATCCATCAGGATCCATGCTCAGAGAAAAATATCCTTTTGAGAAACCTTAGGTTAATGTTAAATGCTTGTATTATAGGTACTAAGAAGTTTTAGGTGCTAGGTTTCAGAGTTAGGGTTTGGGTTTAGGATTTAGGAATTTTATAGACCATTGCTAAGTAATTGTTAAGTATTAATAAATATATGTGTGAATAATAAAAATTTACTATTACAAAAGGTGATATACAGCAAGCCAGTAACCAGCATGAAATTAAATGGAAAGAAACTTAAAACATTTCCTGTAAACTCAGGGATAAGACAAGGATGTACACTTTCACCATATCTCTTCAACACAGTACTTGAAGTTCTTGCTAGAGCAATAAGACAGATAAAGGAGATGAAGGGGATACAAATTGGAAACGAAGAAGTCAAATTATCCCTATTTGCAGACAATATGATAGTATACATAAGCGAACCTCAAAATTCCACCAGAGAACACTTACAGCTGATAAACACCTTCAGCAAGATGGCTGGATACAAAATTAATTCAAAAAAATCAGAAGCCCTTCTTTATACAAAAAATAAATGGGCTGAGAATGAAATTAGGGAAACAACAACCTTCACAATAGCCACAAATAATATAAAATACCTGGGGATAACTCTAACCAAGGAAGTGAAGGACCTGTATGACGAGAACTTTAAGTCCTTGAAGAAAGAAATTGAAGACGACATCAGAAGATGGAAAGATCTCTCATGCTCATGGATAGGTAGGATCAACATAATAAAAACTGTCCATCCTGCCAAAAGCTATATACAGATTCAATGCAAAATACCAACACAATTTTGTATAGACCTGGAAAAAGCAGTTCTCAACTTCATATGGAATAACAAAAAACCCAGAATAGCTAAATCAATCCTGTACAATAAAAAAACATCTGGAGGTATCACCAACCCAGATTTCAAGCTATACTACAGAGCAATAGTAATAAAAACAATACTGGTATAGAAACAGACCAGTGGATCAATGGAATCAAACTGAAGGCCCAGAAATGAACCCACACATCTGTGGTCACCTAATTTTTGATAAAAAAAGCCAAAACTTTATAATGAAAGAAGGACAGAATCTTCAACAAATGGTGCAGGTCTAACTGGATGTTGACATGAAAAAGCATGAAACTAGACCCATACTTGTCACCTACTTTTTTTAAGTACAAAACTTAAGTCCAAGTGGATCAAAGACCTTAACATAAGGTCCTACACACTAAATCTATTAGAAGAGAAAGTGGGGAAAGGCCTCGAACTTATCGGCACAGGTGACAACTTCTTGAACAGAACACCAATAGCTCAGGCTCTAAGACCAACAATCAATAAATGGGACCTCATGAAACTGAAAAGCTTCTGTAAGGCAAAGGACACTGTCATTCAAACAAAACAGCAACCTACAGATTAGGAAAAGATCTTTACCAACCCCACTTCCAACAGAGGGCTAATATCCATAATTTATAAAGAACTCAAGAAATTAAACACCAAGAAACCAAATAATCCAATCAAAAAATGGGAAACAGAGCTAAACTGAGAATTCACAAAGGAGGAATCTCTAATGGCAGTGAGACATTTGAAGAATGGTCAACATCCTTAATCATCAGAGAAATGCAACTCAAGATGACTCTGAGATTCTGTCTCACACCTGTCAGAATGGCTAATATCAAAAACTCAAATGACAGCACATGCTGGCAAGACTGTGGAGAAAGGGGAACACTCCTCCATTGCTGGTGGGTGCAAGCTTGTACAACCACTATGGGAATCAGTCTGGCTATATCTTAGAAAACTTGGAATAGCCCTACCTCAAGACCCAACCATATCACTTCTGGGTATCCACCCAAATGATCCCTCACCAAACTACAAGGACATATCCTCATCTATGTTCATAGCAGCCTTATTTGTAATAGCTAGAAACTGCAAACAACCCAGATGTCCCTCAACTGACGAATGGATAAAAAAAATTGTGGTACATTTACACAATGGAATACTAGTCAGCTATCAGAAACAAGGAAATCATGCAATTTGCAGCCAAATGGATAGAGGTAAAAAAAAAAAAAAAAAAAAGCTCATCCTGAGTGAGCTAACCCAGACTCAGAAAGATGCATATGACATCTACTCACTTAAAGTCGGATTAAGCCATATAATACAGGATAACTATCCTACAACCAATGCACCAAAAGGATCAGGAACAAAGACTTTATTACCTACTAAGGAGTCAGTTTGCCCTAGGAGTGCTACCATGGTGACCCCCAGTGCAAGAGGAAGAGGAATGTTGAGCTGAGAGGGGCTGATATGTAGGGACACTCCACAAAGGAGTAGTGGGAAGGGTGGGAGAAGGAAGAGAGGGTGGGAGGGTGGAACCGGGAGGGGTGGAATGAGGGTACTGTGATGGAGATGTAAATTGAAGTAACAAATAAACAACAACAAAGAACCTAACAGTGATGCTTCTCTTTCCTCTAACTTAGGTACATCTTCCTGAACCCTTTTATAGCCCTAAACTATCTTATCTTCTGGCACTTTGTGTTCTGGAGTTCCTCAGTGAAGTCTCTATATCTCTGCCCCAGCTCTATGAACCTTTGACTTGCAGCCCCGACTTGGGCATGTAGGATGTGATATTCAGCATAGTCTGTTTTAAAGTCCTGCTCATAGGCCTACTGTTGCTCTGCATTGTGAATGGCTATGTATTGCAGGAGACCAAAATCCTGCTTATAGGCCCATCAGTGGTTACTTGTTAAACATTTCTTGTCCAGGCTTTTCTGGCTGGCAGGGAAAGACAGTGGCTGGTCAGCCTCTCTTGGATCAGTGGCCAAGGTTTTCAGAAGACCTCCCCTGCTCAACTCTGAGCTTTATTAGTTTTGATGATATCCACAGCTTTTGTTTCCTGTGGAAATACAAGCAAATCTGAGTCCCCAATGCAAAATATTCACTGACTTCCATTCTGATGTTAACACATACTTATAATATACAGTCTGATTTAATTCCAAACTTTTTCTATAACCCATTGTCTCTCAGCTTGTTGTTCTCTTCTTGTTAACGTTAAGAAAATTTAAAATTAACTATTACGTCTATCCCTGGGGGTCTTTATTCTTCCTTTTTGTTTCATAAATATTTATTTAAGGCGTGGTTAGCTCTTTCTACAACCGCTTGTCCTGTAGGACTGTGTGGTATACTTGTAATGTGCTTTATATTGTAATATACGAAGAATTGCTTCATCTTACTGGAGGCATATGCGGGGGCACTGTCAGTCTTAATTTGTACAGGTATCTCAAATACCCATTACTTCCAGTAAATGTATAATTATGTAATAAGCCTTTTCATAACTCAAAGAAGTTGCCCATTGAAACTCTGAGTATGGATCAATAGTATGGTGTACAAACTTTAGTATTCCAAATTTTGCAAAAAGAAACACACCCATCTGTCAGATTTCACTTCTTTTGGTACCCTTAAAGTTACTTCCAGTGGTTAATAGAGCTTGTTTATATAAAGAACAAGTAGGACATTTTCTTATAATTTCCTTGGCCTGTTGCCAGGTGATAGAAATTTTTTCTTTAAACCTTTACTATTAATGTGGGGTTTTTTTTTCATGAAATTTTGAGGCTTCTAACATATTTCCTATTAATAATTGGTTAGTTTCTTCATTTCCTTGTGCTAATAGATAATAGACATGGCAAGCCTGTATGAGATGGAATATGGGAGATATATAATTGATAGTTTTAATTTCTGATTGTCTGTTGCAGTTGCATAAATAACAAGATTAATTCTGAATTATCAGGAATAAATTCAGCATTCTCTATATGCAAAACAACTCTTTCTGTATATTGAGAGCCAGTAATTATATTAAGAGTTTCAGGAAAATCTAATAATACGATAACACTTGCATACAGCTCTGATTTTTGAATTGAAGTATATGAGCTTTAAATTCTTTGCTCATTTTGTTTGATGCATAGCCTGCCATTCCCAACTTATTTGCATTAGTATAGAATATAGGTACTTCAGGAACTGGCATTTCTTTTACATTGTGTGGGAGAATCCAATTAGTTCTTTTTATAAACTGAAGATGTTTGCTTTTAGGATATTTGATGTTAATTTCTCCCAAATAGTTGCTACCCACTCTTTGCCAGTCTTCATTGATTACCCATAATGAAGTAATCTCAGCACTAGTATAAGACACTGCCATTTCTGCTGGATCTATTCCTGACAATTGATGTAGTCTTTTTTTTTAACTTCCTTTAAAAATTAAATTAGAAAACTTCTTTATGTAAATCTTTAATTTTTCTTATATTCCTGGTTGTGAGCCTAGCCTTTAACGGCTGAGCCATCTCTCTGTTATGTAGGGGAAGAGACTGCAAGCTGATAAATGGTCCTGTCTTAATGGGTTTTGGAGGTTAGCCCCAGGGAATTCCTATTTTTCCTTTTCTGTATCCTTCTTCCTCTCCTATGTAGGAGTGCATGGGCTTGAGAAAAATGAGATATAGACACAGCACAGGAAGGTCCAAGAAGAAGGGGCAGATTATTGAATATGCCCTTATACCTTTGTATATTGATACAAAATTAGTAGTTTATTTGGCTAAAGTGGTATTGACCATTGTTTATTGTGCAAAAATAAGATTGTATTGGATTACATCGGTATTGATCTTTGTATATTGATACAAAATTAAGATTATAGTTGGCCACAATGGTATTGACCCTTGTATATGGACGTAATATTAAGATTATATTGGGCTACATAGGCATTTATCTTGGTATATTGATACATAATTAAGAGTATATTTAACCACAATTGAATAGATCTTTGTATATTGATACAAATTTAAAGGTAACGCTTCCCAATGGTATCATACCTAGAGATACTTAAAAATAAAATGTGAAGCTCTGACCTCTTGATACCAACCATCTAAAACGGTCTAGGATAGTTAAGACAAACTCCTAGTCATGCAAACATGTCACTTTGTTAGCTACTATGACAGTCTATCACAGATATTCTCTTAACTACCCAGTAATCAAGTTGCTAAGAGACAAGCAACATTTGCTTATCTAAATACAAGAGATGGATAGGGCATCTTCAAAAACTCCTAGAGATCTGCAGAATATGGCATTCAAAGACGTTATCTTAAATCAAGATTTTTTTTTTGATATTGAGACATATCAGCTCCTGACAGCACCCACTATTCTACTCCAAGTAGAAGATAAGCATCGAAGAACCTCCACTGTAAGATGGTTGAATTAGTGGCAAACCTTTCTCTTGGCATGAAAAAACCCCTTGCACCAATTGCAGACAGACTGCTGTCCAAAAAGGACAAAACTTGGTAGCAGGGAAGTCGACAGCCTAACTCTGCCAAGACAGGGTAGGTAAGTCCTTCATAATCCCTGCTCTACAACAAATGTCTGTCAGAGAAACAGGACCCAAAGGCTGAAGATTGATGCTGGAATGTATGGAGAGAAAATGGGAACTGTCCAGGCAGTTATTGGTATGTTCTTTCTTAGTTTTGGAAGCTGCAGGCCCTGCACTTCCTATATAAGCAAATATATTTATCCCTCTCAGGTCTCTGAGGTGGTTGAAGAATAGACAGCTAGAGTCTCATAGTTAAATTTTGAACTGTTTAGGAATCAAGAGGGTGTTATAGATCTAAGAAGGTACTCTTAAAAGTGTGTTGCAAGATAGTATGAATGTTGAGTCACATATAGACCTTTAAACTCATGGAGTTGGTTAGATAGTAGAATGTTAAAGTCAGGGGCCAAATATGTATAAACTGGACATTGGGAAGGTATACTGGGCCATTTAACTCTCAAAAATGTGGCATATTTATATCTATTGTTTTGTATAATACTTACTGTTATAAGAGAAGGAACCATCTGTTGGACTGAAAGGGGAAACTTCTGGGGGGAAGAGGGTGGAAGGGCGGGATAGGGAGGGGGAATAGGGAGGGGTTTGTCACTGAGATGTAACTTGAAGAAAAAAAAATAAAGTATTTAAAAAAATCTTTAATTTTTTATGTTGTGTGGTAATAGGATCCATTCTAAAATACTATCTTCCCTTTGCATAATGAGCCCAGTCAGAGAATGAGTTGAATCAAAATAACCAAAATATAGTCCAGTTTGGGATCTATGTAATCCATACATGCATCTTGTAGTCTTTTTTTTACTGAAGTTAACTCTTTCTCTCCTTCTTTTGTTAGCTGTCTTGGACTGTTTAAGTCCAAATCTTGTTGTAATATTTGAAATAAATTACTTAACTCTTGAGTAGTTAATTCAGTGGTGGGCTGTAGCCAATTAGTATCTCCCATTAATTTTTTTGAAAATTATTAAGAGTCTGTTCTGATTTGTACCTTCTATGGTAATAAAGAAGGTACAGGAATTCCAGGCTGTAACAGACCCATTGGTTGGATTACTCTATTCACAGCTCTCAAATCTGTAAACATTCTCTACTTCCCCATTTTTTAAAATAAAAAATACATGGGAATTCCATGGACTGGTAGACTTTTCTATATGTTGAGCCTCTAGCTGCTCTTGTACCAGTTGGTCAAGTGCCTGTAATTTTTCCTTAAGTAAGTGCTATTGATTTACCCATACAAGTTTTTCAGTCAACTCTTTTAAGGGTAGGGCCAGTGACTCCCCTGATAAATTTGGAAATGAAATCCCTCTTGTGTCATGGTTTTGGATAATGTGAACAGTCTGTGGTTGTTCTGGATGACTCATTTCAATATCTTCCTCAGAAGCATCTTCCGTTTCACCCCTTATTTTTAGAGACTGTCTCTGATATTGAGGGAATATTAATCTGAGCTCCCCACTGATGTAATAAATCTTGTCTTCATAAATTTATGTCTATGTCAGCCACTTAAGGCCTTAACTTCCCTGTTTGACCTTCTGATCCCACACATTTAACCCATCGCATATTCTGTTTTATCTGGGATAATTTTCCAATTCCTTGAAATTGGGTATAAACCTTTTGAAGTGGCCATTCTGAATTCCAAAATTTTTTTGTGAAATGATAGCTACATTAGTTTCTGTATCTACCAAATGTTCTATTTCAGTGTCACTCACTTGCAACTTTCATTTTGGCCTCTGATCATGAAGAACTATTTGTCAAAATACACTTTTTCCTGTACTTCCAAACCCTTCTGATCATTCTACTGGAGCAGCTTTGCCTTTAATATATGGAAACAGTAACAGGTGAGCAATCCTATCACCTGTGTTAAATTGCATGTCTTTTTTTAAACATAAGCCATTAATTTCATTTCTTATTTGAAATCTTCATCTATAAGTGTATGCACAATGAATCCTTGGGAAGTAAAACTGCTCCTTCCCAAGACCACATCTACTGTCCCTGAGGGCAAAGGACCATAAACTTCAGTAGTTATTTTTATAACATTGAATTTGGGGGGATAATGGTAGACGATGGCCAAATCTAGAGCAGCACTGTCTACAGTAGCATGCATTAGATCTGCAATACTTACTTGAGGATTTTCTTCCTGCTTGCTATTTCCTGTCTGATAAGAGGCAAATGGATCATACTTTTTGCTGTGGGCCTTGAGCTAGGCTCCCCATTTCATTTCCCAATGGCAAGAAATTGCCTTGGATATCTCTCTTGGACCTACACTCATTGGTCTAATGGCAACCCTTGCCACATCACATGCATGCCCCTGGAATGCAGACCTTCTTTCTGGTTTATATTTAGAAAAATCATTGCCCTTAGAGATGCCTTGTTCACAATTTTGCTGCAAATTACCATATTCCCACAATTAAAGCACTGGGCATTCTGAGATCTGAGGCCTTTAGCAGCTTAGTCACAGTTACTTTGCAAATAACTGTATTTTCCACAGTTAAAGCAAAGCACTGTGCATTTTGAGATCTAAAACCTGTAGCTATGGCTTGCCCAATTATCATGTCATTATACACAGTAGAACCAATATTGGTGGTCTCTTGATCACTTTCACATGGGTGCTGCCCTTGCCTTTAATGGCCTAATAGCCTTTTTGCATTCTGTATTTGCATTTTCAAATGCCAAGGTCTCAATAGCAGTTGTCTCACATCAGGGTCTAATATGGCTTTATTTACTACTGAGACCAATCTTTGCAAAATAATCAGTGAAGTCTTCTCCAGAGCCTTCATATTTTTGTAAATGATGTGGACTTCTTTCCTGGCTCCTCCACTTTGTCTCACTATATTAATTTCCCTCACTCTATTGCACTGTTCCAAATTCCTGGCTTTATCTCTCCCCCATGACCACCATTTGCAATTGAGGACCAGCCTCTAGTGCAGCTGTTACCAATCCCCTCCAATCTTGGGGAATAATTCTATTTTGAGTAGCCCAGTTATTTAGAGTTTGTTTCATATAGTGCAAGTGCATCCCATAAGACATCTTTGCCTCTTTAAACCATCTTATGTCCATCTTTTCTACAGGATGCCATTCTATTTTGTCATAACCTTGTGGGTTATCCCCATTAGCAGGCATATGCTGTACAACTACTGAGAATGTTGGTGATATTATGACCCAGGACTGCCTGTTCTTAAAGGTGTCTTCTGAAAAAGTTTGTCTCATCTGACCATCCTCCTATTTTACCATTTCTTGGACTTAACTGTCCTATGACACAGTTCTTTCCCCTCTTTCTACCAGGGGGAAATTCCCTCTCTCGTTCAGTCACTGGGAATGAACCTATTTGTTCTTTTTCTTGATGTTTTTCTTCCATTTTCTGATTCTCAAACTTTTCTATTTCCACCCATATTTTTTTCTAGTTGCTCAGCCAGTCTTTCAACATTTTTATAGGCAAAGTAGCCCAAAATGAGGAAAAGGAGGGGAAAAAAACTGCTGCTGAGAACCATGCAGGGTATGTTCCAACAACAGCCTCAGCAAACACCCTTTTGACTTTTTGAGAAAAATTATCTATCCCTCCTTTTCCTTCCTTTTATCTATGGTACTTGAAATCCAACCTCCCATTCTGCCTAGCCTGCCCTGTTGAGCATCACTTATAGCTTGTCTTTGCTACTTTGTGGGTTCTTTTTCCCACCTTTTACTCCCCCCTATATCACCCCCTAACACTAGATAGTAGAGAAAGGAGGCTAGAAGGAAGTGAGGGAGGGAGGGATGGAGGAATGGAGAAAGAGAGAGAATTTAATTTCTTTCCCAATCATTCCTCTTAGTTTCCCAACAGTTTGCTTAAACAATCCCTTAAGCAGTCCCTCAGTTTCCCCAATACTAGCAGCTCCAAACTATAACAACTCTTCTAGCCTATCTGCTCAGCTCATATTCTCCTGGCTCAACTGTCTCCTAACAATATTTTCTATCCCAACTGCCTTCTCCTCTCACTCTGCTCAATCTCCATTTCTCAGCCTCTGCTGGCTTTTTTATATCCAGCACTGAAAATCATAGGGTCAAGCAGTACTAACAGCTATAGAATGTAAATATTCTTAAAGGGCCAGTTGACTAGCAACTGGGGATCCTTTAAAGGGCCAGATGCATAAGATAAATCACACCACATAGTCCCATTCATCCCACACTTGTCTCAAACCCCCTATGTAGCCAAAAGTCTCCTTGACTTTCTTTTCTGGGATTACAGACATGCAACACTTTTTACCATTTATGTGGTGCAGTGGAATTACCTCTGCACCAATTGGTCTCTATCACAGTTCTCTAAGGATTTATAAGGTCAAATTTTAATGTGCAATGTACCTAGCTACTAATTCTCTGCATCTAAAGCAACCAGCCTTTAAAATATTATTCTGTTCTTAGAAACTTATAGAAACAAAATTATCTTAGAAAAATATTATTAAAGCACTTGTTGATTTTGCCAGGCATTTGCCTACTTAGTAAACTTATCTTAAAAGTCTAAGTTCACCTAAGTTATCTACTTAAACATCTAGACAGCTACTTTACAAACCAACATTTTAGGTGATTTTAGTACATTCAACACTGTTTAATATTGTATGTGGCTGTGACTGGAAATGTGTATATCTGAGCTTGATATTATGTGAGAGTTTGCAGAGCTAAGGAGGCATAGTGAATGAAAAGTGACTCCCATAAATACTCCATTTCATACAACAGGCCTATCTGGATTTTCAACATATATACAATGAAATTCTTTTGACTTTTTTTTTTTTTTGAGACAGGATCTCACATATATTTGGCTGTCCTCGAAATTGTCATGTAGCTGATGGTGACCTTGAACTTCTGTTCTCTTGCTTCCATAAGATTAGACATGCAACCCAGCACTTAAGACACTTCTCTTTTTAATTAGTATCATTTAGATAGATAGATATTTAGATAGATAGATAGATAGATAGATAGATAGATAGATAGATAGATAAGAACCTGCTATTTGGACAGTCCTGGTAATTGAAAACCTGATCTACATCTATTTTCCTTAATTATTTTGTTTTTTTTATATAAAGCCACATGTGCATAAGAAATAAATATTTGTGGTCAAAGCACTATTCCCTAATATCTATGAGTCCTAAGGTTTTGATTTTCATAAGTGTTACAGACTTGTTATCCTACTAAGTCAAAGCTGTAAGTTTGATTCAAAAGTAGACAGTAAATATATGACAGACTTCTGTGTAGCTGTGTAATGATGATAATTGCTGCTGGCTCCTTTATATGCTCCTTCATGTATTCTACAAGCCTTCTATGACACAAAATTTAGGACTCTTTACCAATATGGTGTCCTCTGAACTGAACTGGTAACATTACCCAGGTCTCTGTTCATGTGTTAATTTTCAAACTAGTTTTCTTAAATATTTTTCTTGTATTTTATATGCTTCTTGTAAAACTTTATAATTGTTGTCTGTTAATATCCTGAAGTAAAAACTTTTATCAAAAAGTACTAAAAAGATACCCAAATATGTATCTGAACAGAACTGAATAATGGGTTCCAGGTAGACTTAAGCCTAGCAGTTATATCTGTACACCTCTAACATTTGAATACCTCTAACTGCTTGAATTTGGCATATGCCTTAATATGTTACCCTCCTGCATGTAACAAGACAGACTACCCAAGGCAGATCTTGTCCCTGAAAAGGGAAAATCAAGCTCGAACTACGTGATTAATCATTGATGTCTTCTATCTTCAGAGTAAAGCGTTCAGAGGTGGGAATGGAAATCATGCTGGGCCTGGTAGCACTTCTGTGCACTTCTGGCTCTTGGAGGGTTCAGTCAAGGGAATGAATTTAAAGCCAGCCTGCTTTTCACACCAAGACCCTATCAGAGCACCAACAGGAATGGAGTCGATTGTGCCAACCCATCCAGCTGTTATGAAGACAGTCCCTATGCGTGGTTACCTCAGGCTTCTAAGCTCCATTCCTAGTTCTATTCTGCTTCTGCCACTTTTTTCAAATCAAGTCACTCTTGCCGGGCGGTGGTGGCGCACGCCTTTAATCCCAGCACTTGGGAGGCAGAGGCAGGCGGATCTTTGTGAGTTCGAGGCCAGCCTGGTCTACAAAAGCGAGTCCAGGACAGCCAGAGATATTCAGAGAAACCCTGTCTCGAAAAACCAAAAAAAAAAAAAAAAAAAAAAAAAAAAAAAAAAAAAAAAAAAAAAAATCAAGTCACTCTTAACTCAAGACTCTACTCACTGGGCAGAAAATATTTTTGGGCATACTTTAAAAAAACAAAGAAAACAGAACAAAAACCTCTGGAGCTTTTCTTGTTTTTCCAGAAAGACATGAGTTATGGAGTCTGGTTGAGTTGGGATGTGTCTCAGTGATAACGTACTTCGCTAATACGCCCGAGGCCTTAGTGGATTAGATGTGGGATAAAGATGTCTGAAACATAACAAGAATTGTGTTGGTAAACACCGGACACTGGAAACTCAGCAGAATACAGGGGTTGAGGGGCACAGGCTTTTTTATACAATGAATCTGTATTCTCGGAGTCAATATCTACTATACTCGCATTGGTATTCAATTTCTATTAGTTTATTTTTTATTAATTTTACACACTTGTGATCTTCAATTTTATTAAAGTTTATAAAAAGAAACACAAGGAATACTGCTCACCATAGAAGACTCCCATGAATCAGTATCTTTGATGGCCACCAGCTCGGGGTTTTCAGATTACATACAAAACGAACTACATTAAAATCTCAAGAGTTTCTTTGATTTTAATAGGAAACATAGGTAGATCTATGAGATAAGCCTGCACGCTATCAAAACTACTAGAGAGAGGCCTTATTGTGTTGGTCACCAGAATGGGTAAGCCACAGAACTTAAGGAAATGGTGTTAGTTGCCCCACCCCACACCCACAAGCTATCTCAGACACAAGCCTAAGACTGTGGCCCTTGGATATGCCCCTGCTATAGAGATTTGGCTACAACAGGATGTCAAGGATCAAGTCTTTCATAAAAGATGACTTATAAGGCAATAGCCTTATAAGACATTTTGGATATTCTGTTGGATGTAAATATTGTCAACTGGCCACATGCTCTCCATTCAAATGCAATCGGGCAGGAAGGAGGCGAAGTTCAGATCGGAGGAAACCAAAAGAGCAGAACAAGAGTCTCCTAAAAGCTCTGATTTGTTTTCTAACTGACTGAAAACAACTTCTCAAAAGAAAAACCGAGGATAGTAGTATGCGAAAATATCTCATTCTTTATTTTTAAGGATAATTGTCATTAATACAGGAAGAACTGATATTATAAAAAACAGAAAACATTAGCATTCAATAAACAAAAACGAGCTGAAGGCTGATCAGGAATTTATGCTTGGCATTGGAAGAAGGATGTAAGCTATTCTTAAACAACTGCTACAAAGTAAAAAAGTTAAGTTCTAACAGAGCTACAGTACTCTGGCCAGTAACTTGTAGACAAACATATTTCAGGCAGTCAGTGCTATTCAATGCTCAGTTTATGACACTGCAGTTCTTTAGGTAGAAGCAAGCCGAGGCTTTCTTGATAAAATAGAGTTCATTCATGCAGGCACTGTTGTTAGGAGATCAAGGGAATGCCAAGAGGTCATTGGCATGATTCCACATAAACCCATTCCAATTTCAAGAAAGTAATTGTCACAGCAGTAACAGCACCACCACAAGGAATGGTGTTAGGAACAGGAGGTCTGTGGTTTCTCAGTTTGGATTCTTTAGAATCTCTAAGAATATGATAAACAAAACAAAACAGAAAACAAAAGAAAAACCATATGGGGACCTTTAATCCCCTTAATTACATAGTAGAAGGGAAGAAACAAACAAACAAAAGTGAGTTGTCATTAAAGCCTTCAAACACTACAACAAACTATTATTTGTCTAAAAAGAACAAAATCATGTTGGTTGGGAAAAAACAGATAGAACTGGAGATCATTATGGTAAGCACAGTAAACCCGACTCAGTAAAATAACTGAATACATTTCTGTCATTTACAGAATCTAGGGTAAACATTTTAAATGGAAAGGGAAATGTCTGGGAGAAGAAACCAGGAGAAGGTGGAGGAGAGGGTAACAAGGGTGGGTAAGATCAAAGCACATCCTACATACATCATACACATTGAAGAAAATGAAACTCATTACTTCATACACTAATAAAAAGGAGGAAAAATCTATGAACTTGAATGTGTTTTATTACGTCAAATACTGAATCAACACTTATACTAATGGTTAATAAACTACAAAACATTAAAAACATAGTCTATCCCAGAAGTTGGAAACTCCTTTCTTCTTTAATGATTTTGTCTACAGAAATTCCTAAAAACAGAGTAATCACTGGCACACCCGTGAATCATGAAAACATGATACCTTTTATCAAAACATAAGAAATTTCAACTGAGGCCAAGGACATTAAATTCTCACCAAATTATTTTTCAGCTCTTTGTGTTCCATGCCAAATAAATTCATTCATTTATTTATTTTTAAAGAAATGAGGGCAGCTAGACTCAGCGTTTCAGCCCAATGTCATGAAACTCCTTAAGTCTCCATGCTAGGGAAGGATCTGGTACCTAAGTGCTGTACTATAAAGCGACCTCATTCTTAAAAGAGAGCGCTTTTGCCTCTATCTCTCACTTTTTCTTTTTATAACGGCCTGAAGCAGCACCTTTTACTTGGCGGAGCCCAGCCACTGCCTTCCTTCCTTTACCAGTTTTCCAGGACACTGGGTGATTTTTTGCCTTGACATTTTTACCCCTTTTATGTGGCTTCTTCTCCTTGTGCACCTTCATGTGCTGTCTCAGATGAGAGCTCTGGCTGAAACATTTGTCACACTCCTCACACTCGTAGGGCTTCTCTCCGGAGTGTGTTCTCTGGTGCTGGATGAGGTGGGAACTCTGGCTAAAGCACCGGCCACACTCGTCGCAGCAGTACGGCTTCTCTCCAGTGTGAATCCTCTGGTGCTGGATGAGATTGGAGCTCTGTTTAAACCTTTCTCCACACTCATCACACTTATAGGGCTTTTCCCCAGTATGGATTCGCCGATGCTGAATGAGGTTAGAACTCTGAAAGAAACTTTTCCCGCAATCAGCACACTTATGGGATTTTTTCCCAGTATGGATCTTCTGATGCTGAAAAAGAGTGGAGCTCTGACTGAAACTCTTGGAACATTTAGTACACTTGTAGGGCTTCTCATCCACATTTCTTCTCCGTCTACTTAAGCCTGAGTCGAATCGAATGGTCACCCCCCATTTCTGCCGCTGGCGAGATGTTTTACGCTTGCTCTCATAGGCTTTTCCTTGGCTTGAGCTTCGAGAAATACCCCCTTTAGGCTTTCCTAACCTCATGGTGAATAGCCAGATGTACTGTCAAGAGATTCTATTATCTTCTGAACTAAGGTCTCATATCCTAGAGTAACGCAACTCAGAATTTCCTGCATGTAGAAGGAAAAGAAAAATACAGATCAACTGTCATTGCACATGAACACCTCTTCAATCTATCAAAACTATATCCACATTTAAATCAAAGTACATCTAATATGACTAACACAAATGCAATTTTAAGAGACAAATGCTTGTTAGATAATTCTAACTCCAGTAGTTAAACTTAATAAATATCATCATTAATTTGCAATTTTACTGTTTGGAGAGGCAAAAGAAAGGACGAAGGAAAACATAAATGTTAGGGAGCACCAACAGAGTATTTTGAAGGACTAAGAAATAAAAGCAAGATAAAGTCTCAATGGGAATAGAAAAATAACTGTAAAAGACAAACTTTCTGCCATATAGCATCTCATTTCAATACGGACTATGCTAAATTTCTCATTTAATAGCTGCTACCTAAGATGCTCAAATTCAAAAGAAATGACAGATTAGACTACCTTACCATAGATTCCTATTTATTCTTATTTGTTTGGCTATTTCTGTAGATGATAACCTAACAAATTATGTTGAAGATGGAAGCTAATCTATAAAATTAAAAGTTTCCTATGAGTCTTATTGCTTTACTCTTCCTTTCCTAGATTACACTGAGCCAAGAAGGAAACAATTGAAAGTTTCATTTTTATTTGTTTGCATTTAAGGTTGTCTGGGGGCTGTTTAAAATGTCAAAACAGCCTTCCCCCATTCCAAATAGGTGGCAAGGTGGGAGATGTTCAGGGTGGCAAAGCAAAACAGTAATTGGACTTTCAGTGTCTTGGGTTGGAAAGCCTACTTACGAGTCAGTAATTGTCCCGAGTTTCCTTGCCTATAAACACTTAAAGTAAATGACATTTTCTTCTGTCTTCCTCCCGCCCTTCATTTTGTATAACTCTGCAAATGTAACAGTGCCCAGGACTTTTTCTGAGTGCTTTTATCTGTTGTAACTACAGTAACAGAAATAGCAAACTGTGTATACACAAAGCGAGAGCAATCGCTGCCCATTAACTGTCTGTTACATACAGACCACCTATTTACACCGGACTCTTACTACACTCTTAAGCACATCCTTTTAAATACCGAGGAAGTTACAACCGATTGGAAACTGATGGATTATGGAATCATACTTACAGGTAGCCTATGTGAGCTATCTTATTTTTAAGGATTTTATACAGCTTTATGCTGTCATCTGCTTTTGTGGGCTTGTAAATACAGGCACAAAGCTCGTTAGCACACCCATCCCAACCCAGGAAGGCGCCTCCGGGACCTGATTTCTCACTGGCCGAACGGGGGGGGGGGGGTCCATCGCCCCTCATCCAACGCCAAGTCCGGTGTTCTGATAGAATTCCCCAGCAGTTAAGAGGCTCGGTAAACCTGGGGTGATGGAGCTCCGGTACCGGGAACCCGTCAAACCGGCATGCACCTGCTTCCTCATCCATTGACGAGAGCAACAAAAGCGTCTAGTGGCTCCCCGTAAGTCGCTCACAAAGGCCCGGTGGAGCCTAAGCATCCTTACAATGGAGTCTTTCTCCGGAGCGAGCGGAGGCGCCCAGGCCCAGGCTGACCCCAGCCCGAGGCTGGCCGCCCCGGCCGCCCGCCCGGCTCCGTGCTGCACCGCAGCCCGCCCCAACCCGACACACCCGCTCAGGCCGACCCGCAGGCTCGGCACACTCACCGCGCAGGCCGCCACGGTGCTAACCTCGCGCCTCTCCCACCGGAAGTGCAGGCAGCTAGCGGAGCTGCTGGCCGCTCTAGGAAGAGGCGGAAAGACCCTCTATGGTCCCTGGCCCACACTACCGAGTTCTGCCTATTCTTCCGGTGGACCTTTTGTATTCCCCTTTTACCATTCGGAAGGACGACCCCGGGACCGCAAGGCCTGTTACCTGCTCTCTTTGTAGTCCGGACGACCTACAGAGAAACTGGCCTTTGTTAGATTTTTTTTTTTCAAACCAGCCTGTCCAACTTGTAAATTCTTAATGCATTCTTAGTACTGAGTACCTAGTACAGAGAACTAACATCAGCCTAAGGTGTTATGCAGGTCTTTCAAGGGTTGCCTTATATCACCAAAAGGCCCCGTGAATGAGAATTTCTGGAAGACACTGTCTGCTGAGGCTGATTGACTGATTAAAACTGCAGTGATGAGCAGGGGTTGGGATTTTGCAGGCCCAGAGCATATTTATCTTGGACTGCATCTATTCCTTGTCCACCTCTGTGGAAGGATGTGTAACACACTGACAGATAAAATACCTTAGGAATGCATTTCCCATTCTCCAATCAAAAGGCTAAGAATGCTATATCAGAGGACACCTACAGCTGAGATTTCTCCACAGGGCTCTAACCTGCCTCTCTGATATTTCCACAAATGTATTTAAAAGTATCTTGATCTATGACTTCCTTTGTTCTGTTACTATTGTAAAACTTTTGCAAAACTAGTTGCAGATTGGAAGGTGGAATTTGGGTAATCTAACTCTGTGTTCCTTGGGCCATGGTCCCCCATGTTTGGCTCCAGAATAAACTAGTATGCCTTTGGGGTGAGAGCTGTGGTTTTGTATCAGCCACTCCTACCAGAGGTAAGGGAATACATTCAGTTAACTGGGCAGGAACCTTAGCTTGGAGAAAAAGTTTGCTCACCTTGTTCACACTGTGAGTGAACAGCTCAGTTTGGAAAGACACTAGTTTATCCCCTCCCTTGTGGAGTCCTTCAGTCTAATGGCTTCGGACTCATCACATGTGCCATGGACTCCCCTCGCCTGAGACCTCACACCAAGCCTGGTATCTGTAAATGCAAGTTCCCCGAAGGAAGTTGCAACTTCCACTGCACCTTCTGCAGGAATGGTCAGACAAGTGAACTTCTACAGTAGTGGAGAGTTTGGAATATTGCAGGTTCAGAGCCCACTTATAACATATTTTGGGGTATCTTTAGCCCCCATAAATAACCACTCCTTTGGCCACCTCTGTCAGACCTGTGACTGATAGATAAAAATGTTTTGGTATGTGTTAATTAAACAAAACATACTTTGCAAACGGAATGTCAAAGAGTCATCAGATAGGCCTGCAGCTGAGGTTCCTCCACGTTGCTGTAACCTCCCAGTCCACGTTCCCACCAGTGTGTTTCAAAGTGTCTTAATTTATTACTTTCTTTGTTCTGCTACTACAAAAAAAAAAAAAGTCATGAAACCACTTCCATGTTAGATCCTGGGATTTGGGATAATCTAAATCTGTGTTTCTAGGCCATGGTCAGTTATATTTGGCCACAGAGTAAACTCCCCTGTCCCCTTTGAAGTGAGAGCTGTGTTTTTGATTGACAGATGCAACATTCCGGAACTCCAGGCTCATACATCCAATTGCTTGGCTCCCCCATTTGAGAGTTCAATGGGTATGACAAATCTACTGTCCCATCCCCAGTAGTTTTCACCCAGCAATGGACAGCCACAGCATCATTTCAGCCGCTCAAGCCAAAATCCTCAATGTCATTCTTGTCACTTTTTTCCCCACCCTAAACTTGCAAACAACCCTACCGTTACTATCTAGGGTCTTGATTGGATTTATTTTCTCATCAACGAAAGAATTAAAAGACAGGAAAAAAAAAGTCTGAGACACAACAGGAAGGAACAAAAAAGGTTAAACCCCCCCCCAAACAAACAAAAAATCCTTTATTGTAAGTGAAGAAGCACACACCTTGAGTGTGTTTGCATGTGTGTGTATGTGTTTGTGTATGTGTGTATATGTGTGCATGTTTGTGTGTATGTGTATGTGTGTGTGTGAAAGTGTACAGAGAGAAAGACTCTCTACAGGTGGAAAGGGGATTCAGAAACCAAAATTCATGTTTCCCATGGAGTTGTGGGATTTTTAAATGTTTTTAGTTGTGTGGGTTGGGTTCCCCATCTCCTTATTTCATATTGGTCAACGTCTGTTTAGTGTTATACTAACTTGACACAAGCTGGAGTCATTTGGGAAGAGGGACTCTCAAATGAGAAACAGTTGCCTGCCTTAGGCAGGTATGTAGGGCATTCTTGATTAATGATTGATGTAAGTGGCCCAGCTCACTGTTGGTAGTGCCACCCTGGGCAGATGGTCCCGGGGTATAGAAGAGCACAGACTGAAAGAGCCGTGGGGAGGAAGGCAGCCAGCAGCAGTTCTCCATGGCTCCTTCATCAGTTCCTGTGTCTAGATTCCCACCCTGCTTGAGTTCCTGCCATTATTTCCCTCAGTGATGGACTGTTACCTGGAAGTATAAGTTGAAATAAACCCTTTCCTTCTCAAGTTGCTTTTGGTCATGGTGTTTGTTGCAGCAGTAGAAATGAAACTGAGACAGTCAGTTTAGACAGAGAAAGGGGAGCTGATAGACTCACAACTTTAGGTAAAAATGTTCAGCATTGGCCTTGAACATATCTGAACAGCCTGGACCAGTCAGCGAGAAGAAATTTCCACCAGGCCTCATGTTAGAAAAGTGAGAAAGCAGTTGGGAGTCTGTCAACTGTATAATTTATCCGCAGCCCCTTTCCCTATCTGCCTACTTGGTAAGGATCTCTCTAGCTCCTCATCCCTCACTTCCACAAACAAATTCTGCTGGGCCTGTCTTTACAGTATGTTCAGAACCAAGCTCCTTTATGTGCCTCTACACCCACAACCTCCACAGGTGCTCTCCTCCCACCCATCCCTCATCCCCACTCCCAACCCCTGGTGGTCTGGATGACTATTTGCTTCCTGACAAATGTCCTTTCACAGCTTAGTGTGACCCTCTAAAAACTAAGCTAGATCATGTCATTCACGTGTCCAAAACCTCCCAAAGTCTTCCCATCTCAAAACAAAAGCCGACACCCTGATTGCAACACACGAAGAAGTCTGACATGGTGTGGGGTGTTCTTGATTGTATCTGCAGTGCTAAGAACCGTACTCACTAGGCAGCAGGTTCTTAGTTCACATTTGCTGCATAAACAAACCGGTAAGAAGCTTCTTTGCTTATAAAATGCTTTTACTTCAATGTTTTTGTCATTCGACTTCTAGCTACACTTCCACAAAGCAGAGCTCACCATATCTGTCAGGCAGATTTGTAAATGGAGGCCAGCAATTGCTTCAGGAGTTCATCTCTCTGGCCAGCAGGGGGCGCTGCTTCTGCAGATGACAGAGCATGGAGCTTAATGATGTCTGCTCAATAAGTCAGACAACTATCTGAACTTTCTTAAAGATAGAATGAAATATTTTGGTTGCGAGCCTAGCCTCTAATGGCTGAACCATCTCTCCAGTCCTACAGGCTGGGAAAAGATCTTTACCAACCTCACATCTGATAGAGGGCTAATATCCATAATTTATAAAGAACTCAAGAAATTAAACATCAAGAAATCAAATAATCCAATCAAAAAAATGGGGAACAGAACTAAACTGAGAATTCACAAAGGAAGACTCTCTAATGGCTGAGAGGCACTTAAAGAAATGCTCAACATCCTTAATCATCAGAGACATGCAACTCAAGACGACTCTGAGATTCCATCTCACACCTGTCAGAATGGGTAAGATCAAAAACTCAAATGACAGCACATTCTGTCGAGGGTGTGGAGAAAGGGGAACACTCCTCCATTGCTGGTGGGAGTGCAAACTTGTACAACCACTATGGAAATCAGTCTGGCCATATCTTAGAAAACTTGGAATAGCCCTACCTCAAGACCCAGCCATACCACTTCTGGGTATACATCCAAATGATTCCTCAACAAATCACAAGGAAGTTCCCTCATCTATGTTCACAGCAGCCTTATTTGTAAGAGATAGAAACTGGAAACAACCCAGATGTTCCTCAACTGAAGAATGGATAAAAATCTGTGGCCCATTTACACAATGGAATGCTACTCAGCCATCAAAAACAAGGAAATCATACAATTTGCAGCCAAATGGATGGAACTAGAAAAGCTCATCCTGAGTGAGCTAACCCAGACTCAGAAAGATGCACATGGCATCTACTCACTTATAATGGGATTTTAGCCATGTAGTACAGAATAACTATACTACAGCAAACACACCCAAAGGAGCAGGAACATAGACCTTGTTACTGTTAGTGGGACACTTTGCTCTAGTGGTGCTGCCAGTGCAAGAGGCACTTAGCCCTCATATGACTGTTAAACTGAGCGGGGGGGTGATATGTAGGGGCAACCCAGTCTGGAGGAGTAGGATAGGGGGGAGAGGGTGGGAGAGTGGGACCATGAGGGGTGGAGAGAGGGGACTGTGGTGGAGATGTAACTTGAAGTAATAAATAAACATTTTTTTAAAGGATAGAATGAAATAATGTACAATGTTGTGTTTTGTCGCTTTTAATTGTCAAGTTGACACAGCTTGGAGTCATTGGAAAGGAAAGACCTGACTGAGGAATTTAGCACATCAAATTGGCCTGTAAGCATGTGGGGGAGTGTTTTATTAGTTGATGTAAAGGGCCCAGCCTACTGTGAGTAGCACCATTCCTTGGGCAATGGTCTTGAACTCTGTAAGAAACTGAGCTAATAACAGGCTTGTGAGAGAGCCAGCAAATTCCTCCATGATTTCTGCTTCAAGTTCCTGCCCTGACTTCCATCAATGATGGACCTGCTGGCTGAAATAAATTCATTCCTCCCTTACATTGCTTGTTGTTAGTGATTTACCACAGCAACAGAGACTTAACAGGGACAGAAACTTTGCATAACACATGAGAAACATGACCTGTTGCTAATTTTATTACTATATTATTGTTACATGTTGTTGGTGCTGGTGGAGTAGGAAAAAAATTCAAGAGCAAAAATACACTGGGACTACCAGTCATGAATTAGAAGTCTTTTGATGCTTCATGTAAAGGTAGATCACTCCTTTTTCCTGTGTAGAAAAACAAGTGAACCAGTGACAGAAGGCCCAAAGGTATTCAGATTAGGAAGTCAGTCAATGAATGATGGAAGTTTGAAAGGAGACAAATGTCAGGAAGGAAATGAGCAAAATCACCGTGAGTAGAAAGAGTGGGAGGTAAGCATGGAGAGAGGCCTGGGTGAGGAAAAGACATGGGCATCAAAGGGAAAAGAAAAAAGATGGCGTGAACAATCAAGGTTCCATGCCTTCAAGTCATGTGTTAGTGTAACAAAATTTTATTGTGTCTGAAAAACTTTAAGGTCTTCAATACTTTCATAGCATGCCTACATGGGACATCTTCTTTGATTTTTGTACTCCTGTTTATTTTAGGGGCAACTCTCAGAGCCCCTTGTGCAGTGGTTCTCAACCCGTGGGCTGCAACCCTTTTAGGGTCATTTGACCCTAAGGTCACAGCAGTTGCCTAAGACCATTGGCAATATCAGATATTTACATTATGATTCATAACAGTAGCAACATTACAGTTATAAAGTAGCAATGAAAGTAATTTTATGGTTGAGGGGATCATCAGAACATGAGAAACTGTATTAAAGGGTTACAGCATTAGGAAGGTTGAGAGCCACCACCCTAGTGAGTGATGTGAGCATCTAGAGATAAGGACTTTACTGGGGACAACACTGGCCAAGAACAAGAGTGGATGTAAAGCACACCGTGGCCCAGAAGCAGCCTTGATACACATGCTTTGGCAATCACTCTGCTCTTTCTCTCTGCTTCCTAATAACATGTCCCAAGGAGCTTGGTATTCAGGATGAGAACACACGTGGAACTGAGCCACATGAACGCACACCATGGCTACTACATAGTCTCACAACTTTGAGAGATGTAAAGTCTCTTGTGATGTTGAGATTTCTGGCATTGTTTTGTACTGCGGTAAAGCTATGACTCTCATCAACCTTGAAAGACAGGAACCATTATTTCCTCCATTTTACTGATGAGGAAAGTGAGGCAAGAAACTTCCCCAGTATAGGAGTCAGTTTGACATGACCATAGGCATGTTCGCCATCACCACCATGTTGCCTACTGACCTTGGCACACATCGCCAGTCCTGTAAGACAGAAAAAGCTGTTAAAATACCCAAGCATTCTGTGCTGGTCACTGACACAATATTTTTCCTAACTGATACTAGACATGTCAACAGCTTTCGAGAAAGACCTAGTATATACTGACTGGCCGCAGCCCACACTTGTCTGGAGTAGTATATAAACTTCCTACTCCTACTTGAGATATGAGGATGCTTCTGCCTGTGAGTCTGTGGTAAGTTAAACTCTGCACTACAGGTCTATCTGTGCCTTTCTTTAGTTTCATGGCACCTTCTGCCTTTGGCAGCCAGCTCTCATACACAAGGACCAGATGTTGTGAAACACCTGTGGTGGAGTTTTCGTTTTCTTTCAAACATAGTTATGCTGAAATAATATGTAAAAGTTGTGGGAGTGCTTCTGAAAAGCAGTCTCATAAAAGGGGCATATGAAATCAGTCTAAAGACTTTCACCTGTGGAGAAAACCTGGCAGCACTCATGGTCCTGGTCTGGTCAACAGGTGTACCTCGGGAGGAGGGCATAAGGTTGGCCAATCAATGAGAAGTCATCCTGGTGCATAGTTAGAGACAGCATATAAGAAGGAAGGCCTGGGAAACTCAAGAGGGCTTTTTGCATTGCTTTGGATCCTTGCTCATCCTTGTTTTGCTTCCAAAGACTCCAGATAGTGCTCTGCCAAAGAATGTGGCTGCCAAAGCCTGAGACTCACCAGAGACTGACATGCCAAGCAAGAGGGTGGCAACTGGTAGTGTTGAGGCCAGCTGGCTAGAAAAGGCCCCACCCTAATTGGAGGTGTGCCAACGGCATGCACCTAGGCCAACAGAAGGTGAAAAGATTGTAGCCTCAACTGAGAGACAGCAATGGGTAGCTCCTTGGCTGCAGGAATACAGCTACCCTGAAGGCAACAAGCTCCGCTGGCCAGCAACGTGCGGCAGCCTCGTCACCAAGGCCAAGGCTACACGAGACATCGGAGGAGGTTTGGGAAAACTGGATGGACTTAAGAAACAAGCGGAAGTGTGGGCCCTGCCCCATGTAAGTTTGGCAGTCTCAGATTGACGGAGGCCTTAAGACCAAGCGGAAGTGAGACGATGGCCATCACAATGAGCAAAGCCTGGTGACCAATGCAGCAGCTGATGATTGCTGTGTTCCCTGTGCATGCTGACTGATGGACTGCTGACCAGTTGCCCTCAAGGACCTGTGACTGAGGCTTGGTAAAGTGCCTAGGGTTGGTGAGTTGGTAGGTGTTTAGAGATATTAATAAGTATTTTATAAGTTACACCTACAAACTCCAAAGTGTGCACACTTACACAGAGTCAAGCTTTAGAGCCATGCCATTTTTAAGTAAATTAAATTATGAAGAAGAGTCACATGTAGTCATTAGACAAAAGGAGAGGAGGCAAAAGGTAAAATGAGAGTTCAAGGTCTGGACAACTGGCAGATCTTCTTTCTGAGGAATCTTAGGCAAGAGAGGACTTGCTCTGTGGCTATAGTTTCTCTGGAGAACTGCACCACAGGGGCCCCTTATCCAGAGCGAGTTGGATATTTGAAGAGTTCATTCTAGAACAACAACAACAACAAAATCTAGGACAATAACAACACCAATACAAGCTGAGAAATAGCCTAGCCAGGCAACTTCCCTTTCCTATGGTTTTGTTCCCTGGATCCTGTTTCTTCACATGTGTGTGTGTTAATGCATATGTAGGTATTCATACATACATAGAAATAAACACTATGTCAATAGGGAGAGCTGCTGTCATGGGCAACATTGACCCACAGTACAGGTGCAGCAGGGTTGGTCATTTGAATGCCCTAAGTATAGGAACAAACACAGTCCATTTCTCTCAAAGTGGGTCCTTCAGCTCTGGACAATGAGTCTGTCAGATAAGCCTGAGCCTTGTTTTGTTTCCTTTGAGCTGGATGGAAAAGGAAACCCTGGGAATTTCCACTTCAGAACCAACAGAAAACCTGTTACAGACCCGCTGAAGGGTTTAGAGCCCCACCTCCGGCTCTGCGAGCCTCCCAGCACTGGCTAATACCCAAGTGCAGTTCTTGGGACCTAAATATAGTGCGTGCGTCTGGTTGTTTTTATACTTGCTACTGCTTGGCTGTGACCTATCAGGCTTCCTGCTTCACTAATGAGGGCAGAGGGTCTGAGGACCTGATAGTCAAACTAACTCTGATAAGGCTATCCCACAGCCTGTCTATGTGCATCTGTGACCCCACAGCACAGTTGATATAATTGCAATTCACTCAGGTAGACTACATGAGCCCTGCCTCCTTTCCTGGGACCAAGGAGCCAGATGTATCCTGGGAGCAAGGCTTTGTTTTGTCGTTGAGAAGGTCTAAAGGTTATTGCTTCAGAAAAACAAGTCTTCCCTGTCCACCCTCTTGTTTTCAATCTGTTCTTGTTATTTGTTCAGGACAAACAATCCTGTTTATCCTGAGCTTGGGACTTTTGCAATCATGTAATCATGCTGACTTTATCTTGTGCTGTTTATTATTCTAGGCTTTGAGGACAGGCCTATATTAGAAGACAGTACTTTCTGACCAGGATCTTCACTTTATTTGTAGATACCTTTATTGTTTGAGATATGGAGAAATACACCAGGAAGTCTGTGAACTCCATAGCAGATAATGTCCCTAGTGCACCGTGGAACCGCAGCCTCTGAGGTCTCCAGCTCCAGTGTTGCTATGCCCTGCAAAGGCTGGTTTTCCAGTTGCCTCCAAAGAGCAAGTGTGGCACTGTTTGTCTAACGTCTTTGAACACTTTGTAGGAACACGGCAGAAGACATCTCTCCTTTTCTGTGCAACTAACTAGAGTTTTTCCTGACTATGCTGTTCATTCATAAATTAGCTTTGATATTTCAAAAGTAACACATATTTTAAAAGCCTTAAATAGTATTTTGACAGCTGTGAAACACCACCAAGCTGGCTGCTGCTTCCGGGTTTCCTGTTTCAGTGGTTCCCCCCAAGCACTGAGTCTGGGCCTCAGGATGAAAGGTGTCTCTTGGCCTAGAGCACCATTCAGTATTAGCCATTTGTTTGAAATCTGGCCTACAGCACCATTCAGTCTTAGCTATCTGTTTGATATCTAGCCTACTTTTCAGATGCTCAACTGTTTCCCTGGTGTTTGCCTCTCCAGAAGAGGAATTACCAGTGTTCTATCTTTCTTCCTCCAGGATCCAGTACAAGTCTGGTATAAAACAATCAAATCAATTAATTACTTCTGAACAATGGACAGGCAGATGTCTTAGCCCCAAGGCTACAAACCAGGCAGCAGAATCACCTGGGAGCTCCTCCTGCATTTGTTTTCAACTTCTGAGCCACCGGCTGGAAGATTCTTATGAACTTCTGATGCTAAAATTCTCCATTTTAGGGTGAGTCTACTGTTCATGCTACCCACAGACCACCACCAGTGAGTTCTTTCCTGTGTTCTAAGGTAGGGCAGCCTTGGCTCAGGTCTCCCACCAATTCTCAGCCCATGCATGAAATGAGGGGTCCTGTCATTGTCAAGGGTGGATGGTTTCTCTGCCAACTACAGCTCTTCATAGAATAGTATAAGATCTTCATTACAAGGATGGGCAAAGGCAGTAACCACAAGAGGAAAAAGCACAAGAAAGCTTGGCCCTTGCAGTTTCTGTTCAACATAACAGACCTTTATTAAGCACCTAGGAACATACAGTGCTAACGGGGCGAGGAGGCAAGAGAACTCTCTTGGCAGCTAAGTGTCTCCATGAAGACAGAGCTGGGTCTGCAAAATCCCGGATTGACATTCGCCCTGCCTAGTGGCCTCACTGCACAGCTGTTATCCAGTTCTGCTCTTCAGGGGTCTGTGAGCGGCTTCCACCAGCACTGCATTGAAGACAGAACTCTGTCTCTGGAGGCCTTCATCGAAGACGGAACTCTGTCTCTGGAGGCCTTCATCATACTTCTCTTTAAATCCACTATCCTCAGGGGAAGAAGCCGGCCTTTTAGCTCACTCTGTTAGACAAATGCTCCCACGGCTGATGTTGTCAATTGTTGCATAGTTTTACAAATGAAGTTTTCTTGTTCATTCCAGAAACTTCCATCTGTCAGCAAACAAATTGTTCTGCATCTGGCCTTGGGGGACCAGAAGCCTTTTGTCCCTAAACAGACATTTCCCCTTATTGCCAGGCTTTGATAGGAAGTATTGAGAGCTGTCCCTAACCACTGGAGAGAGTTCCAAAGAAGGCAAGAGGCACACAGGCATCCACCTGATGGCAGTGAACTGACCAGACCGAGCTCTGCCTCGTGGAGCCAGCCACCGCCTGCCAGAGTTGTTTCAATGCTACATGAATCAACTCCCAACATAATCCAATGGACAGCTCCTTTCAAAGATTTCTTTGGATCACACTCAGACGGTAAGGCTGATTTCTGCTGATAGCTGATGGGCTCTTGGTAGTGCTAGACCTGATCTAACCACTGGCCTAGGAGTGTTGGCTAGGAAAGGAGGATGGAGGCAGGGACACCATGCTGAAGCGGTGGTTAGAAGCAGGAGATGTCTCACAGCTGCCGGCAGCTTCTGCTCAAGCAGACTTTCTGAGTGGTAAGAAGAAGCAAGGGAAGACGGAGAGTTCATGATTTACATGGATGGTAAGGACAGGGACTTGTGGCCATGCAGAGGCTCTGGGGCAGGCACCGGGCAAGCAGATGAAGCCCATTCTCCAGGCCCTGTGTGCAGTATTTCTCTCTCAAGCTGGAAATATACACAAACTCAAGCTGGTCATGATATTCAACCACGCAGTGTGGCTGGTCTTTATTGCCACACAGGCCAGCTTTGCACATAGATCCTAGCTAGCAAGTTCCTGGGTGTGCCTGAGCATGCTCACCATGGTACCAACACTAGAGATGCAGGATGCTATAAAGTGTGTGGTAAGTTAGAAGAAACATAGGTACTGGATTCCTCGGGTAGCAGCTATCAGCCAGTGATCAGTTAGGGCTGGGTCCCTGGAACTCCATATATACTTGCTACTACAGGTGTCACCAGAGGCAAGTGCTGGCTGATTATTTGGCCTCCACCAGCTGTTCCAGACGCTGCAGCATTGTCAGACGCAAGGCTTGGAACCTGGAGAGAGACAAAGCCAAGCAGTGTCATTAAGTCTGGAAGGACAGGGAGGTGAGAACATTGAGAGAGAGGAGACCACTGCTCCTGGCTGGCTGATGAGCAGCTGCCACTCCTGTCCTTCACCAAGGAGGCTCAACAGGGCAGCAGACTGCACAGAGCTTCAAAGAAAAATGCTAGCAATTCTATTCCAGACTCTCTAGTAGGGACAGGGATGTGCTGGGTGGGATGCAGATCAGGGCTATAAATCGGGTTTTGAGAAGACAGTGTCCCAGCCAGGGCCATGCAAATAACCTGAGTTACATCCTTATCCTGGGCCTTGGATTGCTCTTCCCGTCCTGAATCTACTGGCCAGGTGATTCCCAGGTCTCTACTGTCTTTAAAACCCTATAGTGACATCACTGATGGGTGGCTCACTCTAGAGTCTCTGCCAAATCT
Organism: Lophiomys imhausi; assembly: GCA_907164525.1. Classification (NCBI taxonomy): domain Eukaryota; kingdom Metazoa; phylum Chordata; class Mammalia; order Rodentia; family Muridae; genus Lophiomys; species Lophiomys imhausi. The sequence continues at coordinate 10,184,843 of CAJQZJ010032121.1, forward strand.
GAGTGAGGCCCAACTGAACAGAAGGAAGCCTGTGGGTGAACATGGCTTCCAGGGATCATTAGTGTGAAGCCAGAATCCAAACTAGACCCTGCCCACAGGTTTTCAGAATAGAGCATCTTGTCTTCCCCTGCCCAGTCCTCATGAGTGTTCTTCACATATCCTGCCCCATGCCACATATCTCTGAAACACAAACAGATCAGAGGGACCCAAAGCATCATTAATGTCACATAGCCTGTCCTGATGCAAGCTTCTCTGGTGACCCTTGCTCCTCCAAACAGAAGCCAGAGTGTGGATGTCAACCGTCACTGTTTCCCACTGGGCTCTGCCAGTACAGGAGCCTTGGATTGGGCAGGGCTCTACCCAGAAGATTCTCTGTGGTTGCTTTTCCAGAACTTGGTGGTTTTAATAGAACTAGAAATCCAACCCAGGGCCCACCAAGCTCCTGCCTCTGCCTTTTCTGGCCAGTTTCTTACACCTTGAGTCCTTTGTTGGAGAGGAGGCCCAGGCTGAATGGCTGTATCCTCTAATTCAGCGACTACCACCCCAGCATGCTATCAGTACTGAGCAGGGTAGTAGGAGGGCACTGCTGGGTCACCATGGTCAGCAGGCCTCGCCACTGCACCTGGTATCTACAGAAGGGAGAAACCTGCCTGCTTGGACAGAGGTATGCCCTGCAAATGTCCTCTAATGGCCAGGGCCATGTCCGGCTGATGAAGTGCTGCTTACTTCATGGTCAGTTTGATTATTTCTCTTTCCTCCTCTTCTTTCAATTTTTCAACAAAACTGTCCAGCACTGGCATTTCGAACTTAATGTACTGGGCAACCTAGAAAATCCAAGAACATTAACATGCGCGTGAGATGAGAAGCTTAAGATGTGCTTTCTTTTTCTGGGGTTTTCCATAGTGGTCAAAGCCGAAGTCCTGTATCCAAAGGACTTGTCTTCCCACCCCGATGCTGTCATTGCTTTGTGTGGTGGGATAATGGGGACGGCTCTTATCTCAAAGACAATGATCATGCATTGGAGGAAACGCTGAGTTGAATATTAGGAAAGCAATCAGGTCTTTGTCATTGTCATGCTGAGTGCTCTTGGCATGGGTCGGGGGGTGGGAATACCATTGGGTTTAACAATGGAATGAAACAGTACCAGTTCTAGGAAGCTGAGGGAGACAGCCACACGGTCTTCTTGAGGGCGCATACTCTACAGGCTCTTTTGTGTAGGGTCTGGATATAGCTTTGTTTTTGTTTAACCAATAAAACTTAACACCCGCCACCCATGAATTGACCCCTGGTTAAGGAGCCCTTCCATGGGTCTTTAACACAATAACAACAAAAGCATGCCCCAGTGAAGGAAAGGGTAGGTAGGGCTGGGCTTTCCTAGGACCCCAGCTCTTTTGTCCCCTAAGTTGACAGGTAAGCTGAGGGGATATAGGATACACTGCCTGGGAGGACTCCAGCTAAGGTCCCCTTCAGAGTCTTGAGGTCCCCCCTTGCCTCCCCGTTCCTCCCTGTGGAGCAGGCTTTCAGCTCCAAAACCCCCCCAACCCCTACCCCCCCCACCCCCCGCTCACATCATAGGGTACTTCCTCACTCAAGTCGGCTTCCATTAAGAAGATCTTGACAATTTTCTCACAAGGCCCATGCAGGATTCTGGATATCAGTGGGTACTCACAATCTTTTAATTTTGTCTGCTCTGAAATAGAGGGTATTTTACAAAATTCATGGGATATTAGGATCACCCACCCCCTTGTTTTATTTATTTATTTGTTTGTTTATTTATTTATTTATTTATTTATTTCACTGGGACAGGGACATGATAAAAAGCAGATGTTCAGAGAGCCCTTCTCAGACCTCCAGGGATCTGGATCTTGGGAGATACATGATTCCACTGAAAGGCAACAGAGCTGGCCACCCGAGGTCAGCTACCTGGACTCAGGATTGTGTCAGGGTGAAGCTAGCGAGAAGAAGCAGATGCCTCTCCTCACTTGCCTGACAGCAAGGCGTAAATCTGTTGATGCCTCACCATCTGCTTTCTACCAAGGACAGAAGTTAATCACCAGACACAGCTCTAGATCCCTGTTAGCCCAGAGGCAGCAACAAAAGAATCCATACAGCAAAAGCGGCTAAGAACTGTCTTCACCTTCCATCAGCTCTAGATTCTTAGCCTTCCCCTTGTTCACTATCCTGGCTCAGATTTCCCTCCTACCCCTCTCATCTTCTCACTTCTCTAAAAGATGATTTCCTTGCTATGACAAAAGATTTCTGGGCATTCCTTTGAGTGACTCATCTCTGGGAACTTCCATGGTGACATTTGTTTTCCTCTTGCAAACCTGCATTTAGTTCATGTACTTTGTAGGCTCACCCAATGAGTGTAAGTAGTGGGAAAATAATAGCCCTTTCTTATAATATCACTTAATAAAGGCTTAGCTCAGAGAAAATAGGGAGAGAGTAGACAGAAGGGACCCCAGACTTGGGGACACAGGATCCAGAAGCTGCCCATAGGCTGCAGAGGGGCCCAGGGGTTACACAAGAGCAGAGCCAGGTTGCAGCCACTGGCACACAAGCCCTACCTTCTTAACTACCTAATGGTTCACCAGTGGGAAGAGCCCGGAGAGGATTCCTCCTACACTGTTTTAGAGGGGTTCTCAGAATGGGACAAAGTTTGACAGTGGAGAGGAAGGTGTAGGGAGGAACAGGCGGCAAGCTTGCCATGTGAACATCAGAAGCGAGCACTTACCCCCAGACTCATGGACAATGTAGAGTGCGAACTCACTGGGGCCATCTTCTACCTGCACAGGTGGGCAAAAGAAATCAGATCACAGCATTTTTAATGAAAAGGAACAGACCAGCCCTACAGCTTTCCTTGCCTAAAATCTCAGGGACACTGGTTCATCGAGTTTCCCCCCACAGAGTTAGCCAATCTCACTAACCCCCAATCCTCCCACCATTCATCAAAGCACCAGTCTCCTGGTAAGGCTGTTCCCCTGAGGTCACACTTACCCGGAACTTGTTTAGCAGGAGGGTAAGCACCTGCTGGGTGGTCATGGTGCTGTTAACCCGGACGTTGGTCACGGACCCATAGGCAGGAGTGAACACAGAGGTCTGTGGAAAGCAGACGGGTAGGTCAGGGCAGGCCCAGGGGAGACAGACTAATGTTAAAGTTCTGAGCAGACCCAAGCAGCAGGGAATTATTTCTTAGATCACCTGTCCCTGCCCATTCGTGCAAACCCATGACTTTAAAGTTTGTTCCTAGACCTGGGGACACTCAGGGAACAATTACAGTATGTGTTGTCAGACCACTCTGACAAGGATGCTTAACACTGTATACGTCCATCAGTGGCAGCTCTCTGGATCTTAGAAACTAGAACCCTGGAAGTAGGACACGGGGCTAGCCATGACTCTTCCTACGACTGCATCAGCATCAACAGACATCTGGGAACTTAGGCTGAAAGCTTCCAGATCTACCCCTGCTTCCCCAAGTGCTGTCCAAGCAGAGGCCTGCAGTCACACTGTGGCAATGGCCACAGGCCCCTCCCTCTTACCTTCCTGCATATTCTACTGCTGCCCATGGCACTACCTTTTGAAATATCCCACATAACGAAATGTGGTCTGGCCCAGCTTCATACAGTCCCACCTTGGTCCTTCTACATCTCTTGCTCCAAAGGAGACCTGATGGGTCAGAAACAACCCTTGGAGAAGAATGCTAGGCCTATAATGTGTATAGGACAATGTCAGAATCCCCTTTTATAAAGTATGTGAAGGCTTCCCATGGCCTATATACCTTGAGCTTTTCTCTCACTCTTGGACACACAGGACGCCAAGACCCTACCCAGGTACCCTGTGCTCCAGCTACATGGGTCTCTTTACAATTACTTATTTAAGCATTCATGTATACTTTTTGAGACAGGTTCTAACCACATAGGCCAGGCTGGTTTGGAACTCAAGACCTTCTTGCCTTAGCCTCCTGAGGGCCAGGATTTCAACTGAGTATCACCATGCCAAACAGATGATTTTTACTTTTTTGTGGTCCTGGAAATTGAACCCAGGGCCTTGTACATGCTAAACACCTACAAGTACTCCACCACCATGAAGCACATCCCAGCACTCTCCTTTATTTTTGAATTTATTTTTAGGTAAGGCCTCAAAACAGGATTACAGTACTTTGTCACCATGGTTTATTTACAATTTTTTGCATGGGAAACATGTTAGATTTTTGCAAGTATCTTGCCTTTTCCTGTAACACATCACACAGATAACCTCTAATTTATGATGATGGTGTGACTCATAATTTTTTTACTTTAAGACAATACAAAAAATATATACATTCATAAGACCATGATCTTAAACTTTAAATCTGGCTCCTCCAACCAACCACTAGCAGCATTATGGAATACAATACTACTCTCAGTGCTGGGCAGCAACAAGGTCTACAGCTCTCAATTAACCATATGTTCATGTAAAGAAGCAATCAAAACTCTCCAGAGGACTGTGCTTCGGAGCCGTGGTGCACTGTGGGTATATTTCCACCTTATGCTTTCAACTTATGACGAGCTCATCGTGACACAACCAGGCTGTAAGTCAAAGAGCCTCTGTATAGAAAATTAACCAGGACACTGTCTGAGGCTTGGGAAGCCCTCTGTAAGCATGATAAGGACACATTGAACGTGTGAAGCATCTTACAGACAGACACCCTTTCATCCTCACGTGGCCCTCTGAAGTACCTGAAATTGTTCTTATTTTCTGAGAAAGTAAACCTATGGTTGGGGGGTTAAACGCCTGGTTAGGGCCATCCATTTGGAAAGGACAGTGCCATAATGAGGGATTCTGCAGTGTTTGAAGCCTCATGTGCTTCCTAAACCCTTAATGGTGTGCCTCCCCACAAAACTGACTCTACTGCAGTAGGCCTGCTAACTCTAGCTGAAACCCAGAAGCACTCCAGACTATACATGGTACAGGAAACAGGCCTTTAGTACACGGGTTATCAACCTTCCTAAGGCTGTGACTCTTTAATACCCTCATGTTGTCGTGACCCCCCCCCCAACCATAAAATTATTTTTGTTGCTACTTCTTAACTGTAATTTTATTGCTGTTATGAATCATAATGTAAATATATCTGTGGCTTCTGATGGTCTTAGGTGACCCTCTATGAAACAGTCATTTGACTCTCCTCCCCCTAAGGGGTTGCAACTCACAGGTTAAGAATCACTGTGTTAGTGCCTAAGAAATATGGGAAGTTCATTCAGGTACTTCAAGGAGAGGAACATTCTTATCAACAAGGCTGTGTTTGTTCTGCACAAAACCTTCTTTGGACATGAAACCAACCAAGTAGAAACAAAGGTCACTGGATTGCTTTCTTAGCTCAGTGGATCACATCTGAATCCAAGTAGCCAGGACAAAGCAGTGGGAATATCTACAATTTGTTGGGTCTGGGAATAAAATCCATGCTGTTAGCCTTAACAGTGTGAGGAGACAATGGCGTTAAGAACTAGTACACAGTAATCAGAAGTAAAACCTAGAGCAAGTAACCCCAGGAAATCAATGCTGGGAATTAGTATTTTTCATTGTTGTTTGTGGCTTAAGGAATCTGTACCCAATTTCTAAGAACATTGTGTATAGAGGTAAATGGGGGGTGTGTGAAAAAAAGGCTTTTTGTTCTGGTTAAAGACTCTCTCTGCAGTCCATGCTTCCTTCCTTTGAGTCACCCTTTAAGAAACAAAACTGGAAGTTTCCCTCTTCATTCCCCAGCATGGCAGGATATGGCCGGGCACAGTACACTCCAAGCGGGACCTCACCCAGCCTGCCACTCATTCCATTTATAGTAACAATCAACTTCTCCTTTTATAGTTCATTTGTTAACCGAATGATGCAATTAGGGGAAGGTGATCTTTCCCTAGTACAATGCATGCTTGTACAAAAGACAAAGTGCTGGGAACTTAGAGATCTCCAGGTTCTCTGGGAAAAGATACTCACGCCTTTGGGTACACCTCAGCAAGCCAGCCTAACTACACAGTGAGAGGGGCAGCTGGGTACATGATGTTCCCGTGTAATGACCAAGGGGTCCTGAGCAGGGGCCTCTCAGGAATGGACTAATTAAAGATAAACTTGGCATTACTGTCTGCTTAGGGCTTTCTTGCCACAAATCCATACAAGTTAGAGATGGGTAGTGGTTGTGTATGGGAAGCCCTGGCCATGGATGGAAATGTTATGCTGCTGTGGCTTTGTGGAACAGCTAGTCACGCTCTAGAGTTTTCAGCATGGGGCAACAGCAGTTATCTCAAAGGCTAATGGAGGAATAGGAATAGGACTAATGCTGAATGGTACAGGGCCTGCTCTTCTGTGCTGAGAAATTACTCCTCTTCTCTCAGCTTCAGGGCCCTGCAGAGGAGAGATGGGGACGTTACCTTGTGGTTATAAAAGTGCCCATTGATGGAGAACCGGTGCCGTCGTATCTTCTGTGCTTCGCTGGGTGCCCGGGACTTGGGCCTCCTCTGGATTATACAGCTGGCATCGCTCTTGGTCCGCATAAGCTGTGGAACCTCCTCTTCCTCCTCCAGAGGTCCTGCAGAAAGGAACAGATGAGAAGGTGGAGGGGGGGCGGTGGGGACAGCAGGAGTCGTAGCTCCAGCAGTGGCACTGTTGGATTTTGAGGCTCCCTGGAGCCCAGTAGTCACAGTACACTATAGTACATGGTTCTGATAATGGTGATCTTGGCTTGGATGCTGCAACAGCACTGTGCCAGGGGCACAGTGCATCTCATAGTACCACTAAGGGATGTGATCACTCCAGGCCTGTCCTCTGAGCACTCACTTGGGGATAGGTCCTTCACTAGGTGTCAAGGAAAGAAGAAGAGCATATGGAGCCTATCTCCTGCTGTGCAGATGTTTAGCGAGTGTCTGTCATGAGACAGATGCCACTGCTGTGGTGATTCCACATGACGGTTCTTTAGAGACTGAGCACATCACCCAAGATGGGCTGGGGTCTTCTGGGCTTTGCTTACCTGAGCCATCTCTGGAAACCTCGGCCCTGTTTGCAGGCTGAGCACTGGGCTCTTCAGGAGGGACCTTGCTGTCCTGGGGTGAAGCTTCCTTTCTGAAAACAGAGAAGCACACCTACCCTGGTGGCTGTGACAGAAAAGCCCCATTGCTTTCACAGGCAGGACACATGTGAGGAGCCCGGAGGCTGGGTGTGGCAAACTGTATCAGGATAATAGAATGCTACCTACAGCACCTGTAGTAAAGCCGAGTAAACAACCACTACCCATCTCTAACTTGTATGAATTTGGGGCAAGAAAGCCCTAAGCAGACAGTAACTTCTAAGTAGGAAGGAGTGGGAGTCTGTTCCTTAGAATAAGTAGCAGTTCTGGGATGTATCACAGACATGTGCAAAGCCAGTGCCCATGCATTCCTGGGGCACAGGCTCAGCAGGTTAGTGCCTGCACAGCTGTGTACCAAAGAGCTTGCTGGGTTTGTTGAGGTGCTGTGAGTCTAAGGAATCAGGCAAGGTTAACCTTGGGGATCACACCTCCAGGCTTCTCGGCAGGATTGATTCCCATCACAAGCAGAGAAGACAGTAGTATCAGGATAGAGAAGGAAGGTACACAATGAGAGGTAGGTGGCATTCAGTACAGAGTGAAGGAGTGAAAAGGGAGTACCCTGAGGAACACAGGCTGTGGGTGAGAGGGCTGATAGGACTGCTTTTACCTTGACAGGGGCTGAGGTCAGGACAGGGGCATGAGTCACACTTGCAGCCTACCCAAGGGGTCTTTAGGTTCTAAGTCTGTGTGGCTCAAAATTTTGTACCAGTGACCAGGGACACCTGGGGATAGGAGGTAGTGTGCCAACAAGCTGCATGCTCCCAGAGTACCTAAGTACCCATTTAACGCTTTAATCTGCAAGTATTATCTTTTAAGATCTACCTATCTATCATCTATCTATCTATCTATCTATCTATCTATCTATCTATCTATCATCTATCTGTCTGTCTGTCTGTCTGTCTGTCTATCATCTGTCTGTCTGTCTGTCTACGTACCTACCTACCTACCTAATGTGCATGTGTATTTGGCTATCTGACTTTATGTGCACCACATGTTGCAGGAGCCCATGGAGGCCAGAAGAGGGCACTGGATCCCTTGGAAATGGAGTTACAGGCAGCTCTGAACCACCATATGCATGCTGGAAACTGAATCTCAGTCCTCTGCAAGAGCAGTAAATGCTGGAAACACTGGCCAATCTCTCCAACTCCTTCATATAGCACTTCTTAAAATAGTGTCTCAGTATGTAGCCGAGCCTGGATTCAAACTCAAAATCTTCCCACCTCAGTTTACTGCATGTTGTGATCTCAGGAACACCTACATCACCACACCCATCTGACCCACACATTTGACAGGGACAAAATTACGAACGTTTGCTTCTGAAGAAGAAGCAAAACTCAGACTAACTGCCTTTCTCCTGATGGTAAAGTAAATCTGATCTTAAATTCTGGTAAGTTTATACAAACAGAATCTGTCACTGATGTGAAAGAGTAAAGCAGGAAGGTACATTTGTGTGAACCCCTGACATTCCCTTCCAAGGAGATCCCAGTGGGCTGAGGACATAGCTCATGGGTTCAGTCCCCAGCACTATAAGACTCGTGTTGGGGGCAGGACTTTTCTTCTGGAGGAGGGAGAAGGTCATATAGTCATCACCAGGGATGGTACCCTATGATTGCATGTTGGGGTGGGTAAGGTTACAAAGGACTGAGGTAGCCACTGATATGAGAGGCGACTGATCTGTGCTCCTATTCCTGAGCCCCATACAGCAGTAGGGCATCTACCCCAAGGCTGAGGATACTCCATATATAACAGGGCGTATCACATGGAGCTCCTGATAACAGATGTTACAGAGGCCCCTGGCTCTGCCCCACCTGCCAGGCACTCACTGGAGGTAGCTGGGCTGCTCAGGCATCCATGAGGCAGATGGCAGGTGCACTCGCTCCCGATCATCCTGCATCTGGAGACGGATGGGTCGTCTGAGTCCCCAGGCAATGTTGAGGAGTCCTTCAATGATCAGGTCCCCTTCTTCCTGTGGGGCCAACACAGGTCAGCCTCTTCCAAAAACAGCAGCTGCCCCAAAGGTTGCTGTCATTCCTTCCCTGTGATGCCTCAGAAACAGGATGCTCAGTCCCCCCAAATAC
>CAJQZJ010032121.1:10194020-10237867 GCA_907164525.1 Lophiomys imhausi
CAGGGAAGAGCAAGCAGAATGTACATGCTTCAGTGCATAAGGGCAGGAACCTGCAGGAGGAAGCATGAGGTGTTCTTTCCGCTGCTAAGTCCAGGCCTAGCCAAGGGCAGAGCTGAAGCCAGCACGGAGCTGCTGAGTCAAGTGTCCCCCGGGACACTACAAGTGTCTGGCAGGCACGTCCACATTGCCGGGAGGAAGCATAGCAGAACATTGTATACACAATAAATACATAATAAATAAAATAATAAATAAATAAAATCTTTAAAAAAATGTTCAGTGAGGCTTCCTAATCTGTGGAACCTGAGACCTAAGTAAGGTCTGGAATTAGTTTTCTCTCTGCTACCGAGGGTCCATTGAAGAGCAAGGCACAGCAACAGAGGGCACATGGGTCTGAAGATTCACACACTTAACGAATGCTTAAACGCACAGTGCGGTGGATTGAAATGGGCACTGCGCTGCCCAGTGGATCTCTGAGATTCGCTCAGCCTGGAGAACAGTGAGCTTTCACCCACCTGGCAACAACCCACACTTTCCTCTCTTCCCTGCCATTCTTGATAGCCATCACTCTTCTTTCTGCTTCTATGAGCTTAATTTATTTTGGAATCCACAACACTTAAGTGAAATCATGCAGTCCCCTCGCCAAGTCTGTTTCTTGATTATCATCGTGGAAAGTCCCTGTGAGAGCAACGATGCCCTGAGAACGTCTGCATGCCCCAGCCATACTAAACAGAGTGGATCTCACGGTTGGTTAACAGTCATCTCTAGTTTCGAACAGCTCCCTGGCCACAGAGAGAACAATCCAAGGCCATCAAAAACACACACGGCTTTCTGATATGGCCTTGTAGTGCTTGCCTTAACAGTCAGGCAAAGGGCCGGAGAGACCGCCCAGCAGTTCAGAACACTTGCAGAGAAGTCAGGCTCGATTCCCGGCATCTGCATGTTGGCTCATGGCTCACAATCATCTGTAATCCCAGTTCCAGGGGATGTAAAACTCCCTCTTTTGACCTCTGTAGGCACTGGATGCATGCCGTACACATGCAGGGAAAACCACTCGTACACATAGGATAAAATAAATGAATATAAAAGATGCTTTAATAATCAGGAAAGTAAGAAAGCAACGATCAACAAGAGGCTCAGTGTGAAAGTCAGCTCCCATAAAGAAAAGGCTGGTGTCCATTTACCATCTTTAAATGTCTCTGGGAAGAATAAGAAAATACCTTAGCATTCTTCAAAAAGCTCAGCACACAACTCATTCATGGAGACCCATCATCCTCTAATCCTAGCAGAGGCTCAGGGCAGGGGGAGATGAACAGGCCATGACTTCAGTGAGTGATTCAAAATGAATGTAGAAGGAGCACTAAGGGGCTTGGGGGAGGGGTCACAGGAAAATGCATTGGGTCCTGGATGGTAGTTAATAGGAATGAGATTGGGTGAGGAGGTACCCCTAACATTAGGTCTAGCCTAGGCAAAGAGAGAGGCAAGAAAGCAACAGGACGGCAGCCTGCAGACTGCTAACAAGTGTAGTGAACGCTAGGGTTAGGGCAGGATAGTGAGAGGGGATAAGGCCTGGCCTTCAGAGATACTGGACAATGGAGGGAGGCAAGAGAAATCCAATGGGACTAGGAGGGTGGAGGGAAGGAGGTGCCCGGTGGTGGGTGGTGCAGAGACTGAAGCAACGCTGTCAGCTCTGGACTGAAGCACTAGTAGTGTTGGGATACCCTAGCCCAATAGGACTCAGCCTGGGTGGCCTTATACATGGGTGTCCTGTGCCCCCAATACACCCATTTATTGTGGTTTCATAATTCTGCTCAGCATGTTCTCATCCAACTGTCTGTGTGCTCGTGCGCATGTGTGCATGTTCGTGTGTATGCATGTGTGTGTTTCACAGTAGGTAGAGCCTTGCCAGTCTGCAGTGGTCTTTGATCAAATCAAAAGAAAGCTGAGGCCAGGGCAGAGTTGCTAGGGTACAGTACACAGGTGGGGACCTGGGTCTGCTTACTCTGTGATGCAGCCAGTCAAGAGATACCTGAACTCACACACTAGGCAGGCATTCTGGGTAGTTAACTCTTTCCTCTTTAGTTGAGCCTCTCAACTAATCAGCCAATTGCTGATAAGTTCTAAGAGAGAAACAGACAAAAGTCCTATGGAATCATAAAGGTGTAAGTTGGGAATTGCCACCTGCCTTAAGCATCTTCCAGTATTTCCAGTGTCCCTTGTCTTTACCCGTGGCATTAATGCTACACTTAGAATGCACAGACACGGGACCAGCAGCTCTCCTCCTTGCTGCAGGAGTCTAGGATCTGTCCAGCCCTCACACATCAGATCCGAGCAGTATTGTCTCCTTTGTAACTCCCCTTCCTCCCATTCCTGAGGGAAGGTGAACAGAGGCTCTGAGGCCTGAGAAACGCAACACTGGTTCCTTCCCAGGGTTGCCCACCTTGGTACTGCTGTGTTGGTGTCACCCCTGGAGTCCCGTGGTTCCTCACAGCCACTGTCATTAGTGTGAGCATGGCACCTGGCAGAAGCTATACTGCAGCTCCTTATTCGAACCTACTGTGCCCTGCCATTGCTTTGGTATCTTCTGGCCCATCTCACCTGGACCATGCACATTGGCTCCCATGTCCCCTGATTGTGCCCATCATCATGGGGCCTTTGCATGTACTGCCCTGTTGTTTTCAGATCTCTGTCGCCCTTAGAGAAGATATTTCTGACAGCCCTGCCTACAGCAGCAGCCTCTGACCCCATTCCATAGCCCTTCTGTACTTCTTGCAGCCAACATGAGTGCTGAGTCACTGCACCTGCCCACTGGTGACTTGATCATCCTTCTTACTGGGAAACACACTCCACGGGTGGTGGTTTGTCTACACTATTTTGCTACGCTATGAGCAGTCACTGGCATACATCTGGCAAACAATGAGTAAGCAAATTTCCCTTTGAAAGCATCCGATCTTAGACGTTGGGAGAGCAGGCTGCCCTGGTGCTTGTGGAAGGGAGTATCCCTCACTTTGCAGCAGGCCCAGGAAGACTCCAGGCTACAGAACCCCGCAAGGTTCATGTGTTATCAAGGTTGCAAGGGCAGGCCTGGGACTCAGCAAAATTTAGTACAAAGGCCAGTGTGTCACAGGATCACAGGTACAGTTGTGATACACAGAAAATATCAGACAGGGGCGGCAGGCCTTTGGGCTGCCTGTGAGGGTCCCGTGGTGCTCCTAGGCTCTCTCAGTACCCCTAAGCTGGCTTGGGTCTCTACCTGTAGTGCAGTGTCTAAGTCAAGGCATAGTGGCTGCCCCACACCTCACCTTGCAGCGTAAACATTACCCAACCTCCTACAGGCACATACACACAAACTCCAGGCTGGCAGCTGGGCCAAGCCCTGCCCTCCAGGCCGTTTTCTTCTGGGAACCTTCCTAAGCGCTGCTATTTTGAGCTTTCCTGACAGTGACTGATGGCTGGAGGAAACGTTTAAAAGCAGCAGTGTGCGTTAGGTCTGCCAGACAGCGCAGGGGAAGAAACCACAGCACTTCGTCCTGATTGTCTTCTTCCCAGAGACCAAGAGCTAGAGACCTGGCTGTGACTGCCCACCTCTGGACCAGACAATCTATACTCATCCAGACTCCCTGGCACTCTGTCTGCTGACCTACAGGTAAGAGGATCAATGGTCCTGTGGTTTGATGCTTTTACAACACAGGGGGCTAGTCTACTTCTGAGGGCCTTTCTCACCTCAAGCTTTTACAGCCTGGCTTCTGGATGGAGACCAGGGTGGGTACCACCAACAACTATGATATAAGGTGTTCATCCAAGGCCTTTGTGTTTACACAAGAGCTGTGATGTCAAAGCCCTGGTTCCATGCATTTCCCATAATGTCCCTACCAGTGGGCTGTTTATAATCCTGTTTTTCAGAAGGGTAATTAGAGGTTTGGAGAGGTGACATAGTGAAAAGTCTCCAGGTCACTAGGTGGCAGAGATGGGTTTAAAACCTCGGTGTTCTCTGACCCCACATTAGCACCCTCAGTTTTCTTACCTGTCCTTTGTTTTAGTTAATTAATTTTACTTTATATGTATGAATATTTTGCCTATACAAATGTATGTATACTACATATGTGCCAATCAGATCCCTTGGAGCTGGATTTACAGATGGGTTAAGCCACCATGTGTGTGCTAAGAATTGAACTCAGGTACTCTGCAAGGATAAGCACTCTTAACCACTGAGCCATCTCTCCAGCCCCAGTTATCTGGGTATTTTTAAACTACACTAACGATGAAGTCTTACTTAGATGTGGGTTTTGATGTTAGCAGGGAGGAAGAGCCAGGGGGCTGAGCCCTACTCAGACCTGCAGGTTTCTTATTGCTTTCTGGGTAACCGAACCTATGTAAGCTTCTACAATGAGGGGAAGAAGTAGGAGGTGTTAGGATGGCATGGTAAGCCCTCATCATTTATTTCTATCTTGGCCAACAGGTTGTTTCTGCTTTATTAGCAGGCAATGAGGTCCCGGCTTCTGCTGCCTGTGCCCCACTTGCCAACGATTCGGGAAACTTCAGAAGAGTTATCACATGGGGCACCTGGGCAGGAACCCCCAACCTCTCCCAGTCTGGATGACTATGTTAGGTCTATTTGTCAGCTGGCACAGCCCACCTCAGTGCTGGACAAGGTCACAGTCTGGAGTCGATCCAATAGACCCTCCTGTCTGGCCTGGACTCGAGAAAAGAGACCCCAGGCAGAGTCTGTAGGAGACAGCTCTCCTTGCATCAGCAGCCTACAGCCCACACTGCCCTCTCCTTGCACTGACAACCCTACGGACTGGCTCTTCGGGAAGTCCCAGGAACAGCAGACAGATAGACAAGACCTATCCAATGGAACTGGCTCTTCTGATCACTGGGGTGTGCACAAAGAGATGGACAAGGACACAGGGAGGCTCTGTGAGGCCAGGGTACCTGAGTGCTCTCTGGGAAGGAAATTAGGGCACAGGCACCAGACCTCCCACCTGAAAAGCTGGACTCCTAGAAGGCCATGCCAGGCCTTAGCCTCCGTCTCCAGCTCTCGCCCCAGCAGCATCCTCAGCTCTCTCTGTCTGCACCTCCCAGTGATCCACGAACTCTAACCCCACCCCAGAAAAAGACTATGAAGAGTGTGGTGGGTCCCTGTGGCCTCCCCAGCTTCTCTCTCCTGCGGTGGACATTTCCTGGCAGGTCTGCAGGGACTGGGCAATTCCTAGTGAGACCCATCCTCAAAAGTCTAGCTCCCCTAGTGCGAACTGACTGATACCCTCTCTTTGTGACTGGCTGGCTGATGTCCTTGAAGGAGTGACTAAGTATCTATATTCCTTGGTTTAATCATAGTTAAAATGAGCGTAAGTGGCCCGACCACCTCCTGGATTGCTCTAATGAGGAAATGTGGGCTGTACTCTGGGTGGCTGCCACAGTCTCACATGAAACCAAGGGCAAAAAGGGCCAAAGCGGTGGGGGGGGGTCCTCAGCTCCGTAAAGCAGTGGTTCTCAACCTTCCCAATGCTGTGATCCTTTAATACAGTTCTTCACATTATGTGATTTCCCCAACCATAAATTTTTTGTCACTGCTTCATAACTGTAATGTTGCTAGTGTTGTGAATCATAATATAAATATCTGTGCTTTCCAGTGGTTTTAGGTGACCCCTGTGAAAGGGTCATTCAACCCCCAAAGGGGTCTCAACCCAGAGGCTGAAAACCACTATCATAAAGGCTTCCAAGTGAGGGCCAGGCCTTCATCCTCCACCTTGAGACACATATTTACTGAGGCCCAACAACAAGAACAAGGTCTCAGCAGATGTACCACTGTGTTTCATAGGGACTGTCACCTAGGCATGGGAGCAACTTTCTGTCTTGGGTTCAAGGTCCACATCTCATTTTGTTACCAGAGAGTTCCCATGCTCAGGGCAAAACCAGAATACAGCACTCAGCCTGCAGGCTGCCACATACCTGGATCTGGTGGCCAGGTCTCTACTTGTCCTTGGGTGTATCCACCATCTTCGCCTGGGCCCTTGTTATAGGAAGGGGCTCCAGCAGGAAGTTGTTCAACCACCTTGTTCTAGCTAAATCTGGATGTCATAAGGCTTTGGAAATCCAGGTCAGCACTGGGCCCCCAGAGCCTAGAGAATGACAACTCCTGGAGGAATCTACCAAGCAAGAGGGTGAGATGGGGAAAGAGGGTGATGGGAGGGTTTCCTTTCTCAGATGGGCAGTTGTGGTCTCAGAGAGCAGAAAAGAATGAGGACCAAGGCCCAGCACCTACTCCCTTGTATGTGCTGGAGCCAGCTAGCTAATCACACTCAGGACGGAAGAGTCCAGGAAAGAAGAGAGAGGGGGAGTTGGGGCTGCATCTGGGTTTGCTTGGTACACTGCTGAACTGTTCTTTTTTGCGTGTGTGTGTGTGTGTGTGTGTGTGTGTGCATGTGTGTGCAACTTTAATCACTTTGCTATCCTTGGCATGTATTTTCTATGAAGCAGAATGTAAACCACACACCAAAAAGAAGATGTTTCAGACAAGTGATTTGTTCACTTTTCTTATTTGCGAAATGCAAGACACCAACATAATCCTTCATCATTAACAGGATTGGGAAAGGTGGATAAATGGGCATGGGTAGAGATGTAGTCTTCATCTTTCACAGCTTTCTGTGTCTTCTCAGTAGCCTCAAACTGACTTCCATAAAGGCCAGCCTTTAGGTAAAGTGTCCCCATGTGTGATAGGAAGACCTGCCTACTGCAGAGTGGATACCTGGCTGGAGACTAGATCGGCAGGCTCTGCTTCACCAAGCCTCTTCATGTCCCCTTCTGCAAAGCAATATGAAAACTGGACCAGGTCTACCTAGCAGTTGTCATTGTATCAGTGAATAGTCCCCCGGCTCATAAGTCACGCTGGTGTACAGAGAGTCAGGGAACTTGCTCAAATATTCCCTGATGTGAAAGATGCTAATTGGCAACTTGAGAAGGTGCCCTGACTCTACCCTATACCACCGCACCCCACCCCCCACACAAGTTGAGCCCACTAAAGATCTGGGGAAGGCAGTGCCCGCAAGCTGCTGAGGACAGGGCAGTCTACTAAATACACTTTGCAGCTCCCAGGCCGCAGATGTGTAGAGGGGTCATTACTCACTCCAGGGTTCTTCCAGGCCCAAGAGAGGGAGCAATCCAACCCTCTAGAGAAGGATCAGCGTGTACAGGGGGTGCTTGCTCTTTAAGTATCACACTGTAGATCTAGAACTGAGTAGAACTAGATGCAGTATAGCACATGGCCACCAGGGGGAGACTATGAACCAATAAAGTTTTAGCAGGGCTGGTTGGGAAAACCTGATCAGAAAGCCTGAGTGGGGTTAGTAAGTCTTGGCTCATACTGATAGGTTTATATATCAGCATTTCCAGAAAACCGCCAACTTCAAAGGGTACTGATTGTCTTAGCAGTTACACTTTTCATTGTGACAGAGGCAAAATTATCCCAAAGGCAAGTTTTACTGTAAAGGGGGCTGGCACACCATGTTCCAGAGAGGGAAACCATTTGCCCCAGCTCTTAGCAACTGGGAGAAAGGTCATTGGAAAACAGCATGGCTCCATCCACAGACATACATAATCTGTCTGTAGACATCCCACCTGACTGTGAGGGAGTTTGCCCCCAACTGTATGTCCAGGCTGTAAGGCTCAAGACAACAGGACAGTCTCTTCCAGGGCACTTCCAAGTGGGAAGTGCTTCAGCAACTTGAAGGAAACTTATAGCCTAGGGATTAAAAGTAACAAACTGCCTTGTGTCTGAGACCTCTTCAGTGGTACCTAATTCAGGCCTCCAACGAATTCTAAAGTGTAGTGCCAGAAATGGCACTTCTATCCTTAATACTCAACCTTTGGAGCTATGCCAGCCTGCTTCCTTTACTCTGGAGTCCTGTGAATAGAACTGTCTCCTCCAAGAAGGAGGAGAGGCTAAAGAAATTCTAGAAGTAAACAAGCTGTGTGTGTCTGGGAAATTCAAGATTCACCAGGGTTCTCCCCAGGGTGATAGATGCAGTAAACAGCTGCTGGGGGTGGTGGGGGTGGGGGCGGGGGCGGGAGAAACTAACTAGCCAGATGTGGAGAGATGAATTTTCCTACCTATAAGTTATATAGAGTTCCTAAGGGTACAGCTTTCAGGAGTGGCCACTCATGCTGGAATGGGCTTTTAATTAATCAGCTGCTTTTGAGTCACTTCTGCCCTTGTAAGTAACCTCTCACCCACACTCCTGTTAGAATCTCCCAGATTCAGTAAGCTGGACTTTGGTGCAGTCTTTACTTTGGTCTGAAATGGGTTCCTTTTCTGGGGTGAGTAGCCATGTGTATCTGCTGTCTCCCCAGGAGAAGTTGTTCAAACAGTACAACTAGAGATTTAACTTCTAAGATCCTCAATGTCTTTGCAGGAAAAGGCCCATGGTAATAATTAGAGGAGAGGCAAAGTGGTTGGTGTACCGGATTTCCCCTGGGAACTGTAACTTCCTCCATCTGCCTGCCCTGTGACAGATGGCCAAGGACAGGCCATTCTGGGATTTTCCTATAGTAAGTTCCTGGGACATGGGATCCTGTCTACCAGAACTCTGAGATTCTGGGTCTGCAGCTTGCCTCTATGGGGAATATTACTTTGAAAAAGCATACACTTTCTCAGACTGGCTACTCTCTGAGTCTGTTAATACTGTAGAAGTTTCCTGAAAGGTATGTCCTGGTTTCCCAGAGATCAGGTCAGTTTGCTCCATGGGTTTAGAATTAGAAGACCCCCACTGTGGTTAGCGCTCTGCCAGGAGAGTCTGCCCAGAATGAGTTTTGCCAGCTGCAAAGTTCACTGATTTCCCATCTGGATGGTCCCTCACAAAAACTCATAGCATGCTCAGGGCTATCTCCTTTATCCCACACAGCTCCTCCCACAGAAAATATTGCCCTGGGGAATCCCAAGAGCCAAGATCAGGGTCTTGCCATGGAGCTCAGGCTGTCTTGAAGCTTACTAGGTAACACAGGCTGGTTATGAACTCATTACAATCCTCCTGAGTCAGCTTCTGAGTACCAGGATTAGAGGAGCATATTAATTGTTCCCAAACTTGACCTTCTATCATAATGCCCTGAAGAGTGTTACAACACTGATGGCGGAAAGGAAAGTTTTTGTTCCATGTGCTCACGTGTATGTGTGTGTGTGTGTACATGCACATATGTAAGATTTCCATTTCCAGTCAGTTCCCTAATGACACTGAAAATATTGACACAAAAGCCATAGCAGAGAATGGCCTCAGCCTTAGCAACATCAGTCCCCGAAAAACCCAAGTTTGAGGAAGGGAAACCCAGCCAAGACCTGCCCACCATGCCCTGGGCCTGGGCCAGGAATCTGAGGTGGGTACAAATTCATCACTTTATAACAGGTCAAAGACCAAAGCCTCTCTAATCGCACTTACCTGTCCCCTTCCTTGTTGCCCATCACCCTGGAGCTCATAACTCAGGGTTCTTTCCTCAACCTGAATGGCCTAGTTCTACATCGGCCAGCTGTGTGCAAAGCCTGGCCTGGCATATGCAGAAGCAACTGGGGTCCAGGCCTCGCACCCAGAAATTCACGACTTGGGTGAGAAAAGGGCCAGTGGAACCTAAGATGGCAGGGTTATAGGACCAGGTAAGAGCTCTAAGAGGCTGTGTGAAGCTGGGAGGGCTAAGGCAGCACTGGAGGGAGACATAGCTGCTCAGAGGGAAGAACTTGAGAAAGTACCACAAAGTACCAAAAGAAGGAGACAGAGAGGGGAACAAGGGACCATCACTGGTGCCAAAGCCCAAAGCTGAGGAGGCAGGAGGGCACAGCAAGAAAGGGCAGAGCACAGGGCTTTTGTTGGAGATGGCATAGGTGGCCCACCCTGCCTGGACTAGGAACCTGCAGCCTCTCCCACTCTGTATGAGTGGAGGTACAAACACTGCTGTCCTGGCCCATGACCTGCCATGGTGCCTGCTTGACACTGTTTGGCTGGCTCTGGTCTAATATCACAAAAGGCTGTGGGCTGATGAATAAGCAACACGAGGTGGGTTCAGGGACCCAGCAGCCACCGCACAGCAGGGCCCTATTTGAGTTTCTACTGGCCTTTTTCAGACACTGCGAGATGACACACACCCAGCACCCAAGCAGATCTCAACCATGGAAATACCCCAAATAAAACCTCACACTATGAGCCTTCTCATTAGACGGTGAAATGTACAGAATTACACACAACTGGGAGTACAAAGCTACAACTAAAGTACCCTTGTGAGGCTATGGGTGGTGGAAGCCCAGGTCTGGCTTGATATGCCCTCAAAGAGATCCCAGCCTGAATCCCGCTAGACACTCCCCAGAGTGTTTCAAAGTTTAAGAAACCCCTCATGACATTGCAGACTCTTTTGAAAAATCAGTCTGTCAGAAAGATGCAGATGGCATCTACTCGCTTATGTGGATTTTAGCCATATAGTACAGGATAACTATCCTACAACCAACACATCAAAAGGATCAGGAACATAGACTTTGTTACTTATTAATGGAACAATTTGACCTAGGGGTGCTACCATGTAGGCCCCAGTGCAAGAGGAAACTCTTAGTCCTCATATGACTGTTGAACTGAGAGGGGCTGATATGTAGGGACACTCCACATAGGAGGAGTGGGATGGGTGGGAGGGTGGAACCAGGAGGGATGGAAAGAGGGCACTATGATGGAGATATAACTTGAAGAAATAAATAAAGAAAGAAAAAGATTAATATCAAAAAAAGAAAGAAAGAAAGATCAGTCTGTACGAAGGCCACATTCCTGCATTGCAACCTTGAGTTGCTACTGATAGATGGCTGTCAGTTTTAAGTAGGACCCAAGTCCCCATATGTCCCTTGTGATATGAGCTTATACCCCAAGATTAGTCAAGACACCACTTCTCAGGTGAGGGTGTCACAGTCAGAGGGAGCAGGTGAGAAGGTCCGGGATGCCTGGCTGGTCTGGTGAGCTGAAAACAAGCAGGTAAAACTAGTGTGGCATATTCACTGAGTTATGTGTCAAGAGTGCTGCCTTCCCAGTGTGGCATCAGTGGGAGCTGGTACACTGCTGTGTGTCAAGAGTGAGAAGAGCACAGAGGGACCAGATTCCCTTCGCCCTCCCACCGAGGAGCATGATGGGTAGAGGGAAGAAGGGGCTAGGTGGGCTCGCAGACTTCACGCCCACAAGTGCAATACTGCATAGCGATACAGGCAATTTTGCTAGGAGCCTCACAGGGACAACTCAGACAACCCTGCCTGCTGGTATCCTGGCCCCTGGCAAGGAAGTTTGACTAGAGCCAAACCGGCACGCATGGAGAGTTGGACTAGGCTGCATAACTACCCTGGGAACAACAGATGCAAAACTCAGCGGTATCCGTCTCACCTCCCGGTGTCTTAGCTGGAAGCTCCGGCCCTCATGGTAGCAGTTGTAGGTTTTGAGCAGGCTTAAGAGTTCTGACCTAGAAAGACACAGACACACATATGTACCCTTGGCAAGTGGAGGGGCCTCGGGCAAGGCATTGGTACCGCTGACCTCACTTTCTTCATCCGTAAAATATAGTAGCCTACCTTTTGGCCAACCACATCTAATAAACCAAGAGACCTGATTGTCTCTTCATGAAATTTGCTCTTTCACCTTCAGCAGCTTCTGTACCTGGGCCCTTGTATGAACTGGAGGAGGAAGACAGGTGAGGTGAAGGAGCTGAGAATAAGCAAACTTCCTGGGCAGGTTCCTACCCCACAGGCAGCACCTAGGGTATGCATGCATGCTCACTACTGCTACAAGCAGTCCTAACAGCCTCCCTGTGCTCCCCTCTGACCTGTTGCCTCCGAAGGCTTCAGTGGCTTGGACTACCCGCTGCTGTAGGGCCACAAGGGAGATGGGGGCCACCTCCTCCCTGTCTTGGCTGTCTCAAGGCATAGTCCTGGGATGAGGGTGATAGGGCCCAAGCAGGCCACTCTGCCCAAACACTTTCTCCTGGCACACTGGGAAGCCATAGTGCCCAAGGGGATGGATGGTCAGGACAATGGAAATCAGCACAGCATTGCTCCAGACTAGGGGGTTATAGGGCACTAAACACGCAGGTGATTTTTTTTTTTCAACCTCCCAGCAGGTTGAAAGGGAAAAAAGGCAGGTTAAACCAACAAGGCACACTTACTGAACTGAGCATCCAGAGTGCTTGTCTGTCAACATGAATCAGAGATGTGTGTGTGTGAAGTGTTTATTGACTAGAGTATGCTCTATCTTCCTGGCCATGGTCCCCTGCTGGACCCTGGGTCTCTATAGTCCACCTCACCCACACAGAGAACAACAAGAGGACAGTGACATCCTGGTTCAGGCAGGTGTATGTCCTGTGTTTGATGTGGAGACGTTGGGAACCAACGTGGACAACAGTGTGCAACTTAGTGACAGTAGCCAGTGAGGATTTCCATGTTGCATTTGTCCTGTGCCCACACATATTTAAAAGCTGGACATAACATTATTGGAAAATACACAAGTATGTGAAATTAACTGTGCTCAATTTTAGAAAGTATTCATGCTCAGGACTCAAAATGCAATATAAAATGGGGGAAAAAAAAAACCTTAAAAAATAAAAATATGCTTCTCAGGGTGGCAAGATGGCTCAGCAGGTAAAGGTGCTTACTGCTGAGCCTGGTGATCTGATTTTTATCCCTGAGACCCTCATGGTGGAAGAGGGATTCCCAAAAGTTGTCTTTTGACCTCCACATAGTTGCTGTGGCAGGCACTCTACGCCACACACACACACACACACACACACACACACACACACACACTGAGTAAATGTAACAAAAGAGGCTTTTCTTTACTTCAGAGAAAATATTCCAAGTAGTTTTTATGAGATAGAGTAAATAAAAAAAGGCAAAGTTAAAATATATCAATAAGGTACACTTTTTCATTAAAACCCACAACTGGATTTTTAAACTGTTTTATACAAGAAGGGTGTTTATATAATTCTAGTCTTTAAACAAATTAAGTACTGTCACTACAGATCTGCATGGGCACCCTACTTCTTTCTCAAACCCATATCCTGAATAATACCTTGACCTTGAAAGAGGGGCAGGCCTCCAACCAAGGGACCCACCACTGTCCCCAGGGCACAGTGCCACATCTGAAAAGTTCTAACACCCACATCCTGGCTTCCATGCAGAGAAAGGCCACAGGTCGTTGCAGAGCACCCCCACCCGCCCCCACACACACACACACTGACACTGTACGCTCAAACTTACTTCAAAATGGACTTGCTGTCGCTGATGGGCACATGGGAGTTGGAAGAGCTATCTTCCTTCATCTTCAACTCTTGTCTTCAGACCCAGAAGTCACCTGTCAGAAAGACGATGAAGGGTGTTGTCTTAGTTAGAATCACTCTTACTTTGAATAAGCATCATAACCAACACAACTTGGGAAGGAAAGGACTTATTCGGCTTATATTTCCATATCACTGTTCATCATCAAAGGAAGTCAGGGCAGGAACCTGGAGGCAAGAGCCGATGAAGAGGCCATGGAACGGTACTGCTTCCTGGCTTGTTCATCAATCATGGTTTGCTCAGGTTTTCCTTCTTATAGCATCCCTGGGACCGCCAGCCCAGGGATGGCCCCGCCCACAAAGAGCTGGGCCCTCCCCCATGAACCACTAATTAAGAAATGGCTTACAGCTGGATGTTATGGAGGCATTTTTCTCAATTAAGGTTTCCTCCTTTTAGATAAGTCTCACTTGTGTCAAGCTGACATAAAACTAGCCAGGACAGGTGTGCTGATGTGGGAGCCAGTAGGAGCCTCATCCAGTGTTATCAGCACACCACAGCCCTGGCAGGAGAACATTTATCCACTCTAGTGTCGTACTTGTCTAAGCACAGGGTGGTTAAAGTTGGAACATGAGGAACAAGCCTGCCTGCCCCTCTGGAAAGTTCTACAGTTCTATGGGCTCTCCAAGACTCTGGATAAGTTTCCTAAACATTTTAAGCCACTTTTAAAACACTCGTTTCTCTTGGGTAAACATTCTAGAGGATGGCTTCTTCTTAGTTTTTCTTTTCTTTTTTTTTTTTTTTTTGGTTTTTCGAGACA
Organism: Lophiomys imhausi; assembly: GCA_907164525.1. Lineage (NCBI taxonomy): Eukaryota > Metazoa > Chordata > Mammalia > Rodentia > Muridae > Lophiomys > Lophiomys imhausi. The sequence goes on from CAJQZJ010032121.1 coordinate 10,208,111, forward strand.
GAGTTTCTCTGTATAACAGCTCTGGCTGTCCTGGACTCACTTTGTAGACCAGGCTGGCCTCAAACTCACAGAGATCCACCTGCCTCTGCCTCCCAAGTGCTGGGATTAAAGGCGTGTGCCACCACTGCCCGGCTCTTCTTAGCTTTTCTAAGTGTTCCTAAGCTACCTTGGTCCTCTCTTCCCTTCTCCACTGAGCTGGGGTAGGGATACCATCAATAACTTTGGAGTCTACTCCCTTGGGCCAGCTCTCCCGGAGGGGAATCATCTGTACCACACTTACTCCTTCTGGACATCAGAACAGTACTATGAATCACATCTAGACTTACAATAACAGTATGAAGCACCAACCAATGTTCTCACTTCATGGGTGAGAAAACAGGACAGAGGTGAAGGCAGAAATCAACCAATGAACAACAGCAGGGCACTCTTCAGACACAAGAGTCTGTCTGGGTGCCTGATTCTGGCCTCTTAACTTCACTGCTCTTCATGCAATCTCAGCAAGTTCTTAACCCTAAAAGCCATGTGGAGCTGTGTCCAGCCTCCTGGTTCTGTGGTCAACTGCCATTTGAAGCTCAGCTTAGTTATGACCTTGACTGGATGTGGCCACAACTTGCAGAGTTTTAGACAAACAAACAAACAAAAAAACCTCACATGGATTCTTCTTCTGCCAGAACATTCATGGACATAAGACTCATTTTTCCAAGAGTCTAGCAACATATCACGTCACTATTCTTTTTTTCTATTCTTCTTTTCAGTTTTTCGAGACAGGGTTCCTTTGTGTAGCCCTGGCTGTCCTGGAACTCTTTCTGTAGACCTGGCTGGCCTCGAACCCAGAGATCCGCCTGCCTCTGCCTCCTGAGTGCTGGGATTAAAGGTGTGCGCCACCATGTCCAGCCCCCTACATCACTATTTCTTAATGGGTGAAGAATTTTCTGCTTTCACTTCTCCTTAGAGTGTCTGACTAGACAGCATGACTGTCTTTGGGGTATTTAATAAGTACATTATTAACTCAAATAAGTAAAACAAGGGTTCGTTACACTCAAGCACTAACACTCCGACAGTCAGTCTAGTGACAGAGGTAGCTGCATAAGTGACTCTTAACAGGCCCTTAATTCATAGAGTGTGCACATGAGGGATGCTTCACGCTTAGGCAGGAAGAAGTCGGATGGTGAGATTTCATCATGCTCCTCAGAATGGCATTCAGTTTAAAACTTACCAGCTGTTCACTTCTAGAATTTTCCACTTAGTAGTTTGAGACCAAGGGTTGTCCCTGGTTATAGAATGTAGAGATAGGCTAGAGTTATGGCTTCCTGGCTGAGGACTCTCCCTGAGGGTCCTTCCTATGTGCTGGGCAGTAAGACAAAGCCTAGCACACTTTCAGTAGTGATGTAAGCTCTATTCTTCATCCCCATGACCAGGATAGTGTGTTTCTCCTCTCTCCTTGCCTGATACCCACAAGGTGGACTTTTGATGACAGAAGCAGGAGAATTACTGTTGGTCAGGAGAAACGTAGGGTCGTAGGGGAGATGGGCTTAACGGGAACCTTAGAACTAGCTCTGCCCAGTCTACCATGAGATCAGTCAAGAAACCAGGCCCTTGGCAGGGCAGGCTTTGACCTACATCGTGACACAGCACTGCCCCAACTGTGGTCAGAGCTGGGGATGCCTTGTGTATTCCCATTGGCCCAGCAACAGGGGTTTCAAAATGGGGCTAGGTTCCCCCTACTTGGCTTGTGGAAAGTATGGATGTACTCCTTGTCTGGGTAGTTCCTCAGACACTTTTGAGTAGAAGTGTTACGTCCTGGGGAATTCCCTGTGTTGGCATTTCTGGGTGGACACTGGCTCCATGGACACGTGAATAACATTTAGGTTTTAAGAAAGCCCATTACAGGAAGAACAGAGTTTACTCAGAAATGAAGGGAAGGGGTTTTCCCTTGCTTTCCTCGGCATCTTCACCCAGTGTCTGCCCACGTCCTGCCTGAAGTCCCAGCTTTGCCCACTTCACACAGCCCTGGAGGTCTTGAAGCTCTCTGGCCAGAGTGGGTCAGAGCTTCTGACCTGGGGCCTCTTCAATATTTATAATCCTGCTTGATTAAGTGACGATCCCAGGTGCTCCAGTGCACAGTGGGGTGGTCATCAGATCTTTCTGCCTCACCACTTGTCTTTGGTACCAAGAATAGCTCAGCACATCCTGGGATGATGAAGTGAGCACAAGATTCATAAGCTCCTCCACAAGTCTGTTCTCTCAGAGTTATACATACAGCAGTAATAAAAAAAAATGTGAATCAGACTCCTTCCTGTAATCTCAAGAAGAGACAGGAGGATCACTGCAAATTGACGTTCATCTTGGGCTCCAGAGTGAGATTATGTCTCAGAAAGAAAAACAAAAATGTAACTGTGTCCAGGGGATTAAAGGGATAGTTTAGTTAAAGGATAGTTTAGTTAAGGGACAGTTGCTACAAACCCCACAGGGAATTGGGGACACACTTCTTTTTTCAAAGTACAGATTTTCTGGGGTAACTCATAGGAAACCAGAAATCTGAGTTTTTATGAGTTTGTGTACCACCACTTAAAGTGGAATGATTTGGGCAGAAACACTTGCTGCCAGTGAATAATTGTATAAAATGATTATCAATCAGCGATATCTTAGAAAACTTGGAATAACTCTACCTCAAGACCCAGCCATACCACTCCTGGGTATACAGCCAAACAATTCCTCATCTATCCACAAGGACATCTCCTCAACTATGTCCATACCAGCCTTATTTGTAATAGCTAGAAACTGGAAACCACCCAGATGTCCCTCAACCGAAGAATGGATTAAAAAACTGTGGCACATCTACACAATGGAATATTACTCAGCTATCAGAAACAAGGAAATCATGCAATTTGCAGCCAAATGGATGGAACTAGAAAAGCTCATCCTGAGTGAGCTAATCCAGACCCAGAAAGATACACATGGCATCTATTCACTTATAACTGGATTTTAGCCATATAGTACAGGATAACTATTCTATAACCAACAGACTGAAAGGAACAGGAACATAGACTTTGTTACTTGCTAGTGGGATACTTTGCCCTAGTGGAGCTGCCATGCAGGCCCCAGTGCAAAAGGAAGCTCTTAGCCCTCATATGACTGCTGAACTGAAGGGGGTTGATATGTAGGGCACCCCACACTGGAGGAGTAGGATAGGTGGGAGAGGGGGGAGAGGGGAGGGAGAGAGGGTGGGCCCAAGAGAAGTGGAGGGAGGGGACTGAGATGGAGATGTAAATTGAAGTAATAAATAAACAGTAAAAAAAAAAAGATTATCAATCTTTCCCAGCTCCCCAAACTTGGGCCATGTTACCACTTCTGGTCTTTCTACTACAAAGGGACATGTGCAGATCTCCTTTCTGATGGCACATTACTTTTTAATTTCCTAACACCTATCCACAGCCTCTCCAACACGAGTACACACAGTAGAAATTAGAAGTGAGGCTCTATATATCAGAGCAAATGTGCAGTATTTGTCTCATCAAGCCTGGTTTGCCTTGCTTAATGTAATATTTTCCAGTTTTACCTATTTTCACAGGAATTCCTACATATTTTGGGTTTAGAGGCTATCATGAGTGGTACTCTTCCCTCTGATTTCTTCCTTGGAAAGACTGCTATGGCTATTTAGAAAAACTACTGATGTTTTGATGCCAACTTTTCATCCTGTTACTTTGCTGAGAGTGTTTACAGGTTCTGAAAGTTTTCTGGAGAGTGTTTGGGGGTCTTTTAAGGACAGGATCATGCCATCTGCAAATGGGAATGAATTGGCTTCTTCCTTTCCAATTCGTATATGTTTTCTTTCTCTTTTTTTATTGTTCCCACTAAGACTCCAAGCACTATATTTTGAGTAAGAGAGAAGAAATTTGGCACCTTTGTCTTGTTTCAGATTTTACAGGAAATGCTCTCAATTCCCCCCCACTCCCATTTAGTACAAGGTTGGTTATAGGTTGGCCATCAAGGATTGACCAGCTTATTATTCACTATTATTTCACAACAATTAATGTTGTGAGAATGAGTGTATTATGAAAAGCAATGAGTACATTCAACACAATCCTCCCTCAAATCTCAATGACATTCTTCACAAAACTCGAAAAGAACAATTCTAACATTGATATAGACCCAAAGAGTCAATGCGATCCTTAGCAGAATGGACAAATCTGGAGGTATAACTCACAGAATCTCATTATATCAAACAGCCATTGTAACAAGAATAGCAGACCAGATAGATGTTAGATCAGTGAGTGGGATACATGACTGAGAAATGAAACACACAGCTGTAGTGAGCAAACGCTGACAAAGGTGTCTGTCAAAACCATGCGTTGCAGAAAGGCAGCCTACCTAACAAATGTGGTGGGAAAACTAAATTTTCATTTGTAGAAGAATAAAACTAGGCCTTACTGCGAGTCTGAATATTTGAAACTGCTAGGACAAAATCAAAACAAAACAAAAAACAACCAACCAACCAAACAAACAAACAAACACCCCAAACAGGTAAAACACCACTTCAAGTCCCAGGCTTGAGCAAGGACTTCTTGAAAAGGAGTCCCACGGCTTAAAATAATCCCAAGAACTGACTGATGATGTTACCCGAAAAAGGGACAAATAGTAGAGTGAAGGAAACTAGACAGTGTGGGAAAATCTTTGCCAAGCACACATCAGACTGATACTAGAATACATTAAGAACCAAAAAAAAAAAAATCTCTGAAATCCATAAATGGGATAATGAACCAGACAGACACTTAAAATAAGAAATATAAATGGCCAATAAATACTTCTTGAAAAAACAGTCAACATCCTTGACCATTGGAAAAATGAAAATTAAAACTGCTTTTAGGGTCCATCTCACCCCAGTGAGAATTCCTGTCATCAAGAAAACAATACTGGCAAGAATGTGGAGGTAAGGGGCCTCTTAGTCTCCACTGGTGGGGATGTAAATTTGTGCATTCACAATGGAAATCAATATGGAGACCCAGCTAGGACACTTCTATGTATAGGCCCAAAGGATTCTAAGTCATCATATTCATGAAACATAGTCATTTTTTTGTTGTTGTTGGAGTTAAGAAAAAGAAGCAGTTCCTTTCTATTGCTATGGACACAGTAGCACATGCAATGGAATTTTATTCAGGTGTAAGAAAAAGATAAATCATGGCATGTGCAAGAAAATGGCTGGAACTGGAGATTAATTATGTAAAACAAACGAAGCCAGAGTCAGAAAGACAGTTATCTCAGATTCTCTCACATATGGAATCTAGATTTAAAATTGTGAACTCCAGTCCCCTGGAAGAGCGATATACACTCTTAACCACTGAGCAATCTTTCCAGGCCCCATAAGATTCTTTTTTTTTTTTTTTTTTTGGTTTTTCGAGACAGGGTTTCTCTGTGTAGCCCTGGCTGTCCTGGACTCACTTTGTAGACCAGGCTGGCCTCGAACTCCCAAAGATCCGCCTGCCTCTGCCTCCCAAGTGCTGGGATTAAAGGCGTGCGCCACCACTGCCCGGCTAAGATTCTTTTTTAAAAGAAAAATAACAGTGCCTGTCTATTGCCATAGTTAGCTGGGAAATCATATGTTCTAACAATGCAGCCACTATGTGGTCAGCCTAGGTCCCAGAGGGATTCTGTGGATCAGAATCCTTGACCCATCCACAGTGGATTTGCATTTGGAAGGAGAAACAGTCTCTGCTGGCCTAAGACACTGGTGTTCCAAGCATTTCTTAGTGAAGCATAATCTATTCCAGACTGACTAACATCACAAAGCGTTCCATTAAAATAGCATACAGTTAAATATATTTAAATTAGAAGAGCTCCCAGCACTCAGGAGGCAGAGGGCGATGGATCTCTATTAGTTTGATGCCAGGCTGGTCACAATGAAGTCCAGGCAGTCAAGGCTACATAGTGAACAAGGGGGGAAGGGGAGGGGAGGAGAAGGGAGGGAAGGGAAGAAGACAAAACTAAACAGAGCACATACTTGCAAGACAGTTAGGTGTGGGACTAGTTTGTGGTTTCAGACTCATAGCCGGGCTTAGTTTACAGTATCTTTAGTCTCCCTCAGAATGAGAACACTCCCTTTCTTTTACTATGCAGCAGGAGTATTTGCAGGTGGAATTTCCTTTAAGTACAGCAATGTTTACTTATTAACAGAAAGGCCTTCCCAAGGGGCTCTGGACTGGGAGCTACTAAGACCTGGGTAGCCACAGACACATGCCTTGTCTTTTGAGCCTTGATTTTTTTTTCCATCTGTGCAATAAAAATATTGCCCTCCAATGGCTTTGACATTTCCTCAACTGCAGAACTCTTAATTCAGATGGGAAATGTATGCAGGTAAAATTTAAGGGGACTGCTTTGGTTGACAGTAAGGCAGTTGGCAGAGAGCCTGTCCACTACAGCACCAATGATGGTTTGGTGGAACCCTGCCTTCCCTTGTTTTCTCTCAGCAGGTCCCTGAGGACACAACCCAGTATGCAGAGTGTCTCTGGTTGTAGTGAGGTAGTATCAGATACTCAGAGGAGACAAGATGGAAGCAGGGAAGGCCCTGATTTCTTACAGGGTAAACAGAGAGGCTTGACAGGGAAGGAGTATGGCATACCATCCAAGGGAGGCACTAATCATGATGCAGTAGGGGTGGGGGAGTGGGGTGAGGAGGAACCATTTCAACAAAACAAGCTCTTTGAACTATAGATAGGCTATAGGTCTCATGTGGGGAGGAGCCTCGGGTCCCTAGAAAAACAACTTCTGTACTAACTACAGCCACAGTTCAGAAGTTGCCCACTTCGGCTACATGGCTGTCAATGAATCACTTGGTTTCCCTGGCTGTCATATACTTCCTGGTGGCAGCACTTAGTCTATCCCCACTGAGCTGCAGAGTCTGAGCTTCTGGATGTCGCACAGGCGACCCCCCCCCATTTGTTTAACCAGCCTTGCAGAAATGAAGATAATCTAGAGAGACTAGATTTGTGTCATTCAATTTGACTATAGGACTACTGAAACAGTGAACCCCAAATAAATGGGAATTCCCCCAGAAATCTCATGCTGGGAGAAGGAAAATGCACCAACCAAAGGGGAACTTGTCTCTTGGAAAGAGATTTCACAGAATAACCAGTTACGCAGTCTTACAGGACCAGAATGAAGCCCACACAAGGGTGGATCAAAGGTGGGCAGGGCCACACCTTGACCAGCACTGACCCTCTTATCAAAGTTCCCCTGCACTTCAGGGTCCTGGAAGTAAAGTGGACTTGTGGGGTTCACTGGCTTTCTTTGTCCCTCTCCACAATGTAGCAACATTGAATGAATCTTCCTTTTTTCTGTTTTCCACTTTCTTTTTTTGTGACAAGATTTCTCTGTGTAGCCGTGGCTTTCCTAGAACTCACTTTTTGTAGACCAGTCTGGCCTCAAACTCACAGAGCTCTACCTGCCTCTGCCTCCTGAGTACTGGGATTAAAGGTGTGCGCCACCACACCTGACTTCTGTTTTCCACTTTCAGTTTGGCTCTTGGAATTCTCCTTCTGAAGATGAGTGGCCAGACCTGAGTTCGGGCAAAGCTTGTGACTACAGGCTTGATAGCAATTGAGCATTGTTCTGCCTTTAAGAGCCTGCTGTCACACATTCTCATACTCACAGTGTCTTAGTGAGTTGCACAGTGTACCTAAGGGGTGATTTAGAGACTGTTGTGACAGGGAGAACTTGAAGAGAGCTCAGCACAACCACAGTGCTCTCTATTTGGGTCATTTTCCTGAAACTGCTTCCTTAGTGTTGAACCTCCCTATGCCCTGGGCAGGGCGTCCAAACACAGGCATCCTCAATGGCTTACTTTCAATCTTTTGCAATAAAAAAAAATCATAATCATAATCTTATCTGGGACTCAATGCACAGATACATGTTTCTAGGTAGAAGTAGGTGGGGAGAGGATGCAGCTGGCCTTGCCTGCCACCCGGGCAAGTCTGAAAAGCCACAGCAGATGTAACCAGCCAGGCTGACTCAGCAGGGATGTTCCCCTCCCCCAGCAGCCTTTGTCCTGGTCCTGCTTCCCCCTCACCCCCAGTTCACACAGCTCAGATCTCCAAATTCACTTCTCTGCCCCTCAGAGGAGCCTCAGGCAGTATGACATATCTGGCTACCTCCCCTTCACAACGGACAAGGAGTGAGTTGTTCCCACTTTCTGCTTCTGCGACTGCTCTGTTCTGCCAGCGCGCAAAGGCAGTGACAGCTGGCACACAGCCTGTTGTGGAGTGACAAAGGCCACAGAGACTTTTACAAGTCCTAGGTATAGGCTTTTTTCTTTTCCTTCTCATACGAGAAGGCCAATTCTGATTCTTTGCAACACTGGGGGACCTGGCCGCTCTGGGTTGGCTGCAGAAGGAGCAAGGGGATGCCATTGGAGTGGAGCATTCAGGAAATTAACTCCAGTGATCTAACAGCTTGTGGGTGGCCTACTTTTCAGTCTTAGCGGGCCCTTCCCAAACTGTGGTGAATGTAGTTAGTACTGTCCTCACTTGGCAATCCGGGCAATGGGTCAACATCTAAAGTAGAATGTTAAGTTGATCAGCGAAGCCCAAGAGCTTGACTGTCTCTGTTCAAACTTTCCCTGGCATGATTCGTAATTAGCTGTGATTCAAACCAAATAAGAAGGAAAGCGGTCTGGTCTGCAAGACAAAGGAAGACAGAGCCAGGCACAGCCAGGAGCCTCCAGCAGGGAGGGCTGCTAGGCCAGGAGGGAGGCAGGTGCAGGTTACACTGCCCTGCACAACTGGGAAGCCTATGGTCCCTGCTCCTAATGCAGAGCCCAGCCACTGAAAACAATGAACCTCTAAAAGGCCATTCCAGCACCTGCCAGCTCTCATAGGGCAGGAGCTTCCCCAGAGAGAAGCCAGCTGTCTGCTGAGGGGATCTGGCTGGACACAAGCTGTCTGCCCTCAGCAGTAGAGCCACCTAGGTAGCCAGCTACTTAGTAGCAGCTGTCCTCTCCTGTTGTTCAGTTCCAATGCTCCCTCTTCTCTCCTCCCCTGCCATTACCCACCTCTGGCTCAGCCACACCCCTCCTGCTCCAGTCCAAGGCTGCTCAGTCCCACTAGTTGGGAAAGCCCTTAGAGGATATGTACACTGCCAGCTGGAGGTGATGGGGATCCAGTGAAGAAGACAAAGAGGAGCCATCACCATCTCCACTCCTGCCCTGACCATGGCTGGCTACCCTAGCCAGACCACCTCTGCTGTATGTTCCCTACAGTCCTGGTGACCTTAGACGAACCTATTCTGCCATGTAGCTCTCCTTGGAAATGTTCCCATTCCTCTGAGGACACTGGTCCTTGTTCTTGGCCCCTTTGAGGACTGCAAGCCAACTGTCTTCCCTCCCATGTGACCCCCTGATGGAAATTGCAGCCCAGAGACAGTTGCCCCACCTGAACATCTACAGGGCTGATTGCTGCTTTCTGCTCTTGCCCTCCAGTGCTCTTTCCTGTAAGACGAAGCAATAAAGTCATTTCCAACCCTCCCACTCTCTCTCATACAATATTCTCACACTTCCTGGCCCTGAGTCCCCACCACTTCAATCCAGGCTCACTCCCTACCTATGGAAGAGAGGATTCATGGAAACAGTGACTGCCTGTGTCCAGGAGTAGAGCCCAGTTTAGCAAACCCCCTGATCACTTACTTGGTGCTAGCTGCTACCATGTTGACCTTGGCACTCTGCTACGATCTGCTGTATCCAGGATACCTTTGCCCTAGTCTGTGTGCCATGTGGAGCTGCTAGGAGAGGTTTCTCTGGAGATGAGGAGATGCTAGGTCTTAGAATCCCTTAGGACATGGACTCTTCAGAAAATATAACACCTTCATCCCCGACCAAGAAAACGTGTGAGTGTGGCTGTGCTCAGGTGTGCATGCAAGTGCACACATAGATCGTCATACAGTCATGAGTAAATCACGGTGCCTGCTTCCACTTGCCCGGACCCCAGGCTGAGAATGTCTGCTGCATCTCAGAAAGACATTTGGCTGAGTTTTTCTTTGACACTGATGTTGTGTGTGATCTCAACTGTTCTGCCATCTCTAGGCCTTGGGTTAGCCAGTTGTAGAGGCAGCTGGTCTAGAGTGTCCCTCGGGCTCTTCTCAGGACTGCAGCTAGGGGACTATACCACAGCTGTCTTTGCTACCAAAGGTCAGGCAAGGGGATGGATGGGCAGGGCTCCAATTCTATCTCAGGGTATGTCCCAGGGGAAATCCCTCAGGAAGGGAGGAGATTCAGGGAACTACAAGTTTGAGGAAGCTACAAAAGCTTTTGGGGAGCAACCACTTCCTAGTTGTTGATAGTTTACTTTTAAACAGGTTCAAAGACCAGCGAGGTGGCTCTACATGTAAAGGTGCTTGCCACCCAAGCCTGAGGACTTACATTCAGTCATCAGAACCCATGAAAAAGTAGATAGAGAAGTGACTCCACAAAGCTGTCCTCTGACCTCCACACATGCACCCTGGAAAACACATTTACATGTAATTCACACAGACACACACACACACTAAATTTCAAAATGTTTTTTTCAAGACGTACTTTAAAGAGGTTAAACAACTCTGTCTTTCCAAGGGTCTGGACTCAAAGCTTACCCTGACCTGGTTACATGACAAAACCCTTTCTCTTTTGGAACTGGAGTCCCTCATCAGCTAAACAGTTATGATCCTAGGGATTCATCCATAACACTGTTGACATTGGGCTTCAGGCTCCACAGAGATATCAAGATGCTGAGAAGGGAATGGGGAACTCAAAGAGGAGAAAGGGCTATTAAGAATCAGGAGACAGATGGAGTTTAGCCCAGAAACCAGGACTCAGGTTCCTAGGGGCATAGTCAGAGGGCTTCCTGGTAGACCCTGTAGTCAGGCTATCCCTTCTGAGACTGGCATGTGCAGGGGCTGAACTTCCACATTCTGTTCCTGTTCTCTGTGTGTCATAGTCCTGTTGGCTCTGACTCAGGGAGACCTGGACTAGAAGTTTCTCTTCAATCTCATGTCACCCACCTGACACTCCTGGCCTCAGAGGGACACCTCAATCTGCGCATCATCCTTAATTTCAGAGTCTGCAAGTGTGAGCAGTACATACAGAGAGCTGATAAAAGATGGAACAGACACAACAATGTGCTGAAACACACTCAAGCATAATTCCCAGCAAGTAATATTCTGACCTAAGATGAATGGCTTCTTCTCTTTTCTACCTTCCTCTCTCCCTCAGATCCCTCTTCAGTCCTCTCCCCACCTCCTGGGGGAAGGACAGAAAGCAGCAGGTCTGTATTTACCTCTTCTACTGCTGTGCCTTGCAGTTGTTTGTTTCCCATGGTCCCCAGCAGTGAGTCCTGAGTGACACCCTATATTCTGCACACAAACTGCAGAAGGGCAGCAAGAGCCTCTCCTGCCAGCGGAGTGGTCACTCTGGTGAATAACATGATTGGGTTCAATTCCTGAATCCCAGCCCTTACCTTTAATTCCCATGTGGGGTGAGATTTAAAAAGGCTCTGGCTATCTTGGCACTGGTCTGGCATTAGAGGAGGCAATCTCCTGCAGTCTAAGAGTTGGGGGTAAATCACAGGCTAAGGGGTGAAGTCAGAGACTTAGAGGTGCAGCTCACCATCGTTCTATTCCCCAGCCCCCGCTCCCTCACTTGATTTATGCAATGCTTGGGGTGGTACATACTTCATGAGTGCTACTGGAGCACTCTACTCTGCCCACTGAGCTACAGCCCCAGCCTTCTGTAACTCCTCCAGCCACGGTTTCACATTTGAAAATGGATATAAAGAAAGCACTATTGTGGCCACGCAGTAAGGAGTGTTAAAGTCCTCTGCTCACGGTCACAAACAGCGACCAAAAACCAAGTGACTCGATGAACTATCATCCTAGCGTTGGCTTACAATCTATGAAATCAGACGGTTGTGCTAGAAGCCCTCTTCCCGCCTCTAAGACCACTTACTGAGAGGAGGATGAAGTGAGCACAAATGTAGCCCGCAGTTGGATTCACGTGTCCTGCTATGGTTTAGCCTCTAAAGTGCCTTATCCTAGGAGATGTTAGGCTCCATGCTACTCTCAACCCTGGCTGGAAGCCCGCAGTGCGCCAGGCTGGCAGGGGGAGGAAAGTCGCACAGAGGCCGAAGGGTACAAGTGCTCAGGCTCTAGCGCCCTGCCTGATCGTGGACCCAGGGTCGAGGGTGGGTGCTCCGAGGACGCCCACTACCTTTGCAGCCTGAGCGTCACTCACCGTCCAGTCATCGCGTGTCCAGAGGCCACCAGCAAGGCAGTCCCTCCTCCTGCACCAAAATTGTGCCTGCACCGGGCTCTAGTGCCTGGCCTGAGCTAGTGTCAAGTCCGCCCTAGCCCTCGCTAGACACACCTCTTCCCGCCTCCGGACACGCCCCTCTCCGCCCTGGGCACGCCCCTTATCTCTGGTCTACGGATTGCCTTTCAACCCATCTCCTCCCTCCAGGTTGTTTGCTACCGATGCTCCTCAAGAAGACCCCAGGAATCTGCTCGCTTGCTTGATCTCTACGGACACCACTAAGCGCTTCGCGCTTCATTTAAGTCCCTAATCCTCGAAGGCACCGCAGGGCGCACAGAGAAAGCAGTCAGACTGGGCCCTAGAGGCCGGCTGGTCTTCAGACCGAGGCCAGGGAGCCAGGGTAACTCAGACCCTTGGGTTTCAACAAAGACCTCTGCGCAGGCGCTGCAGCTACTACTGTGCATATCCTGGGGAGTGAGTGTGTGTGTGTGTGTGTGTGTGAATGTGCGTGTGTGCGTGAATGTGTGTGTGTTTGTGTGTGTGTGTGAATGTGCGTGTGTGCGTGAATGTGTGTGTGTTTGTGTGTGTGTGTGTGTGTGTGTGTGTGTGTGTGTGTGTGTGTGTTCGAGCGCGTGTGAAGCCCCGGACGTTTATTGAACAGGTGGCACCTGCAAGCAAAGGCATGGCTTAGGAACTGCTAGTCTGGGGTGGTGGCGCTAGCCTTTAATCCCAGCGCTCCGGAGGCCGAGCCTCTGAGTTGGAGGCCAGCCTAGTCTACAGAGCTAATTGCAGGACAGCCAGGGCTACACAGGAGAAATCCTGTCTTGAAAAAACAAAACTAAAGAAGAAAGAAAGGAAGGGAGGGAGGGAGGGAGGGAGAGAGGGAAAAGGAGAGAGAGAGAGTCAGAACTGGTGACTTTAAATGTTAGCTTCCTCTCTCCATCTTGTCCTCTGAGTACAAAATTGCTAGCGCTGAGGCAGAGCCCCAAACTATAGGCCATCCTGGGAGCTTAGAGGAGCAGGGAGACTGGGATGTGGGGCTGGGGGCAGGAGAGCTTTTTGGCTCTGTTTTATTTTGCCATTCCCAGTCCTGACCTCAGGACCTCTTGGCCTTCCCTGGCCCCTGCAATGTAAATCATCTCAGCTCGGGGCTCAGTCCCTGATTTCTAATCCTCTCAGGCTCACATGGCCACTTTAGAGTATGATGTGGATCTTCTAAAAAATGTAGGTATTCAGGTATTTGGAAACTGGCCTGGGATTTGAGTCCCTGGACCCCAATTCAGCAGATTATGTTAATTATTATGGGTGATGAAATTGGGAGCAAAGAGACTGCGCTGTCCTTTACTTCCTGTGTCTCAGACTCTCTGTGTATTTCCCTACCTTCAGGGGGCTAAGACCAGCCTCTGGTCCCTCTCCAACTCGCCAACTCAGCCTTTGCTTACATTCTCCGAGAATGATCCAATCTCTGCCAACTCAGGGATCCTGTGCTGCGGTTGGTGGGCTATAGGAATACATGTTTCTTTTTACAGCCCAAATGCTGGGCATCATCAGAACTGAGACCGATATTTGGGTGCTTCTAAAAGATGCCACAAACCAAATGCACAGAATTCCACTGCAACTCCCAATTTCTCTGATCCATCCCCGCCCAAGTGAAGAAGTAAACGGCATGTGGGAGAGGGAGCCTCCCTGGGGCTGTCTGGCATGAATCACGCATGCTCTCTGCCCAGTTCATGCTTCACCTGGTTTGGGGCATAGGCCTGAGGTGTCCTGGGCCCTCCTTGTATGTTTGACACATGCAGCTGGTCTGGTCTCCTGGGGCTCCTCAGCCCTCAGCTGCACTGGTTACTGCTTATGTTTCCTATGGAGTACAAACTGCCTGTCACAGGGATCCCAGTTCCTTAAGTAAGAGGGGCTGCCCTGCTGCCTGTTGGCTGCCTCTCACTTGTGGTGGGAACTGTGGTTACCCACAGTTGCTTACTGAACATCCACGGGTCGTCTTTGCTGAAAGGAGGGAAGGAGAGAGGGGGAGAGGAGGGGGAGACCTTAGAGAGAAGTCCACGTATTAGGAATGGCAGCATGCTAATCTAGTCCCTAGCGATGATGGATCACCATTGCCTGTATGTTTCATGCTACACTCACAACTCACAAGAGGATGGTATGACTAGAACTTAAATAGGTAACTGATAAGCTGGAGAAGTACAGTACACATTGTATGCTGTATTTTGTAGACCTGTTGCTTCCTTATTTATGCTTCAACTGTGTGTTTTAGACTGTGATATAAAATGCGTACCACAGTGGGGGAAAATGAAAGCAGTGGCTTCAATCAATCTTGGCAGTGCTCGCCATGACTTTCCTAGTTGCTCTGAAGCTAGAACTGGCCTTTACCCCCACCTCTGGGCACAGAGAGGAGAAAGAATTCGGGGAAGAAGGGATTTGAGGGGAGGGTAGAAAAAAACTTTAGTTTTCTCAGTACAAAAAAGAGCTGTGTCCCCCGCTTTCTCGTCTTATGTGCATATAATATGCAGTGTCTGGAACACTAGCAGCCAATCTGTCATAACACAATATATACCCATGCTAAAGCTAAAGTGAGTGGGTTATAAAGGAAAAGGAGCCTGGTCTTCATTAGAAGTCTTAGAGTTTCCGTACTGTCTTCAGTAAGGCTTCACAAAAATGGTGGTGTAATATGTGTGACACATGGCCCAGGGTGACAATTTCTCCCCAGTTGACTTTGCCTCTTTAGTTTCCTCTTACTCTTCCTGCCTTCTATCTCCCTCCTGTTTGTTCTGGTCACACAAAACGTGTCTCTCAGCCTTTGTACCTGGTGTTCCTTTATCCTTAAGTTTCTTCTCTGCATACTGCCAAGCAGACCCCTCACCTCCTTTGGGTCTTGACTCACCCACTGTCTCTTCCAGATCTTCTCTGGTCCTTAGAATGTCCCTCCCAACCCACACACACCCCTGTCTATGTTCCATGTCTTCATGTTGGGCTCCCTCAGCTGCTGAACACCTAGGGTGTCATGGGGTTGTGTCAATACCCAATGTACTATTGGTTTTCTCCCTCTTAGCAGATTCAGGAAAGATGCAGACTCATGGAGACCCTAGCCCCATTCCAAGTGAGGCATGAATAATGTGGGATTGGGGTTCAACTTCTGGTGGCACCTCTGGGAATGAGGCTTGAAGGACCTCTTCAGGTGTCAGGGACAGACAGACACCTTTTACACCACAGCCAAGGAGGGTTTGAAGAATTCTTGCAAGGAGCTGAGCCCTGTTCATGATGGGAGGCCCATTCTTACAGCATGTGACCAGGAGGATACATTTAGGAAGGATCATGATTGTCTCAACAGTCCAAGGTGATTCGTAGGGTTGGTAAAAGGGCAAATGGAAAAGCTCCTGGTTCACTCTTTTATGAAGGAGCCGGGAAAGAGAGAATGTTGGCTTGATTTGCAAGAGGGGAGTTTAAGGTGCCTTGGGCCCCGCTGAAGCCCACAGCACAGCACGAGGTGAGGCTGTCACCAGGGCTTGCCCTTCCCTAAGCTGGCTTGAGGCATCTTGGCACCAGGTTCTGTTCTAAGACAACTGGGAAGTCGTCTTTGTCCCTGTGTTCAGGGACTCATGTGCTGAGATATAATTTAGACACATGAATTTTGAAACAGAGGCTAATAGAGTTTCATATAAATGATGTAAGAATGAAATCACTTTACTTTCTTTTTTCTTATTTGGTGTGTGTGTGTGTGTGTGTGTGTGTGTGTGTCTTCCACACACTCATGAAGGTCAGAGGAGAGCAGATTGGAGTTTGTTCTGTCCAGCACTACCCAGAACTTACGTCATTAGGCTGAACTGTCTTACCTACCCACCCACCCTCCATCTTTGAGACAAAGTCTCACATAGCTCAGGCTGGCCTGAAACTTACTATGACTCTGTAGCAGAGGATGGTCCTCCTTGCCTTCACCTCCTAAGTGCTGGGACGACAGGTGTGCATCACTGTGCTTGGCTCTGAGAACCATTTCCAAGATCGTTCACGTAAAGAATAAGTTCGACCCCATGGTGGTGGCGCGCGCCTTTAAGCTCAGCACTTGGGAGGCAGAGGCAGGTGGATCTTGTGAGTTTGAGGCCAGCCTGGTCTACAGAGCGAGTTCCAGGACAGCTAGGGTTACACAGAGAAATCTTGTCTTGAAAAACAAACTAACAACAAACAAACAAACAAAAAAATAAACAGCAACAGCAGCCAAAAAAAGAATAGGTTGAATTTTTGAATTAAAATCAGTGATTGAGTTCTAAGGTCCTTGGTAGATGGCTTTGTGTGATCTTTTCTCCTCATCGTCCCCAACTCAAGATTCAGACCAAATGCCTTTTCTGAACATTCTCTGTTCAGGAACTTGGTGTGATTCCCAAAGGGACTCTTGTGGCTGGTGAATGTACCTGATTTGCTAGAGAGCCAGTCACACATCGCTGCCAGTGCTGTTTGCTTGGGTGTGGGCCCTCAGTGCACCAAACGTGCAGGCTTTGTGAAGGCTTGCCCTTGGCAATTGCTTCAAAATTTGGCACGCCATCTATCCACCTTTACTATGTCAAATGGTTTTCACCAACTCGATTTGTTAAAACTCAAGCAATAACTCTGGGCTGATGTAAGAGACTCTCAACCCATTTCAGAGCCAGGCTGGAAATGATCATTTATTCCCCAAATGGACATAAATTTCAATGGCATATGCACAATTGCCTTCTCATTAAATATGCACAAACTCGCAGACTTGACACGTGGTTTTTTTCTTTATTGTAATGCTTTGGAATTGCCTTGTACCCCAAGATGCGTAACTCCTAAGGGCTAGCCAGCGCAGGGTTTCCCAGGAGCCCTTATCAGGTCACGTGGCCGGAAGTGCTGCTGAGAGCAGAGAGACCTGCTTGGCTTGAGATAGTCCTCTGTTTAGTCCTGGGAGAAGGGGGCAAATGTGGAGCTAATAGTTGCTCCAAAAGCATGTGGGAGGACCGACTGTCCTTCAGAGAGCACCTTTATTTAGCCGTTCTTTCTTCTTACCTTATCTCCTTGATTTTGGAAATACAGCACGTTGAGGGAGAAGGTGGCTGCATCCAAGAGTACAGATTAGAAGGTTGAGGAGGGGATGTCTTAGCTTTCTGAGGCTTCCCCTGCCTTCCAGGCTCTTGCCCAACACCATTTGAGACCTCCACTCCACCCTCCAAACCACTTCCTCACACTTGTGCTACTTCACCAGGCATCTTCAGCTCTGTCTCCTTCAGCCTCCGGAGGGCTTGGGCGGCAGAGAACTGCTGAGTATTGTTATCAACATTGCCATTGTGGTGAACTGTTGCATTATATAAAGAAGACTCGAACAGTACAGGCCTGCATGGGTCCCCAGCATGCTGCATTTCGACAGAACTCATCTTAGTGACAGCAGAAAGTGGCTTCATAGTGTTCCATATTTTTATTCCTTCTACAAACCGCTGGGCTCAGGCAGCCACAGGAAACAGGAAAGGCAGGAAGGATTACAGGAGGACACCACTCTTCACAGAAGTCTTCAGAGAGGATTGTCCATTCCCTCCAAAAAAGCCTGGGGTGTGCCTGGGAGCCCTAGTTGCTGATTACAGGGAGCTGCTGCCATAGAGACACAGACACCAGGGTTTTCCCTCAAGCCAGGATGTAAAGCCGCCAAAGGAAGCAGAGACCTCCCAGAGGGAGAAGCGGGGTGTCTCAGGGAGCACAGAGCCTCACACACACAGGGGTCATCTGTCCAGCTCTGGGTGCCTCTTAACACAAAGGATCCTAGGGAATTCATGGAAATTAAGAGGCTTCTGAGGAATGCAAAACATTCCTGGGGCCAGGGGCAGGCTGGCCTCCACCCTGTAGCATTGACAAGAAGAAATAAAAGATGCTTCAGTTGAATTGACCTTCCCTCTCTGGAGCTAAAAGCCCACCCCCCAAGTTGCCTTTAGTCTTTGCGACTGGGTCCTAAAGAGTTGTGTATTGGGGGAAGGTGAGAGCCATAGCCTTGCTAGACTTCTAATGCTTTGTCTCCATTTTGGAACAGGCGCTGGCTTTTCATCCCAGAAGCGCTTTCTCTCGGTAAAAAGGATAAATGTGGGTTTTCATTACAGCTGGTACAGCAGAGCCACCAGTGTGTTCATTAGGATTCACCAGAGAAACAGTACCCATAAGATGGGTATACAGCCAGTGGTCGGTGTCTGTGTCCTCCACATCTGACCAACTAGAGTTCAAACATAAGCAGGAAAAACACTGCAACTGTACTAACATTGTAGGATTCCCCCTGTTATTAGTCTTTGCAGTGTGACAATTACTCATATTGTGTTTACGTTGTTTTACGGAATGAGATCAGCCAAAGTGTATAGAGCATACATGTGACTTACATGGAAGTAGATTTGAACCAACAGTTAGTTGGGTCTCGGGGCCGATAGGCCAGCCAAGCTGCTACATGAAATTAGCCATCACAGGCAGCGATGAAGTGCTCTGGAGTGTGACCAATAGTCTACACTGCCTCATGTCCCCATGAGGACTGATGCCATGCAAAGTGTGAACCCATCGAAGGCCTCCCAGGACTCCTCAGGATGGAGCCATCCTCTCTTCCTTGTATGTCCGTGAGAGTCTCACTATGTAGCTCAGGCTGGTCTTGAACTCAAAATTGGTTAAGCACATGAAGGTGGAATTTCATGCTTCAATGTACCTGAGTTGTCTATGGCAATTCAGGGGACTTTTGTTCCTCCTTGGCCTCATGAGTCTGTATTACAAATTGCCAAATATGTTCTGTGAATGGGCAATGGAAATTGTTTTCATATTTTTAAGGCACTGTGTCTCTCTTGCAATCACTCAAGCAAAAGTCACCACAGATCATAAGGAAATGAATGGATGTCACTGACAATAAAACTTTATTTAGAAAAACAAGCAGAAGGCCTATCTGCATTCATTTCTCTCTTTGCCAAACCTTTGGAAGGACATATAGGCTGCACTGTGGCTTAAGATTCTTTTAGGTATAAGCAAACAAACAAACAAACAAAAACAAAACAAAGAAGACTTCATTATCTCACATGATGAAAAACCCAGATACTGATAGTCTTTAGCCTGGTTTATTCAGTGTCTCAAAATCATCTTTAGGAACCACAATGTGTTTGTCATCTGCATCTTCAGCATTTTAGTCCAGCAACCCCTGCTGCTTGCCAAAGGCTTCTGAACGTCCCAAAGAAGACAGATTTGCATTTGTGGGAGAAGGGGGAATGCTATAGCACTGTTTCCTGTTAGTGCTGAGGAAATCCTTCCAGAGGCTTTCTCTCACTACCACTGGTCAGAGCTGGGGATGGTACCTCTCTGAGGCTGGGTGAAGTACACCTACGTCCAAGGGAGCAGGTAGGTACATGGTGAAACTTCAGACTTTACAACTAGCAAAAGCTATTTATGGGAAGAAGCACAGCTGGAGACAATGGCCAGGAATCACAATGTGCTGAGCAAGCAGGTAATGAGGAGAGAAGGGAACTGGCTGGACAGACAGGAGTCTTGAAGCCTACTCCCTTTTCAGATTGCCATGCCCAAGAACCACAGCTCTAAGGAACTGAGAGACGCCCTGCTAGAAAAAGGCAGTGTGACCATGGGGCACAGTGAGCCACCCACAACCACAGCATTAGGAACTGAAAATGCCTACGAGGAATGAGGAACAGCTACTGGGGTTAAGGGGAGGGTGTTGGGGTAGGGGCTGGGGGTAGCCTGCAAGCTCTGGGGAAGGAGCATGGGATCTTGGAGATGCTATTTGAGCTAATACCTCTGTTTACTTTGCTGGAGATTTCAGACATTGGAGGCTGCTTCTTATAGGCATGGGGCCAAGGAAGCCTTGCAGAGGCTAGGATTCTTGTCCAAGGCTTGGAGTGGCAGGGAAGCGGCCTAGGGTAGTTGTTACAAGAACACTTTCTGTCCATCAGAGATTGGGGAGGGACACTCCAAGCATGTGAGCACAAGGAGGCTCATATGGCAGCAGGTGGAGGTCTGGCTCTGTCTGTTGGGGTGTGGCTATCAGGTGCTCAGTGTGGAATAAACACAAAGTGCTGTGAACTAAGTTCCCATGAAACGACACACCTATGCTGAAGATTCTACAGACTGAACAAATAGAACTCCGTGAGTTTAGAGTTTGGCTGTTGCAGAACCACAGCCAAAATTATCCTGGGCTGTCTGTAGGCTGCCTGTTACCAATTTATCTCCTACCTCTGTATCTGGCCTACCATCATTTATTGCCTTTACTGTGAGAGCTGGTTTGTGTCTGTAGTCCACAAAGATGAAAATAAGATAAGTCTGTCAAGACCTGTTCTGAGAGCTTCCAGCATACCTAGTTCTACCAAAGCTGGCCATCCCAAACCCCCACCTTCCTTCACCTCCCTATTAACCATTTCCTGTCCTCTTCTCCATCCATTCCTTGATAAATGGGACTTAAGACAACCTGTGCGAATGGAGACCATTCAGGTGACTTAGGTGAATAGGAAATTGTCGACTCAGGACTGAGCTTGTGTGTCTATCCCACCCAAATTCATCTATTGAAGTCCTGGTTCCTGGTGTGATAGTGTTTGGAGGTGGGGGCCACTGAAAAGTATATTGTGTGTAGCCTGCAAGAATGGAAACAGTGTCACAGTAAGAAGAGACACAAAGAGATGGCTCCTACAGGGAAGTTGAATGAACCAGGAAGCAGATCCTCCTCAGACCCTTACCATGTCGGAGTCCTGTTCTTGAGGTGTCAGAACAATGAGACATCAGTGTGTGCTCCTTAAGCCTGGCTTGCTCTGTTTGCTTGTTTCTGCTGACCAAGCCAAGACAGGACATTAGGTCAGAACTCTCCTCTCTTGAAGATGAGAACAAATGTCTGTCCACCCCAAATAGGACACCAATAGAAGACCACAAGAACAATTCCACCAAGTGTGGCCTAGTGGACCAGTGCATTTACAGGGACACTTAACCAGAGTGTGGTTTCAAAGACAGTTACATCACCAGAAAGCCCAGGCTAGCATCAGTGATGACTCACAAAAGCTGCATCCCTGGACTTCCTGCACAACTTTAAGGCAGAGTCTCTGCCCTGGGCTCACTGCTTTCATAATACTGTGGAGGTGCCTGTAGATCCTGTAACTCTGGCTTTCTTGGTCTTCTAAGTTTCCTTAGCCTCTGGGCCTTAAGAGCCCTTGACCTACAGCTGGAAGAGTGCTCCAACTCTCAGGAGACACCTTCACAGCAGGAGGGGGCTCTGGAGTCAAAAGTAGGTGAAAGCCACCCGCTGGTGAAGTCTATGGCCAGTCCCAGCCTTTGGTCTCCTGCTGGTGTCAGTATCTTTGCCTGGAGCCCGGTGGGGAAGACACTGTGCTACTATCAGCCACAGGGCAATGCGCACACGTCTAAATTCTTCATGCTCTGATTTTCTCATCCATGAGGTGGGACTGAAACATACCAGGACTTGTAGGGAACGATGACCGAAGGAGATGAAATGTTCAAAACAGGGCCCACACCCAGGACGTGGTTCTGTTGGTGGTTACCGTCCCTGTGATGTGATTTATGTTTGCTCCACTGCATGAGAAACTGTCTTTGATCTCCATGGAAGACTAATCTGATTGCTTTGGACTATTGCCTTTGGCCACACACTCCCTGTGTCCCTAGACAGATAACTGTGTATCTGACCAGAATCTTGCTCTTATTCTGGAGGGAGGCCCAGGAAATGCAAGAAAGAAACAAAGGGTTTCTAGATCCAGGGAAGCTGAAGCTTAGGAGATTCCCAGGGTTCCACTGCGAGGTTATACAAGTGGTAAACATCTAGGGGGAGAAATCAACCCTAACAAGCCAAACTGCCTACAAGCTGTGGAGGGTGCAAGGTGGGGTTGGGGGGGTGTACATGGACTGGCATGGTCACACGATGGACTGGATGGATGATGAGGACACACAAGATGAGGACTCTTGAGTGTCCTCACCCATTCTGGGGTGGCTTTGTCATGATGCAGCCCACTTCTGAGTCATCCAAGCTCCTGCAATCAACTCCCTTCTGTAAGTAAACCCAATAAACTAGTTGACTCCTGAGGCTAGACCTGCATGGAATCCTTATGTTTGCTGTTGGTGCCCCACTGGAATAAAAGAGACATTTGTTCACATCTTCCCAGGAAAAGTCACACAATAGATAGAGCCCAACTCTCCTTTGTCTGTTTCCAAATTCTGCCTAAATTCATCACTCAGCATAGCATTTATGATTCATTGTGAGGCTCCATCTGCCTCCTCTTAGCTATACTTAGCATACATCCATGGGATCTGGCAAAGTAATAGACTCAACTCTTTAGTCCCAGTACCTCATGGGGTATACCCAGTCCACAAAATAAGTACTTAATAAACATTTGCTGATCTAAACTGACTCCCTCCTTAACACTGATCTCAGACATCATACTGGTGCTGACGGTCTAAAATAAAGGAACATGCTCGCTCCACTCTGGAAAGAGGAACCAGCGCTTGAGGACTGAAAATATCTGGCCCAGTTTCCTGGAAGCCAGACTCTCAAGCAGTAGTGCATTGAAGGTGGGGTGTAGCCTCAAACAGAGCAGCTGTTCAGGGACAAGTGAGTCACCTTTCGCTTATCAGCTCTTTGAAGGACATTTTGATTTGAGACTCCAGGAGAAGCTCCCATATCTGTGAACTGGAAAACATTCCCTTTGAAAGGCTCCCAGTTCAGCCATGGGATGGTCTCCATTCGCACAGGTTGTTTTAAGAGATTACACTAAGTCCCGGAAGTTCTTGCTATTAAAAAAACAAAACCAAAAACAAACCCACAGCTTATTCTAGTCTCTGGGTTCCCCTGGGGCTTGTTCTATTGCCTGGTCAGAAGTTCCTTATTGATACCCACAGCTGGACACCTCAAGCATCAGAGTGGCAGCAGGACCCGTAGAGGTAGTCTCATATGAAGAAAGACCCAAGTTCTCAAATCTTAGCAGACCTGTGCTACTCTTAACCTTTTGCCTTTGGGCAATCTAATCTCTCCACAGCTGCTTCTCTCCTGTCAAACCCTGGAAACCATGCTATAACATCCACTTAACTGAGGTTCCACTTAACCAAAACTCCATTTCTTGTTTCCCTGGACAAAAGTCATAGCTTAGTTCCCCCCTCTTTTCTTACAATGACAAGATATTTGGCCACTTAGGTAAAACCCAGGAGAAACCTCATTCCAGCTATCATGAACAGTCTCTTTGCCCCTGAGATTTCACCCTTTCTTCCATCTCTAGCCTGTAAAATACCCTACAGTCCAACAGCAGGCCAGCAGCTGTCCCCAGAGCTTTAAGGGTCAGGTGATAATTGAGTGTGTCTGCACAGACAGCTTGAGATTCAAGTGTCCACAGGGTATGGGACGAAAGGTTTTCTTCCTTTGAGAATTCATCAAGGAGCAGGGTGAATTAGAACCCAGGAAAAGAGGCATAATTACTCTCAGACAAACACGCCTTTGGCGGGGATGAACACAGTAAATGGAACATGACAGAAATGGCTTGCAGCCTAGAGAGACAGCTGTGGGCCAGAGAGCTGAGCAAGAAGGGAGTGTATTGTTTCAGAGTAGCTGCAGACACCCACCTCTCAGGAATGTGGCAATTAAGAGCAGAGGGATCCCATGAAGATGTTACATATGTCCTTGAATCTTAGCCTCAGCCAATCTCAGGGAGGGTCGCTACAGTTAACCGCTCTTTACAAACGGGAGTGGAGGCTTAGAGGAGATCCATAAGCTCTGGCTCTGTGTCTGGTGAAGAACAGACACAGCGCTCAAGTGTGGGGCTTGCGTATAGGGTGGGAAATCCTCATCAGCATGCTCCATGTTCTCACAGTCTTAGGAAGGAAGGAATGACTGAATGAATGACCGTGTGAATGAGTGAGCGAATGAGTAACTGAATGAACTGGCTGTCTTGGACTCAGAGTGGCTCAGAGCACCCTCTTCCCAGTAAAAAAGAAAATAACTGTTTAATGAAATGTGCTTCCTTCTGGGTAAGAGTGCACAGCAAACGGAGAAATAGTCACATAAGGTCAATGACCATTGAACCTTGACTCGCTCACGACCTGAGGGGCTTCTACTGCCCCCTCCTCTTCTTTTCTGAGACAAGGTCTCTTGTTTCCCATGTCCAGCTAGACTGGAAATCATTCTACGAAGACTAGGTTGACTTTGAACTCCTAGTCTCCTGTCTCCTCTGTGCTGTATTATACGCATGAAGTAACGGTCTTGACTTTATGAGGCAGCGGATTGGACCCAGAGCTTCTTCGTGCCTGCTAGGCAAGTGTGTATCAACTGACCCACATCCCCATCTAAGCTTGATCCCACTCTGAGAGGAACAAGATGCTATGTTCCCGAGTCTCTTGACTCTGTGCCTCTGGATTTCCATCTTATGAGGCTCTGCAGGATGCTGGAGCTCCGCAGATAGAGCAACGCCAGGAGCTCACATCTTAGTGAGTACAAAGCCAGAACAAACACAGCCAAGTTACGAAGAGTGAAGAAAGATTTTTACCTGCAGCAGTCAAGGAGAGCACTAGAGTTATTCAAAATCAATGCCAAGAGAGCACGGGACCTCATCCAGGAAGTCTGCATCCATTTACATAGTGATGGAGTCATTACTGAGCACACTCACTTTAAGGTCACGATTTAAGAAGGAAAAATAGTAGATCTATTTTTAGGGCATGTTTAGTTTAGGGTCATGGTAAGGAAGGATAGAAAAGCAGGGGAAAACTATGGGGACATTGGAAGGGAAAAAGAGCCCTCACCTGGAGACCTAATTGGTGTCTAAAGATGCACCCATACAATGGATACAATGAAATAGCTCACAGAAGTGTTATTTGTCCTGAAGATAACTCAGGCTAGAGTGTTCTAAAGCAGCAAATAGAGCATGCTTCCTTAGGGCCAGGGCATTTGCAACCTTGAGTTAAGTTTTATTAGCACACTGTTCTTGTCCCTAAACCTGATGATACACCCCATAATTTCACTATGTAACTTTATCTAGAAAGGAAAAAAAAATTAACACAAAATAAATAAGTAAACCAGTTCATATTCTTTTGTTTAAATTTTGAGCTGCTTAGTTTATTTTTATTTTTTATTTTATTTATTTATTTTGGTGCACTACTGTTTTGCCTGTATGTATGGCTGTGTGAGGGTGTCAGATATTGGAGTTACAGACAGTTGTGAGAGGCCATGTGGGTGGTGGGAATTGAACCTGGGTCCTCTGGAAGAGCACTCAGTGCTCCTAACTGCTGAACCATCTTTCCAGCCCTGAATTGCTTAATTTTTAAACTTTGTTAATTGTTACAAGCTGCTGTACCTCACACCCTTTGAACAACATGTCTTAGAGAGCACTGAGTCCTACATACAGCCATTGTGAAGAGATTCAAGTTGGGAGTGGGGATCTCCTTTTGAGAAGCCCACAACAATCATGTATCAGCTATGCAATGTCCTTTCCCGGTCATTCTCCCTCAGTCCCCCTCCCTCTGCCAGCACTTACACATACATGAAGTGTGCACTATCCTTGTCTTTACGTAATGATAACTTGATAACTTTGTTCCACTCTCATGTGTCCTGAAATTCTTTACTGGATTGGAGTCAAGGCTCTGGCTTTACCTGAATGGAAGCCGCTGAGTGGGGGAGCTATTAGGCCATTGACTGAAGCACTGAGCTGCAGCCTCCCCGCCCCCAGTGCAGCACCCCTTTAAATGGGAAGAGCAGAAATACTTCTGGGTACGCTCAACTTGTCTCATAAAGCTGATATAAGTTGAGATATAGTTAAGAATAAGGGAAAAGAGGCTTTTGCTATAGAACATGTTCTAATATAGGAATCTGCCTCTCCTGCTTCTTCCTCACTTAGAGTCTGACTGAGGCCTCAGTCATACCCAGGAGACTCTATTTCGGGCTCAGACTTATAGTATGACCGCCTTGATTGCTCCATCTGACTAGGGTAGAGGCCTCACACTGGGGAGAACAAAGCAAGGCTATCAAGGCCTGCTCCCTGACAGCTTACCCATCCAGGAAAGGTATCATCTAGGGAAACAGGCAACCATCCATCACTTCTATGCATCTCTGCTGAGGGCTTGCCCAGGAAGAAAGAATGAAAAGCTGGGAGATCTGCCTGGGGGAACGACCTCATTAGAACAGGATGTGAAGAATTCCATTCACACTGAGTTCTCAGAAACATTGTAAACACATCTTGTGGAGAATAAATAAAAGGGTGTTCAGAAAGCCATGGGGCTGGTAGCAATAAACAAATGTTGAACCCTTGTTAGAGAACTGAAGATGGAGAGCTTAGGAGAATCCTCTTGAGATCAGCCTATCTTGGGAGTTGGGGAAACTGCTGGTAAGTACAGCCTGTACCCATTCTGGAGTAATCAGGTCAGGGATGTGTGGAGGCTCAAAATTATTCCATCTGGATATAGATCCCTTAATAAAGGGTCCACGCACCATGGGCTCAGAAAAGGCTAGGCACAGTCTCTGGCCAAATTCAGATTAGGAACAACTAAAACTTCAAAACTTAAAGCTAAACCAAGCACTGTCTGGTAACCCAACACACAAGGTCATGTCCTATTAGGAGTCAGAAAGAAGCTATGGAGCTATGTGTCCCTGACTGAAGGCAGAGACACACATAATCTTGATTTACAACAATGACTCCAATCCTTACTTCCCTCCCCATTTCAGTGGCAAAGGGCATCTAATGGGTGCAAGGGATTAACCAGATCTATTGACCAATAAATGGCTTTTGCAGACCCAGGAGAAACTCTAGGTAACCACTCTAAAAGATCAAAGGGGGGAAAATCCAAATAGGGACATCAAAGGATGAACACTGTGGCAAAAAAATGAATTGAATTCACAGAACTAGTCCAGCCAAGCCAGTAAACAAATGAACAAAGGAAGCAGATACCAGGAAGGGAGGAAGACAGAACCAGCACTGAGAGCTGCAACAGTCAGCCACCAAGACATCCAGGTGTTAACAAAGAATTGTCAGACACACAAAGAAACAAGAAGATGTGATACATGGATCAAAAGAGGAGGGCAAGAAGCAAAGCTTTTGAGAAGCCCCAGATGTTGAATATAGTTACCCAAGGCTCCAAAACTTCCATTATAAATTTGCTCAAGAAACTAAAATAAATCATACTTAAAGATAAGTAAAATAAGTATGATGCAGAGAGAGAAAGCTGACGAAAAAAAAGTTGTATGAGAAAAGGATGGTGATATAGGCTTTCTGTGATTGAAATTATGAAGTATTTAAAAGTTGCAAAGATACAAGGCAGATTAGTGGATTCATAGACAGAACCTTGGAAGTGAGAGGTGAATCTTAATGGTCAATGGACTCGATTTCACTTTGGGGGGTGATTAGTGTATTATGAACTTAAGATAATGGTGAGTATAATGAACTCAGTTTATAAATATACTAAAATCCATTAAGTAAGCTTTAAGTTGGTCAGTTTTATGACAATGAATTATATCTTAATAAAGATGTTTAAGAAAAGCAAAATAAGCTAATCAAACAACCAAGAATCAAAGATTTCTAAAAATATACGAGCTGATGAAAGACTGCAGGCATTTGAATGAGAAATGTCACCCACAGGCTTATGTATTTAAACACTTGGTCTCCAGGTGGTGGCGCTGTTTGTGGGACATTATGGAACTTTAAGGAGATGGAACCTTGCTGAGGAAGTGAATCACTGGGGGTGAGCTTTGAGGGTTCAAAACCTCATGTCACTTCCTGCCCCCAGTCCCCTGCTGTTTCTTGTGTGTGGATGAAATGTGACCTTCTAGTTCCTGCTGCTTGCCAGGCCTTCTCTGCCTTCATAGACTCTAGCTCTCTGGAACCATAAGCTACATACACTTTCTCTTCCTTAACTTGCTTTTGGTCATGGTGTTTTATTGAAGCAACAGAAAGTAACTAATACAGAGATGCAGGGAGAGGACACCAAGATTCTCTGGTTACAAGATGTGTTCCCTGTAGCCCCAGTCTTCAGTCAGGCTGAAAGCTCTGCTTCTTGGGCTCCAGTCCTGCAATCTGGAGTTAGGAATCACCTCATGGGCCAGTACTAGTCTTGCCTCAGACAAATTCAGGGTGTCATGGTGATGTTTCCTTGTTCTTGCCTCACTGTGAGGTTCTTGTCATAATAGGGACACACCCACCCACTCCCATATTCCATATATTTTATTTTCTCCTGACTGCAGTATCTAATCTCCCTCACTGGTAAAAGTCAAAGGAACAGCTTAAATGCCTCTGTGGTCAAGGGCTTACAGTAATCCATTAGACATCTACCTTTTGACTTTTAAGAGATGAGTTGAGTAGATATTTTCCATCTACTCCAGCCCTCCTGGCTTGCTGTCTGCCTTCACACCCCTCACAGTCTTAGCAAACACAGCCTCTATCACAAGAAGGTTCTGTCTGGAATACCAGCCATGCCGAGCACCAGGCTGACACCAACTTCTAGGATGCCCCATTTCCAGGCATCCCCCCTCCCAAAAAAAATCATAGGTACTGAAAATTGTACAATGAACATGTTCTTTATCTAGACTATAAAATGTAAGCTTTGAGCTTCACCCATCAGAGAACCCTGAAGTGATCCCCCTCCCCAGACACAAACTATCAGACTCTTCCTTCCTGTTGCTCATACACTGGAGTCAGCTCTGAGGAGTAATGTGTCTGTTCCTCCTGGTAATAATCCTGTGAACCAAACATGCTACTTAGAACTAAAAGGTATTTTGTAAATTTTTTCTACTAAGAAATATCTAACTCAAATTCACTGTCAACCTCTGTAGTTGCAGGTTGGAAACCATGCCATGTTCACTATCCTCTCCCTTGTGTCATTTCCTCTCTTTCTTCTTTCCTCCTTAGTTTAAGAAAACATTCATTTATCATCAGTCCTATTCCCAGGTACCTAATAATGACAGAGTTACTTTCCTGTGCTGTGTGGCTCTCTGTGGGCAGTCCCCTTGGGTCCTGATCTACAGTGACTACTCCATGCCACACCCTGGTCATTCCTGCTACTGATGGTCATGGGCTCTCAGACTCTTTCAGCTAGCACCATCTACTTGGAGTCTGAACACTGACCATACAATGGGGCATGTGTGGGTGGGGTGGGGGTGGGGCAAGAAGCCCTTAGCTATCCTTCTGGAATGAGAGATGCTCTTCTGGTCAGCTTTCCTGGCAGTGAGCACAGAGAGGCATTGTTTCCCTGGATGGTTCTGAAAAGCCCTCTGCCCAGTCCAGTCCCAGAGTATGTTGAGAATGCAGCCAACTGCCAGGCTGTTCTCACTTGAGATCTGAAGCTTTCTTTCCCAAATCTACCCTGAGCAATCTCACTTATGCTGGCAAAATACCCCTGGGCCTCCAGCAATGGATAGGCTACTGCACAAGCAGTATGGACCATAGGGTCCTTGTTGAAGGCTGGACTCTTTGTTGGGTTCAAGGGAGGCTGAACTGAAGCTCTCTGTCCCTTTGGGGCTTAGCAAGTTGGGTCAGCTGCCTTGTGGA
>CAJQZJ010032121.1:10239015-10272995 GCA_907164525.1 Lophiomys imhausi
CATGTTCAGTGGCACAGTGAATATGGCCCATGGTTCATCTGGGCTAGACTGCAGACTTTCTTCTATGGTCTCCTGGGCTAGCCTGTGAACTCTGTTATGGTCGTCTCCTGTAAGGAGCACAGCCCATCTGTGGGAAGCCAGGAACATGAATGCCAATGCCCACAAGTTCCAGGGTCTCTTCAGTCTGCCTCTTCAGGGGGCAGGGCTTGTAGCTCACTCAGTGTCAGGGTGAATCCTTCTATGACTTTCTTCAGGGGCCATGGCACATATGCTAATGAAGAAGACAGTTTAGCCTGGGGAGTCTTTTGGTATTTCAGATGGGCTGTGAGAGGAGCAGAGTGTATATAAGGATAAGGAGGAATGAAGAGGAGGGTTGTAGAAAAGAAGGTAATAGACAGAAATATAGAGGTGAAGATGGTGGTTCTAGGGTTAGAAATTTAGCCACTCTGAAAGGCTCATGGCAGATAAGGCTACCATGTTGTTTAGGGGTCCCACAAAAGTGTCCTCCTAAACTAAGCCTGTGGCTTAGAGCTGAATGGGTAGGTACTGGGGAGATGTGGTGGGGTCTGGGTTGAGGATTAGCCATCTCATTGAGGAAAGTACCAGTGAGAAGGCAACCCAGGGTCCCATCAAGAGTGCAGCTACTGAATGGCTGTGTACAGGAGGGTTTCACCTTAGGGAGTTCTGCTGCTTGGTCAGCACAGTGGACATCTGACAGTCATGCTCACATACTGGGTCAGAGAGGGCAGAAGGATTGATGAGGGCTCTGGGAGACAGAAGCCGGTCTTCCTACTTAGACTACATCTGTGCAGGACCCACATACTTCTGTTACCCTCGGTTCTCTTACCTGGAATGGTCACATGCCAGACCAGGACAGGATGGAGGAAGCAGGCCACTGACAGCAGCATGTAGGCCAGGAACTTCTGGAAGCAGCCCAGCCAGTGGGCCTTCTCCCTTGCTCTGTGTGCCAGAGATCCTGGCTGACACCTGGGAGAGGGGGACAGTTCAGGGTTAGCCTCAGAAGGCTGTGGGAGCCTAGAGCTGAGCCCTGCAGCATCTGCCATCTCTGCAGTGGTCCCTGGCTGAGTATCTTTCGGGGTTGGAGTCACAGAAGCCCAAGGTCCTCACTGTGCGTTCTATGGTTAGGAGGCTTGAACCTTTCTAGAGGGTCCACAGGTTTTCCATAAGGCTTTCCCCAACCCCTGTTTTCATCCATGGTTTTGGGCCAGCAGGAAAGGAATGTTGATGGAAGTCTAGGGGCTTTGGGGAAGTCTTCAGTGGGCCAGTGACAGTGTGCAGTACAAGAGCCACCTTCCTAGAACCTTCGTGGGGATTAAGCACTGCACAAAGAACAAGTAGGCTAGGATTCAACTGCCCCATGTTTGCTGCATCTTGGCCAGGCACAGGACAGACTTGGCCTGGAAAACTTCATTTTTGACTGACACAACGCAGACTACCCAGGGTAAAGGCAGAGGCCTGATGCTGAGCAGGTTTCTTCAGGGACACTGCCTCTAAGTTTCCTTACAGGCAAAGTAAGACAATGCCTGTCCTTGGACACTTCATGCCTGGTAGAGCTCATTGGCGCCCTCTGGTGTCAGTCTGGGGTATACGTATACATGTGCACACACACAAGCAGACACTTCCTCCTGAGGTGGGAGATGGTGGAGAGAGGATTCTGAGATCAAAACATTCCTGCTCATCCCTGCAATGTCAAGAATCCTTTGAGATAGAGTTCAGCAGAAAGGGGGGGCAAGGGCTGATCCTGGGAAAGAGCTAGCGGCCCCCCAAGGTGTTAGGTCTGGTTAGCTATATCTGAGAGGTCTGGATTTCACTGATCATTTGGGGACCCGACTAACTGTGCTCTGTTAGCCACAGGCCAGGGTCTGAGCCCTTACCACACTGATGACCATTTTCGCACACTGAGCATTGGCTGGACAACAGCGGGGCCTTTGTGGCCTGAATTCTGGAGGAGGCAGAGCCAGTTCCTGTACACAGCTCTTTTCCCCACAAGCCGAGTCTCCTGCAGTGTCCCCCATTTGTAGTCAACAGCCTGGACGGAGGCCCAAAGCATGCACGTCCTGGGGTAGGGAAAGCTGACTTTGCCACAGAGTCTGGGGTAGAGGCAAGCCCTGACTGCATCTGTCCAGCTGAGAGTATCAGAGAGCAGGTGACTGAGCCATGCTGACCTAAGCTATCTCCAGGCTGGGGCTTACTGCTTCTGAAAGGAGAACCGGCCCACAGTGGCTCCAGACACAGGACAACCTCAGCCATGCCCCTGTCCCCCCATAGTGAGGTATTTCTCTGGGGCTAGGATGGGGAGAGATTTAAAGATCACTGCTGGAGGCTAC
The DNA here is from genome assembly GCA_907164525.1 of Lophiomys imhausi. Taxonomy (NCBI): domain Eukaryota; kingdom Metazoa; phylum Chordata; class Mammalia; order Rodentia; family Muridae; genus Lophiomys; species Lophiomys imhausi. Next base: position 10,241,364 of record CAJQZJ010032121.1, read on the forward strand.
TCACTTGAAGCAGATGGCCAGCAGCTGAACCACAAAGTAGGCCCCTTCACACACAGAGATGGTAACTCCTGTAAACCTGTGGATAAATAAAAAGCCCGGGAGGCCAGCCCTGTTGGTCCCCCTTGGATTTATCAAGGTTGTCGACTGGCAGCTCGTCCGATCCCCACCTTGGCCAGGATCCCTGAATTCCTCTATTTGTGTTTCCATCAAACATCCCTCTCATGCTGCCTGGATGACATGCGGGTCTGTACTGTAGTGGCTGGAGTTAGGAGCAGGGTTGAGGAAGAAGCAGAGGCCCCAGGTAGTGAGATGTCCTGTACTCAGTATTTCAAGTAGTCACCGGAAGGCGTGTTCTCTGCCTGCTGGCCCAGCCTTTAAGTTGGACACTGTGCTGGTTTAGTTTTGTTGTTGTTGTTGTTTTTTGTTTCTGTCAACTTGACACAAGCTACAGTTATCTGGGAAGAGGGAACCTCAACTGAGAAGATACCTCCATCAGATACCTGTACAGACTGGCCTGTAGGCAAGTCTGTGGGCATTTTCTAGACTAGTGATTGATGTAGGAGGGGCCCAGTCCATTGTGGGTGGTGCCACTCCTGGGAAGGCAGTCCTGGGTTGTATAAGGGTAGTGGGGGTGGTGGGGGCACACACCTTTAGTCCCAGCCCTTGGGAGGCAGAGGCAGGGGGATCTCTGTGAGTTCGAGGCCAGCCTGGTTTACAAATTGAGTCCAGGACAGCCAGGGTTATTACACAGAGAAACCCTGACTTGAGAAAATCAGGGAAAAAAAAGCAACCTGGGCAAGCCATGGAGAGCAAGCCAGCAAACAGCTTTCCTCCATAGTCTCTGCTTCAGTTCCTACACTCAGGTTTCTGCCTTGAGTTCCTGCCATCATGTCCCTTCATGATGGATTGTGATGTGGAAGTGTAAGCTGAATAGAACCTTTTCTTCAAGTTGCTTTTGGTTATGATCTTAATCACAGCAATAGGAAGCAAGCTAGAACGTTTCTGATGAAGACACTCCCTTCTCCGTCTTTCTCCAATAGTCCACCCATCTAGAACTGCTCATCCCTAAAATACCTTCAGATTCACTTCCATCCTCTCTGGCTTCAGGTTCCTTCCCTTTGGCCTTCCTGACTCACTGGCCCACATCTCCAGCTCCAAACTAACTCAGGTAAGTAACTAAACCAGAGCTTCCCTTAGGAACATAATGATTGAAATGTGCCAATCACAATCCTAAAAACCTTATAGAAGTCAACTGCTTTGACCATCGCAACACTTTTATGACCAGGAGTTATACTGATGTCAGTTGCAGAAGAGGAAGCTGAGGGTAAGACCCTTGCCCAGTGATGCACAGTTCCTCAATGGGACGTATAGGATGGGAACCGCCCCCAAACTGAAGACGATGTGACTAAGAAGTACTCAAAGGTATATGCTTTGCAGAGGCTCTCAGCAGAGCCATTTCCTACATCCTGGGGCAGAAGAGAATTGGGGATTGGTGAGTGTCATTCACAGTTTCTGTAAGGTATTAGTGAGTGGGAAGTGTGCCAGGGTGGATACGTGGTGCTGATCCATGGGTGTCAGAAAACAAGGCATGAGTAGAGGAGAACCTGAGTGACTGTGAAGGGCAAGGAGGTTTGAGGCTGGAGTGGACCCAAGAATGACCACCTGAGCATTGAGTCCCTTCAAGATAGAACAGAGCCCCAAGGAAGAGGTGGCATTAAAGGCAGAAAGTATCCACATTACCTGACTGGAAGCACACTGGTAGCACACTACCAGTGTTTGGAGAGGAGGCAGGCTCAACCTTACTTCAGGGAACCAGGGAGACAGAGACTCAAGGGCCGTGACATGTGGGGTGTACTCTTCGGTGCTCTAGGGGTACACACAGCAGGAAGGCCAGACAATATAGAGGGCCAGAATTCCCCAGGGGCAGCCGAGTGTCAAGAGATATATTAGCAGTATAGACATGAGCTCTGAAGGTGGACTGCAGCTGGGAGGTGGCAGATGTGAGATTCCAGGGGCAACAGAGGGGGTAGAATGATGCCCAGGGCAAAGGTCAGCCATCAAGGTGAAGGATAGGTTAGTGAGAGGCAGAGATGGTCAGATCATGCAATCTGAGACCTTGTGGACAGAAAGAGGCAGTCGAAACATCCTACTGCTGGGACACAGAGGCTTCCTCTAGCATTGGGAGGAAACTTCCAGAAGCTCAATGCAAGACTGCAGAGGTGCTGAGTTATAGGCTCAGGGACCTCAGCTCTCTCACTGATTGTGACACCCCTGTGCAGCCATCTCTTTCCTGCCAAGCTATATTGGTAGGCAGAGCTGGTGGTGGAGAGGTCAGCTTGGGAGGCAGAGTCCAGTATCTGAACATGGGACTTAACATAGGCTGGCTGCTTAGTCCTGATTTTGATCATCTCTACAACTGGGCCAATGTGTACATCTCTCATGATGCTGAGCTAAATGACCTAAATGACAGTACAATAAGACAATAACTTGTACTTGCCACGCAGGGGAAAAATGTGTGTGTGTGTGTGCATGAGCATGCATGTGTGTTATATAATTATATATACTTAAGGGATATAGGCATATATACATATTATCCATATATAATATATTATATATATATGTCCTAATTATATATATGTATGTGTATTTGCTGTATAAGGAAGTGCTTATAGGAATGCATGGATGTGTGAATGGATGGATAGATGGTTGGGATGGATGGATAAGGGAATAAGTAGGTGAGTGGGTAAGTAGGCAAGTCTGTAGATGGATGAATGGATGTGTGGGTAGATGGGTGGGATGTATGTATGTATGTATGTATGTATGATTTGATGAGGGTAGGAGCCTTATTAAGTGGGTGCATTAGGAGGTAAGATGTGTGGATGTGTGGGTAATGGACAGGTGCATGTATGGAAGGGCAGTTAGATGCATTAATGAGTATATGGAGGGATATTGGCTGATTTATGGAATCTTCTAAAATCGGAACTTACCTTAGAAGCTTCTGTGACTCCACCTTTGAGGTGGGGTGGAATTAGCACAGGGCGTGTGTTACTCTGGTTTATTCTGAGTAGACAAACACAGGGTGCGCTGGAACAGAGCCTACAGGCAGGGAGATCACGTACACATACTCACAGTAGATAGAAGGCCAGGCTTTTGAACTGTCCCCAGAGGAAGGTCTCGGTGCCCACTCCAATCAACACTGCAGGGGAAGAGGAGAGGGGTAAGTGGGTCTTCATATACCATTCCACAGTGCTGTCCTTTGAGGGCTCTTGGATGAGCCATGAATTTCTTCCTGAGGTCAGAGAGCAAGGGTGGTCCACTTCCATGTGTGCTGACAGCTGTGACTAGGTAAAGAGAGGAAGTAAGCTTCTACATGGTCCCTGAAAACCCGTGGAAGAGCCTGGAGAACTCCCCAACCCTACAGCACAGAAGCCAGCCTCTGTCCATGTGCCCTAGAGATGGCCTGAACTAAGTAAGGCCAATGGCCCTTCAGGTTCATGGCTAGTCTGTGTGATGGTTTCCAAGACTCTTGCCATCCTGGGCCAGGCCCAGGATGTGTATGTGTATTATGCTTCACCATGGGGGAAAATTACCTAAATTCCACCCTCTTGCCTGGATCACCCAGCTTATGGCTGGTATGTGGTATTCACAAACATAAGACAGTCACCCGAAGATTCAGAAGGTGCTCAGCCTAGAATTAAGGAGACATTCATTCTGAAGGTGACTCTCACAATCAAGAAAGTACTCACTTGGAATTTAACAGGACACTCACTGTAAATTTAAGGAGTTATTTGGCCTGAGCCCCTCTGATCTCCTAACAGAATGCCAGAGCATGATACACAAGACACCGTGAGAAGGGTCAGACTCTTGGGTTACTTGTGTAGTGACAAGGCTTCAGGAAGTACCTGGCATAGAAAAATCAATGAGCAACGTCAGTAAGTGGGGAAGGGCTCTTTGTCCACATGAGTACATTTGTCAATGAAGCAAAGCTATGAAAACAGGCATGTTCTTTCTTCTTGAGAAGGGCGATAAGAGTTCTTATCATAGTTCCATTAGCCATTGTCCACTTCTTCAGAACACTTTATCGGGTGTTAAAATGGAAAGCCCATCGCCATCATGACACAAGATATTGTTTGTTTTTTTCCAGTACAGGGCAGAGATACTGAACCAGTTGGTACGCATTCACTGGGACAACCAGGTTTGCTAACATAGAGGAGGTTGCAGAAGATTCCAGGCATGGCCTGGAGGTTCCCTGTGTGCTGAGGTTCATGCAACAGACACAGGTAAGCAAGGATGGAAAAACAGCACGAGGAAAGGTCTGGGTTTACGGTAGAAGCTCCCGGACACTCAGTTGGAAAAGATTTCAAGAAAACCTTGGCATTTATAGTTTAGTTCTAATCAGTATGTTTGTGGAGAATTTCCTCACGGTAGTAAAATCCATCCATTTTATATTAGATTCCCCCCCCCACACACACACTTTTTTCTCTTTTTCAGTGTTGGGAACAAATCTAGGGCTTTGTATACGGTAGGCAAACTCTTGGCCACTTTACCTACATTACCAGAGCCCTACTAGATTCTTTAAATATGACCCACAGGTGAAAGACACCATTTGAGGTGTCTGTTTTGGCTTTAGCTCGGTAGCAGTTCCTGTGAAAGCTTGAGTTATGTCCCTGGCCCCACACACTTCTTGGTACCCACACCTCTCACTATGCGACTTAGCCATCATCTTGCCTGTGTCTCTCCGCTCAACAATGTGACTTTCTCTGAGGAATGAATGGGATTTTCTAGACAAAATGCAAGCAGAGACATAAAGCGGGCTTGGGAACCGAGCCTTCTCTCCTTTCTGCCACCATCAGTCTTCCCCCTGGACTGTGAGAGACTAACATAACATAACTGCCTTATCATCCCAGCCAAGGCCAGTCCAGATAAGCTATCTGTTGTCTGGCCTCCAGGTAGGAAAGCGTAGCCAGCCAACGTTAGCAGAACTGCCCGGCCTACTCCCTGGGATGTGAGATAACCCAGAGCACATTGTTGTATGCCACTGAAGTGTTTTAGCTGTTTGAGGACATCATTGCAGCAAGATGACATGCTCTTTCAGTGACAGCTTTGGTGAGATATACTTGACCTGTGACAAATTGCACAGGTTTCAAGTGCAGTTTGACAAGCACTGACATATGTCTCCACCCATGAGAGCGACACTACATCAAGACAATGGGTATTGTTGCTACCCTGCAAGTCTCCAGGCATCATGTCAGTGAAGTCTTCTCTTTCTGGGGCCCATCCCTAAGCAGCTAGTGATCCGCTTCTATTACTAGAGGCTAGTGATGCTTCTGAGAGTTAAGATAAATAGTATTGAATAGTGTGCAGTCATGTTTGGCTTTTGTCACATTCACACGGTTGCTTTTAGCCGTAGTGTGCATTAGTAGTTCATGCCAATCTGTGGCTAATTGGTGTTGCTGACTAATGGGGATGTGCCTCCGTGTGTTTGTAACTCGCACACTGATGGACAATTAGGCTGCTTCTAGTGTTGGATATTATAGATTGAGCTGCTAGAGGATTTATATGCAGTCTTTGCATGGTTCTGTGCTTTCTCTTCTCTTGGGTAGATGCTTGGCAGAGGAATAACCAGATCATATGGCAGCTGCATGTGCAGCTTTTGAAGAAACTGTCAAATTGTTTCAAAGTGACTGCACTGTTTGCATTCCCACTAGGAGTGCATGAAAATTCCATAGCCTTGCCAATGTTTTGGACTTTTAACTCTAGTCATCCTAATACACATGCATGGTTTCTCCTTGGGCTCCTCATTTGAGTTTCTCTAAGGACTAATGACGTGGAATGTCTTCACAAGTTTACCATCAGTTGTATTTTGTGTTGGCTTCCAATACTATACTTTAAAGGGAAATTTTTAAAAATCTTGATGGGATCTAATCAGAAGAATTGCATTAATTCTTTCACTGCGGACTGAACTTTTGGTATTGAACTAAGAAATCTCAGCCTAACTCAACACAGAGATTTTTATCCTATTGTCTAGGAGTTTTATTGGTTTAAGATGTACATTTCAGTTCTTTTATTCATTTCAAACAGTTGAAGAACAAGATATAAAATACAGATAGGTAATTTTGTAGGAATGGCTATTTAATTGTTTACGTATCGTACATTAAAGATGTACTTTTATATACTAGCTGCCTTTGTGATTTTTTTTCACTTTTCCTTGGCAAGCTGTACACTCTGCACAAGCTGTGCATTACTGTGCAGGATAGAGCTCTGTCCCATTGCTGGCTAACGTGGTGAGATGAACATCCTTGGTTTGCTCCAACCTCAGGAGAAGAGCATCTACTCCTTAACTTCCAGAGAGCTGTGTGGATTTTGTTTGTCTTTATTTTTTAGATGCCCCTTTTTTGCTTTCAAGAAACATACCTTGGAACTGGAGCAATGGTGGAACAGTTACCAGCACTGGCTGCTCTTCCAGAGGACCGAGATTCAAGTTCCAGTACCCACATGGCAGCTCACAACTGTCTGTAACTTTAGTTCCAGGGGGTCTAACACTCTCACACAGACATAAATGTAGGCAAAATACAATGCATACAAAAAATAAGTAAATCAATATTTGAAAAAGAAATACACCTCATGACTAATGATAAACAACACCTCATAATAAAAGTTTGGAAAAGGGTATTCCAAGCAAATGGAAAAGCAGGTTATTATAGTATCTGACAAAATGGACTTCAAGCCCAAACTAATCAATAAGGAGGGACAGTTTATACTCATTAAAGGAAAAATCCAACAACAGAATATTTAATTTAAAAATCACGTATTGACTCCAAAAGAATGATAGTAGATGATTTCAATACCTCACTTTCACCAATAAATCATCTGGGGAAAAAAGTAAATAGAGAATCCAAGGAGTAAGTGGCATCATAAATCAAATGGACAGAATGTCTATTTACAGAGCATCCTACCAAAAACCTGATGATTATACAACCTTCTCAGTGTTCTGTGGAACTTTATACAAAATAGAGCACATGTTATGATACAAAACAGCTCTAAACAAATACAGGAAAATTGAAATCACATCCTGCATTTTATCTGACAACCATGGATCCTGGATACTGAGAAGAAATGATAGAATGTACACAAACCCATTTAAGTTAAATAACACACTACTGAATCAAAACTGGGCTAAGGAAGACATTAAGATGAAAATTTAAAAATGCCTAGGACTTAATGAAAACAAAACAAAACAAAAAAACCATAACATACAAAAATCTGTGGGACACAGTGAAGACAGTCGTAAGAAGAAAGTTTATAACATCATGTGGTTACATAAAAATTTTAGAGAGACCTCAAATTAATAACGTATAGCATTTGTCTCTCAAAGACCTGAGGCTTTTAAAAGAAACTAGAACAGTTAATATCTCAAAATAGTAGAAGGGAAGAGATAATCAAAATCAGAGATGAAATTAATAATACAAAGAAATCAATGAAATGAAAAACTTGACAAACCTTTGGCCAAACTAACTAACTAAAAAAAAAAAAAAAAGAAAAAGAAAGAAACTAACAGAAAGAAAGAAACAAAAATAAACAATCTAACCAAAAGAAAGACAGGGTCTAAATTAATCAAATTAAAGAAAAATAGTGATGTTACAACAGAATATATTATATATTCATATAAGATGCTCATATATATATATATATATAATTCATGCATTTATATAATCTCAAATAACACAATTGAAAATGGGGCATGGGACTAAACAGAGAATTCTCAAAAGATGAAATGCAAATGGCTGAGAAACAGTTGTAAAAAATGTTCACATCCTTTATCTATATATAAAACTTATCAAAGTTAAATCAAGTTAATAACTTAAATAAACCCACAGCATCCAGTGAACTAGAAGAAGTAATTGAAAGTCTCCCAAGTTAAAAAAAGACTCCACCGGGCTGGAGAGATGGCTCAGAGGTTAAGAACACTGGCTGCTCTTCCAGAGGTCCTGAATTCAATTCCCAGCAACCACATGGTGGTTCATAGCCATCTATATTGAAGTCTGGTGCCCTCCTCTGGCCTGCAGGCATACAGGCAGAACACTGTATACATAATAAATTAAAAAAAAAAGACTCCACCAGAAATCTCCTACAGCTGATACATTATGCAAAGTTAATTACAAAATTAATACACAGAAACACTAGCCTTCTTAAACAGAAATGACAATCACACATAACTTGGAATCAAGGAAACAATACCATTCAAGTTAGTCTCAAAACAAGTCTTGGACTAAATCCAACCAAGGAAGCAGAATACTTGCATACTAAAAGCTTTAAGATGCTGAAAAAAGCTTGAAGAAAATATCAGAATATGGAAAGATCTCTCACTCTCATGGATTGTTAAGATCAATGTTGTGAAAATATCCATCCTACCAAGAACAATCGGCAGATTCAACTCAATTCCTACCAAAATTTCAATTCAATTTTTCATAGATATTGGAAATAAAAGGAAACAATAACAACTTAAATCTCATGGATAAACACAAAAGACCCAGTATAGCTAACAAAAGCCCCAGCAGCAACAACAACAATAAAAGCAAACTGCTGGGGCATCACCACCCCAGATTTCAAGTTACTCTACAGAGCTATAATAATAAAAGCAGTATAGTATTCATATAAGACACTCATTGAACAATGGAATAGAATTGAGATTCCACATTCCTTCAGCCTTCTGATTTTTGACAAAGAAGCCAATATTACAAATGGGAGAAATGACAGCATCTTAAATAAACAGAGGTGGTAAAACTTGATAGCTTCATGCAGAAGAATGAAACTTGATCCTTATCTCTCATCCAAACAAAATACAACTCCAAATGGATAAAGGACCTCAACATAAGGCATATTGCCTTAAATCTAATGGAAGAGAAAGCAGAGAATATGCTTGGACTTGTTGGCACAAGAAAGGCCTTTCTGAACAGGACTGTAATGGTGAAGGCATGAAGATCAACAAGCAGTAAAAGGGAGCACATGAATGTAAAAAGGTTTGTACAACAAAGGGCACTGTCACTAGACTGAAGAGGAAGCCTACAGAACGGAAAAATTATTTACCAGCTATACACTGGACAGATGATTAATATTTAGACCACATAAATGACTCAAAAATTAAACAGTAAGAAAACAAATAATACAATTGGGAAATTAAACACCAAGAAACCAAGTAATCCATTCAAAAAATGGGGTACAGAGCTAAACCGAGAACTCACAAAAGAGGAATCTCTAATGGCCAAGAGACACTTGAAGAAATGCACAACATCCTTAATCATCAGAGAAATGCAACTCAAGACGACTCTGAGATTCCATCTCACACCAGTTAGAATGGCTAAGATCAAAAATGCAAATGAGAGCTCATGCTGGTGAGGTTGTGGAGAAAGAGGAACACTCCTCCATTGCTGGTGGGAGTGCAAACTTGTACAACCACTATGGAAATCAGTCTGGCGATATTTTAGAAAACTTGGAATAGCTCTACCTCAAGACCCCCTGGGCATATATCCAAAAGATTCCTCATCAAACAACAAGGACATCTCCTCATGTTCATTGAAGCTTTAAGTGTAATAGCTAGAAACTGGAAACAACCCAGAAAAGCCCATCCTGAGTGAGCTAACTCAGACCCAGAAAGATGCACATGGCATGTATTCAGTTATAACTGGATATTAGCTATATAGTAAATGATAGCTATCCTACAATCAACAGACCCAAAGGAACAGGAACATGGACTTTGTTACCTGTTAGTGGGACACCTCACTCTAGTGGAACAAGATGAAGCTTTTAGCCCTCAGGTGACTGATGAACTGAGGGGGCAGATAAGTGGAGGCACCCCACACTGGAGGAGTAGGATAGGTGGGAGAGGGGGTAGAGGGTGGGAGAGTGGGATTGGGAGGGGTACAGGGAGGGGGCTGTGATGGAGATGTGACTTGAATTAATAAATAAACATTTAAATAAAAAAAAGAAAGAAAACAAAATGGGGCATAGGAATAAACAGATGTTCTCACAGCTGCACAGGGTAGACAGGGCCTCATGGTCTGTCCACTGTTTCTTAGTGTGTTTGCTTTGTGGGCAGTGTCTTGCATTCTATCTTGGCAACAGAACCACTTAGAGGTCACACTCACACATTGACACACTGCACGCATAGCCCTCACGGCCCCATGACCTCCGACACCAGGGAAGCACGTTTTAAGATCATGATAAAGTCAGGTGTGTATGTGCAATGACTGAGGAACCACATGACTTTTCTGAGGGGCAGGGTTTTCTCACTTTGAAAGTACTCTGGCTAGGTGTGATCTGTCCCCTGTGGCTTATTTACTTTGGGTTAGCAATAGTGTCTGTCCTGAAAACCACTTAGAGCAGTGGCTTTCAACCTTCATGTTGTGACCCTTTAGTACTCTTCCTCATGTTGTGGTGACCCTCAACTATAAAATTATTTTTGTTGTTACTTATAACTGTAAATTTTGCTACTGTTATGAATCGTAATGTCAATATTTCTGATGTTCTTAGAAGACCCCTGTGAAAGGATCATTAGACCAATGGCTGAGAACTATTGACTTAGTGTATAGGGTTTGAGGTCTGTGTGGGGCAGTAAAGCTTGTGACGCTCCATGAATGGAGTCAGGTGGGAGGCACCAGGGTGGGGAGCAGCTCTCTCTCTGCAGCACTTGTTCCAGCCATAGCCACAGGAAATTGCTGTGCTACGAGAGCATCTGGAGCCTGACATCCCTGAGCCTGTGTCCAGGGTCCACAAAGGACACTTCTGGGGCAGAGGCTGCCACCTCCCAGGAGCCTCACAGTCCCTGGAGGCGGCACGCTGGAAACCCTTGTTGGCATCCCTGCCTAGCATCTAGACAATCTGTGCTGTATATACAGGGGCACCTCACATGCCTCCCTTCCCTGGGTTTCTGCAAAGTGCCAGTCTCTATCTCAAGTCTCACTTCCCCTTTAGCAGCAATGTTGCCTGGACTTTTCAACAGAGGATTTCAACAAAAGCAGCTTAAGGGAATAAAGAATTTGCAAATCTTGTGTACTGGACAGAGGCCCTGAAGGCCAGTGATGTCAGGAGAAACCTGAGATCTGCCAGAGAGCACCAGAGCCCCTCTCTAGCTTCCCACTTTCCCCAGCACTCTGGAGAGCCCAAGGGATAGTCACTGAAAGCTCAGCCTTTAGAAGGCAACTGTGGCCTATTTCTAGCCTGGATCTTGTATGAGAGCCAGGCAGGCGGTCCATCTTCAGCATTAACAGCAGCTTCTTAGCAGTGATGAAGGTTGTGGTTGAGATGTGCAATAGCCTTGATGTGCACATGCGCTGAGGGGGGAGAGGGGTGGTGGTGGTATGGAGTGAAAGGCCATTCTTAGGTGGAGATAAACTAGACTCACTAATCCACTAGAAGGATGGATGCGTGCTGCACCTTAAGTAGCTTCCTGGCAGGAGGGGGTAGTTTCTCTGTGTGTAGTATGACTGCATCCTAGTTGTGAGATTCCTGGTTGCCTTAAGGGTACAATGTATGTATGCATTTGAAACTCAACAATGTAGAGGGAACACAGTGGACTTGGAACAGTTAGACTTAGAGTAGACTTGGAGTGTGAGCAGACAATAACTCTCATCATGGAGACGTATTTAGGGTCTACCTTGGGGGCCTTTAGTATCATTTGCCTACTAAGAGCTATTTTGGTTCTGAAGGAAGCTAGAGCCGGCCCTTCCACCAGCCTATCTACACAGGTCTGAGCAGACCAATTCTTTTGCCTAGAGATGCAGGGATGGTTTTGTTCAGTGCTGCTGGGAAAAGGCTAAAAATCTAGGAGCCAAGGTTCCAGGGCACTGTTATGCCAACCTCTTGTGTGACCTTGGCAAGGTCATGGCTCCAATCTGAATTCATTTGCTGCATCTCATGGCGGGAGGGCTAGACTTTGACCTTGTCTGCTCTGACTCACAGCCTTGGTGCCAGAAGAGCCCAACAGCTGGTTGGCTGTGAGCTCAACCTAGTACCCCGGGAAAGATGTGGATCCCCATTGACCCTGGAGTATATCACAAGGGCATCTACCACATGTTGGTTTGCTAAGCACTGCATCTGCCAGATCCATCCATCACAGAGGTGGGGAAGCATAGCTTCAAAGCTGCACAGGGCTGGGCCAAGGTTATACGTGCATGAGAGGCCTGAGGCTTGGCTTACATTGCTTTGATTTGTACTGGAGGAGCCTTTCAATTGGGAGAGACTCTTAAGAAGGCTTTTGTCTGGATGCACAAAAAGGATTTAATGTATATTTTTTTGTTTTTCTCCAAGGGACTTGGTGGACAGAGTTAAGGGCTCAGAACGCTTCTACTCTGTTTCTTGGTGTAGTAGGTTCTGCCCCTAGTTGGTGGGGCTAAGGTCAGGGTTAGTGTCAGAAGTCAATTCTTTGTTAAATTCTAGTCAGCTGAGCAGCTCGGGGGATTTCCAGTCCTCCAAGTCACATACCATGCTCCTGTAGATGGCTCATAGCAAAGGGGCTGATTTTCAACAGTGCATTTTGTCAGTGGGATGTGGGGAATACTGTGGAAGCTTGCCATCTTCATACCTAGCTCATCTTGAGGACAGAGCTGCCCCATCAATGGGATTCTCTCTGCATAAGACAGAACTATTGCTGAACAAACAAGGTAAACTTAATTGGCCATTTTTATAACAACCCAACAGTATGATTCTCACATTTCCCCAGCCATGTATACTTTTACCTCCTGTCCCTTCCTCAACTTGCAATCCTTACAGTCCTCTGAGGGCAAGGGGCAGACTTGGTTAGCTCATTGCAGTGATGGGGATGCTGAAGGTTCCCAGGCTCTGATGAGAGTGGGCTGCCACTGAGTCTCAGCACTAGACCCAAGCTCACTCTTCTCCACCTGCCTAAGGCTCACTCTGCACCTGCTGCTTTCCCGAAGTCTAGGGTTTCTGAGGGTCTCAAAAGAGAAGCAGAACAGCAGATGTGGCCAGATGTGCCACCATCTCCTGGCTAGAAACCATTTTTCTAGTAGTCTTCCCTGTTGTGCCTCTGAACAAGAAGGTGGTAGATGAGAGGTAGGATCTTACCTGCAGCCGTGGTGATGCCCAAGAGCCGGCAGGTATATTCCAGTCCAGTCCAGAACACCTGGAGCTTCATGGTGCCAGAGGTGTAAGCAGAGTCCCAGAAGGGCAGGTTGCAAAGATTCCTCTGTATCTGGGATGCTGTGGACGCCCCTCACAAGCAGAAGACTGCAGGGGTTGGATGGAGGACTCTGGACCTCTGGGTTCTACCTTCCGGATCTAGTTCTGGCCCCCACAGCCTGGCTGAGGTGTGAATAGAGCTCACCTCCCTAGTTTAGCAGCCAATGCCCTTGCCAAGTGCTGCTGAGCTTAATCATTATCTTGGAAGAATGCTCTCCTTGCTCCAGTCCTGGCCTAGCCTGGTGCTGCCTCAGCCCCGGTGCAGCTGCCTGAGATCATGCCTGGCGATTAGGGTTGGGCAGGAGGCAGCCTGGAGCTGGCAATTAACTGTTTCTGGCTGGGAGGAGGGAACAGGAGAGCTAGAGTCCAAGCCCTTCCTTATCAGGCTGCACCAAGAAAGACACACTCACACCTCACACCTGCAATTAACTGTTTCTGGCTGGGAGGAGGGAACAGGAGAGCTAGAGGAGACTGGGCACATGCAGATCTGGGGTGGGGAAAAATAGTAGAGATGGAGACACAGAATGAATATATTCTTAAAATCACCAGTGGGAACAACTTTTGAAATGAGCCCCAGGCTTTTTCCTTCTGTGTATAGGTGGACTGAAATGGTTTCCTAATCTGGTAGATTTGAACTCTGCCCTTTTAAGGTCAGACCACAGCACATGGAGATCCTTTTCCATTCCTTACAGTCATCTGGGATATGAGATGTGGGAAATCACGCACGGTGTTTGCTGTGTGAATAATTAACTGGGTGACCTCGGGGAAACCCAAAGGTGTCTGTGAGCCTCAGCAACTGTGGCAGAAAGTAAAGAAGAAATGCATTGGTGCCCGTGTTCTCAAGACAGAAGAGCCCCTGAGAGCCCCACTGACGCGCTCAGCCTCTAAGATTGGTCCTTGTTGGGCTTCACTGGCTCTTCCTTTACAACTGATCTAGTAGACTGAACAGTATTGTGTTTTAGTCTTCCTGTCAGCTGCTTTCTGAAATCTATTTCTTGTCTGCTCATGTGGGATGAAAGACAAAATCAAACAAACAGGCAAGTTGACAACCCTCATAAAGGCAGAAATCTCTGTGCGGTCCTCATCTTTCTTTGCTGTTTAATGAATGGACATATTTTACTACTAAGATTATCATAGTTTGATCATTAACTTGTATCCCATAGCCTACCCTTCCTTTTAAGAACCACTGTGCTCATATGATGCTTAAAATGAGGCATAGAAGCACACACGTACACACACACACACACACACACAGAGAGAGAGAGAGAGAGAGAGAGAGAGAAAGAGAGAGAAAGAAAGAAAGAGAGAGCACAGAGTGGGGAGCACTCACAGAGTATAACTTGGCATATTTACTTCTTCATTGAACAGATTGTTCATTATCAGATTGTTTGTCTATCATAGAAGCACACACACACACTCACACACACATGCACACACACACACACACACACACACAGAGAGAGAGAGAGAGGGAGAGAGAGAGAGAGAGAAAGAGAGAGAGAACAGGGTGGGGAGCACTCAAAGAGTATGACTTGGCATATTTACTTCTTCATTGAACAGATTGTTCATTATCATATTGTTTGTCTATTAACTGAGTTTTATCTTTTCTAAATGTGGCATGTCTGGGCAGCCAGCACCCCCTATGCTAAATGCAGGTTCGAGTGTCTCTGTGGCACACGCTGAGTTGATCTGAGGGAGGAGCTGAGGCCTGGGCCACATTAGCTTTGTGGTTACAACCTTCAGGAACTCTTTCTCTGAGGAGACTGGGAAGTCCTTATCACAACACAGCTGTCACTTACCTATCCCATTTTGCCTCCTTCCTGGCCTTCCTGTTTAGTCCGCTGAACTGGCTTCCCTTACCCAGTCAATAATTTAGGAATGAGCAGGTGACCTTGTTTTGAGCCAACATCCCAGAAGAGGCACATGCTTCTGGGTTTTTGGGGGAGTTCCCCTTAGTTCTAACAAGGGGCTCAAGGGCAGGCTGAACTATGCCTCTATGGATGTCCTAGTCAGGATAAGGAGTGGCAAGGCTGGGGTCTGTCCCAGGAGACAGAAAACAACAGTGGGATGATTTTGGGAGCTGCCAAACTTTCGCGATCTGCTTTGTCATATGGTTACAGTAGGCTTCCAGTAGTCACAGGAGGCCTCCAATCAGGCCACCACAGAATGCACTTTGCCTGATAGAATGGTTGTGCCAGAACCAACTCAATTTATAGCTTTTTTTCCCTTAAAATTGAGGTTTTCTCTGTGCTTTAAGCTCACAGTGGGACAGGTAGAGAACTAATATAAGGTTAGGAATTCCTCAAAACTCAGAGGTGCCCTGTTTCACCAAGCTTCCCTTTTCAGTGATCTGGAAAATGGCATCGAGCAGATGGTGTAAGGAAAGCAGAGTCCATTTCAGACGCCAAATGGAAGAGGAATCCCAGTGTGGGTCCCTTCAGAAGAAACCACAGAATGGGCCTACGACCATTAATCCCATTTGTAGAGCCCCATGGGGCAGAGAGAAGTCTGTCTTGGCAAGGTTCCCCAGATCTCTTGCAGTTTAGAGAAAAGACTGCTGGGAAGCAGTGACTAGACTCTAGAATAGGACTTGACCCTAGAATAGGACTTGGATGAGAAGGAACTGAGGCCCTAGACATGTAAGTCTGACCAGCATCACTAATGCGCCCAGTGGAAAATAGAGCAGTGTTTCCTGAGCACCTAGCGAAAGGCCCAGGAGTTTCATTTCCAATAGCCTAGCAAGATGCAGAGGAGGGAAGGACAGAGGGAAGGCAGAGAACCTGAAGTGGAGAGGGAGTCAAGAACCCCTGTAGAGCCTGTGAAAGTCCTCCAGGTGACAGAAAGTCTTATTACAGCAGGGAGTCATGTACAGTGTGCCAGGCGGGAACCCCATTGCTCAGAACAGTGGTAGCATGTGGATTAAAAAAAAAAAAAGCCCACTGTCAATTTTTTTTTTTCCTGTGGAGTGCAGTGGGTGAAAGTTGAAATGGAGAGATTCAAGCTCCAAGCAGAGAAATGTGTCCTGGCAACTGACCACCCAGGAGTAGGATAGGCATTGGAGGTGATGAATGGCCTGAAGCCCATATGAATGCTAGTGTAGGGACCTGTGGATGATCCTAAGTCTCTGGATCATCCAGAGTGATTTAGAATCTGTGACTCCAAATGACTCTTTCCTGGACCCAGGTGAATGCTGTGGGGAGGACTTCCAGAAGGCACTTGTTTTCCAAGGCCCTTGGAATATTCCAAGGAGATCTAGGGCTTTCTGTCTGATATCTAATTTCTCTTCTGATCTGCCAGTGGTCCCTGGATGCCAGGCCAGGAAGAAAAGTGGTGTGGGGGAAGTTGAGCCATGTGGTTATAGATTTTAAAATCACCCTTGTTGTAATCTAAGCAAAAAGCTGTCCTGCCTCCAGGGTTCCCCAAAGTAGCAGTGATGCTGGTTCAGCGCCTGCATTCCAGAGAGTCAGAGCTGTGCACATACACAACCCCATTCCTATTCTCAGATTTGTGTCCAACTAGGTGAACCTATTCAACATCGCAAAGTATGGAAATGAGGGGACGTTGAGTCAGGTCAGGCCTCTGGCTCACATCCTGTGCTGCTCTCTCAGCTTTTCATTTATAGATACTCCATCATGGAGCTGCCCTGTGAGAGGGTACTCTTCCAGGAACGTGGAGGTGATTCAGAACTATTTTGTCTGCAGTCAGCATTGGGAGCTTCTCTGCTCCTAGATTTGAGGAGTTGGAGATAGAGTCAGTGAAGGCTCATGCCTTCTCTGGAGGTGGTCCACCGGAATAATGCCCGGGCCATGAGGCTGGAGCTCCCTCGTGGCTTGGTCTGGAGCTTCTGTTTGTTACTATACAGGGGTGTTTTCCAGACATCCTAGCCATATGGGATGGACATAAATTGCACATCACTGACAGGGTCACAGACTTTCCAGATGCTAGAAATGGCTCAGGGGATCTTGAGCTGCGAGGAGAAGATGAAATGTGAGTCTGTGCTACTCATTAGCCACTGGGCTTGAGGAAGCCTCCACAAAGCAGCTGGGAGATCTAGGGCATAACTCAAACCCAGAGCTGTCCCTGGAGTGGTGTCTGGGCTGATTTAGATGACCCCTTGATATTTCATACCCTTCCTCAGGTTTTGTTTCCGGGACCCTGGGTGTCAGTAGAAGAAAGTGCATTGCAAGTCCTCTATCAGAAGTCTGTGTTCATTTGGCTCCTCCTCCTTCTTTCAGACTCATTAGCATATGAAATCTCCCTCTCTTTCTAGAAAATCACCCCCATTACTCTGTCGTTTTGTGTTTTGCATTTGGTGTTCATTATGAAATCCTCCTTTGCTGTGTCCCTGTCCCCTGCTCTGTAGTTAGCTATTTCCAAATTTCCTTCCATGGTCCCCTCTTTTATAGGGGACAATATATATGTTTTTTAATGTTTATTTGTTACTTCAAGTTACATCTCCATTATAGTGCCCTCTTCCCACCTCTCCTGGTTCTACCCTCCCACCCTCTCCTCCCTCTCCCACCCATCCCACTCCTCTGATGTGGAGTGTCCCTACAAATCAGCCCCTCTCAGTTCAACAGTCATATGAAGGCTAAGAGCTTCCTCTTGCACTGGGGGCCTACATGGTAGCACCCCTAGGTCAAATTGTTCCATTAATAGGTAACAAAGTCTATGTTCCTAATCCTTTTGGTGTGTTGGTTGTAGAATAGTTATCCTGTACTATATTGCTAAAAAGACCAACAATCAATAAATGGGACTTCATGAAAGTGAAAACTTCTGTAAGGCAAAGGACACTGTTATTAGAACAAAACGGCAACCTACTGATTGGGAAAAGATCTTTACCAACTCCACTTCTGACAGAGGGCTAATATCCATAATTTATAAAGAACTCAAGAAATTAAACACCAAGAAACCAAACAATCCAATCAAAAAAAAAAAAAAAAAGGGAAACAGAGCAAAACTGAGAATTCACAATGGAGGAATCTCTAATGGCAGTGAGACACTTGAAGAAATGCTCAACATCCTTAATCATCAGAGAAATGCAACTCAAGTCAACTCTGAGATTCCATCTCACACCTGACAATATATATCTTATATACCCAAAGTTGTGCTGTGTGACCCATAATACAGAAGGAAGATTGCTTGTAATGTATTTGTAAGCAGTTGTTATGTAATCCATTGTTTATCAACCCTGATAGGTTAGAGATTCTCTCTCTCTCTGCCTGTCTGTGTCTGTCTGTCTATCTTTCTCTGTCTCTCTTTCTCTCTCACTCACTCTCTGTGTGTGTGTGTGTGTGTGTGTGTGTGTGTGTGTGTGTGTGTGTATCTGAGAGTAAAGACAGGGTTGCATATGTGTGCAGCACTCACTGCCTGGAAGGTAGGTGTGTTGAGCAATCACACATCCCTGGCACTTTCACAGACTCTAGAGGAGTGGTTCTCAACCTTCCTAATGCTTCACGGCCTTATAATATAGCTCCAACATGTTGTGGTGACTGGAAACATGAAATTATTTTTGCTGCTACTTCATAACTGCAATTTTGCTACTGTTATGAATTGTAATGTAAATATCTGATATGTGACCCTTCAAAGGGGCCGCGACCCATAGGTTGAGGGTCTTTGCCCTAGAAGTAGAAGGAGGAGCTATCCTCTCGGAAGGAAGCCTAACCCTCTGGATGAAGGTAGGCATTTGGCAAATTGTGTCTGAACTTAGGCCTTCCGGAGGACGTAATGAGACTAAATAGCTACAAAGCATGTAGGATGTTTTGCTCAGGAGTAGATTCCAAGATGATGAGGAAACAATATTTCAGCAAAAGAGTGCAAGCTCCTGTGGACAGGATGGCCCTCTATTGTTTCTGTGAGGGAGGGAGTTCTTCACATCAGAGCCTTGAGGGGTACAGGACTCTGACTCAGGAAAAAAAAAATCCAGGGTTCTGTGTGCAGGTCCTGGATGGACTCTCTAGGAAGGCATATGGCCCTGGAATTGAGGGCTGGTGTAAAGTCAGGAGGTACAGTGGAATGCTATGCTGCTTGATGATAATTCTGATTAGTTTCTTTTTTTGTTGTTTGTTTAAATTAACCTAAAAATAACTCTAAGGTTATATCTAAAGACAAATGGGACTTCCATTAGTAAATTTTGGAAAGAAGTTAGCCTAAAGGCTAAAATCATGTTTCTTTTCTTTTCTTTTTTTTTTTTTTTGGTTTTTCGAGACAGAGTTTCTCTGTTTAACAGCTCTGGCTGTCCTGGACTCGCTTTGTAGACCAGGCTGGCCTCGAACTCACAAAGATCCGCCTGCCTCTGCCTCCCAAGTGCTGGGATTAAAGGCGTGCGCCACCACCGCCCGGCTGAAATCATGTTTCTTTAAGTTCATTCAGCCACCATTGTCCATTGCTAATCTGCATATAAAATATACTTCCTAGCATAACTAAAAACAAAAAAAAATCAAGCTTGTTTTGAAATCACAGGGACTTCTGCATAAATGTGGCTGGTTAGTGATGGGCATGTTGTCTCCTGCCCAGTGGAAAGGTGTGTGAGAGTTGAAAGAGGGTGCATTTCAGGGACACAAAATGGGGTGGGGCAACCCTGGTGAATGAGGATGGAAGAATGACACCAGACTATGCAAAACTCAGAAGGTTCCTTCACACAGCCTGTGATCTGTGAAGGCTGTACCCGCATGCATCCCAAGAGGCTCAGCGCCAGGGACCCCAAGAAACTAGGAGCAGAGATCCACTTGGGGCTAAAAAAGGGAGATAGTTGAGAGTCAGGGCAATGGCTATGACGTAAGACTCTGACTTCTACTTTTCCAGCTTTGCAGTGGTATGAAAGTCAGACACATTCAGTATAAGTGACTCTGAATTTTGATTTTCACTTGTACTCCTGGTCTGTGATATCCCCAGAGATATTACCAACAACTCAATTTCCTCAGAAATCAGCCTGCTAATGCTTGGAAAGGGAACAGGACCCAAAATGTCAAGCAACAGGAACCGAAAAGCCTCTAGTGGCTAGCCCTCTGGGAAGCTGGCTGGGGCCCCTGTAAAGCATGGATGAAGGGGAGGCACCAAAGACAGCTGCAGTCGAGATCATGGAGTAGATTTCTTCAGGGCAGGATACAGGACCTCTCTTCATGGAGTCCACGGGGTCTTGACTATGGGGAACAGCATGCCTGGAATTAAGCAAGGCCTAGCAGGTCCCTTGACCTTCCAGAGACTCACTCTTTCCTGAAATGTCACCTCAAACATTGGATCTTATTCCTGCCTACACCTAGGAATCACGTGTGTGACCTTTCACAAATCCTGATGTCCAGGTCCCACCGGGATCTAATTCAATCAGTGTCAGGGGTGGGGTAAGACTCAGGGCTGTTTTCTACTCTAAGTGTTTCAGGGTACACACAATGCAACGATCCCTAATTCTGACTGTATGTTAAAATCAACTGGGAAACATTAAAAAAAGAAAGCAAAATGAAGAGCTTTCCTGACTCATGAATCAGAGTTGGGAGGAGGGAGGCTTGAAGCTTATAACCCTTTCCCTGAGGCCAAGCTGGCCTTGAAACTCTCCAGGCCAATAGGAAAGGAAACAGTCTCTTGTGACTGTAGAGTCCCCACCATGCAGGGTTGGGCAGTCAGTTTTAAATTCCAGTACCTGGTAATACTTGCCTTGTCCTCTACAAATGGGCTTAACTGTGTTCAGCAATTTAAAGCAAAAGAAGAATTGGTTCCCACATATAACCCTGGGTGTCACTCCACCGATGGCTTGGGTAACTGAGCTTGCCTTTGGACATTTAATATAATTTGAGGCAAGACATCATCAGGAACTTATTGTGCAGCCCAGGCTGGCCTCACACTTGAGGTTTCCTGGTGTCAGAATCCCACGTGCTGACATTACAGTTCTGTGTCACCACATTCCATACGAAGGTTTTGTTTTTCTATTTTATTTATACTAAGGTGGTAGAGACCAAGCCCCAGGGTCTTGTGTATTTTAGTGAGGCACTCTGCTCTACCACTGAGTTGTTGTGGGTGCTCTGCCTTCCCGGAGATCTTCTGAGAAAGAAAGTCTAGCATTCATATTTTAATAGATTGCAAAGTGACTGTCCCGGATGTCCTTGTCTCTTTCCACTCAGGTGAATCTGTGTGGCCCACACAGAGGAAATGCTGAGCAGGTGTTTAAAGAGCAGCTGAGGCTCTTGTTTGATATAATGAAGGGTCTGAGTGAGCAGTGACTTAGGAATTGGGCAAGCAACACGCTGAAAGTGGTCGGGGCCCTGACTCAGGAGCAGCAGGGGAAGGTCTCCATTACCAGATCTGGAAAGGAGGCAAAGAAATGACATGGTTGTTTGACGTGAAGGAGTAGCTTCATTTACAACATTCCAGCAGAGTGCATCTATTTCTTCCAGGTTTCTGATGCTTACTTAATGCTTACTATGCTTAAATAGTAGAATGTCTTTGCGATGGGATGTTAGCCTCTGGCTGGTCTGGAAGATTTTTTTTTTTTTTTTTTTATAGAGTAGGTTTGCTAGTCAGCCTTCTAGCACTGTAATGACAAAAGCTGACATAATTGACTCAGACAACCTTTATTTTTGCTCACAGTCCAGCAGGCTTTATTTTGTGGCTGGAATAATTGCTTTTGGGTCCGTGACAAGGCAGCACACCATGGACAACCTCTACATGCTGCGCATCCAATTAGGCGTTCATCCCTGGGAGAGGCTAATTCTCTTTCTGAAGTCATTAGCTGCCTGTAGTGCTCTGTCTAGGGAGGGAACCCCATGAGATTTCCCCCACCCAAATTAGTGTGCCTATTTATACTTCCATTATTTGGATCTTGGTCTTGGTTAGGCAGACTATTTCACAGCAGACATGCTGGTGCTCTGGCTCTTAGAATCTTTCTGCTCCTTCTTCTACAATGCTCCCTGAGCCTTAGATACAGAAGCTATCATGAAGACGTATCTATTGGGGCTTTGGTCCTGTTGATCTCTGACTTGTGTCCAGTTGTGGTTTTCTGTGATGGTCTCCATTTCCTGTAGAGAGGCTTCTTTGATGAGGGGTGAGAGTTACAATGTAGTAAGGGATTATGTTGGTGGTCCTGTGTTCCCTTGTAAGCTGATGGAAGAAGATAGTTGGTACTTTTTCCCTCTCAAACATCACCCAGCAGCTAATGTAGTAAATCCAGGCTATGTGTCTTGAGGAAATACCTTTCTATCACTGTAACAAAATACCTGAGACAACAAACTTAAAAGGAAAAAAAGGCTTATTTTGGCTCACAATTGTAGAAATTTCAGTCCACGACAGTTGATCCAGTTGTTTTGTTCCTGTGGCAACACAAAGCTTCATGGTGGAGATCTAAAGTGGAGGAAGTCTGTTTAGTCCACAACATCCAGGAAACATAATGAGAACAGAGCAGGGTAGAGTTTCAAGATCCCTTTCAAAGATATAGTCCAATTGGCCTAACTTTCTCCCAGTAATCCCTGCTTCTGAAGTGTGCCACTACTTTCCAATAATTACAGACCATAGGGACCAAGCCTTCAAACCTAGGGTATTGGGGGGAGCAGTTATTTAATATACAAACTGTAGCATAAGAGGAAACAATGAGCCATCCCATCTGTGAGCTTGTCCTGGACTCTCCAAGCCTGCGCTGATGCTGATTCAGCAGCAGATTTAGAAGCAGCTATCACAAGCTGAGCCTAGCTGAGATCATCAACCGCAGAATAATGAATGAAATTGTCCCTTGACATCCGTTGGGAATTGGCTCTAAAAATCAGACTGCCTGATGACCTCCAAATCTCTGGAGGCGAAGGTACCTATATAGCATGGCGATGTGCTTGACTCTGACCTCTGCACATCCTCCTATGTTTTTATATCATTTGTAGGCTATTTGAAATGCACAAATGACATAAAGTCTTACACTGTATCATTTAGGGAGTAACAGCAAGAAAGTCTACATGTTCAGCATAGACTCCAGTCTTTTGAAGGCATGGATACCTCAGTTTAATGTACAAATGTGGAATCCGAGGATACAGAGCACTAGATGGGATGCTGTTTGTGTGGCTGTGAACCTTCCTCGGTGGCTATTCTATTTCTCATGTGCAACAAGCTTGAGTCATATAGCTTTAGAATATTTGTTATTCTGGCCAGGCTCTGCATAGGAGAGATTCCCTAGCTGCTAAGTTTTGTATAGAAAAATCCCTTCTACCTGCAGAAACAGGTGTACCCTTATTCTCCCCTTCGCAGGACCCCTTGTTCTCTCTCAGCCTAGGCTGCTGTTATCAAACTGGAGCTTAGAGATGATGTCTTTCTTCTGGATTTTGTGGGACTTTGTCATTGTTTGCTGGTCAGAGTACAAGGAGTGGCTACCCTCTCAGGGTAAGGGACATTGTAGGGCTCACACTCTGTAGTCCCTACTGTGTGACATAAAATATAAGTGCCATGGACGAAGAAGGGCATGGTGCCTGCCTGAGTTGGTGAGTTGAGGGGATTGAGAAGGATGGCTAAGACTTCAGGATGTCACTTAGAACAGCACATGATTTACTGGACAGGAGTTGTTTATTTCGGGAATTTTCCATTTACTATTTTGGCCAGTAGTTGACTATGAGTAACTGAAACCATGGAAAGTGGAATTGCTTCTAGAAGCCCACAGCTTGGAAAGGAAGAACACAGGGTCTAAGTGGGCTTGTTATGGGGTGATGGGTGAGTTTACCCACGAGCTTCCTCCAATGAGGCACAGGTTCATAGAGTGACAGGCATGGTCCCTCCCCCACCCCCCACCCATGAAACTTACCATAAGTCCTCCTGACTACAGTGTAACAGAGTGGCTCATGGAGCAGAGATGGGAGGCTGTTTGTATGGCTGTGAACCTTCCTCAGTAGCTATTCTATTTCCCATGTGCAACAAGCTTGAGATGTGCATGTGTGTGCACATGGATGAGCAGGGATTGGTGCTCTGGCTGTGAGGACTTCTCCAGGGGAAGTTTCTCACGACTTGCTAATCCTGCCTGACTTTTCATTGAGATTATCATGTTTCATTTCCCTTCTTGAGACTGCTGGGACACGGTGGTGTATTTCATATTTCTGCTGCAGGGGTATCACATATGAGCCCCTGCACTAGCGGACTTATCTTTTGTTTCTGCCAAGTAAATAAGCTAGGTTTCAAATGCTAGTCTGTGAACAGACTTGTCATTTGAAATCTTAAAGTAAAGTCCCACATTCGAAGAAGGGCAGGTGAAATCCTTAATGTGGAAAGATGAGACACATGGGCCTTGGGCTCACTGGAGGTGGAGCTCACAAGTGTCCTATAGTCCCCACTCCACTCAGTTATAAAATTAAGGTGAACACTTACTGGGTAGGACAAATAATCCATTAGCAAGTTCTTGACATCTCCTCTGAGTCCCTTCTGAATCTTTACTGAAGTCCCTATGGGCTCTTCTTCATAATATTTTGAGCTCTATTGGCATGTAACTCATTAACCAAGGAAAACACCTTGTTGCTTATTCTTTTCAGATGGTAGAATGTCAACATAAGAACAAGCTGGGATTTATGTCCACAGTGCTGACCGCCGTTTGGCCCTTGCTTGGACTTCACATAGTAAATTATACTTTTGAGTGTGTTCTGCTCCAGAGTTAGGTAATTTATTGTTTGAGGCTATGCTATGTGGAAGATCAGATGTGGGGGACTATAGGAGTCTGGTCAGAGACATTTTACAGAGCCCTGTATTCTTAGTCTTGTTATCTTCCTTGGCTCTGTTAGGGTCTTCTGGTCAGGGGTGCATGGGGTATACCAGGTTGGGATAGGCAAGCTAGTGGTGACACAGTTCTGGAATTCACTGATGGGTTTCTCTGGTAACAAATGGCCAAGGTTTGTAGACAGGCTGGCAGCCTCTCATGTCCTCTATTTCTATGGAAAGAGACAAAGAAAGCTTCAGATTTGTTGAGACCATATTTGGCAATGTCTAAAATTCTCCATAAATTATAGAGGACATAGTCTGGTGCACAGTACAGAAATGTTCACAGCACACAAACATATAGAGAGAATGCTATGGTTTGGATACGATTTGCCCCTATAGGTTCATGTACTAGAAGCTTAGTCTCCAGTGTGGTATTGAGGTAGTGGGAACTTTAGGATGTGGGGAATAGTGGGAAGCAATTAGCTCATGGGGGATGTACACCTTAAATAGACTGATGTGGTCTCATGAGAGTTGGTTATGAAAACTCAAGGCCTTGTCTTTCCTGTATGTGGCTATTTCCATTGATGCGTCTCTGACACAGCCAGCGACCCTCAACAGTATGACAGTGCTGTAACGTAAGACCTCCTAGCCACCTGAATCCTGAGAGACAAATAAACTTCTCTACTCCACAAGTCTCAGGTGTGACAAAGATGTAGAACAGTTGTCCTAGCTGTTTTCTATCAGTGTGATAAAACACCACGACCCAAAGCAACTTGGGTGGGAGGGAGTTTGTTTGGCTTACACTTCTAGGTCACATTCCATCACCAAAGGAAGTCAGGGCAGGAACCTGAAGGCAGGAACCTGAAGGCAGGAACTAAAGCAAAGATTTGGAGGAACACTGGGCTTCCTCAGCCTGTTTTGTTTTGGTTTGGTTTTTTAATGAGCCAAGTCCACCTTCCCAAGGGTGGCACCACCTGAACTGAGCTGGACCTTTTCACATCAATCAACATTTAAGAAAATGCCTCACAAACTTTCCTCGAAGCCAATCTAGTGGAGGCACTTTTCTCAGTTGAGGTTCCCTCTTCCAGATTATGTCAAGTTAACAAACAACAAACAAACAAACAAACAAACAAACAAAAAACAGCCAGCGCAACAGTGTAGGCATTAAATTGATGCATATGTAAGAAGTAACCCAGCAGTGTTTCAAATTGCATTTGAGTGTAAAAGACAACTTCACAGCCATTATTATAGTTAACATTAGAAAAATGGGAAATAACAAGTATTGGTGACAATGTGGAGAAATCGGGGCCCCTGTACATTTTGGGTAGGAATGAAAAATGGCAAAGTCACTGGAGGATCATGGTGACTCCCCAAAAGCTAACTGTAGAATTACCGTCCCTCAGCAACTCCACATTCAAGAAAAGCTAAGTGAGAAACGCCGCAGACACAAAGGGGCAAGTATTGCATGAGCCCACTCACGTGAGGGATTTAAAATAGGAACATTCAGTGACAGGAAGTAAAACGGGGTTTGTTGGAAATTTGTAAGGCAAATTTGTGTTTAGTGGGCACAGAAATCCTTTATAAGAAGAGTTCTGCAGATGGGCGGTGTGACGGTCGCACACAGGATGAATAGATGCAGTGTCGTGGCACTTCACACGTCAAGTTGAAATGACACTTCTTGTGTCATTTTGCCACAGGGTTAACAGGAGTCAAAGTACATGGGAGTATTCACCAGGCCTTGCAGAAGTTTCTAGCTCATTCCATCTGTGCTTCTCCAAGATACCTTTGGGTAGACAGTGCTTGGTGATGGCATTGGCTACATTTTAGCAATAAGCAAATGAAGGCACAGGGACTTTGCCTCTTAACTCATCATCCCCATTTACTTTCTTTGTGACATATGCATAAGTATTGCCTCTAATTTTGTGCTGTCACTTGGCTTCCACTGGCACATGCAGTTTTCTTGAGGCAAAGACTTATGGGGCCGCTCACATCAGTATTCCCAAGGCGTGGCACACAAAAAAATATTTGCACTGGACGAGAACAAATGACCTTCCTCACCCAGCTAGCCTATGAGCTGGCAAGGAGCAGACACTGCTCTGCATCCCCCTCTGGCTCCTTGTCTTCATCAGTAATTCAGGGTGGGTGGGGAATTCCACAAATGTGAGGGTCCTTCATGCTCCAACTCGGGGCAAATGGCCCCCCGAACAGCTATAGTTGGAGCAATGGGCTCCTTCTGGACACCACTCTATGTTCTTGGTGGGACTCCTCTTAGCATCTCACCTGCATCTTACCTTACCCTGTCTTACCTTACCTTGCCCCAGAGTAAGAAGGTAGACTTGGGCAGGTATGACTTTTCCAAAAGATGTTTTGCCCTGAGACTATCTTCCACCTTCATTTCTCACTCATGTGCTGTCATGAGTAGGCTTCTTCAAGGAACACAATGTATGTGCACCCTCAGGGCTCTGTGCTGCCTGATCTAGCATCTCTCCTGGCCCTGTTCCTGCAGAGCTGCAAGGCAGGAACTCTGTTCTGCACCCAGCAGCATAGAATGATCAGGACAGCTGGGGCCTGGGTTCAGTGTCTCATGGCATCCTGTAGCGTGGCACACATAATATCTGATCTCATTTAACTAATTTCCCAAAAGAAACAGGTAAAGGACACCGGAAACAAAACCCCAAACTCACCCAAACAAAAGAAACACTGAGTTGGCAAGTTAGGACACA
This sequence comes from Lophiomys imhausi, assembly GCA_907164525.1. Taxonomy (NCBI): domain Eukaryota; kingdom Metazoa; phylum Chordata; class Mammalia; order Rodentia; family Muridae; genus Lophiomys; species Lophiomys imhausi. The sequence continues at coordinate 10,268,930 of CAJQZJ010032121.1, forward strand.
CTGTCATCCAGGAACCTGGGAAAGGCCAGAAAAATGAGTGGCTGGAGAGAAGGAAGATGGGAAGGAAGGGCCCATCCCCTCTGCTGTTTACAGTGTCAGCTTCATGGAAAAAAGCGGTGCTTATCTGCAGAGTCAGGATAGAAAGATCCCAGCGACATCTATGCCATTTGAATTCAAGTGGATTAAGTCCTCTAAACAGTGTGGCTTCTGCTTGCCCACCTTGGGAAAGCTGCACTCTAATTTGGATTCAGGGCACAAAGAGAGCCAGGGGAGGAACATCCAGAGTCCAAGAATCCACCAAAGACTGTCTTCCTGCATCAGAGTGAAGATAGCTGTCCACCGGGTTGAGATTCGGAGCACCACACACTCAGCGTTGAGCCTTGAATCCAAGCATCTTTTTCATTTTTGGAAACAAGAGAACAGATGGCTTTGGAGAGCTCCTGGAGTCTGACAAAATGTCACTCAACAATCATTCTTTGGTTTTCGATTATGAGAAAACTAGGGAATCGCTAAGATTTATGACAGACAATATGAAGATCATTGCCAAAGAATTTTTCTTTGTAATCAATTGAGTGTCTCTGTTATTTATTTCAAAGACACAGAGTTGAAATGGGAACAGAGTATCTTGCTGGAGGGGAAAAACACCATAGCTTTTTTTTTTTTTTTTTTAAGAGTGAGGATGATAGCTTAAGCCAGTGACTTGGCTTGACCATGGGATCAGGATTTAGTCCTTGGCACATCCCCTCAGTGCTCCAGATGGGCTCTGACTCTTAGGAGACTTCGCAGTTTCTTGGCATTAGGATAGGCATTTCCCTTCCCTCCGTCTTTTGTATCTTTGCTTACTAGCTCAGACATCCCCACACCTCTGAGCCCTTCCCAGGCTACTTCAGAGACAAGGTTGTTTATCTTCTATGTTGCCAGAGGACTTTGTCTATAGCCACACACTCACCTTATCTCATGGTAGGTGTGCTGGATAGGTTTTGTCTATTTGTTTTTTGTCAATTTGGCACAAACTAGAGTTACCTGGGAGGAGGGAGCCTCAATGTAGGACATATCTAACAGATTTGACTTGTAGGCAAGTCTGTATGGCATTTTCTTGAATGTTGATTGGTGTCGGAGGCCCAGTCCACTATGGGTGGTGCCATCCCTTGCAGGATATAAGAAAGATATCAACATAAGCCAGGGAGCAAGCCAATGAGCAGTGTTCTTCCACAGCTTCTGCCTCAGCTCCTGCTGGAGTTCCTGCCCCGATTTCCCTGAACAATCAGCTGTGACTGGAACATGTGAGCCAAACACACCCTTTCCTCTCCAAGTAGCTTCTGGTCATGGTGTTTAGCACAGTATTAGAAGCAGAATAGGACAGTAGCCTCCTGTCTACCCATAGGACAGTGGCAGTAAAGACACCACTATCTCTAGATTGAAGAAGCACAGGGTCAGCGGTTCTGCATGCCTTTTCCTTTTGTTCTCTGAGCACATGGTGGTGGGTAGAGACCCTGTTTAATACGCCTTAATCCTTACTGTTCATCATGTCCAGTTCAACAGAACTTTCATCTGTGCTTAGTGCCCTAAAAATACTTGTTAGGAGCACTTGCATAAATTAATCTGTAACCATGGCATTTACAAAATCAACTTCATTTTTATTGCTATTTGAATTGAATAGCTTAGATCATTTATGTTTTGCAAGCACGTCCACCCTCCTGTAATAAGTGAGAAACATCCACAGGACACTTGCTCAGGTTCTCAGCTCAGCTCAGCTCAGCTCCCCTTGCTTTTCTGTTGGACCAAGATTAGAGGACACTCTGGGCAGTTGTGACCAAAATCTCCTTCATGTACAGTGACTTCCCGTACCCAGGGAACTGTCATTAGGTGTTTCTCCTGCTCCTATAGGCTCTCCATCAATCAGTTCAGAGAATAATCTTCTATAGTCGTCATGCTAAGTGGCCAGATAGTCTATTTCTCTTGCCATAATGAATTACCTTTGACTGGGTATTTAATAGAGACCAGGATTTTATTTTTTGTAGTCCCACATGCTGTAAGTACAGTATCAAGACGCAGGCAGAATCAGTGTCCGGCAAGGGCTATTCTCTATTTCAAAATGATACTTCTCAGCTTCACCCTCACATACCTTCCTAGATGGAAGGAAGGACTGAAGTCCTCATAGGGTAAAGGTAACAAAATTTGGAGACTTTTGCTAATCACCTTTATCAGAATAAGCTCTACTGAAATGAAGCACAAAACATCTTAAAGCTTCAAGAGAGATGCAGAGCGCTCCTGCATCTCCGTCTAGTGAGGGACAAGTCATCATACTCCTGTATCTGTAGATCAACTATAGCACAATAACTGCCGCAGATTTCACACAAGTGTACTCATGAGGTGTCTGGATGGGAATGCACTTTTGTGTCGGCTTCTCGGAAATTTAAGACTCACCCAATTTCATAGTTATTTATTTACTTTTTGGTGTCAAAATTTGATTATCCATTCCAGTATTATTTCCATAATATTTTGTTTGTTTGTTTATTAATATGAAGAAAGGTGCTGAGGATATTCAAATACAGTGTTATTTATGGAGGCAAAGTTCTAGTTCTGTGGAGACTGTAGAGTGTCAGCTACATCATTTATTTATTTAATGAGTCTGAGTGTTTTGTCTGCGTGTATATACTCCGCATGTGCGCCATGTCTGTTGAAGCCAGAAGAGAGCATTAGATTCCTCAGAACTGTAATTATATTCAGTTGTCATTGGGAGGTAGAAAGTTGTGAGCTGTTACTAAGTGATGGGATTAAGCAAGAGCATCTTGGTTAATCTCTGCAGGAGCAATCAGCGTTCTTAGGCTACACTGTAATGTCCTCATACTGTGTAAAATAGTGGCTGTGAGGCTGTGTGTTGTCTTCGGTTAATCCATTTCACAAAGTGTCACTTGGCTGCATTGGGAGTGAAATTCAGAGAGAGGATGGCTCTGCATCTCACTGTGCATATTAACCACACCACCTGCCTGTTCCAACCATGAGGCATAGACTGATACTGAATCCCAAAAGGAAATATCAAAAACATCAGAAAACAAACAAACAAACAAACAGATATAAGAACCCAAGCTGTATAGTAGATGAAGGCAGACTTAAGCACCCTCACCTGGAACTCCCATAAAGAAGAGGACCCCTGAAACTGTGATGGCAAAGGCCAGTAACCTGCCACCTGACTACCTAGTTATATGTCAAGAGAAGGACAGTCAGAGGGCTCCTGACTTCCAGCACTTTGGCTCAGCTCGGGCTCCATTGCTGACATGGCCTAACTTACCTGTTAGTTCATCTGGCCCAGTCCTGTGTTTTACCCTCGTGGTTCTGTTCCTTCTGTCATGGCTTTGGCTTAGTCCTGTGTTCCAGGCCTCAGCGCCATGGCCTTGCAGCTGAGCTGGTCCAAGCTCCCCAGAAGCTAAGTGGTACTTTAATATCTTATCTACCCCATCCTTTCTTCACGTCTGTATCAGCATCCACCTGTCCACTCAGGCCTCTTTTACTCTTTGAACTTTGGTGGGGAGCTGTGTCATTAACTTTTGTGTAGACCTCATGTACGTACATAATACATGTGAGCACATACATATATATATACATGTGTGAGTATGTATGTGTGTGTGTGTACATACTGGCTGGTTTTGTATGTCAACTTGACACAAGTTAATATTATCACATTCCTCAGTTGAGGAAGTGCTTCCATTAGATCCAGCTGTAAGGAACTTTCTTAATTAGTGATCAGTGGGGGAGGGCTCAACCCATTGTCGGTGGTACTATTGCTGGGCTGGTGGTCCTGGGTTCTACAAGAAAGCAGGCTAATCAAGCCAGTAAGCCGCACTCCTCCATGGCCTCTCCATCAGTTCCTGCTTCCAGGTTCTAGCCCTGCTTGAGTTCCTGTCCTGACTTCTTCCAATGATGAACTATGATCTGGAAGTGTAAGCCGAATAAACCCTTCCCTCCCCAGTCTGCTTTTTGGTCATGGTGTTTCATTGTAGCAATAAAAACTCTAAGACTGTGTGTGTGTGTGTGTGTGTGTGTGTGTGTGTGTGTGTGTGTGTGT
>CAJQZJ010032121.1:10273005-10347062 GCA_907164525.1 Lophiomys imhausi
TGTGTGTGTGTGTGTGTGTGTGTGTGTGTGTGTGTGTGTGTGTGTGTATGTGTATGTGTGTGTGTATATGTATTTCTGGAATAGCATGCTTACCACAGTACTAACTATCCACAAGTGGAATTGCTGGGTCAAAGGGCAAATGTATGCTTAACTTCACAGAAGTTAACCCACAATGCTTTGAAGTGGGACGACTGTTGCACAGCTGGGAACTGAGTTCTAATTTGAGAATGAATGAGTGTCCGTTCTGAGAGCAGTTTGCTCAACCACCAGTTTAAACTCACACTTGCTTAGTACCTCACAGAGTGTTTTCATATAGTCTAGGACTCTCTGATGTCTTGGGCTATTTATTTTACAGATTGAAAGGTGTGGTTCAGTCAGGTGGATAGCACCAGCACCCAATGTGTACTTGGCTCAGGCTGTGAAGTATAATGAAAGTGTACAGTTGGTCTTTGTCTTTTTGCTAACATGTGGGGAGTTTCCTGAGGCGTTGGAATGTCCTTATCATTTGCAAGTAATCCCTTTTGATCTTCCCAAGTTATGCTAATGAGCTGTCTCCATAGACTCTAGAGAACATCAAAATGGGTGCTGGCCAGAGTTAGTTCTACCCACCAAATTTTCTGGTGGTGTGTACCCACAGTGATTAACAACAACAACAACAAACAAACAACAAAAAACCCCCCAACTTAATAACAAATTTAAAATTTTATAATTTCCTATGTATATACATGTATTTGAGCATATTCACCCTCTCATTGTCTCTTTTCTCCCCATTCCTGGTGATCCCCCACATCTTCCTAAGCTCCCCCTCCTACTTTTATGTTTCTCTCTCTCTCTTTTGATGACCCAGTGAGCTTAATTAGGATTGCTTACATGAGCATGGGCAAGTTACCAGTGACCACAAAATGACTCTTCTTTGCAGGACACCATCAACTGACAAAACCTCCTTAAGAAGATAGGATCTCATGATTCCCTTCCCCATCTGGGATGGAATGTTGAAGGGCCCCATCTCATGCAGGTATACATAGTTGCTACATGTTATGAGAACAACAGCCATCTCATATTTAGAAGATAGCATTTTACAACATTCTTTCCCTTCCTCAGGCTCTTGGTACATTTCTTTTTCTGATCCTTCTTGTCCTGCAGTCCCTGGGCCTTAGAAGGAATACTGTATATGTCCTGTTTAGGACTGAACATTCAGCAGTCACTTGTTTTTAGTACTTTGACAAGTTTTGAGCCTCTTCATTAACTATTGTCCACTACAAAAAGAAACTTGCCTGATGGAGGCTGAGAGTAAGACTAGTCCATGTGTATAAACATAAATATTTAGAAGGCTGGTTGACTACAGGTCCATTTAGCAAAGCATCAGTAGCAAATTCCTCCCTCCCTCCATGACTTCTCCAGATGTGGGCTTTTGATTGGGTTTATCCTACCAAGGAATCCTTTTATGAAATGGATCCTAAATCCAATCAAAAACTGGTTTATTATCTCCCAAACGGCCATGGCATGGTTGCACCAGTGAGCAAATTTTGCGTGGTCATCGCAGGTTGTTGCATGCAGGGTTCATAGCTGGGTAGAACTATTGATGGCTGTTCTTTTCCAGCAGCTTACATAGCACCTTCAGGCACTAAGAACACTAGCCAACAGGAAACAGCTTTCCGTTCAACTACAGCTTCATTTGCTTGTGTTCTGTAATTAAAGCATGTGGTGTATTAAACAATAGCATTTTACTGGCTAGTTCTAGTGTGTAGTCAATAGCCATGGCAAAAACCCATACTTGGGAACCTCTGAGGCCTTCCTACAATTGCAGCTATTAAGACAAAAGCCTAGACTCCAGCAACTCCAAAAACCGAGGCTCAGCCACTTGTCCCAGTTCACTAATTACAAGCAAATGATGGTGAGAAGCAGAGATGGTTAATGTAGCCCTTTTGGGAAGAGGGACAAATAAAGAAGTCTAGTGCCCCAAATCCATTGCTATGTCACTAACATGAGAGAACTGGGACAAGGGACAAGAGGTATCCATAATCACAGTCTTGATCTACCTGCTGTCTGTTGATCGCAGTACCGCATCTGGGTCCTGAAAGGTCTTGAGGTGGTCTGAGAAAGCTCTTGTTGATTTAAGACACAAGGTAGTTCTTGGGGATTATTATTTCTCTTCCTTGTCTCAGCCTTGTGGATAATTGCCCTTAGCCTGGGAGATAGGGTGTGTCCTTTGAGGTTGTACTGTTCCAGGAATCCAAGGTGACTCAAAGGGAAGGATAAGGATAATAACTTATGTTTGTACCATTAGCCAAAATAAAGGGGGCCGGAGGATACAAGATGAAGGCAATTACCTTGGGCCCAAGTGAGGAGTCAATGCATTTTAGCAAAAGCAACTTCAAAGTGCGTATTTCAAGCACTAGAGATGGGGCTGCATTCATAGCGATTTGTCTCATGGATCATAGAGATTACATCAGTCACAGTGATGTCACCGACCGTGCCTATGCTATGAAGCTCTGAAACAACGAGGAGTGTCTGGGTTGGTGAACACACTCATGTGGACAAGGTCCTTCCTGGAGAGACTGCAGTGCCTGGGGAGGCATCAGATCTCTGTGAAAACACTTACCTCTCAAAACTCACTATATGTATACAAACCGATGACATGACTGCTCCGTGTTAAAAGATTTTGTTTTGTTTTGTTTTTTAAATAAATTTATTTACTGTTGCTTCAGGTTACATCTCCATCATATTGTCCTCTTTCCTCCCTTCCCAGCCACACCCTCCCACTTTCTACCCCCTAACCCTTCCATCCCACTCCTCTGGAGTGGAGTGTAATTACATAACAGTCCCCTGCCCCAGTTCAGAAGGCATATGAGGGCCAAGAGCCTCCTCATACACTGGGGGCCTACAAGGCAGTATCACCAGTGAAAAGTGTCTCATTGCCAGGGAGAGAAAACTAAAAAACAAACAAACAAACACACACACACACACAAACAAAAAAAAGGTCTATGTCCATGTTCCCTTTGGTTGTAGTATAGATATCCTGTACTATATAGCTAAAATCCTACTATAAGTGAATAGATGCCATGTGCATCCTTCTGAGTCTGGGTTAGCTCACTCAGAATGAGCTTCTCTAGTTCCATCCATTTGGCTGCAAGTTGCATAATTTCATTGTTCTTGATAGCTGAGTAATATTCCATTGTGTAGATGTACCACAGTTTTTTAATCCGTTCTTCCAGTTGAGGGACATCTGGGTTGTTTCCAGTTTTTAGCTATTACAAATAAGGCTGCTATGAACGTAGATGTGGAAACTACCTTATGATTCCGTGAGGAGTCATTTGGATGTAAACTCAGAAGTGGTATGGCTGGGTCCTGAGGCAAAGCTATTCCAAGTTTTCTAAGATATCGCCAGACTGACCTCCATAGTGGTTGCACAAGCCTGCACTCCCACCAGCAGTGGAGGAGGGTTCCCTTTCTCCACATCCTCGCCAACATGTGCTGTCATTTCAGCTTTTGATCTTAGCTATTCTGACAGATGTGAGATGGAATCTCAGAGTCCTCTTGAATTGCATTTCTCTGATGATTAAGTATGTTGAGCATTTCTTCAAGTGTCTCTCAGCCATTAGGGATTCCTCCTTTGTGAATTCTCTATTTAGCCCCGTCTCCCATTTTTTGATTGGATTATTTGGTTTCTTGGCGTTTAATTTCTTGAGTTCTTTGTAGATTTTGGATATTAGCCCTCTGTCAGATGTGGGGTTGGTGAAGATTTTTTCCCAATCTGTAGGCTGCCGTTTTGTCTTTTGCCTTACAGAAGTTTTTCAGTTTCATGAGGTCCTATTTATTGATTGTTTGTCTTAGGTCCTGAGCTGTTGGTGTTCTGTTCAGGAAGTTGTCACCTGTGCCAATGAGTTCAAGGGTTTTTCCCTCTTTCTTTTCTAGTAGATTTAGTGTGACTGGCCTTATGTTAAGGTCTTGGATCCACTTGGACTTAGGTTTTGTACAAGGTGATAAGTATGGGTCTAATTTCATTCTTTTACAAGTGGACATCCAGTTGGACCAGCACCATTTGTTGAAGATGTTGTCCTTTTTCCATTGTGTGGTTTTGGCTTCATTGTCAAAAATTAGGTGGCCATAGGTGTGTGGGTCCATTTCTGGGCCTTCAATTCGATTCCATTGATCTACTGGTCTGTTTCTATACCAGTACCATGGTGTTTTTACTACTATTGCTCTGTATTACAGCTTGAACTCTGGGATGGTGATACCTCCAGATGTTTTTTTATTGTACAGGATTGATTTAGCTATTCTGGGTTTTTTGTTGCTCCATATGAAATTGAGAATAGCTTTTTCCAGGTCTATAAAGAATTATGTTGGTATTTTGATAGGAATTGAATTGAATCTATATATTGCTTTTGGTAGGATGGCCATTTTTATTTTTTGATCCTACCTATCCATGAGCATGGGAGATCTTTCCATCTTCTAAAGGCCTCTTCAATTTCCTTTTTCAAGGGCTTGAAGTTCTTGTTGTACAGGTCCTTTACTTGCTTGGTTAGAGTTACCCCTAGGTATTTTATATTGTTTGTGGCTATTGTGAAGGGAGTTGTTTCCCTTATTTCTTTCTCAGCCCATTTGTTTGTTGTATGAAGAAGGGCTTCTGATTTTTTTTTGAATTAATTTTTTATCCAGCCTCCTTGCTGAAAGTGTTTATCAGGTGTAAGAGTTCTCTGGTGGAATTTTTGGGGTCGCTTATGTATACTATCATATCATCTGCAAATAGGGATAATTTGACTTCTTTTTTTCCAATTTGTATCCCTTGATCTCCTTTAGTTGTCTTATTGCTCTAGCAAGAACTTCAAGTATTATATTGAAGAGATATGGTGAAAGTGGGCATCCTTGTCTTGTCCCCGAGTTTAGAGGAAATGCTTCAAGTTTCTCTCCATTTAATTTGATGTTGGCCACTGGCTTGCTGTATATTGCCTTTATTATTTCTAGGTATGGTCCTTGTATGCCCGTTCTCTCCAGAACTTTTTGCATGAAGGGGTGTTGGATTTTGTCAAATGCTTTTTCTGCATCTAGCGAGATTATCATGTAGTTTTTTTCTTTCATCTTGTTTATATGGTGAATTACTTTGATAGACTTTCATATGTTGAACAATCCCTGCATTCCTGGGATGAAGCCTACTTGATCATGGTGTATGATACTTTTGATGTGTTCTTGAATTCGGTTTGCCAGTATTTTATTAAGTATTTTTGCATCTATGTTCATGAGGGAGATTGGTCTGAAGTTCTCTTTCTTTGTTGGGTCTTTGTATGGCTTAGGAATCCAGGTGACTGTGGCCTCATAGAATGAGTTTGGCAGTGTTCCTTCCGATTCTATTTTGTGGAAGAGTTTGAAGAGTATTGGCTCTTCTTTGAAGGTCTGGTAGAATTCTGTGCTAAAACCATCTGTCCCTGGACTTTTTTACATTGGTAGATTTTTAATGACTGTTTCTATTTCCTTAGGGGTTATATGGCTGTTTAATCTGTTAATCTGATCTTGATTTAACTTTGGTAGGTGGAAATCTATCAAGAAAATTGGCCATTTCACTTAGGCTTTCAAATTTGGTGGAATATAGAATTTTAAAGTAGTACCTAAATAGTCTTTGGATTTCCTCAATGTCTGTTGTTATTTTTCCCTTTTCATTTATGATTTTGTTGGTTTGGTTTTTTTTCCCTTTGCCTTTTAGTTAATTTGGCTAAGGGTTTGTCTATTTTGTTGATTTTCTCAAAGAACCAACTCTTGGTTTCATTGATTCTTTGTATTGTTCTTTTTGTTTCTAAGTTGTTGATTTCAGTCCTAAGTTTGATCATTTCCTGCCTTCTGCTCCTCTTGGGAGTGTTTACTTCTTTTTTTTTTTCCCAATTCACCCAGTTTAGCTGTTAATTCGCTAATATAAGCTGTCACAATTTTCTTTTTTGAAGGCAATTAGTGCTATGAACTTTCCTTGTAGCACAGCTTTCATTGTGTCCCATAGGTTTGGGTATGTTGTGCCTTCATTTTTGTTGGATTTTAAGAAGTCTTTGATTTCCTTCTTTATTTCCTCCCTGACCCAGTAATCATCCAGTAGAGAGTTGTTCAATTTCCATGTGTGTGTAGGCTTTCTGTTGATTCTTTTGTTGTTGAAGTCCAGTTTTATTCTATGGTGGTCTGATAAGATATAAGGCGTTATTTCAATTTTCTTGTATCTATTGAGGCTATCTTTGTGTCCAACTATATGGTCGATTTTGGAGAAGGTTCCGTGAGGTGCTGAGAAGAAGGTGTACTCTTTTGTGTTTGGGTGAAACATTCTGTAGATATCTGTTAGGTCCATTTGGTTCATGAGCTCTGTTGGACTCATTATTTCTCTGTTTGGCTTCTGTCATGATGATCTGTTCATTGTTATGAGTGGGGTGTTGAAGTCTCCCACTACTAATGTGTGGGGATCGATGTGTGATTTAAGTTTTAGAAGTTTCTTTTGCAAATGTAGGTGTTTTTGTATTTGGAGCATAGATGTTCAATATTGATATGTCCTCTTGATGAATATTTCCTTTAACAAGTATGTAATGCCCTTCTCTGTCTTTTTTTTTTATTAACTTCAGTTGGAAGTCTATTTTGTTTGATATTAGGATGGCTACTCCAGTTTGCTTCCTGGGTCCATTTGCTTGGAAAACCTTTTCCCAGCCCTTTACTCTGAAATAGTGTTTATCTTTGATAGTGAAATGTGTTTCTTGTATGCAGCAAAATAATGGGTCTTGTTTATGGATCCAGTCTTCGAGTCTGTGTCTTTTTAATGGGGAGTTGAGTCCATTGATGTTTATGGATATTTGTGACCAGGGGTTGTTATTTCCCATTATTTTGGTATAGGTGGTCATACTGTGTTTCTTTTGGTTTAGTTGCTGTGGAGTTTTCTATTTCCTCTGTTTTCTTGGGTGTAGTTATCTTCTCTGGGTTGGAATTTTCCTTCTAGGATCTTCTGTAGGGCTGGGTTTGTGGGTAGATAATGTTTAAATTTGATTTTGTCATGGAATATCTTGTTTTCTCCATCTATGTTGATAGAGAGTTTTGCTGGGTATAGTAGTCTGGCTGGGCACCTATGTTCTCTCAGGGCTTATAGGACATCTGTCCAGGCCCTTCTAGCTTTTAAAGTTTCTGAGGAGATGTCAGGTATAATTCTGATGGGTCTGCCATTATATGTTACTTGACCTTTTTTTTCTTACAACTTTTAATATTCTTTCTTTGTTCTGTACATTTGGAGTTTCAATTATTATGTGGCGAGAGGAGTTTCTTTTGTGATCTAATCTGTTTGGTGTTCTGTAAGCCTTTTGGATTTTTATTGGCATCTCTTTCTTTAGGTTTGGGAAGTTTTCTTCTATGATTTTGTTGAAGATATTTCCTGGACCTTGGAGTCGGGAGTCTTCTCTTTCCTCTATGCCTATAATTCTTAGGTTCCGTCTTTTCATTGAATCCTTGATTTCTTGGATGTTGTGGGTGAGAAATTTTTTAGCTTCCTCATTTTCTTTGGATGTTGTACTGATTTCTTCCATCGAATATTCCATGCCTGAGATCCTGTCTTCCATCTTTTGCATCCTAATTTTGATACTCATTTCTGTAGTTCCTGTTCTCTTCCCTTGATTCTCCACTTCTACTCTTAACTCTGTGTTTTCTTTATTGTTTTCATTTACATTTTCATGTCTTGAATGATTTTATTTTTTTGTACATTTCCTGCCCCAATATGCTTGTCTGCCTGGAAATCTTTCATTGCCCTGTCTTTTTCCTGTTCAAGTTGAGCCACTTTGGCTTGGAGGTCTCTAATGGTATTATCCGTTGCTTTTTCTTGTGAAATTTTGGATTCTTTGAATTCCTTCATAGATTTAAATTCTTCTTGAAAGGACTCTATCACTTTCCATAATGTAGTATTGCCATCGTTTTCATGTGTTTCAGCTGTGGTGAAGTGGTCAGGGCTTGCTGTACTAGCATAGTTGTGCTTTGTTGGAGTCATATCTCCCTGACTTCTGTTGTTTCTTTTTTTTCTCTGACCTTTAGCCATTTGGTTCTTCTTGGCTTCTTGTTCCTGGTGCCTTCTGGGTTTGGTTCCAAGGGGGGCGCTTTGGTGTAGCAGACATATCATTTGGTGATCTGTCGCTTTCCACTGGCTGGATGGGGACTTGTGTGGAAGTTCTCAGTGTGTCTCCCAGAGCTCACCCCTTCCCGTTTTGTTTCAATTAGGGACTCAGGTTAGGGGATTTGGTGGGATGTGCTCCTGTAGGTTCCTGGGATCCAACTGGTCTTCATACAGATGATAGTGCAGGTTGGTAGGCCACAGACTGTTGGGTAGGGTTGTAGCTCCCCTGTAGCTTACGTTTTGGGACCGTGTTTGTGGTCCTCTCCAGCTGTTCTCAGAGGGTTCTCAGGGTCAATGTGCATCTAATAGCCAGAAGCACTGTGAGATGGTGCAGCCCACTCCCAGGCAAGGAGGAATGGTCCAGGATTGTTTCACTGCTCCCAAGTCAGTGCTCTCTATGTTGCACACTGAGTAGTCAGCCTATAGCAGCTCTGCTGGTATGGTCCTGTGTGCCCAGGCACAGATTCTGTGAGTTCTGGAGGTCCCAAGTTTGGGGGTTGAGGCCACTCACTGGAGTCTTGAAAGGACCTGACTCCATTCCCTTAAGGTGAGTCCCTCAGCAGTGTCCCCTAGGCCAAAACTTCACTGTTCCAGAGATGGGACTAAATATGCTTAAGCTCTGGTTTCCCGCTGGAAGAGCCAGGACTAGCACAGATGTCTGGTATTAATCCCACAATTTGTCCAGGGCTTGGACCCTAAGGAGAACAAATATGCTTTCCAACCCAACTGCCCGCCTTTCTGCCTCTCTCACAGCTCCATCTATGTCTGTATGGAGCTGGCTTTGGAGACTGGCAATTTGGGGCCACTGTTTTCCAAGTTCCGGTATGCTGCCGCTCAGACAAGCTGCATTGTTTTTTCCCTGTGTCTGTAAATCCAATGGAGGGGATCTGTATGTATGTCTAACACCCCTCTGGGGAAGCACAAATTTGCTTGCACTTTCCAAAATGCAGCTGTGGACCCGCCCAGGCCGTCCTGTTCTGGACCCGCTGGGCTGTCCCCCTGCCTACCAGACCGGCTGCTACGCTGCCCTGCTGATGTGCTGTGGCTCTGCTAAGAGTGTATTCAGCTCTCCCGGGTACGCCACCTTTCGCTAAATAGCTGGGACTCCTGTGTGGAATCTGGGGGCCCAGGAGGCTTATGAGTAACCCTGTCTGGAGTTTGGGTCTGCCCGCTGGGTAATTGAGTAGTTCTTACCCTGAGGCTTTCCTGGTGATGATTCCCCATTCCTGGATTCAGAGGCTTCTGCTGGTCTGTTTTGCTGAGAGCTCAAGAGAAGGGAGGAGAGTCCTGCCCAGGGACTTTTAATAATCCTTGGGTAGCTGGGTGAAACCCAGTGTGTTTGAGTCACTCAGATTGTTGCTCAGCATCTTATAACTCTGTGGCTTTATGGGTGTTTTCCCCACATACAAAATGCATCCACGCCGGCTGCCGCCATCTTGGATCCCTAAAATGAAAGTTTTTATTATGAGAGAGAGAGAGAGAGAGAGAGAGAACAGCCAGAGGCATCTGGAAGAGTCCAGAGCAAGGAGAGAAAGATGTAGAGTGAACATGGCCATCAGACTGGACATGGCCAGGGCTATCTGTGAAAGTGGAGAGAATAGCAGGGGATAGAGAATAGAGAAAACATAGTGACAGAAGCAAGAGGAGAGGAAAGTGAGGGAGAGAGGAGGGGGACAGAGAGAGAGAGAGAGAGAGAGAGAGAGAGAGAAAGAGAGAGAGAGAGACCAAGAGATGAAGGGAGGGGGGAGAGAGGAGAATGAATTGCTAGTGGAGGGAAGTCCATGAATTAGAGAGAGTTTAAAGTAAGGAAGGAGGAGAGAAGGACTAGGATGCTAGCATAGACTTTGAAAAGTGTAAAACTGTGGTACTGAGGGACCCTGGAGGCCAGTATATGCTTTGCTATGTTAATAGGCACTGCATGTAGCTATATACCACTTTGCCCAGAGGTGAGAGTAACCATTTGTTAAAGGGGAAGCAACTTCACAAGTTCCTGAGGAATGCTGGCTTTTATTTAACCATCAAAACTCCTCCTATAGTACAGGTTGAGTTCATTTCTGGATCTTTGGCCTGCCTATTGGAGTTTTCTTTGGGCCTAGTAAATGTGCACCTCTCCCAGTTGCTTGTCCATTTGCATCCTCAAAAGTAAAACTATAATTATTAATTGTAGTCATTGTATCGACTAATTCTGTCAGTCATTCTAGCAAATTGTGGGGACACCTTTTGGATCTGAGGAGGGGACAGTCTTGTGTTTGACCTCTCATCTCATGGGTTCTGTTCAGTCTCTGGGCACTTAGTGTCAGCATGAAATTGAAGACACTCATTTGATGTCAGAGAACTGGTGTTTGTGATAGGGAAACCAACATGAGTGGACTGTGAGCTATAGGTCCCGCCACCATCCCGTTCCTGTGAGACCATAACTGGGTTATCCTTTATACAGGCATACTAGCCAGCATTAGGGCTTTAGAGACTATGAGAAATGTGCTGGTGCTTGTGGGAATGCAACAGCCTTAAGATGTGAGTCAGTTGGGAGCCTCTGGGTTTGCCATAACTTTCTATAAATCTTCTTAGGACACACCATGTAAAGTCTAAGTTCCAAAATGTGTCAACAGAGCCAACGAGTCAGAAGCAGAAGATATACGTTGCCAGCTGTGACCAGAAAGATATGACATGGGAGAAATCCTGAACAAAGACTAATGAATATATAAGTATCAGAAATGAGCAAGACTAAATGTTCCCAGAGTGATGATTGGAGACATTTAATGAGTTTTGTTTGTGCATTCTGAAATATGACTAATAAGTACAGAGTGTCTATTTTGGTCTCATTATTTAGACAGGATAAACAAACCCATTATGGTCATGTGGATATTTTGCATATGTTTTTTAGAGATATGTCAGCTTCCCTCTACCATACTGAGTCGCTGGGCCCACGGTCTGTGAATGGCATGCCATCCAGCCGACTTCATCAGGGACACTAAGCTCCAAAGGCCCTGGAAAGCAGCAGTGAGAACGCAGGAACATTGAGCCCACTCAGAAACACAGCACCCATCAGGAACTGTCGGAGGTTAGGCATCCAGAACATCCAGTTGCACTGATTTTTGTAAGAAGTATCTCTCCACACTGTTTCATCACTTGTTGGCAGATGAAAAGGTGAGTTCTGAGCTTATGTCCTTGCATTAGTCAAGCTGATCTCCAGTTGAAGTGTGAGAACCACATCTCCATGGGTATTTGACATGTTCTGGGATGAAAGTTGTAGGGTAAAAATCACCTCAGCAAAGAAAGAAAAGCTGGGACGTCTTAGGAAGAGAAAGATCCTCTTGAATAGAAGGAAACAACCCTGGGTGCAGTGAAGAAAGCTCTCTCTGGTCAAGGTCAAACTGGTGGGAAGTTGGAGAGGGCATGCCTGTGGCATAGTCTGTGCACTACAATCTGCCCTACTTTAGGTCCTCCAGGTGGTTGACCTTATTCTTAGTGTTGCAGTGACCCAGTTTAGATCTTTTTCAACTCTGATTTTTCAAATAATTGGCATCTCTATTTTATGTTAGTCCTTGATCATCTAATGACCACATTCCCTTTGTCCTGTTAGAGATGTTCAAACTGGCTCTGAACTATGTGCTGCCATTTCTTATAGTCTTCATTTGGGGCTTAGAAAAAAAGGATCCCACATATCAAATACTCCTGTCCCAGCATAACAGTACCCAATATGGCCCCCTCAGAACTGGCAGCACTGGCAGCCTCACCTTGTTCTGAACAGTGGTGCCATTTCTGGTGATGTCACGAATAGCTGACACTGTATTATTACATGCCCTTTATCCTCCACAGACATCTGTCATCCTGGGTCATCATGTCATCTTCACACATCTGAAGACTCTCCTTGTCTCAGAAGGGTCCACCCTTCATATATTAATTAGCTGCTTTTGTAGTCACCTTATTGCTGTCCTGTCTTTTCAGTCCCCAGGCTCAGGGACCATAGCATGCCTGCCTGTATGCAGGCTTTCTCAACTTTGATTCACATCTGAATTTCTGGAGAGAAAAAAATATGACTCTGAGAGGAATAAGAGACCAAACTGAGTATTTATTGAAGTTCTCATATGGCTGGAAAGAGAAAGAAGTCTCTTCCAGGTTTCAGAATGTGTTGGTTTTGCTGTTCAAGGAGGGTTTTCATAAAATTAGTAAAACTCAGTGCCCAGGTCCTTAGTTTCTCTTGTTTCATTTCTAGAGATCCAACAATTATCAGTCCCTTGATGTCTGGGGAGGTGTTTTTGACAGACAAATGATCACAACCATAAGCCACTAAAGGCATATAGAGTAGGGGATTGAGCTTTGGGCCAGGTCTTCACTCACCATCTTAGCAAAAGAACAAACATCCTTTAGAGGAGTGGGAAGACAAAAAGGGAGGTGTTTGAGCCAGGGTGGGAAGGTCAATGCATCCAAGGCAAATGGAAGTTGAAGACAGCTTTTAGCAGCATTTACTGCATGGATTCTGCTGTTTCTGTCTGTGGACTAGACAGGGTCTAGAGTTGCCTCTGGTAGAAATGGGAGGGAACACCTTGCCAAATTAATGTTCTTCTTTTAAACAAGTTTGTGTATTTGTTTTTAAAATAATATTTTATTAATTCTTTGAAAATTTCATATGAATATATTTTGATCATATTCACCACCAAACCCCTCCCATGTCTACACTCCACTTTCACCTCTTACCCATGCAACTTTGAGTTTTCTTTGATCTTTGTTCTCCTATTGAGCCTGGTTTGTGCAGCCCAGCTGCTCTTGGGAGCAAGACCTACCTCGAGAGACATACCTCGAGGGTGAATGACCTACTGAGAGTCACATTACTATAGAAAGCTGACTGCTTCTCTCAGATGCTATCAAATACCAACATCTTCTCAGCTACTGGTGAGAATTTTTAGCCTCCCTCCATCACCCCATGCTTGGAGTGTCTGGTTAGAGCATGTGAATGTTGTGAGTTCATTCATAGATGCAACTGCCTTGTTTTGTCTGGAAAACACTTTTCTTTTTCTTTTTTTTCCCTTTATTTTTTATTTCTTCAAGATACATCTCAATCGCAGTCCCCTCCCTATTCCCCCCTCCAGTCCCACCCTCCCACCCTCATCCCCCATCCTCTTCCCTTTTTTTTTCTTTTAAGTTTAAGGTATATCTTATTTCCCCCTACAGTTTCCCCTTTCAGTCCAACAAATGGCTCTTTCTCTTACAATAATAAATACAATACAAAACAACAGAGGTAATTAGGCCACAGTTATGAGGGTTATATGGCTTAACGTACATTCCCAATGTCCAGTCCATATGTATTTGGTACCTGACTTTAACATTCTACTATCTAACCATCTCCATGAGTTTAAAGTTCTATATCTGACACAACATTCATACTAACTTGTAATACAATTTTAAAAGTATCTTCTTAGATCTATAACACTCTCTTGACTCCTAAACAAGTCAAAATTTAATTATGAGACTCGAGATATCTGTTCTTCAACCACCTCAGAGACCTGAGAGGGATAAATATATCTGATTTTATAGGAAGTACAGGGCCTGCAGCTTCCAAAACTAAGAAATGACATACCAGTGGCTGCCTGGACAGTTCCCATTTTCTCTCCATACATTACAGCATCGATCTTCAGTCATTGGGCCCCGTTTCTCTGACAGACATTGATTGTAGAGCAGGGGTTATGAAGGACTTACCTACCCTGTCTTGGCAGAGCTAGGTTGTTGACTTACCTGCTTCCAAGTTTTGTCCTTTTTGGACAGCATTCTGTCTACAGTTGGAGCAAGGGGCTTTTCCTACCAAGAGATAGACTTGTGACTAATTCAATCATCTCCCACTGGAGATTCTTCGATGCTCATCTTCTACTTGGAGGAGAATAGGGAGTGCTGTCAGGAGTTGATATGTCTTGATATAAAAAAATCTAAAGTTACAAAAACATCTTTGAATGCCATATTCTGCAGATCTCTTGAGGTTTTTGAAGAGGCCCTATCTATCTCTTATATTAGGGTAAGCAGATGTTGCTTGTCTCTTAGCAGCTTTATTTCTGATTAGCTTAGAAAATAACTATAATAGGCTGTCATAGTACCTAACAGTATGACCGGCTTGCATAACCATTAGTTTGCATTTCTTAATTATCCTAAACAGTTTATGACAATTAGTAGTAAAAGGCTGAAACATCACATTTCATTTTTTTTCTTTACCTCCTAATCCTTCCATCCCATTTCTCTGGGGTGGGGTGTCCTTATATAACAGTCCCTCATCTCAGTTGAGAGGTTGTATGAGGGCCAAGAGCCTCCTCATTCATTGGGGGTCTACGAAGCAGTACCATCAGTGAAAAGTGTCTCATTGCCCGGGAGAGAGAACTACTAAACAAACAAACCAATAAGCAGACAAATAGATAAAAAAGACTAAAAAATAGAAAAAAATATAAAAAATAAAAAGTCTATGTCCAAGTTCCCTTTGGTGTGTTGGTTGTAGTATCGATACCTTCTACTATATAGCTAAAATCCTACTATAAGTGAATAGATGCCATATGCGTCCTTCTGAGTCTGGGTTAGCTCACTCAGGATGAGCTTTTCTAGTTCCATCCATTTGGCTGCAAATTGCATAATTTCATTGTTCCTGATAGCTGAATAGTATTCCATTGTGTAGATTTCTTGAAGAAACCTTCCACTTACAGCTCTTAAAATCTTTATGCCTCCTCTTCTGTGACATTCCCTGAGCTTTGGTGGGAGCATTGTGCCATATATGCCCTAAGTAGGGCTGAGACACTAGGAAGGGTCTCTAGCCAGCCTGAGCATGGCAAACATGATTCTGGCAGGCCTTGCCTTTCTCCCCCATTCTCTCTGCCTTGCTAAAACCCACTAGATCCAATTCACATTCCTAAAGCTAGCACCAAGGTCTATTTCCTGGCCACTTCATCCTCTTGAGGCTGACCACCAAGGTCCAGCTATCAAAGTATAGAAGTCTAGTAATCAAAAGCTCCCTAGTGGTTCCCCTGATTTACTTGTCTAATCAAAATCAAACACTTCATCCTAACACAGGGTTGAAACAAAATATTTTTATTTATAAACATATTTATTAACACTTAATAACCACCTATAAATACCTAAATCCTATAGCCTAAAACCTATAATCTAAAATCTAAAATCTATCTAAGAATACCTTAATATCTAAAAACATTCTAATACCTATCCAAAAACAGTTAACTAACACTATTTTAACTTTCTTAAAAAGATATTAATATTCTTAGTGTAGGTCCGTACAGCATGACTTGGTTTATGGCAGTCTAGGCATTCAGTCCTTTTCAAAGCTTAGTGTAGGTTGGGCCTTACTTTGTCAGTTCACAAGGCTAATTTATTGTGAATGGCTTCTAAAGTCAGTCTGTTCCAATTGCCAAACTGAGGGCGGCTTTTCCCATCAGCTAAAACTCACCTCCTGGTCTCTTTGGCCCAAGGAAACCTCTCAGTTGAAAGCCTCTCCCAGTGGCTTTCGAACTTTGCTCACCTCTCTTACTTTTTTGGTGTTCTGGGACTCCAAAACAGAAGCCTTCGAGGAACTCGCTCTCAGCAGGTTTTATGTCATGCCCTTGCCTTGGGTTATCACAGCCTAAATTCTGTTAATAGCATACCTTGTTATGCACTTTTCCAGTGTGACTTCTCAGTCGATGAGGATAGGAGGAAGAGGAAGACCACATGGAATTCTCTGGCTTATATACTGAATTATCTCCATATCCTTGGCGGTCTGGGGGGGTCTACGAGATTTCTCGTGATGTCTGGCATTCCATTGCTTCTCACGGCAACTGATGTCACCTGTATGGCCTGCATGGTTTCTTAGCCACGCCCTTTCAACAAGGCATGTTGTCCAGTCACAACTGGGCTTTGTCCATGTCAGCTGGTTAAAGGAACATCAAGCTCCTCCTTATGTGCTGTAGGATGTTAATCTGAACTGCCTACTAATTTCACTAAAGGCCTAACTTCTGCCACACAGGGTTTACCCTTTACCTTTATAAACTGCTGTTTACCTATGAGCCATGTGTATCTTCTCTCTATGCAGAGGTAGGCCTTTGTACCCTAGGGACAGTTATCCCCCCCCCCAATTCCCTTTCTCCATCATCCTCTATCTCCTGTCTTTGTCTCCTATTCCCTGCCCTTTGTCTCTCTGGGGACAAATAAATCTCCCTTGTGGTAAGAACTTAGTCTTGGGTGTCTTGTGCCAATACCACTTCCTTCACTCCACAGTTTCTTATTCTCTGCATGTTTTCCTGTTAAAAGTTTCTGTGTTAAGTGCCATCTACTGCAATGAGCCTCTCTGATGGGGGTTTAGGGATGTATCATTGTATGGGTAAATAGCGATATGTCATTAGGAGTCATTTTAGCACTACGTCCATTTAGCAGAATATTAGTAGCAGATTCACCTCTAGGACCACAAATATATTTAGTGACATGTTTTTGGCCTCACTAACAGTGACAGAAACGGTTTCCATTTCATGAAGCAGGCCTTATATCTGATCAGAAAGTGTTGGATTATTCCTGTAACATCCATGACATTATTGCACTGGTAGGCCTATCATATAAGGATTGTATGGTTTACAGCAGAATGAGGCTGATGTTTACTTTCTATACTTGCCAGCATGAATATCCCCTTCCAGCACTATGAAAGCAGATATAAAGCTTCCAAATGAGGACCAGCTTGACTTCTCCATGTTCTGTGAGTCCAAAATGTGGTGTCTTTGGTAATGGGATCTTACTGACAAGTTCTGGAGGTCAACCAAGTGTATTAGCAATAGCCTGTAATGCTTGGGGGTTTATAGGTCTATTTCAGGGTAGTTTCATTAAACTTCTTTTATATATATGTATATGCATATATTTTAGGAAACTTCAACAGTAGGTTTAGGTTTTTTCTTTTTTTTCAAAATATCTTTTTTTTTTAACTTCTATTGAAAATAGATTTTTTTTCACATAATATCATTATGGTTTCCCCTCACTCTTCGTCTCCCAGTTCCTCCTCCACCTCCTATTCCATCGGGATCCACTCCTTTTCTGTCTTTCATTAAAAAACAAATAGGCTTCTATGGAAATATATGATATGTAATAATAAGACAAAACAAAACTAACACACTAGAATTGGATAAAACAAACAAACAAACAAACAAACAAGCAAAAAGAAGAAAAAGAGACCAAGAGAAGGCACAAGACCCACTCATTCCCATACTGAGGAATCCCATAAAAACACTAAACTGGAAGCCATAATTGATATGCAGAGAACCTGGTGCTGATCTGTGCAGGCCCTGTTCATGTTTCCTCAGTTTTCGTGAGTTCATATGAGCTTTTATCATGTTGACTTAGGGGGCTTTGTTTTCTTGGTGTCTTCAATCCTCTCTGGCTCTTATACTCTTTCTGTCTTCTACAGGGTTCCCTCAGTTGTGAGGGAAAGAATTTGATGGAGATGTTCTGTTTAGAGCTGTATGTTCCAAGGCCTCTCATTTTCTGCATAATATCTGGCTATGTGTCTCTTTGTATTTATTCCCATCTGCTACAAGAGGAAACTTCTCTGATGGTGGCTGAACAAGCCACTGATTTATAAATATAACAGAATGTGTTTAGGAGTCAAATTACTGCCATGCTCTTAGTCATCCAAGTAGTGTCAGGTATGGGTTCCATCTTATTGAGTGGACCTTAAATCAAACCAGGTATTGGCTGGTTACTCCTACAGCTTTGTGCCACCATTGCCAATGTATATTTCACAGGCAGAATAGCATTGTAGATCAAAGGGTTTGTGATGCTTGTGATCAAAGGCTGGGCTGATGTTTATGTTTCCCTTTTGGTAGTGTACGGAGTACTATCCTGTACCAAAATGCCATATCCATCCTCTACTCTTTCTTACCATTCAGCAAAGTTAATTCCCTTTGATTCCACCCCCTTTAAACTTATATAACTAACTCAGTGGTTTGATCTCCATGCCTTGAAATTCCCCCTGACTTTCTGTGTTTCCTTAGTAATTTCCTGACATTATTGATATTCCAGACTCAACACACCTATCTGGAGGGTCAAATCTAATATGCACAAATGAGAGAAAACATGTGACATTTGTCTTTCTGTGTAAAGGTTAACTCACTAAGAATGATTGTTTTTAGTTCCATCCATTTACCTGAAAATTTTATAATTTAATTTCTTTTAATAGTTGAATAATATTCCACTGTGTTAATGTACCGTATTTTCATTATCCATTCATCAGATGACAGATGTCTAAAGCTATTTCCTTTCTCAGTGTATTTTGAGTAGAGCAGCAATGAACACGGATGAGCAAATATCTCTGTAGTAAGATGTAGTACCTTTGGGTATATGCCCCAAGTGGAATGGAATATCGGGATCATGTGGTAGATCTATTCTAGGTTTTTTTTTTTTTTTTTTTTTTTTTTTTTTGAGGAATCTTCACACTGATTTCCACAGTGGCTGTATCAATTTGTATCCCACCAGCAGGGAATAAGTATTCCCCTCTCCCAACATCTTCACTAGCATCTGCTGCCATTTGTTTTTTATTTTTTATTTTTTTAAATCTTGACTGTTCTGAATGAGGTAAGATGAAATCTCAAAGAAGTTTTAATTTGCCAAACACGTTTTCAAATATTTCTTGACTATTCATACTTCATCTTTTATGTGTTAATTAGGGTTTCTGTTGCTGTGATAACACAACATGACCAATAGCAACTTGGGAGGGAAAGGTTTATTTTAGCTTACAGTTCCACGTCACAGTCCATCCATGAAAGAGGTCAGGGCAGGAACTCCAGGCAGGAACTTGAAGGTGGGAGCTGGTGCAGAGGCTGTGGAAGAGTGCTGCTTTGGCTTGCTGCTCCTGGTTCGCTTAGTTTGTTGTCTTATATATCCCAGGACCTTCTGTTTAGGGTGGCATAGTCCAAAATGGATTGGGCCCTCCTACATCAATCATCAATGAAAAGAAATGCCTTACAGACTTCCCTATAGGCCAATCCATGCTTTGAGTTTTCTGTAGGCTGCCTCTTTAGGTGTTTGCTGTACAGAAGCTTATTTTCACTTTCATGTGCTTCCATTTTGTCTATATTTGGTCTTTTTCAAAAATCAACTTTAAAAAATGATGACACAAGGTTGGGAATTGTACCCTCATTTACTGAGAAGGAAACAAGTTCCTGGAAAGAATTTGATCTTCCCAAATGACAGATCCCTCAGGTATAGTAGAAAGACCTCCCCTTATCACAGAGGCCTCAGGGTATAGTATAGAGACTCCCCTTATCACAGAGCCCTCAGAGTATAATAGAGAGACTCTTCCTTTCTTTCCTGGCTTCAAGTTGAAGGTTGTGCTCTTTAGGACGTTAACTCCCAGATAAGAACTGAGTATCGGTGTTGATCTGTAAGTCCTGACTAGTTCGACTCAAATCACAGTTTTGTGGCATATAAAAGTGATTTGTTTTGTTACACAAATTGGTGGCATTTCTTACTGATGGAAGGATGAGCAGGGTCTTTGAGCTTCCACCCAGTGACCCTCGTTTCACCTGCACCATCTGAACTCACACAGAACATGATCTCTGCTCTATGATGGCTGATTCTCTAGCACCCAAAGCCTCTTTTCTCCATGGAATGCAAATCATCCCCTTGCATGTGGCCCTGCCAGGCCTGGAAGAATTCAAGGTGACATTCAGTTCCAGATTAACTGGCGTGGGAACAGTTCTGCTGAAGATGAAGAGACCTTCAGCTTTATTGTTTGTTTATTGATTTATTCATTCATTTACTTTCTAAAACTACAAAGTAACCTTAATGATAGAGTTCTGGACTTCTGCACATGAGGTACCTGAGCTCTGTGGGTATTATTTATACAACAGATGCTCATAATACTTATAAAAACAATGATACTATCACATATTTCTCAAAGATTTTTTTCTACAATCTAGGACTTATAGAACTGTGGGGGCTCAAAGTCAGCACCCTGTCAATATCCCCACTGAGGATCTTCCATCAGACTCACACAGCTGATCTTTTCTGGATGTGCTGTGTGGAACTGAATCAAGCAAAGAAAAAAGACCCATGTAGAAGAATCGCGAGGTAGGAAACAACCTAAGTCAATGACTCCATCTCATGGGTGTGGAAATTGAGAACTAATGGGTAGGAATAAAGGAATAAAGGGCTATGACTTTGCCTACTTGTACAAATTATGAGAATCGTGACTCTCCCAACCCAGATGGTCCAAGTCCTAGGGCCATGCACTGTATTCAGCCATTCTTAGGCAGAGCTTGGTGACATGCTGGAATTACATTGGGTTATAACTTAAATGCATAATAGTATATCTTTTAAATATAATCTTACAAGGAACTCAAGTCTGGGTGGATGTTTTTCTGAAGGTTCAAAAGATCTCTTCTTGTTGCCAGCTTAGAAGTTAGAAAATCTTCACACAGTCATGCAGAGGATACAAATAGAAAAAGATACATCTCCATGATTGTTCACAATGCTGCATGTCATCACTTAGGATAAGGTAGTGATGACACCACCCAGTGCAGGTTCTCAGTGTGACCACTGGTCCAAAGCCTTCAACATCATGAGAACCTTCTACCAAGACGGTCCTATTCATCTACTCCAGAAGTTGGGGAGAGAGCTCTCCAGAGGGTGCAATACAAGCTCAATTCGAGATCTGTTGCTATAGGAATATAGCCAGCCCTAAGTATCTATGGGAGATTGGTTCCAATACTTTTTAGACCTTGAAAATAAACACTGAAACCTCAAGGTACTGTATTAGTTACTTTTCTGCTGCTGTGATAAAACATCATAACTGAAAGCTACTTGCACAAGGAAGAATTCATTTGACTTATGGTTCCAGAGGGATTTGAGTCCTCCATGGTAGGACGCATGACAGCAAAAGGCAAGCATAGCAAGCAGGGACAGGAAGCTGAGAGCTCATATCTTCAAGTGTAAGTATGAAGCAGAGAGGGAACTGGAAGTAGGGCAAGGCCATGTAATATCAACACCTGTTCCCAGTGATGTATTTCCTCCTGTAAGGCTGGACCACCTAAAGCTCCCCAGACAGTGCCATCAACTAGGAACCACACTTTCAGATACTCAAGTCTATGCGGACATTTCTCATTCAAAGTATCACTGCTTTGAATGAGAAATGCAGATAGTTGTATTTTATTATTTAGGGGATATTGGCAGAGAAGAAGGTCTGTACATGCTCAGAACATACACAGTTTCTAAATAAATACTTTCAGTACATAGTGGGTTAAATCTGGATGCAGGGAGCTTACCATCCTGTCTTCCTGGTCTCTAATAGTGTTATGGTTAATTTTATGTATCAAAATGGCTAGGATATGATGTGCTAGTGATTGGTCTATAAACACTGATCTGTTGGTTTCTAGGAAGGCATATTTTCAAGACTTAAGGCAGAATACTTTTTATGACGTGTGTGGCCTCATCCAGCCCACTGAAGGTCTTAGCAGAAGTGAGGTGGTCCTCTGAGGAGTGCTTCTGTCTCCAGACTGGCCTGGAACTCAAGACTGCAGGATCACTTTCTGCCAAAGCTTTCAGTCCGCTAGTCTGCTTCATAAGGCCTTGCTTGCCAGTCCCCACAGGGATAAGCCACATCCCATCTGCTTTCTTCTCATGCGTAGAAGCATTTCTCAGGAGCTCGTTTCCCTGGAGATCTTTGGAGGCAACTTGAGATTTGGATCTCTGAGGTCTCCTCACTTGCCTAAGCTCGACTGCATGACCTGAGCCCAGCTGGGCCTCAATTGGCTTCTGTCCACAGGCAGGAATTAGTGCAAACATGAAAATTAATTTCAACATAGGGATTAGAGTATTAATACAGGATTTGGGATTTCATAGATACAACTGATTTTCAACAGTCATTTGGTTGTAGATCATTCCTTTTCATTAAAGCTTCTGTATTGGAAAGTTCTAGCTTTTGGTAGGCATGGAAAAACCAGATGGGGTTTAAAGTAAATCCTTATGCTGTTATTCTCGGTACAGCTTCAAGGACATCACTTAATCCACACAAACTGTTTTTTTCTGTCTATGAAGCCAAGATTTTTCTTTTTCTGGATTTGTTTCAGATAGCATCTTGTTACTTGTTCAGGTTGGCCTTGAACTTGGAATCCTCCTTTTTCCTGAGTTCTGGGACAACAGGTGTGTAAAACCATGCCCTTGTTTCTAGATGGCATATCCAAAGTGCCAATCCCTGCAATGTTTGGGGCGTGTGACCAGCAAGTGGTAACTATCATTACTATGATTTCACTTAATCATGGAGGCACACTGAGAAGACATTATTGCTAACTGGTGCTTGGATGACTAGTTTCTGGTTAATTTTGAATTTATAGTAATGTGGCAGAGATAACACAACTAGTTTTAGTCAATATAGCAGGGTGATTATTGCAGGAAGGAATGAAGTACAGATTTCATGAGACAGCCCTAGAGGAAGGAAGGAAGGAAGGAAGGAGAAAGGTAGGAAGGTAGGAAGGTAGGAAGGAAGGAAGGACGGAAGGAAGGAAGGAAGAAGAAAGGTAGGAAGGAAGGAAGGAAGAAGAAAGGTAGGTAGGAAGGAAGGAAGGTAGGAAGGAAGGAAGGTAGGAAGGAAGGAAGAAGAAAGATAGGAAGGTAGGAAGGAAGGAAGGAGAAAGGTAGGAAGGTAGGAAGGAAGGAAGAAGGAAGGAAAGAAGGAAGCAAAACTTTCAAGGGAACATAGAGGCTCCATAATCTGTAGGAGACTCTAGTAGCTATGTGCATTTCTAGGGATGTTAGAAAGTGTGACTAATTGCTTGCAAATTGCATAAGTTCCTGGTTTCTGGATGGAACTAGAAAAACTATCCTGAGTGAGCTTACCCATATCCAGAAAGATACACATGGCAGGTATTAATTATAACGGGCTGTTAGCCATACAGTACAGGGTAACTATCCTTCAACCCACAGACCCAAAGGAACAGGAACCTAGCATAACTATCATATGAGAAATTCCACCCAGCAGCAGATCAAAACAGATGCTGAGACACACAGTCAAACATCAAGTGGAGCTCTGGGCATCTTATATAAGAGAGGGCAGAAGAATAGAGAGACCTGAAAGGGTCAAGATCAACACATGAAGATCAACAGAACCAACTAACCTAGGCCCCTAGAGACTTACAGTGACTGAAACACTAACCACAATAATAAGAAAAAGCTTAGACTTGAGATAGACCCCACTAAACAAATATAGAGGATGGGCAACTTGGTCCTCATACAGATCCCTTAGCAAGAAGAGGTAGGGCAGTCTCAGTCATGGACTTCGTTACATGTTAATGGGACACTTTACCCTGGTGGAGCTGTTAAGTCTGGCCCCAGAGCAAGAGGAAGCTCTTAGCCCTCATATGATTGATGAACTGAGAGGGGAAGATATGTGGGCACCCCCTACACTGGAGGAGTAGGATAGATGAAGGGGTAGAGGGTAGGAGGGTGGGACCGGGAGAGGAGGAGGGAGGGGGCTATGATTGAGATGTAACTTGAATTAGTAAATAAATGTATATATATATATGTGTGTATATATATATATGTATATATATATACATATATATATATAACATATACTTCAAGACCTTTTAATGTTTTAACGCTTAGCCCTTAGCTGGACAGACTCTCAATTAGCTACTCTAAGTTAACTGGGACCACCTAATCCCAAACTGCCATGTGCCCGTGATTACCTTCCAGCGTTCTCAAACACGGTTTTCTGCTTCCATGTCTCCTGGTGGAATGAACGAATCCTCTGTGTAAAGCGCAGGATTCCTGTTCTAATCTCAGAAAGTCATATATATATATATATAAAGAAAGAAAGTGTGGGCAAGCTGTAGTTTTCTGTTTCTTGCTGGACAAAAAACTGCTTACCCATATAAGTAGACTAGAGTGTGAACAAACCCAGTGGCACCAACCCCTTCCTACTACTTGACATTCTCACAATGTGCCATCCTATATTTGAAATATGAGCATAGCAAATAAGTTTGAATTAAGAGTCTGAGCTAATTTCTTAGAACCTTTAGCAAGATTTTAAATAAAAATTATGTGAGACATTCTCACCTTATTCTTCTGCTTAGAGGAGAAGCATTCCATTTTTACAAGTAATTATAATTTGAATAGATTTTATTTTTTAGAAATCATTTTCATTAGGTTCAAAGAGCTTCTTTAATTCTAGCTTTTAGAAAATTTATTGGTTCTTTGTGAATTTCACATCACCCACCCCAATCCCACTCAACTCCCTTGTACCTACCCTCCACCCTTGAGACCTTCCCCCCAACATAGAAAAAAAGTCCAATTGTGGAAGTTTTAATGTGTTATACAGTGTGTCCCACAGTATACCCTTGTCTTTGCTTGCAAATGTTTATTGCAATGACTCTTTGGTGTGGTATAAGGTCTCTGGCTTCTGTTACTGTATCAGTACTAGAACCTCATGGGGACTTCTTGGGGAAGGTCTAATAACATTGCTTCTGATAGGCTGCTCTCAATGCTGAGATCTAGTTACCACCCCTTCTGAGGCATTCTCTTGATTGGTTAATAAAAGTCGCTGATAGCCAATTAGCTTGGCAGAAAGAATATAGGAAGGCATGACTTTCTGAGATTAGAACAGGAACCCTGCGCTTTACACAGATGATTAGTTCATTCTACCAGGAGACACAGAAGCAGATAGACGTGTTTGAGAATGCTGGAAGGTAATCACAGGCACATGGCTGTTTGGGATTAGGTGATCCGGGTTAACTTAGAGTAGCTAATCGAGAGTCTGCCCAGCTAAGGGCTAAGTGTTAAAACATTAAAAGGTCTTGGTGTATTTAATTATTGGGGAAAGGACTGTGGCAGCTTATAGGCTGTCAGTCCAAGCAATCCAGGGCTGTCGGACTCCCGGACTCCTGTTAAACTCCAGCGAATCTCCCACCAAGCTGCTAGTAATTCTACTGGCCTAATATAACAACTTATATTACTTAATATAAGTTTGGGTTACAGGTGGTGTAAGCCACCCTTGGTCCAGGGCTCTTTCCCCAGGATAAATCAGGCTGCAGGTTAAGGTGGGCCAGGCCCATAGGCTGATATCCTGCCAGGCCGCCTGCTGCTCTGCCAAGCTGCCACATGCTCCGCTGGCCTAATCTTACAGTTTGTACTTACTAATAACTATGATCGGTAATTAAATTGCAGTTTAAGGGACTCCTCTCAGATATCCTGTTGTTGTCCTGTGTCACAGAGATTCTAGTCTTAGATCTGCAGGACCAGCATCTTCATGTACTCCAGCAGTTCATCAATGCGGTAGATATTGGGGTGGGCCAATTCAAAGCCCTCAATCTGGACCTGAGAGGTATCTGAGCTGGTCAGTTGGCCAGCTTTCCCACTCTCATGCCCTCAGAGCCAGCTCACTAGCAACCCTGCTACCATGGCCAGGTCTACCCTGCTGCCCAAGCAAGGTGCAGGGCCTGCTCTCCCAAGTGTTGCAGCTGGTGAGGGCCATGGACAGTTCTCTCACTCTCATGACCCTGGGGGCCAGCTCTCCTGCATGCCACAGATGGTGAGGGATGAGGAAGGGGAGGAGGATGTCTTTCCCTCATCCATGCCAACTCCTAGAACACAAGAGGCAGGGCTGTCTTTTCTAGACTCACTCCCTTGGGACTAGCTCACCTACAACATCCACACCCAGGAACAGCTCTACTGTGCTGCCCAGGTGAGGTGCAGGGCTTTCTCTCCTAAGTGCTGAAGCAGGTAAGGGGCAGGGCCAGCTCTCCTGCTCTGATGACCTTGGGGCCAGCTCTACTGTCTGCTGTAGGTGGCAAGGGATGGGGGGGTGTCATCTTTCCCTCACCCATGTCACCACATGGCAGACAAGTGACCAGACCAGCTCTCCCATGCTCATGCCCTTGGGGCTGGCTTACCTTGCACCCCTGCCACCAACTCTACTGTGCTGCCCAATGAGGTGCAGGGACCACTCTCCTGAGTGCTGTAGCTGGTGAAAGTCAGGACCAGCTCTCCTACTCTCATGACCCTAGGGTCAGGTTTCCTGCCTGTGGCAGGTGGTCAGGGATGAGGGAGAGGAGGGTATCTCTTTCTCATCCACACCACCGCATGGGAAGATGTGTGTTGGGCCAGATCTTCCACTTTCTTATCCTCAGGTGACCAGTTCACATGCAACTCCAGCAATATGAGGGGCTGCTCTCCTTAGTACTGCAGCTGGCTAGGGGTGGGGTCAACTCTCCTACCCTCATGCCCCCAGGAACAGCTCTCCCATTATGCCCAGGTGAGGGGTGGGACCAGTCCTGCAAACATCCTCAGACATCAACATGTCCCAGGATGGCAGCCCAGACCGGGGACTTCCAACTGACCTTTGTTGATAACATATCCCTGCAGCTGCAGGGCTATGGACCCAGATGTGGCTCCTGGTGGCAGCACAGACCAGGACCCCACCACGGTCCCAGGTGGCATCAGTGACTACTCACACCAGGCTGTTCTTTGTTATCCTTTAGTCTCCAGTTATGCCTCTCTTCATTGTGCCCACATCCTTCTCTTTCTCTCTTCCATTTCTCCACTATTATTTGGTCCTCTTAGAGGCACTTGGGGTCTCTGAATGTCCGGGGTTGTCTCAGGAGTGCTTTATGGTACCAGTCTGTTGGTCATCTCGGGCTTGCTCTCTGTCTGAGTCCCTGGCTCTGACAGGTGATCATCTCAGACTTGCTTTTTTCAGGGAATGTTAGGCTACTAATAATTCAGTGGTTCATAGGTCAGAACACTGAATGTAGACATAGCCTCTCTCCTCTCTGTCATCTACTGATGCACATGTGACACAGCAACCACACCTGCAATGGCTCTAGGTGCAGATCTAGTTTTTTTTTTTTTAATGTCAGAAAAGCTCTTAACGTTTTGAAGATGTTTTCTTTCATCTTCAAATGCATTGTTGTGATGTTTTTGATTTTTTCCTTAATTAGAAGAACACAGTGAAAAACACTGGTGGATTTTCAGGTTATTAATGACCCAGCCTTGTATTTTGGAATGTACCCTAGCTAGTCATGATGCATTGTCTTTTATATTGTTGAATCTGACTTGCTAAAATTAGGCTTTAAGTGCACATGTGCATGCATGTGCATTTGTGTCTGTGTGCATGCGGGTGTCTGTCTGTAGTATCCATTGTTTGTAATGCTTTTGGTTGTGTTATCAGGGTAAAATTGTCTCCTACAATGTCCTGCAAAGTAGTCTGTGAAACTGCAACTTTATTAACAATGATATTTATTAGTAACTATAAATTGTAATTTTAGGCTAGCAGGGCAACCAACAGCCTGGTAGAAGACCAGCAGACCTGATTTGCTTTAGAGGCCTGAAGGCCTGGAGCAATGGCCTGGCAGTATGATCTAGCAGGGAAGCTGGTGGGGTAGCTTCCAGATACTTATTAATAATTATAAACTGTTATATTAGACCAGCAGACTTGTGGGCAGCCTGGAGGGACAGCCGCTGGGGTTTGGCGGGAAGCTGGTGGGCCTGGATTGCTTTGACTGGTGGCCTATAGGCTGTTGTGGCCCTTTCCCTAGTAATTAAATACACCAAGATCTTTTAATGTTTCAACACTTAGCCCTTAGTTGGTCAGACTCTCAACTAGCTCACTTAAATTAATCCCAAACCACCCAAACCCAACCAGCCATGTGGCTTGTTATACTTTCTTGGGTCACAGAAAGGTCACATGCAGAGGTCCTCAGCCCTGCCCACCTGGCAGGAAACTTCCTCTGTAAAACTCTGGATTTTTTTTTTTTTTCAGACCCAGGAAATCCCACCTTCCTATATTCTTTCTGCCTATCTAATTGGCCATCATCGGCTTTTATTAACCAATCAGAGACTGTCTCAGAAAGGGTGGTAACCAGATCTCTAGCACTGAAATCAGCTTCCAAGGACCAATGCATTAGACCCTCCTCCAATAAGTCTGTTCTGTATGTTTTACTGGAAGATTTTGTGTGATTTGTGTGGAATCACTATAAATTATCCTTTAAATGTCAGATAACAAGGCCATCTGAAGCTGAGATTTTCTTTATGGGATTTTTTTTTTTAAGAACAATGTATAAGAAGAGAGGTAGGATAATTTAACACAGTGTGTTTCATTTTAAATAGTTCCTTCAAGGACTTTGGCATGATAATCTAAATTATCAACATATTAAGTTTTTAAAAACATTCTCTTATTTTCCTTTGAACATCTGTAGACTCTACAGGGGCGTGGTCCCTCCTCTTCTTACTAATATCAGTTGGACCACTCTTCCTTCCCTTCCTTTTCCCTTTCTTCTCTTCATCGCCTCTCCCCTCTCCTCCAACAATTTGACCATTAGGTTATCAGGGTTTTTGTTTGTTTGTTTGTTTGTTTTGTTTTTTTGTCTGTTTGTGGTGTGTGTGTGTGTGTGTGTGTGTGTGTGTGTGTGTGTGTGTGTGTGAGAGACATAGTTCCTCTATGCACTTCTGGCTGTCCTGGAACTCACTCTGTACACCAGGCTGACCTCAAACTCAGAGATCCTCCTGCCTCTACCTCCTGAGTGCTGGGATTAAAGGCATTCACCACCATGCCCTGTGGTTTGTTAGCTTTATTAACTGTCTCAAAACAAAGTTTCCATCTATTAATTTCTTGTTTCCTTGTCTTCTACTTCATGGTTTATGATCTGGTTTTGCTGTCCCTTTCCCTTCTGTTTCTAATTTGCTCCTTGTTCTTGTTTCTAAAGGTGAAGCTGAGGCCACAGACTAGAGACCATTCTTGCTTTTTAACTTAATTTGGGGCTATAGTTTTCCTTCCAAGATTTGTTTCCCACCCAATTGTGTTTCGCTGTGCGTTGGCAATCAGTTCATTGAGCTCCCTTCTCATCTTGCCTCCGAAGGCATGGGCACCTTTTATTGGATGTTATACACTGTTGCGTTTTCCTCATTTTGTGCTGGCTGTTTTTCCCTGTATGTACCTCTGAACTTGCTGTGAGCTTCGTTCTTGTCCTGGCCATAGATGGCTCCATCGAGGTTCTGCCTGTAAGATTCCTTAGAGCAGCAATTCTCAACCTGTGGGGTGTGATCCCTTTGGGGGTTGAAGGATCTTTTCACAGGGGTTGCATATCAGATATCCTGCATATCATGTATTTACATTACGATCATAATAGTATCAAGATTATAGTTATGAAGTAGCAACAAAAATAATTTTATGGTTGGAGGGTCACCACCACGTGAGGAACTGTATTAAAAAGGGTCTCAGCGTTAGGAAAATTGAGAGCCACTGCCTTAGGAGGACCTGCATTTACTAACCGCCTTGCCTGAAGCAAGGCTTCCTGAGGGTTCAAGGGCTCTGCTGATAGCGATGGCCTCCGTTCCTGCCCTGGCTTTCTGTGTCTGGCTGAATGCAGATTCTCTTTCCCTCCAGTCCTTTCCAGTATCTCTCCTGGTCCTCCCCTCATCAGCACCTAAGAACCATGCTGGGGCTTACAGGGTCTTCTGCACCTCCAGGTGCCTCCAAGCCTCCCCCTCTCTTGGTTCCCCACCCTGCGGCAGTTCGTTCTCTGACTTGTGCAGCCATAAGCTCTGTCACAGTCGCGCTTTATGAGCCATGGACTGGATGGTCTCTGGTCAGCGGCATGGCTCAATCACACGGCCCTTTATTCTTGCTACGATTCAAAAATTCTTACTTCAGTAATTCTTTCTTTCCCCTTTGTTATTTCATACGGGAAGATCCCTTTTTAATCTAATGACAATCTTACAGAGGACAGGGACTGTTATTTTTCCTACTGTACAAACGAAGAACACTCCAACTGGGTGCTTTACTAACTCCTTAGGGTCCAGGTCTGGAAAGTTGAGGAACCTGTGCAAGAACTTGGCTTTGGTAACTTTTGAGCCCGGGCTGCAGACCTACGGGGTCAACAATGTCCGCTAGGGGGCGGCAGAGGCCCGATGTGATCTCGTTCATTCCTGGATTTTCCCTTTGCCTCCTCCCCCTCTGATGCTAATTCTTGCAAGTCCCCCTACTGCTCTGCGATTTCTGAGCTCATCCTGGTTGCTCCACAGTTTCTCTTCTTGGACTGTAGGCTGAGATACTCCTCAAAGCTTTTTGTCGCAAGTAAACAGAGAACAGAAGTCACGATGGCTTGGTAATGAAGATGTGCAAAGACTGACAGCTGGGTCAGGATGCTCACTCGTTTTCTGGCTGTCTTCTCTCTTTGGCTTGGCTTTGTTTTCAGACTGTTGTCCTTCTGTTTTCAGACTGTTGTCCTCCTGCTGTTTTAGCCTCACATCAAACACGCAGAAAAAGAGTCTTTCCCAGGCCACCAAAAAGTCTTGGTTCCACTTCATGGGATCAAGAACATAGGCTTCCTCCAGACCCTACCCACAGCCACCTACTGCAGCAAGGGAGGGCTGGTTGGGTCAAATATTGCTCTGCAGTCAATATTATGCTAAACAGGCTGAGAGTCTGCAATTTTCTCAAGCTACTGAGAGCTGACCTTAGGAACAGGAGTGCAGGCCAATGCCCTCAAAGGAGACCGAGTGCAGGCTGTAGGAGCATCAGAGGCATCATACCAGTTAGTTTTTATAGATGTTCACCATGGGAGAACTCAGAGTCCATAGAGTGTCAGGATCAGACCCAAGACCCTAACAAGTGTTCTCTGTGTGAGCTGGTACCTAAGGGCTCACTGCACAGGCTCAGAAGCAGCTTACAAAGCAGAGGGCTTTCAGTTCCCACATTGCAAAGCCACCTGCCCCGCAAAGCCAGTGAGGTGGAGGCTGGGATCTGACCTATTTGTAGTCTGGTTCATTTGCTGTCGCAAAATAGATTAATTATCTACCAGGCATAATGTTAAGATTGAGCAAGTACCAAAGGGTCTTCAGACTTTTGGTACTTGGAAGGGAGGAAAACCAATAGATACAGCACAGAATAAAAAGCCTGTGGAAGACACATACACATATGAGGCTTAAAAAACCCAGTGACAGCATTTTCTTTAGCTTGTGGAGGCTGCACAGTGCCTCTGAGAGAGAGAGAGAGAGAGAGAGAGAGAGAGAGAATGTCACACAATTTGAGGGGTAGGAATATGAGCTAGGCTATGGGTAAGAAGGGAAGGGCCTGTCAGTAGTTGGAAGAAACGGGAGCAAACACCAGTAAGTGAGGAAGTCGGAAGGCTTGTTACTTTCTTTGTCTCCAAAACATGTATGGACTCGTTGATGTGACTTGATAGTTTCAAATCCTAAAATACTGAAACGGTGGGAAAAAAAAACCCACAGAAAAACAAAACAAAAAACCATTACCATCCCTGTCTCTGATGAAGGCGACAGATCCTGGGTCCCCAGGCACAGGTTGCAGAGGACAGCTGTGGGGTCAGGTATGTGCAGGAGAGCTTCCTTTCCCCTGCACTCCATGGTAGCTTGTGCAGATTGAGTAGGGTTTCAGGCTGGTGAGGCACTGAGGTGACTGACTGGCTCCTCAGAACTCCAGGTTCACGATGTCAGAAAGGTAGATTGGTTTCTCCACTCTTGAAAAAAAAAAAAATGGGTTGGGGGGTTTGTTGTTTCCCTAGCTGAGTGAAATGTATGCACATAGTTAGACGGTTTAAGTCTCTAAGAGGACTGTGTAATGAACTTAGCAACTGGCTACTCATGCAAATCTCTGCGATGCAAACACACAATCCACTACCTGCAGTTCTCTGAGTCCCGGGCGTTGCCTGCTTCTTGCCACTGCCTTTCATCAGGCACAAGGACATTAAACACCACCTGAATAAGTTACCTTGGTGTCGCTATGACAACAATATCTGAGAGAAACTGAAGGAAGGAAGGGTTGATTTTGGCTCAGGGTTTAGGAATTTCAGTCCTCAGATGCCTGGCCCATGCACTTGAGCGGAACATCTTGTCAGCAGGGCTGTGTATGTGGAGAACAGCTGGTCACATTGTGGTGCATCAGGAGTTAGTGAGAATGGGACTAAAGAAAGAGCCATTTATAACTGTCGAAAAAGCTCTATCCTAAGGGTCTAGTGAGTTCCTTTGTCAGTCTCACCCTTCGAAGGGCACTGTAGAGAGACAAGCTGTGAAACCAGTGCTCAGGGGACATTTCAGACTTAAACCATGATACTATTAGAGCCTTCGTGGAGTGGAGCTGCCTGAGGATTCCCATGACACTGTGTTGTCTTCTTGATCACATCCTAGATCTCAGTGGGGCCCTATTCAGCTCACAGTCATCATGAATACAAATTCTTCATTCAACTTAATGGGTTAAACTTTATGTAGCTGATCTTTTGTATCTTTAGGTTTTCTATGCGTGGATGAAATCAACTGCAGATTGAAAATGTTTGGGAAAAAATGAACCTATACTAGCATATTTAGACTTTCTTCCTTATAATTGTTTTGTAAACAGTGGGTTATAATAGCTACAACATAGCATTTACATTATATTAGGATTATAAGTTATCCAGAGGTGATGTGAAGTATGTGGGAGGATTGCTCAGGATGTGTGAAAATACTGTGTCACTTCATAGAGTGGACATGAGCATGTCCAGGGGTCAGTACACCTGGACATCCTAGAGCGACTCCTTCATGGATGCCAAGGGGGATTGGATGTTCTTTCCTTCTACAGCCATGGCATTGTGATCTCCAGCACTTTCCAACATTTCGTTCTTATTTACTCATTTATACAAACCTAGTTTTTATTGCTTTGCTCTGTTTCTTATTGTACACAATACTGAGTTACGTAAGGGCATTCTCATATAAGTATGCAGCGTACTTGGATCATATTTTCCTCCACAGCTCACTACCCTTTTCCTCCCTTCTCTTTCTTCCCATTAGTCTTTTGTTTTTGTCTCCATAGCCAATTTTGGTTTTACTTTAGTATCTTATTGTATGTATCTGTATAAAATTTAGAAATCACAAATGAGAAAAAAACATAATATTTTTTTAAAGCTGAATAGTTTCACTTAATTCCTTTTTGGAGCTCAAATGATTCCAGTGGGGATACCACATTTTCTTTAACTATTCCTCAGTTGTTGGAAACCAAGGTTGGCTCTGCAGTTCAGTTATCATGGCTAAAGCTGTAACAAATACTGGTGTGCAAGTGTCTCTGTGGTGTGTTCTCTTGGAGTCCTTTGGACAAATTCTAAGCAATGGTAGAGATGGGTCACATGGAAGATCTAGCCTTAGCTTTTTAGAAACCTCTGTACAGGTTTCTACAGTGACTGCACCATTTACATTCCTGCTGGTAGTATGCAGGTGTAGCCATTTGTTTGCATCCTTGCCAGCATTGGCTAGTTGTTTTCTTAATGACTTCCATTCTGAGTGGGATGAGATTCTAGTAGACTCTCAATGTATTTTAATTTGCATCTCTCTGCTAGTGGATACTAAACATTTTTTAATGTTTATTGGCTATTGTCTGTTTTACTTTTTTGAGGACTGTCCACTCATTTCAATGGTATATTTGTTCATTGTGTTGTTTGATATAGTATTTAATTTTTTGAGTTCTCTGCTAATATTCATCTGTCAGCTAGATAGCTAGCAAAAGCGTGCTCCCATACTACAGTCTGTATCTTCACTCAGTTGCCATTCAGAAGCTTGGTAATTTCATGAAGGTCCATTTCTTAATTACTGGCATTATTTCCCAAATGATCTTAATGTAAAACACAAACTTCTGCAATCTTAGAGGAAAAAAGTACAGAAACAGCTCACAGTAAATTGTGTTTTATGTTGTATGTTAAGATCTTTGACCCAGTTGGAGTTTATTTTATACATGGCCAGAGATAAAGATCTAGTTTCATTCTTCTGTATGTGGAAATACAATTTATGCAAAACTATACTGAGGTCCCTGTGAGGTCCCATGATGCACAAAACAGACACTACTATGTGCATAGAACTCGATGCTATTTAGAAAGAATACAAAAAGTGTAGGGGTCAGAAGCCAGGAGAGTTTGCTTGGTTGTGAGGTGAGGAAAGCTTTTCCCAAGAGAAATTAGCTCTTATTCTGAAGGTGGGGAGAGCAGGCCTCAATAGTGAAGAGGGCCAGTTGTGGGCAGATACCTGCAGAAGGGTGTGGAGGGGTGTGTGGTGGCCTGAAGAATCTGAGGCTCTTGGGAACCTGTGGGCTGAAGCTTCTGGGCTTGATGGGGATTTTGAGCAGAGAGATATTTCCTATGGGAGACTAGAACCTTTCTTAAGCCTAAGAATAACCTACCTGGGAGATCCAGAAGACAGGACATTTCCGGGAGAAATCCACGCTAGATGAGCTCTAGCTTCCCAGCAGCAGTGGAGGCCAGCCAGGTATCACAATGGCCACTGAGGTAGGATGGAGAAGCAATTTCTCCTTTAACTTCTGTGTCCAAGGGTAGATCATCATGGGTGGCTCTCACCTGGTCCTAGGCAATGGTTTTGTGGTCCAGACACATCCCTGAGTATCAGAGGACAGCATGGGAAGGACCAGAAGATGATGGTGACACAGACAGTGTTGAAAATTCCACTTTGGGGAGGTTACAGAGCCTGTGTCCTTGTGTCCACTGCTTACTGGTTCGAGCCTGCCCCCAGGTCTCGGTTGTGTGTCTTGTAAAGCAGGGATGACCACAGTACAGGCTTCATGGGGCATGTGAACTTTCAGCAGCCTTCTTAGCCAGGCTGTTCCACGCAGGCCTCATGGCTTCTAGTTGTTAAAAACAGGAGTAGTGATACTTTTGTTGTCCATCAAAAGTTAACAAAAAAAAAATTAAAGGATTTCACAACAACTTAATTGTGCTCATCTTTTTTAACAAATTGCAGTGGCTTTTGGATGTCACTAGGAACAGAGTCATATGGCCCCAAGGTGACTGTCTCTGTGGCCAGGAATACCTGGACAGAGACAGGGTCAAGCTTAGAGCATAACTTCCTGGGACAACAAGCCCCTAGATCCTGACCAAGTTTTTGTGAATCTCCATACATTCCAACAGCCACATGGAAAGAAAGCAAGGCAGGGTGGGACCAGTCTTCTATCTGGCTGGAGGATCATCCTGGCCTCATGCAGATATAGTGATGGAGTCTGCCAGTCTCTGACCCATCAGGAGATGACTGGGCCCTTCTTACTTTCTTTCTCAGTCTTTGGGGTGGTATGTGGCCCAGAAACCTCTGAGGATGGTTTGTCTCCTATTCTAGAGAATGGTAACAGTGGGATTCTGGGAGTATGGATCTGGTGGAAACAACTTCCTAGAGAGGGTAAGAATAGGAAGGAAATACCACTAGGTCAGTGTGGATTCAGGAATGCAAGGCAAGAGTTCATGGATGTGACAAGAAACTTCCACATGGAAATGTAAAAGAGGTGTCAATGCCTGGACTCCTGACTGGACAGAAATGGAAGCCCCAGGTCACAGTGCAGCCTACAGGGCAGCTGTTGGGCAGCTGAAGCTGAGAACAGCACTTGTGAAAATGAACCTTTTTAATTATTCAATATGTATTATTGATAACTATATTCACTTATAAACATTCACTTAACTACTAACCCTAAGAAGAACTACTACCCCTATTACCTAACCACTAAACCTATTGACAACTATTAAAACTATTTTCACAACCTTTTAGAAGGATACAGTCTCTGGGGCAGGTCCTCAGTCATCAGGAACACAGTCTCTGGAGTAGACCCTTTAATGCACTTAGCAGTCTTTCTTCTGGAATATTTCAGACGTAGATCTGTCAAGGTAAATTGGCTATGGCGGCTTCACTTTAAATAAAGCTTGAGGCTTTTTTCTCTCTGGGAGACCTCAGCCATCTGTAAGCCAACTTATTTCCTTCGTATCAGCAACTCTGCTGCTCTGCCTTAGTCCTTAAAGCTGGCCACAGTTTCGTTCAGGCCACAGTTCGGACAGATCAACCCCTCTAGGCAAAAGCTGAGCCACAGGGTTTAGTCCTTGGCCTTTTGCTGTCTTGCTGAGGCTTTCTCTGTTCACCAGCTTCTTTCTGCCTCAGGGAGATCTGGCCATCAGTCCATCAGCACTTTCTCCATCAGACAATACAAACTAATCATTGTCCTTTCTAGCATGAGGACTCTCTAGCATCAGAGCTCTCTAGCATGGGACCCCCAGGGCTCCATCCACTTGTCCTTAAATAGGATCTCTCCTTGTTCCACCTGGCTTCAGCTAATCTGGGCTCTGTCCACTTAGCAGCTGAAAATAATGCCAGGCCATAAATCTTGTTTTTAGTTCATATAATCTCTCCTTGTTTCACCAGGCTTCCTCCTTGTTTAGTCCATAGTGACTCCCCTCGTTTCATGTGACTTCATCCTTGTTTTTAGTCCATAAACTGATAAGCTAATTGCCCACAGCCAAGTTGATCTTCATGCCCCGGATTAAGAGACTGCATCAGAAACCCCTAGATATTTACTAAATCTAATTAATCTAACTCCCCTTACACAACACACTTGAGCTTGCATACTGAAGATCTGAGAGTTCTGGATGGCCTGCACTTCATGTTCTGAACACCGTTCACATCTTCGCTGTTGACTCTCCACAGGATTCCAGGAAGCATTGTCACTAGTTAAAACAAATGAGGGAAAGGAGGCCCAGAAAAGATAAGACACTCTCTTACCTTTGCCTAAGGAAAGAGAGGAGCTGGCCTCTCATCATCATTGGTGAAGTGGTGGGCTGGTATCTAAAAGCTTGTGGATGCATCAGGCCTCTTCAGATGTTTCTGGCTTTTCTTACTCACACACTCTGCATCTCATCTGAGGTCACCTGAGTGACTGTTCAAGGCCCTCAAAGGTACATCGGCAGAATACAAGGGCCTTTGAACCACCCAACAACCACAGAAGATAATCAGCTGAAGGATGCATGTGGGGGGGATTGCTCAGTAGGAAAGAATGTAATTAGGACAGTGAGCAGTAGCTGAGTAAGTGTGGTGGTGTGTGCACATGCACAGAAAAGACACACTTCCTTGCCAAGGACAACAAGCCAAGCATGCACGTACAGAATCACGGACAACACCATTCACTGGTACCGCTCATCCATTTCTCCTCAGCTGTCGGTATGGAAGCAACACTGTCCCTGAAGCAATACACTTGGAAACAGCTTTTGTGTTTTGTGGTCTTATTGGCTTTTTAATGTTTACTTTTTATTTTTGAGATTGCAATATAATTACAATATTTCTCCTTTCCCTTTCTTCTCTCCAAAACCCTCCCACATAGCCCTCCATGTTCTCCTTCAAATTCATGGCCTCTTTTTCATTAATTGTTATTGCACGTGTGTGTGTGCGCGCACGCGCGCGCGCGCACACACACACACACACACACACACACACACATACATATTTACATATATGTATTTCTAACCCAGAGATAGATCATAATTTCCAGGGTTGTCTCTGAGGTAGACCCAGAAGTGATTCATGTTGAAGTAGCATGTAAGAGCAAGCCACTCTCTCTGCTGAGGATTAGGGTAGGTCAAAGGCTAAGGAAGGAACATGAGCCGCTGCTTGTGGAGATGGGACAGCCACCTGTATGTCCTCTCCTTCTAAACACCATACTCCTGGTTCTGGGAAATAGTGAATTCAGTTATGAGATTCTCTCTCTCTCTCTCTCTCTCTCTCTCTCTCTCTCTCTCTCTCTCACACACACACACACACACACACTTTGTTCTTGTTTACATTTACCATAGCATTCCTCCATACCCCTCCTCTTGTTTGTTCCCCTCTTCCCTCCATATAGTTCCCTTCTGTCAATCATGGGCTGACTTGCCCAGTGTCCCTGCCTCCTGTCTTAAGTTCCTGACCCCATTTGGCCTTAGTGTGAGCTGAGCTCAGTGCTTACAAACTGACAACTCATCTTCTTCCCCAGCCTCCCCAGGGATGTTGCAAAGTCACAGAATTAGTTATGTCTCATTGCTGTGATTAAACCCCATGACCAAAAGCAACTCACAACAAAAAGAGTTTATTTTGGTTTATGGTTCCAGAAGGAGAGGCCATGATGGTGAGAGAGGCAGGGCAACAGGTAGCCAGAGCAGAATGCCAAGATATCACATCTTAAACCATGAATGCAAAACAAAGAAAGCAAACAGAAAATGACAGGAGGCTATGAACTCTCAAGGCTAGCTGCCAGTGACATACTTTCTCCAGCGAAGTTCTACCTTCTCAAGGTCCTATAACCCCCAAGTGCTGGAAAGCTTGGGTGGGACTGAACTGCCCTGATTCTTTAGAAAATCCAGAGATGGCAATGAAAAGTTCTTTGTAACCTGCACAGTGCTGAGACCCCTTACTTTCTTTCTCAGTGTTGGGTTTGAACTCAGGTCTTTGCATATGCTAGGCAGGCAAACTGCTACTGACGTTTGTGGTGTGGTTAGTGATAGCATTTAATAGCATAGGGATATTGGAATAGCAAAAGCCTGGACTTTAAGGCAAAAGATTTACATCCAATGTGACATGTCCTTGGGAACCGGACAGATGACTTTTTTGATCATAAGACTTTGGGCGGGGACATGGCCTGAGGCGCCCACCCTGAGATCCATGACAACAGATCACACAATCTCTGGACCATTTGCTGTTTCTTGGCCCTCTGCAAGAAAAACTATAGAGGGACATTGCCCAGGGTCATGACTTGGAAGCGCGTGAAAGTTTCTGCCAAAAATCATGTTGTCAATT
Organism: Lophiomys imhausi; assembly: GCA_907164525.1. Classification (NCBI taxonomy): domain Eukaryota; kingdom Metazoa; phylum Chordata; class Mammalia; order Rodentia; family Muridae; genus Lophiomys; species Lophiomys imhausi. The sequence continues at coordinate 10,311,686 of CAJQZJ010032121.1, forward strand.
TATTACAACAGGTGAAGATATTTAAGTCAATATTCACGTGAACAGAGTCTCTCTCTCTCTCTCTCTCTCTCTCTTTCCTCCTCCTGTCTCACCTTCTCCTCATCCGGCAGAGAAACTCGTATCACAATCTCACCGGGAGGCTTCACCCTCTTGTATCGACCTGTTGCGATTCTCCCTGGTATTTTGGAGCATCTAGGCAGAGAGGTGTTTCCCCTCGGAGCCCAGGGGCTTTGGATTGGACAGAACACTGAAGCAAGACCCTTGCAGGCCTAAAGCATCTGAATGGCGAGCCTAAGAAACTTTTCATCTGATAAATAATTGGACTCTAAGACAGCAAAGACAATACCTGCTTGATAAATTAAGACTGAAAGATTAGATAAAGACCAGCCATCCATAAGGATTCACACCCAGAGGAAAAATGTCCTTTTAAGAAACTTTAGGTTACCATGCTGTTTTTACTACTATTGCTCTGTAGTACAGCTTGAAATCTGGGATGGTGATACCTCCAGGTGTTTTTTTTATTGTACAGGATTTATTTAGCTATTCTGTTTTTTTTGCTGTTGTTGTTCCATATGAAATTGAGAATAGCTCTTTCTAGGTCTATAAAGAATTGTGTTGGTATTTTGATAGGAATTGAATTGAATCTATATATTGCTTTTGGTAGGGTGGCCATTTTTATTACGTTGATTCTACCTATCCATGAGCATGGGAGATCTTTCCATCTTCTAAAGGCCTCTTCCATTTCTTTCTTCAAGGGCTTGAAGTTCTTGTTGTACAGGTCCTTTACTTGCTTGTTTAGAGTTACCCCCAAGTATTTTATATTGTTTGTGGCTATTGTGAAGGGGGTTGTTTCCCTTATTTCTTTCTCAGCCCATTTGTTTGTTGTATATAGAAGGGCTTCTGATTTTTTTTGGTATTGGTATAGAAACAGAACAGTAGATCAATGGAATCGAATTGAAGACCCAGAAATGGACCCACATACCTATGGTCACCTAATTTTTGACAAAGAAGCCAAAACCACACAATGGAAGAAGGACAGCATCTTCAACAAATGGAGCTGGTCCAACTGGATGTCCACTTGCAAAAGAATGAAATTAGACCCATACTTATCACCTTGTACAAAACTTAAATCCAAGTGGATCAAAGACCTTAACATAAGGCCGGTCACACTAAATCTACTAGAAGAGAAAGAGGGAAAAACCTTTGAACTCATTGGCACAGGTGACAACTTCCTGAACAGAACACCAACAGCTCAGGACCTGAGATAAACAATCAATAAATGGGACCTCATGAAACTGAAAAGCTTCTGTAAGGCAAAAGACACTGTCATTCAAACAAAACGACAGCCTACAGATGGGTGGGGGGAATCTTCACCAACCCCACATCTGACAGAGGGGTAATATCCAAAATCTACAAAGAACTCAATAAATTAAATGCCAAGAAACCAAATAATCCAATCAAAAAATGGGGGACGGAGCTAAATAGAGAATTCACAAGGGAGGAATCCCTAATTGCTGAGAGACACTTGAAGAAATGCTCAACATCCTTAATCATCAAAGAAATGCAACTCAAGACTCTGAAATTCCATCTCACACCTGTCAGAATGGCTAAGATCAAAAGCTCAAATGACAGCATATGCTGGCGAGGGTGTGGAGAAAGGGGAACCCTCCTCCATTGCTGGTGGGAGTGCAGGCTCGTGCAACCACTATGGAGGTCAGTATGGTGATATCTTAGAAAACTTGGAATAGCTTTGTCTCAGGACCCAGCCATACCACTTCTGGGTTTACATCCAAATGACTCCTCATGGAATCATAAGGAAGTTTCCTCATCTATGTTCATAGCAGCCTTATTTGTAATAGCTAGAAACTGGACACAACCCAGATGTCCCTCAACCGAAGAATAGATTAAAAAACCGTAGTACATCTACACAATGGAATATTACTCAGCTATCAGAAACAATGAAATTATGCAATTTGCAGCCAAATGGATGGAACTAGATAAGCTCATTCTGAGTGAGCTAACCCAGACTCAGAAGGATACACATAGCATCTATTCACTTACAGTAGGATTTTAGCTATGTAGTACAGGTTATCTGTTCTACAACCAATGCACCAAAGGGAACATGGACATAGACTTTTTACTTTATTTTATTTTTTTTGTTGTTTGTTTGTTGGTGTGTTTTTTAGTTTTCCCTCCCTAGCAATGAGACACTTTTCACTGGTTGTACTGCCTTGTAGGCCCCCAGTGTATGAGGAGGCTCTTGGCCCTCATATGACTTCTGAACTGGGGCGAGGGACTGTTATGTAGGGACACTCCACTCCAGAGGAGCAAGATAGAAGGGTTAGGGGGTAGAGGATGGGAGGGCGGGGCTGGGAAGGGGGGAAAGAGGACAATATGATGGAGATGTAACCTGAAGCAACCAATAAATAAATTTATTAAAAAAAGAAACTTTAGGTTAATGATTAATGGCTGTTTTGTAGGTATTAAGAAGTTTTAGGTGCTAGGTTTTAGAGTTAGGGTTTGGGTTTTAGGAATTAGGAACTTTATAGGCATTTGTTAGGTAGTTGTTAAGTATTAACAAATATATGCATGATAAATAAAAATTTGCTGTTGCAGACATTACACTAGATGCCTTTGTATCTTTTGAGACAGGCTTCCCTTAGTGCCCCAGGTTAACCCTCAACTTATTCCATAGCCCAAACAGTTCTCAAACTTGGGATCTTCTGACCTTAGCTTCTAGAGCTTCTGAACTGCAGATCTGAGACACCATGTACTCTTTTGTTCATGGTTACAAGCTTTTCTTGCCTTTCAGGAGAATGTGGGAGCTTTCCCATTGTTTTCCTTCCTTTTACCAGCCCCCTGCAGTTCATGCTCCCAACTCTAGGTGGCAGAAGCCCCTCCAAGTCCCACCTTAGTCCTGGGGTACAAGCAGAAGGTCAACTCTGAATTGAGGCTGAAGTCAGAATGGGCCTAATTAGCTGAACAATTTGCAGCCTAAGTCAGCAGAGAAGCCCCGGGGCGTGCATACTGTCCAAGGCACATTCCTATTTCCTGATCAAGGAGAACGTTTGCAGTTTCTTTCGTGCTGCAGCGTGAGGTCACACCATGCAGACACTTGGCTTCTCTTCCTTCCCCTTCATTCCTCCTGACCTTTCCCTTTATTCACCCTCTCTTTTGTCTCTGATGCACCAATGGGTCTAGTCAGAGTGAGAGATCAAGTGTCCACCCGAATAAAGACCCTTCTGTGTCCACTGGCTGGACATGGGCCTCAGTGTCCACACCCCATTTGGCCACAGCCTGACTTTCTTATAAATGTGTGAAGGGTCAGAATGAAAGGGGCTCAGACAGAACATCTAGTCCAATGGGCTGTTTGTGCAGGAATTAACTGTGTCCCGAGAAGGGAGGCAGGAAAAGGGTAAGCATTTACTGATCATCCGCTGTTTGTGAGTCCTATGCTAGTTGTTTGGTGATGCCGACTACCTCATCTAATAACCCTAGGGAGGGCACTATTATTTATTTGACAGGTGAGGGAAATATATCTCAGACAGAAAAGCATTTGTTACTTTTCCATGATGGCATGACAGAGCTAACAGAAACAGTTTCAGGGAAGGGGAGATGTCTATTTTGGCTCATGGTTTCAGAAGGGCTCAGACCATCATGATGGGGACATTGTGGTAGAGAAGAACAATTCATGTCAAGCCAGAAAACAGGGTGGAGAGAAGGCTGGCACTCTTCTTCAACTGGCTCCCTCTTCACCCCTCCTTATCCCTTCTAGGCCCCTACCCCATAAGATGGTTCCGCTTTCTTCCAGGGCTCATCTCCACCCTCCGTTAGTCCTCTCTGGAAATTCCCTCATAGGCATACTCACTTGTGTGCTTGTCATCGACCAGGCGATTTTAAACCAGCCAAGTTGATCTGAGCCTTGGCCATCACCTTAAGGCCACACAATTGGCTTCAGGATGAGGACAGGACATTTGGCTCATGAGTTTATCCTGTGGGTAAATACGTGTCAAGGGCTTGGAAAGCTGAACAAACACAGCTTGGGAGACAGAGTCTGTTGGTCTGCCATGGCTCCTCATTTGCGTGTCTTCGAAACAGCTCTGTCTGCTGTGAGGCTCCAAAGATGTGGTCATGGATTCGGCTATAAAGAGTACGTGCTCTCAGAAAGACAGATTCTTCCTTCCTCGTAAGTTTTCCCCTGCCAATTACTCTTTAGGAAGGCAAATAGGCCTCACTAATTGGACTTAGTGGATGTCAAATAAGAAGATATGAACGAAGGAGGAGGATGAGTTGTGAGGAGGAGCTGGAGGGTCAATAGGGGATGGGTATGATCACTTATTTCATCATCACATGTACGAGAGTCTCAAGAATAAAGATAAATTATCTTTACAAGAATATACAAAAGGACTGTCTCTCATTTAGCACGCACTTGGACAGTCCCATCACTTGCTGGTCTGTGGGGTCTAGCCGTGGGGACCTCACAGTTCACCCATGTGGAGCAAGGGCTTTAGCACACACTCACTGTCAGGGCCTTGGTCTTCAGGGGCTGCATGTAGCTCTGAGATGCATCACATGTACCTGTAACTGATCTTTCATGCCAACCTGTGCTATTCCCTCCATGGGCTGGTGCCTCTCTTTCTGATGTTTCTTATTCAGCCTCTACGTCTTCCCATCTCAGAGCTGGTGCTGGTTGGTCTCGTTGCTCACTGTGACAGGGTCATAGGATTTTGGACATAGAACTGCTCTCTCATGGAGCCACAGAAACACTTCTGCCTCCTGGTAATGGCTGGGACTGGCATAGGTTCAGAAGAGGAGGGCTCTTTTACACTTAGTCCGTTTTTGTTTTTTGTCATAATACCTGAGTGCTACAGACTTAATACAAAATAGATGTTTATTTATCTTTCTGAGTCTGGAGGCGGGGAGGTCTGAAACATAGTATGACATCTGTTGGCCAGGGCTCATCCTGCTTCATAGGGTGGGGACATGACACGGAGGCAAGACAGAACAAGGGTCCTAACTTAGGTCTCTCTGCTTCTTGTCAAGCCATTAAGGCTATTACAAAGGACCCTGCCCTCATGACTTCGTCCATTCCACCCATCCTCCAAGGCCCCACCTATAAATACCTATAAGTTCAAAGGTTAGGTTTCTTGGAGGTTATACATACTCAGACCACTGCACAGGCCCAGCATTATGGTTGTAACATCACTGACTCACTTGGCTTGTATGTGCTTCTAACTGTCTTCTTGGCTACAGGAAACTTGCTGGTCCCCTCATCCAAAAGTCTACACCTCCTTATAAGTCTGTTTACCTCAACACAAACAATTACATATTTCCATTTTTTTTTCTTGGGCATCTTGGAGTAGGGACATTACCCAGTTCTGCATGTCCGGACATGCAGATCAATCTTCAGGGACACCTGTCTCAAACATGAATATTTTTCACACCTTCCAGTCTGACTCCTGTTGGAGGAACCCCAGGCGCATGCTGAGAGAGGACTCTGGTGAGAGGATGCATCTCTGTATTTCCCAGAAGATCACCCAGTTTTTGACTGATTTGTCCCACCTTTGTTTGCTCATCCAGTGCCATTGGATGAGTCCAGGATGATAACTAAGCTGGAGGTGGTCTGAGAGCAAACCCAGATATGGCCTTGACCTGAGAACTTTCTGTGAGAAAGCTATTGTGAGAACAGCTACAAGACATGAGAGATAGAGTGAGGCCAGGCAAGGCCTTCTAGGCCACAAGAGCTTCAGCTCAAGAGCTATGAGAACATTTTAAAAGGGATTTTAAGAGGCAAAGGATATAGCGAGGCTTGCATTTCTGCTTACAAGTGAATTGCTTAGAAGAAATCTATAGGCTGGGGACAGGGAGAATATTGATCTGGGCAAGTGTAATTGTGGCAATAGGATGTAGTTTGGTAAAACTGAGGACAGAGTAGACAGGTGGAGGAGAATCCTGGAGGCTGGAGGAAAGCCCTGGAAGGCTAAGGTACAAACTTGTCCTAGAGCAGTGGTTCTCAATCTGTCGACGGAGACCCCAAAGGGGTGGCATATCAGATAACCTGAAAATCAGATATTTACACTGCAACTCATAAGTAACAAAATTCAAGTTTTGAAGTAGCAATGAAATAATTTTATATTTGGGAGTCACCACAACATGAGGAACTGTATTAAAGAGTTTCAGCATTAGGAAGGTTGAGAGCCACTGGTCTAGAGATCTGCTCAACTTGCCACAAAGTATGAACTAGTAGCTGCTAAAGCTGGGCTAGGGATTCATTCCAATCCTGCCATTACACAGGAGGGTCCTGAAGATGCCAAGGAAGAGATTTACTTCTTTTTATTCTATGTGTATGCATGTTTTGCCTGCATGTTTGTATGTGCACCACATGTGTGCCTGGTGCCCATAGAGGCAAGGAAAGTGTAGGGCATTGGATCCCCTGGAACAAGAATTATAGACAGTTGTGAGCCACTATGTGGATTCTGGGAACTGAACCACGTCCTCTGCAAAAGCAGTTAGTGCTCTTAACCATCTCTCTAGCCTTCAACTTGTTTTTGTTTGTTTGTTTGTTTTACAACAGTCTCATTCCCTCTTTAAGTATCTGAACCCAATCTCAAAGGCCTAATGACCTCTCATTAGCTCTGGCCTTCCAATGATGATGTATTCCTGAACTTTGGGGAAAACACAGCATGGACTCAGGACACCACTCATTTGTGGACAACCTGCCAGGCTCAGGGGTGATGGGACTTGCTCTGTGGAGAAGAGAGGAGAGGACCCAGATCTTCAGTTTCTAGTGACATTGGAGGCACAAGACTCTCTTAGAAGGGGTGGGGAAAGTGAGGGAGAGTGGATGGAACAAGAAGAGGCAGGGGTCTCCCTCAGGCTCTGCCTCTTCTTTCACTGAACCTCCAGTGCCTGTTTCAGCAAAGGCGGGAGGGCCGGGAATCTGAGAACAACAATGGTGCCTATATCTCTGAGCCAGGTATTGAGGGGCAAACGTGAGCCCAAGCTGCTGTTTTCAGCCCAGCCATTCTGCTTCCTCTTCCTGGCACCAAGGGCTCAGTTTACAGCTCCTGGGCCTGGACATCTGACCACTCATCAGTGCTTTCTGGGCAGCCACTGACTCCCTGCAGCTCTTCCCTTCCCAGCTCTTCTACCCAGCCAGTGTCAATGCCTCCATTGTAACAGCAGCCACAGCCTGGGTGGGGGGTGGGGGGGCGTCTACCACTCCCTATCTGCCATCCCTCCTGCTGGTTTCCTGGGAGAAGCTTAGACTGCACAGTGGGATGCTGACAGCTTCTTCTTTTATTTTGTGCCCCATGGCCCTCGCCACCTGGTTTCTGGATCTTCCTCTGCTTCTGTGGACTCCACCTAAGAAAAAGTGCAGGGCCAGCTTTCTACAAGGTGGCCATACTGCACAGAAGGACACAGGTCCAGGTGATCCCTGGGAAATTACCACACATCTTTGTCCGGCCCATCATGCCCAGAAACTCAAGAGTACCTTTCTGAAAGACACTGGCCAGCCACCTTCAGTCCAAGCGTTACTTGTGCCCCAGGTATAGCCCAATTATGTTCTCCGCCTTCTGGGTAGATGTGCTGTTCTGAAGCAGGTGTGCTTGTGTGGTCAGTAGGATCCCTGACCCCAAATAAATCATCACCGAAACAGATTCTGACTTTCTTATAAGTTCTACTCTCTGGGTTCCTCCAATCTCCCCCAGAGGACTGTTGGGGCATCACAGAAGTGATAGTATAGGCTCCACTGTGTTCTTTTCCCATTTTCTCAGGCGCTGCAGCAGGGGCAGAGCAGGTCAATGCACTGTGCCCTGTCCTACCTGATAGGTGTTCTTGCATGTTGAGAATTTCTCTGGCTACTTTCCTTTTCTCCTTCACTTCCTTCTTCTTTCCTCCTCTGGGGGGACCTATATCTTATTCTCAAGGAGTCATAGATTTATATCATAGCACATCTCTTGCCTGTATCACTTACAATTACATTAGAATGAAGAGCTGAATTTACATGTGTTTTCCAAATTGACAGCAAGCTTTGGGAAAGTAGGTGCTGTGTTACACTAATCTGTAATTGCAACAGCTGGAAAAGTGCCAGACACTCATGGGAGCTCGAGACATTTTCATTGAATGGAATTGACTTGAATATCCTGACTGTCCAGATGTGTCTGGTCAGTTGCTTCTCTCCCCCTCTTTTGATGGGTCTGGTTATGTGATTATGGACAAGTGAACACACGTCCCTGTCTCATGGCATCCTAGAAACATGATCTCAAATCTTTGAGAACTGGCAGAGCTCAAAGTCAGGAGAGGGATAACATCCTGAGTTGCCAGAATCTGGGAGGTAAAGGAGTCAGATTTTGGCCAGTGAAAGGAAGGTGTAGACAGGCCTGAAAAACTGAACCATCACCCACCGGGAACCAGAATATTACATCAGAGTTAGCAGGAGCCCAGCATCAATGAGCATACTCAGTGACTCTGAGCAGTGCAGCAGAGAGACTGTGCATGTCTTCGCCCTCCTTGGCCTGATTATGTAAATTATGAAAATTGAAGGACCCACCTCTGCATGCGGAGAGCTCCACCCCTGCATGGAAGCAGGCCATGGCAAGACCTCCAGGTTCTGTCAAGATGATTCCTTGGAACTAACTCAAATGCGCAGCCACGAGCTTGGGTGAGGATCAAGGAGTTAAAGGCATATTCTAGAAAAACCATGAAGTTAGTCTTTAACTTTAAGCTTTGATTCATTAGCGGCTTGGCCCTAGGATTTCCGATATTTTTGTTTTTGGCTGGTTTGATAGGTGACATGGCTACAGATGAGACCCAAGTAGGTGTGAAGAACACCGATTCATTGAGGAAAACATCACATTGTGTCTGCCAAGAACAACAAGAAGGCTTGGCCAGATTTCTGCTTTGCCCTTCTTTCTGAGCATGATTGGTGTAGGACTAGCTGTTTCTGTAATTTCTTGGAGTGTGCATGTTGATCTTGTCATCAGCTGAGATTAGGGACAGGATTTCTGGTTTCTATGGCACACATTCATTTTGTCCAAAACTTGTATGGAGCAGAGAAAGAAAGCCCAGTAATGGAGAGCTTGCTTAGCATCTTCTAGGCTTGATATCTGATACAGCAAACAAACAAATAAACAAACAAAAAACCCTTCTAAACAATAACAATAGCTAAAAACCCAAACAGCCCCCAAATCAGGCACATTGATCTCCATGGACAATTGATGCCAGGGCCAGGGCACTTCACAGATTAAAAGCAATCAATCAATCAATCAATCAATCAATCAATCAAGCAAGCAAGCAAACAAATAAACACAAACCCCCAACCAACCAATCAAACAAAACAACAACAAAAACCTGTGAGTGCTGAAGTCTCATACAGAATGGTATAGTATTTGTGTAAAACTGATGTGTATTTGTAGATGACTTGGGATACGTGACATGTAAGTAGCTGTCATACCCACTGATTGGGGACAATGATAAAGATGCACAGGTTAGCATGTTCACCACAGAGGAAGATTTTGAATAGTTTTGAGGTCATTGTGTTTATACACAAATGAAAGTGAAGTGACTAATAAAGTTTAGTTTGAGAAGCTAAGTCGCCTGGAGGTCGTCCCCTCTCCATATCATGTGGCAACATTTTGTAGAATATTCAATACTTGTTGCCAAACAATAGATCATTTTTCCTAATAAGGTTTTCATGGAGTTTAATCAGATTATTTTGCCATGAATAGTGAAATTATTGGATTTAAGTTGGCATAGACTGTTTAACCTAAACCCTGAGTTCTCTTTGGTGCAGACACAGCTGAGCTGGAGAACGCGCAAGTTACAGGGACGGAGAACTCCACCTTGATTACATTTTTAGGGTGAAAAGTTAACTATTGTGCAGAATTATAGTTCTCCATTTAGAATAAACTCTGAAAAGTTTATGAAGAGATTCTGTAGTGAAAAATATGCATGCATTCATGAATTCACATTTTCCCTATTTCCATCTGTCTAAAGCAGTGTTCCTCAACCTTCCTAGTTGTGATGACCCCAAAACATAAAAGTATTTTCACTGTTACTTCATAGCTGTAATTTTGCTACACTTATGAATTGTAATATAACTATCCATGTTTTCTGATGTCTTAGGTGACCCTGTGAAAGGGTCATTTGACCCCCAAAGGGGCTGTGATTTATAGGTTGAGAACTACTGGCCTATAGGATTAAAAATATTTGCATTAGAATAGTTTTTTCCATTTCAAGCTTTAAAAAATTTTAGATAGAGATTCACATAGAATTGTTAAGAACAGTACACAGAGATCCCATGTGTTCTGTGGCCAGTTTTCTTTAATAGCTGAATAAGTTCTGATACATTCAGGATCTCATGTGTGCATAGTATCAATACCAGGACAAAGACAAAATTCAACAGATACAATGATGTCTCCCCTTCACCATGGGATCCTTAGTGTTATCATCCCTAATATTTCTCTTGTCCCTATCGTTCCTTACCCACTGAAATATATTATTCTGTTCTTCACTTCTGTAATTTTTACTATCCTGTATTTGTTCTACAAAACAATGGGTCTCATTATGACATTTTCATACATGTTTATATCTTCTCTTTAATCACATTCACCCCATCATCCTCCTTTGTCTCCCTGTCCCTTTCCAACAGACCCTTTTCTCTTCCAAGGAGCCCTATTCTTTCACCTCTCTCTCTCTCTCTTTCTCTCTCTCTCTTCACATGTGAGACAAAATGTGATAACATCTTTCTGAGTCTTGTGTATTCATTTCACATAATGATCTTCAGTTTTATCCATTTTTATTTCAAATAATGTAGTTTCTTGTTTATGGCTAAATAAAACTCCAACACACACACACACACACACACACACACACACACACACACACACACACACACAGAGAGGAGAGAGAATTTTCTTTACTGCTCATCTGTTCCTAGGTACTTAGACTGCTTCCCTAACTTACTAGTGTGGAACTCTGCAATGGCTGTGAGGGTGACACCATTGAATGCTGTGCTGACTTAGATTCCTTCTAGTATTGTCTTAGTTAGGCTTTTTCTATTGCTGTGATAAAACACCATGCCAAAAGTAAAGTTGGGAAAGAAAGGGTTTATTTCGTATAAACACTTCCACATCACAATCCATCATTAAAACAAGTCAGGGCAGGAACTCAAGGTAGGAGCTGGAACGGGAATCATGGAGAACACTGCATAGCAGCTTGCTCCCCACAGAGCGCTTGCTCTGCTTTCTTATAAAACTCAGGCTGACTTGACCAACATTGGGTACTTCTTTTGAAAACTATTTGTTCAACTCATTTACCTCCTACTTATTGATTGAACAATCTAGGATTTGGGGCACTTAATTTTTTTTGGGTTTTGTTTTTCTTGAAACGGATCTCAAGCTCAGGCTGGTGTCAAACTCTTTTTTTTAATAATTTATTTTTTATTTCTTCAAGTTACATCTCAATCACAATCCCCCTCCAGTCCTATCCTTCCACCCTCCTCCTCCTCAAACCCCCCATCCTCTTCCCTTTTTTTTTTTTAGTTTAAGGTATTTCTTTTTCCCCCCAACAGCTCTCCCTTTCAGACCAACAAATGGTTCTTTCTCTTATAACTATAGATAACAATTCAAAACAACAGAAATAAATATGCCACAATTATGAGTTATATGGCTTAGCATACATTCCCAATGTCCAGTCCATATGTATTTGGCACCTGACTTTAACATTCTACTATCTAACCATCTCCATGAGTTTAAAGTTCTATATGTAACTCAGCTTTCATACTAACTTGCATCACAATTTTAAAAACATCTTCTTAGATCCAGAACACCCTCTTTATGAAGCAGAGAATGGCATGAACCTCTGCTTCTTCTGCCTCTGTCTTCCAAATGCCTGGCCTACGGGTATGCACCACCATGCCTGATTTGTGTTTAATTTTTAGTTTTGAATATTAGTCTCTTGTCAGGTAGTTAGCTGCCCATATTTTTTCCCATTCTGAAGGCTATTTCTTCATTGTTTTTTCCTCTGCCAAATAGAAGCCTCTTAATTTCTCATCCGGTCTCTCAATTCTTGCTATTATTTTCTTGGTCATTGTAGTCATAGTCAGTAAATTTCTGAGCCTATAATTTTTGACATTTTGATATTACTGTATAAACAGAGTAACACAGAATGTTTAGAGATCTCCTGATTCCACTCGGCACTTTTCTTTGGAGACCTCTCTATTGATATATGTACAGTAAATTTCCCTTGATGACAACTGCATGTTGTCTTTCCCAATTGTTCAAAGAGGGGAGTTTTTTTTTATTTATACTTTTAGTATTGTGTTTCTTTGCATGTTCAGTACCTCTGTCATTTGAATCATATACAGTTAGCATTCTCAGAAGATTGGCTCTTTTACCATCTGACAATATTCTGTCTTGATAATTATTTTTGTCTGAAATCTACTTGACTTGGTATCATAGTTACTTTTGCTTTCTTTGATTAATGTTTGCTTGAGTTACAAACATATCTGCTTTTGAACAGGCGTGCTCAAAGTTAAAACAGCAACTGAGTAACAAGTTTACTCATCTTCTGGAGATGATCCACCTCCTAATCAGGCCTGCCTGGTTGGCCTCAGTTTGGGGCACCTAAATTCTTCTTAGATACCTTTTACAACTTCCCTCCAGGAGTTCGTAGGGTAGGGTGACTATAGGATGAATGTCTGGTTTTCTTTCATCTTTTTTTCTGACTGTTATTCTGCCTGGATTTCTTTTTATAATCTTGGCATTTTCACACATGTATACAATGGGTTGTGATAATGTTCACCCCACTGTAGAAAAAAAATATAACTAATTAAACGATTTAACCAGTATTTATATTATCTTTAATTGGTCGACAGTGTTAATCCTTAACCCGCCATTATAAATGAATACATACAGACACCACGTGGATTTTAACAAGCCTAGGCCTGGGTTGTGCAATCCTAGCCCATCTAAGCTAGCTCATAATTCTATTACCCAAATATGACCCCATATATACATACGTCCCTTTGGACTATTATTCTCTACACTAAGCCAATGTTTCAGGCCATGTGGAAGGATCTTCTTTAATCTACCCCATGGCGTGTCCTCCTTGTCTGCTCCTGGCTTCTCTCCAGCCTTCTTCTTCCCAGTATGTTCTCTGTCTCTCTTAAAGCCCCTAGTCCTGCCTACCTCTGTCTTTGCCCAATCTCCAGGCCTCAGCATTTATTTAACCAATCAGAGTCAATTAAATAACAGCAAACAGGACCAATTAACATTTAGAATGCTTAACACCACCCCATCATTTTCCTCCTTTTGTCCATAAAAAAGGATAAAAGGTACATACATAATGTTTAGCCTATTTCTATCAGGCAACCATGAAGAAGAAAAAAATCATCTATCTTGGTGTGTCTAAAGTTCTAAACCTAAATAATTTCTATCATATATGTCTTCAACACCATCAAAGACTTAAGAAGGGATAAGTCATTATTTGAGGGAATAGGAAGCACAGAAGAGCAGCTTCCAAAAAGAAAAAAATGACAGTTTGTTGCCTAGACAGTCTCAAATATCTCTCCATACCGTTGGAGCGTCATCTTCAGCCTTCATGGTGTGTCCTCCTTGTTTACCCTTGGCTTCTTCTCCAGCCTTCTTCTTTCCCCAAATCCTCTGTCTCTCTAAAAAAACCAGAGCATTTTAGTCCTGCCTACTTCTGTCTTTGCCCAATCTCCAGGCCTCAGCATTTATTTAACCAATCAGAGACAAAGTAAGTAACAGACAGCAAACAAGACCAATTAACATTTAGAATGCTTAACACCACCCCATCACCCCACACACCCTCTTGTATCCCTTCTTGTTCCTTCTTATCCTTTTCTTTTTCCCAACTAGTCCCTCTGCTACCTTTATGTCTCTCTCTCTCTCTCTCTCTCTCTCTCTGTGTGTGTGTGTGTGTGTGTGTGTGTGTGTGTGTTCATGGTTGAAATCGCCATATCATAGCCAGAAGATAGCATTTCATAGCACTTCTTCCTGTCTTCTGACTGTTACAATCTTTCCACACTCACTTCTTCAAAATGTTCTGGGCCTTAAAGGATGCAGGTATGTCGTTTATGGCAGAATACACCACAGTCATTTATCCTCAGCACCTTGATCAGTGAGTCCATATCAAAAAGCTTCTCTGACCAGGGAGGCTGAGATAAGAACTACTCTGTGGATATACATAAATATTTAGAAAGGAATTTGACCACATGCTCCTTCAGCAAAAACATCAATAGTAAATCACCCACTAGGCCTGTTACCTACCCAGTAATGGGCTTTTGACTAGATTCACAGTACCAGGCATGTACCCATCTCATGGATGAGGCTGGTTAAATTCAATCGGAAAGTGGTTGGATACACTCAAGAGTCATACCTAAGTTGCATTAGTGGGCACACACTGCCTGGAAATTCAGTTCTGTAGCACAAAGTTTCCACATCTGGGCGAGACATTCGTGCCCTTTCTCCAGTAGTAAATGCCTGGCACTTTCAGGCACCATGAACATCAGACAGAAGTTTTCATGTCAGGCATAGCTTGAATTTTTTTCTATGTCCTATCCAAAGTATACAGTGTCTTCAGCAGTAGAGTCTTACTATCAATTCTGTTGAAAACAAGATGAATGGCAAATAACCTGATTGTTCTGGAAGCCTTAGCATAGGTGGGTGAGGCTCCCTGAAGTCTCTTATGTCTGGCCCTGGGACTTTTGTTGAAAAACTATGGCTTCTGAGAGTATCATTAATCAACTACACAAAGGTGTGTGCGTGTGTGTGTGGTACATGCATGAATGTGTATGTGTGTGTATATGTGTGATGTGTGGTGTGTCTGTGTGTGTCTGTGTGCTGTGTCTGTGTGTGTATGTATGCTGTGTGGTGTGTCTGTGTAGTGTGTGTGTGCTGTGTGGTGTGTGTGTGTGTGTGTTGCATGTTTGATTGTGCATGTATACAGTCCCATACCTACACATACAGAGATCAGATCAGGGCACCAGGTGTCATCCTCTATCTTTCTCTGCTGTATTGCCTGAGACTGAACTGGACGCTCACCATTTCAGCTAGCCTGACTGCCAGTGAGCTCTGGGAATCTGCCTACTGTCTGTAATGCTAAGGTTACAACATGTGTAGCCGTACCCAGTTGTTGTTGTTGTTGGTTTTGTTTGTTAGTTTCTGAGACACAGTTTCACTATACAACTCTGTGTGGCCTGTATCTCACTATGTAGATCCGGATGGCCTCAAACACAGAGACCATTCTGCCTCTATCTCCAGAGTGCTGGAATTAAAGGTGTATGCCAACAGACTGGCTCAACCATACTCAGGTTTTTACATGTGTGCTGGGCGGGGGGAGGCTTATACTAGCAAAGTAAGAGCAGTTGCTTACTGAACAAGCCTCATTCTACCAAAAACAACATCAAACAACAACAGCAACAACAACAACAACAACAACCATTTTTAACTTAACTTATAAAGTAGTACTAGATTCTTTATGGCTTTTCCATACATCCTGTTTTGGTTAACCTCCTTCCCACTTTTTCTCCTTCTCCATACCTATCTCTGTTTAAACTTTTCATATCATGTATTTTACTATTCTTACACCCTTTAAGCCCTTGACACTCTCCCCCGCCCCCAATCCATTCCCCTGCCTCCACTTGCCAGGATACCTTTCATGGCTCGCTTCTTGCTTCCTGGCCTCTATAAACACACACTCAAACTTAAACACAGAAATATGAAATTCAAATCTAGAAACTGCATATGACAGAGAACATATGGTAGTTGTCTTTCTGGATCTTTCTTCTATCTAACTTAGCATAATATTTTCCCATGCCAACTATTTTCCTGCAAACTTTATTTTTCTTCAGAGCCGAATAGAATTCTCTTGGGTGTGTACCATATTTTTGTTATCCAAATATCACTTACTGATGGACATTAAACAAATTCCATTTATTAGCTCTTGTGAACACAACCATGAGCATTGATGTAGAGGCATTTCTTCTGTGGGGTGCAGAATTCTTTGGGTATATATCTAGGTGTCCCGTAGCTGGGTCATACAGTAGATCTGTTTTTAGCTTTTGGAGAAATCTCCACACTGACTTCCATGGTGAGTGAACCAGTTTACATATTGATACCCTCCACCAACAGTTAATGAGGAAGACCTCTTTTGCCCACATCCTTGCCAGAATTTGTCATTTGTTTTCTTTTTCTTTTTTTTTTTTTTAAACATTTATTTATTTATTATGTATACAGTATTTGCTCTACATATATGCCCAGGCAGATCTCAATGTAGATGGCTGTGAGCCACCATGTGGTTGCTGGGAATTGACCTCAGGACCTTGGGAAGAACAGCCAGTGCTCTTAACCTCTGAGCCACCTCTCCAGCCCGTCATTTGTTTTCTTAATAATATACATTATGGCTGGGATGAGGTACACTCTCTAAGAAGTTTTAATTTGCATTTCCCAGATGGCTAATGATGTTGAACACTTTTAAAGGTAGTTATCTGGGAGTGGTTTCATTGCAGTGGATGTCCACTTGTCCTTCGCCATTGCCTTCACCAGTGGTGCTCTTTGGTAATAGAACATCTATCCACAGAGGATTGGAGGGCTGATATATTAGCCTTTTAAGGGTTCCCCGTTGTTTAGGGGCACTTTCTGTTTTTTAGACAAAATTAAAGAAGCCCAGGAAATTTTTATTTGTTAATATTTGATACTGGAAAGTTCTGAGTTGAAGTTTATGGTACCAATGGCAGATTTAAATGTACAGATGCCCAGGGAGTTGAATCTCAAGGTGGTTCTTCCTCTAGAAGACAGTGGTTCTAAAATGCATCTGCGGAGGTCACCTATCCTCATAGCTAAGAAACTTGGCTAAGCCATTGTGTGTTAACCCTCTTGCTCCTCTCTGGTGCAAGGACACTACCAGTTCCTTCATTACACTTCCTTCTCAAGGTTTCTGCACACCCGTAATTATTGTTCCCCAGGCTTATTTCTACAAAACTGAAGAACTTGCCCTGCAGATGGTAGAAAACCAAAGAGGACGAGAGAGATCTTCATCCCTCTGCTCATCCAAGACTTGCTGTCTCACTGGGTGCCACAGGAGTTTCTGGAGCCACCCTTGTCCAGACTAACCATCTGTCCAGCAACTTCTAGGACAAACTTGACCAGGCAATGGCTTCTGTTGCAGACAGTCTCTCCTCTCTGGTAGGGGTTGTTCTCCAAAACCAGTGGGCCCTAGCCTTGCTGACTACTGAGCGGGGGGGGGGGCTTGACTACTGAGTGTCAAGGGGCTTGTATGTTGTTTCTATATCAATGAAACTGGTAGATCAAGATGTCCAAGTGCCCAAAGATCTCAGATGAGATCTCCAGACATGCTTTGTTCCCAACACTCCTATCCCATGGTATTCAAACCCTTTGGTAGCATGGCTCCTTCCCTTCCTTGGTCCCATACTCACCATTGGAGCCTTGCTTCTGGTGGCACCCTGCCTCATGCAATTTCTAAAGCTGCAGGTTAGCAATATTGCTAAGGTCACTGCCAGTCAGGTTCTGGTCCAATACCAAGTTGTTCCCAATGTGGAAGATGATGATTATGGTGGGACATCTCCTCTAAATTGGGAGATATGGTGGCTTGTGGACCGTGCCTTCCTTGTTTGTCAAACAGTATGAGGTTGGGGATCATGCCGCCATGGGACCTGATGAACCAGGTTAAACTGAGCGAATCCAGACCCTGGGACCTTCAAAACTGATGTTAGCGGGCAGGGGAAAAGCTCTTTCTCTGCTTCCACCAGCCCTGGGGTCATGTAAACAACCTGAACTTTGGTTACAGGCAAAATGTCACATAAGTAAGCACCCTGTTATTTCTCCCCATGCAAACAGAGCATTAGAATCCAGCCAATCATGAGAGCCCACTCCCCAAAAAATCTCCTACTGCCTATAAACTATATATTGTTCCATGATTCACTAAATAAAAGTCACCATCTATTTCACCAAAGAGGACTGAGAGCTGTCTTTACTTTGGGGAGCAATGGACTCACCAATGCCTGCTCTGGCAGGCTTTCATTGCTAGCTACCCTTGCTGCCAGCCACTACGTGATGGGTGTAACCCATGCCTCAGTGCACAGGGGACACTGTGACAGCTGCAGAAGACCCCAGTGCTGCTGCCACCACTGCCACTGTTGGAGCCAGGACAGACTCATCTATCCCCAATTTGGGCTTTCAGCTGTTTTTAGCACACAGTGGATATTAGAAGAGTGAAATTTTACAGCAGTAGGATTTTTTTCCTCTGCCTGTCTTCCCTGAGTTGTAACACTTAGCAGCCCACCCAAAATGTGTAAAACCCAGACATTGGGATTTTACATCCCTGTTGGTTTTTACTTACGGTCCTTTTTTGGTGACACAAAGCTCCCCAATCCCCCATCCCTGTCAGTCATGGCTACCACCAGAGAATCATGACCAGGTAATCCAGATAGAAGCAGAATGACACTCAATGTGGATATTTCTCAAAAAATTGACTCTGCTATTTTACTCCTGAGCACACATATCCAGAGAACTCTATGCCCTACCAGAGAGATATGTTCACTCCCATGTTTACTGTAGGGAATAAATCTTAAAACTACAGTAAAATCCCCCAAACACCAACAAAACAAACAGCTCAAAAAAAAAAAAAAACCAAAAACAAAAACATGAGGACTAGAACTAAACAGATAGTTCTCAAAAAATGAAATAAAAATGGCTGAGATTTTTTTTTAAAAGTTCATCTTCTTAGCCATAAGTGAAACACAAATTTAAAGTACTTTGAGATTTCATTTTACTCCAACCAGAATGGCTAAGATGTAAAAACAAAAGATGGCAAATGCTGGCATGAATATAGGGGAGGGGCGTCATTAATTCATTGCTGCTGGGAATGCAAACTGGGGTAGCCACTTTGGAAATTAGTGTGGAAGTTCCTCAAAAAGTTAAATAGAGACCTACCCCATGATCCAGCTAGACCAGACTTGGCCGTATACCCAAATGACTCCATATCATACTATAGAGATACACGTTTATCAGTGCCATTTGCTGTTCTGTTCACAATAGCGAGGAAATGGTGACAACCTAAATGTCTGTCAACTGAAAAATGGAAAATGAAAATGCGGTACTTGTACTCAATGGAATATCCTTTAGCTCAAAAGAAAAAATATGAAATTCACAGGTGAATGGATAGATATGGACATAATCATTCTGGCTGACGTAACTCAGGCCCAGAAAGATAAATGCCATTCGTTTTCTCTCATTTATGGATGTTAGCTTTGTGTGTGTGTGTGTGTGTGTGTGTGTGTGTGTGTGTGTGTGTTGTGTTTTGAGACAGGGTTCTCTGTGTAGTTGTGACTGTCCTGGAATTTGCTGTGGAATTTGGCCTTGAACTCAGAGATCCACTTGCCTCTGCCTCCCAAGTGCTGGAATTAAAGATGTGGATTATCATCACATGGCCTGTGGATGTTAACTTTGACTCTTCAGATGTGTGCGTTTCATTTGGAATAACCATGCAGGTGAAAAAATGATAAAGGGCCATGGGGGACATTTAAGATAGTTGAGATAGGATGAAATGGTATAAAGGATCAAAGGGGACAACAGAGCAGAAGAAATAAGTTGGGGTGGGAAATGTGAGGGTACTGTAGAGGAAGAAATTAAGGGAGGGATAAATAACAATAACGATCTTTTAAAAAAGTCGCATGAAACCTACTCCTTAAAGTGTGTGTGTGTGTGTGTGTGTGTGTGTGTGTGTGATAGAGAGAGACAGATAGAGACAGAAATAGACAGAGACAGATAGACAGAGATAGACAGACAGATAGATAGATAGACAGACAGACAGATAGATAGACAGACAGACAGATAGATAGATAGACAGATAGACAGATAGATAGATCCTGTCCCTGCCTAGATATTAAAATGTAGCATTGGAGTAATACTATAATAACAGAGTATCAGTGTCACAGGCTAACAAATAAGAAGTCTAATGTCAGGAATAAGTTACCTCTTTTGGGCCGGGCGGTGGTGGCGCACGCCTTTAATCCCAGCACTCGGGAGGCAGAGGCAGGCGGATCTTTGTGAGTTCGAGGCCAGCCTGGTCTACAAAAGTGAGTCCAGGACAGCCAGGGCTACACAGAGAAACCCTGTCTCGAAAAAACCAAAAAAAAAAAAAAAAAGTTACCTCTTTTGGAAACTTAGCAGTGACATCCCATAGAACATCAAACCTCTCTGGCAGTTGCCAATGTTGTGGTTACCCTTCAGGTCTTGGCAATGAGACTATATTGCTAAGGACATGTATGTGCTGACATACTTGACTTGAATGGTAGAACATGAGCACATCTGGCTAGCACTGAGCTGCAAGCTTCTTCACTGGTAGCTGGTTTTTTTAAAACTGCTGAAAGGTGCTATGCAAGTTCCTGGAGAAGAAAAGTATCACCAGTCTTACCCATCCGTGAACCCTGAGAGCTTCAATAATGACTGGCCTGGGAAGACATGCCCACTGCTGCAATTGTGGCATGAACATATGCTTTCTGATTGGATTTAAGACTTGCTCTACAAGATGAAGCCATATCTGGCCCCATTATCAGGCCAAGAACTTGTAGACAGATCATTGGCCCTAAGGGAGAACCTACTACTATTTTCTGATGGACATAGCACAAAATTGACTCCTAATATGACTTGTTGCTATATCTTCAGATTAATGGATCTCTCACCCTTCATCCAAGAAGTTCCTATGTGCAGTAGATGATGATTATCACTGATCCATGACTAGCCAAGGTGTAAGAGACTGCAAAATGTTCAGCCATAAATGGGGCATGTATGTGTGTGTGTGTGACCTTCTTCTTCAAATGCACAGGAGTCATTGCAGAATAAGGGATGGAAAGCATGTAGGAACCAGAAGTTGTGAATGACCTCAAATATACAGCAAGGCAGCTGCACACACGAATTCGTGAATGCACAAGGCATATGTAAACTTAAGCCAGACCAGCTGTAGCATGAAGAAGGGGGGTGGGCATGAAGTTACACTCCTAGCCAAGGAGCTATTGGTGATTGACAGCTTCCAGGAGAGGGAGAGCTGGTTTTCTGGGTGTGGGTCCTGGTAAGTCAGTGACACTCTAGTGGAAGACCGCACATTCAAGAATATATGAGCAGTGCAAATTAGACTCGATGGGTGTAAAAAACAAAAGACACAAAGTTGGGCTGGTAGGGATTGCAGGGTTCAATCTGGAGGAGCTGTGTGAGGGGATAAATATAATCAAAATGCACTGTATGAGATTCTCAAGGAACTAATACAAATATAAAATAAATCTGAAGCACCACTCAGTGGGAAAAACAGTAAAGCCCCAGGCCTAGAAAATTGGCTGGTGGAATACAAAGCTACGACATCTTGAGAGAATGAAGAGGAAGAGCCAGGGTTGGAATTTAATTACCAACAAATAATCCTCAGACAAGAGATGTCGAAGTCTGGGAGCTCAGATGCTAGAGGCGGAGTCCACATGCCGTCCAGATCAAGTGGATGAGGGCTGCAGGCTGAAGGAGGCAGCAGCATGCCCTTTGCACAGAGTGGCATCCAGGAACACACCCAGTCTCTCAGGACTTCTATAAACAACTTTCAGTGCTATATGATTGCTTCATTATATATTCTGTGTATGATTCCTGTCACTTTTAGAAATCTTATGAGAATTGTAATGGTAATTGTCTAATGCTTTTCTAAAAATCCATTGTTAGTAATTCTTAGGAATCTAGTGGCTTAAAAATTTTTTTAAACAGGATTTTATAAAAGTATATTTTCTTTTTCTTCTGCTTCATGATGTATATGTGTGGTATGCATGTGTGTGTTTGCCTGCTCGCATGATTGTGTGTGTGGGTGCATGTGTGTGCCTGTTGTGTGTGCATGCATGTGCATGTGTGTGTTCTGAGGTTGATTTCATCTCCTTGATTGTCCTTACACCTTATTCGTTGGGGCAAGGTCTCAGGCTTTGTTTTAACTTTCGAGTGCATCTTGTTTCTCCAGCCAGCCTGCTCAGGTGATCTTGTCGTGTCTTCTGACTCTGGAATTGCAACTGGGTCACTATGCTCACCTGTCACTCACTTTGGTTCTGGGAATCTGAACTTGGGTCCTTTTGTTTGCTCAACAAGTACTTTAACCTCTGAGAAATCTTGTCATCCCCTCTTATACTTTGTACTAAAAATAAAATATAGGTGAGGCTGGAGAGCTGGCTCAGTGGTGCAGAGTACTGGCTGCACATCCAGAGACTCCAAGTTCTGTCCCCAGCGACCCCATAGCGGCTCACAACTCTAGTTCCAGGAGATCTAGACACCAAACACACATATAGTGTGCAGACATATATGTAGGCAAAGGGTTAAAATAGCTAATAAAAAAAATAGAGCTGGGGAGATGGCCTAGTAGGTAAAGTCCTTGTCATTTATGTGTGAAGACTTGGAGTTCAGATCCCCTGGGCCCATGGAAAAAGCTAGGTGTGGTGGTCAATACCTGTGATCCCAATGCTTGGGAGGTGGAGATGGGGACCCTTAGCTGATGTTGTGAGATTCTGGTTCAGTGAGGGACTCTTTCAAAAAATAATGTGAAGAAGCAACTGAGGAAGATGCTCATGGCTGACCTCTGGCCTTCACACGAGCACATACATGCACATGTACCCATATAGGTAGGTGCACATAAGCACATACATAAAATCTTTTGAAAACTGAGTTATGTATGGAGGTATTGTTAACTATCCATCACACTGAATTCCATTACAGTTTTTTTTAAAGTATTTTTCTTCATTTTAGATTTTTTAATTTGTTTTATGTGTATGAATATTTTACTTGCTTGTATGTATGTCCATCATAAGTATGCCTGGTGCCTGAGGAAGTCAGAAGAGGGTGTCAGATCCCCTGTTACTAGAGTTACATATGTTATGGGCTGCCATGGGGATGCTGGGACCCAAATCTGGGTTTTCTGCAAGAATAACACATGTTCTTAACCGCTAATCTGTCTCCAATCTCCTCATACAGTTTTAAATTATACAGTTATATATTTTTTTTACATTCTAGGTACATTATCTTTTCAGTTTGACAATATAAAAAGTTTTAATTTTTGCTTTCAAAATCAGCTTTGAACATATCCTGTGGCCTTAGATGAAACCTGTGTGCAATACCATGTGATCTCAGTTGTTAGAGAATTGTGCCATTCTTAGCTTTGTATTTTCTCACCTCTAAAATTAGAAGCAATGTTTGAGAATATTCTATTTTTATCTCAGTTGATAGATATCCTTTGTCATTTTCAGACTGTTCATAAAATAAAGGTCTTAAATTCATTAGCTCTTCTTCTTCCAGGTTAAACATTTCTAAGGATGTGATTTAATGAATGAACATGAGCACAAAAAGTAACTTTTAAAAACAACATTAATTAAATGATACTATAGCAGAGTCTAATTGATATCTGAGCTTCAATTTCTCAGCAAGGTTCGGGAAGTCAAGGGAACCTACCATCTGTAGATGATAAATCCTGAGAGGCCTTTACACTTCTGGAAGGCTCATGTACCAGACGAATTGACAGACAGAATGTGAGCTTTTCCCCTCCAATTTGCTGACCTAGCAAATCTGGTGCCCATGTACCCACACCCAATTGATCCTCGTGCACTTTTTGCTTTTCTGTTCTCCCTTATGTAGGAATGGACAGAGCATTATGGGAGGTTGCAGAGTCTGATGATTATGATAACAAACCTCAGGGAGTGAAAGACACAGTACCAATTTAGCCTTCAGTCTGTGTCTTCTGAAGTCAGTCATAATTCTCTGACCAAATTGTCTAACAAGGATTCTAAGGGGTGTCAGGGAAATGGAGTAGATCAGAGAGTTATGGGGCCTCTTCCCACTCAGGAGAAAGCCAAGGGGCCTTGAGGGAGACAGTGATGGATTCAAGCCATATGAAAAAGCATATATCACGGAGCTCAACCTCATCCCTGTCTTGGGAAGATGTGTGTAATTTATAGAGTGTTTAAATTAGACAAATGACTCAATCGATTTAGAAAAATGGACAGGAAACACATGTTTCTTTTGCATTAAACTGAACTTCATCAGGGTAGGAAAGCTTCTGATGTCCTGAGTTATGGAGCCTGGGCTCTCCATCAAAGGCCCCTGATTGCCGGGACTGCGCCTCTGTACAGAGGCGATCCATTACAGAACTCCAGAGCACACTGACGGTGGAAAGAGCAGGGATCCACTAAGCAGCTCAAGCTAAGTGGTAATTTATACCTCTGTTTATAGAAAGAGAGAACAAGGCCATCCAGGAGACCAAGGGTAAGAGCAAGAGATGAGGGAAGGAATGCAAAGGGAGGGAGGGAGGGAGGGAGGGAGGGAGGGAGAGAGAGAGAGAGAGAGAGAGAGAGAGAGAGAGAGAGAGAGGATGTTTTAGTGAAGACCGAAGCAACCTCAAAACATGCCATGAACGGTGACCTCAGTGTATCTGGCCTGTGTGGTAAGCGGCATTTAGATGCTTGGATATACTTAGTTTTCTTTAAGTTTCTTGCTTCCACTTGGTAGGTGGGCAAAATGAATCTCCTGGAAGCCACAGTGTCGCTCAGCACTTGAAACCTTCTTCTTCTTTTTTCTTTTTTTTTTTTAAATCAGGGAGGCACACTGACCTGCTGAAAAATAACACAACAAGAGACAGTTCATTGAGAATCAAGTTACAAACTCAGATCACTGGATGACCCCCTCAGAGACTTAGTGAAAGTTCAGCTCCCTCTGCATTTAGCATGTGCCCTGACGGCAGAATTTCCCTTCAGCGCAGTGGGTTCCTTTCCTTAACCAGTGTGCAGGGCTGGCTTTGCCGGGGCTTCTGCACCCTTCAGCCTCAACTGGCAACGCAGCAGTGCGCCTTTTCCTGTTGAATATTCTTACCTGAAGAGAATAGTGAGTTTTCTTTTGACAAACATTTTCAGCGACCTGATCTAGAGCCCTCTAGGTTTAGCAGAGTTCCTCCACACCCAGGCTCACAGTGCTTGCCCTATTCCAGCAGGCTGCTCTCTGCCAGCTGAGCAAGCCCAGCCAAGGGCTGAAGGGAAGTTGCCTATGTTCAAGTGGTATTGGGAGCTACAAGTTCATAACCTCTTGTTAAAGAAACTGAAGACAGGGATCAGGCCTGAAGCATCCCTTAGCGGATAAAGCCAGGTTGAATGACTTTGCTAGCTTTGCAAACATTAGTAAAACTTCATTTGAGCTGTTTCTCAAGTTAAAGAAGAACAGAACATACGCCCTGCCTATCAGTAGCAGCCAACTATATCCAGGAGCGATGTGAGCAGGGACTTCTCAGTGAGTCAGAACAGACAGGCAACTGTGCAACTGGTAAGCAAGCAGGCAAACAGGAGCCTCTGTAAGGCACCATCTCTGGTTTGGAGTTTCCTGATTTGTGAGCTGTCGCATGCTCAAGTAAGTGCTGCAGAATTCACTGTCCCTCTGTTTACCTTTTTCACAGGGTTGGGTGTGGAGGAGGGTGCTGTGAGCGCAGCTCATGTGGTGGTCCTTATCAGGTTCTTTCTTCAGGGCTCTCAGCCTCCAGCTACCAGTGCCGGGAGCCAATGCTCCAAGGCAGAGCAGCACACCAGGATTGTGGAGGACCCTCCGAGGAGCCCAAAGCCCATACTGACTCCTTTCGGCCTTCCCTTCCCAGCACAGTGCCAGAACACGTGTTCACAGGGAGCTCTTAGTGTATCCATGTCAGGACGAAGGAAGTACCACCCAGTGCTCAGTCTGTCTTAACACTGAGAATGCCATGTATGAAAGACACTTAGAACCACAACCTCTAGGGTTTTCCAGCATGCTTAAACTCATGACTAAAATAAAGCGGAGTCTCCATTGTTTTTCAACAAGAGGGGTTGCTGATATTGTTCTCTATGGTGACTGTCTAGATCGGTTCACTCAGTGTGGCTGAGGCTTCTGTGTTCCAGGTGCCATGCCAACAACGCCTGTAATCAGATTCCCATCTTCACACAAGGAACAGACTATGGGGACTGGTGTGAGCAGAAGCAGAGAGGGCATAGAAAGTACCAAGGCAGAGGGCACATACCTCGATGGGGCCTTGGCCATGAAGCTGGTCTGATTGGAAGACAGTGCAGGAGGAAGCTGGGCTCCTGGGCTGAAGCATGGGGCTCAGAGCAGGAGCATGAAGGCCTGAGATTCCTATCATGCACCCTTTACCTGCCTGTTGTATTCAGGCTCCCTTTGGGCTTCTCCCCCTTTTTCTAATTACGTTTCCAACTGGCCTTAACCACCAGGGTCCTGGGGCATTGCGACAGGCTGAAGCTTTTGCTTTCTCCTGACCTTATGAAGCCCAGAGATATCCTCCTTTTCAGTGCTCTGTGGCTTAATTCTATTATGCTAGCCTCTGGACAGAGGGCAGGCCCCTTGGTAGAGCAGTAAGAAATGGAGTTGAGGCTCAATTAAACACCTCATGTTGAATCAACAAGATAGCTTAATGGGTTAAAAGTGTTACCAGTCCTGAAATCTGAGTCTGATATCCATCCGTGTCCCATGTGGTGGAAGGAGAGGAATGACTCATGCAAGCTGTTCCCTAACATGCAGAAAGCTTTGTCACACACACACACACGCACACACACACACACACACACACACACAAGTAAATGTAATAAAAACCACCTTCATGTTTGTAAACCTGCCTCCACAATGTGGGTATCTTAATAGACAATGGCAAAGCCATTTGGACACAACTTTTTATCAAGCTATGACCTCGCTCCTTCCCTTTGCAGTCCCTTATCCACACAGACAGTTAGGAGCCAGGAAGGACACTGCATTTCCTTCTTTGCTGAGATGCTGTCCCTCTTAAGACAGGCCTGTCTTCTAAGTGGCTCTGTAAGAACATTAATTATAGGACCAAGCATTGGCCCTCCAGTGTTCCCTCCCAGAGCCTCTGAGAATCTCCACATGTGTCCTCTGCCTCTCTGTCTGCTGGTTGCCAGGATGCAGCCAGCTGTGAACAAACTCATGTCCTCCTCTTTGAATGAAAGTCCCCAGGCCTTCAGCAGTTTTAACACAGTGAGGAATGGTGATTTGGGATAGATAAAGGACTGATCATCTTTTGTCTCTTCTGTCCCCTCTTTCTCCCAAATCTGAAATGTGAGGAGACTCAGCTGCCCTGCAGGGTGTCATGTATGGGAAAATGCTCTTGGCTATGGAAGCTGACAAGCATCTCTGCCACAGGGTCTTGGTTTATTTATGTAGCTGGACTTCATCTCTTAACATTCATTTCACAGAGGAAGAGATTTTAGCCACTGCATGTAGCTCCGGTCCCACTGTGGAGATGGCGAGCAGAGAAGGCAGATATTTACACAAGTCTGGTGACCCTTTGGTGCTGTCTAAAGAGCTGCAGAGCAGGTGGGACAGCAGGATCATAGGAACTACAGGATCCCAGCTCATGGCAGCCAAGTTTCCCTTCTGGAGGGATGGACACCCATTGTTAATCTCACTCTCTTATTTCAACACATCCTCCCAATCTGTAGAAATAAGCCCATTAACAATTTAGTACAAGTATTGCTGAATCTTTGAATATTAACACAATAGAGAGATTTTTTATATGTATGCATCATATACCACAATTTCAAAGGGCCTATATCTGGTTTAGATTTTATAATCCATACACTTCACAAGAGTTTTCATCAGATAACTGCTCAGCCAAACTCAAACACTTGTTGAATGAAGTGAGATATAGAAATTCAGGATAGAAGCTCTGGGTACCTGAGGACCCTGTGGAGTTCTGAGCACCCCACCCTCCCAGATAGCAGCTTTAATATCCCCAATGGGACCCCACACCCACTACCTCAGGACTGCATGGAATTAAAAAACTGAACAGAAATGTTGGAGTTAAATGACACTGTAGATTATTAAATGGACCTAACACACTTCTCTAGAACATTCTACAGAACATTTTACCCAAACATTAAAGAATACACATTTTTCTCAGCATTGCATGGAACTTTCTCTAAAATTGACCACACAGTAGGACACAACGTCTCAGCAAATGCAGGAAAATTGGAATAGTATCCTGCATTCTATATGACCACAGTGAACTAAAGTTATACAGTAACAGCAATAGAATTATAGGACGTGCACAATATCACAGAGACTGAACAAACACACTAGTGAATGATAATTATGTTAAGGAAGAAATCAAGAAGGAAAATATTTAAATTTTTTTAGAATTAGATGACAACAAAATAAAAAAAAAACACAGCATCTTGGCCATAGATATACTTTTTATTACACCTAGCAGTGGGCATGCAACTCCCATGGCAGCCTGATGACATATGTGTTCCTTGTCCTCTCATGGCAGCACAATTTGTTTTAAATCTTCAATAACTTCTTTTAGGGCATCTTTGTACTCAAGCACAGGTCCCGACTCACCAAGCAGGCATGCTACCCTGTACCATACAAAGGAAGACAGACTGACCAGGCTTTCCCCTGCAGATGCCAAGTCCAGTGTTCCTGCTATAAAGAGAACTGAGCCTTGGAAACAAGTCTTAGCCCTCTTTCTAGAGGCCATAGGACTGCTAACACAGCAAGGAAGTCATAGAGGCTCCACCCTCAGGCCTTTGAGCCTTAGTTGCATGCCTTGCCTCTCATAGCTAAGCCTATGTACTCATTCCCTCCAAACTCACCTTATGTTTTTTTCAGTCTGTCTTCTGGTGCAAGTCAGTAGGTTATTAAAAAAATAAACAGGATTGGCTAACCAATAGCCAAATTAACCAAAAAAAGGTAGAGAGAAAACACAAATTAATAAAATTAGAGGTAAAAAGAGAGACATTATGAAGGATATTTATGAAATTTAGAGAATCATAAGGACATACTTTAATAATGTATATTCTATTAAACTAGAAAACCTAAAAGACCCAAATTTCTAGATGAGTCATCAAAGTTGAATCACAATGAAGAAAATAATTAAAATAGACCCATAACAATCAGTGAGATAAAAAACCCAAGAATTTAAGATCTCCTAACTACAAAAAGCCCAGAGCAGATGCATTAGATACAAAATTATACCAGACCTTCAAAGGAGAGCTAGCACCAACACTCCAAACTATTCAAAAAGTAGAAAATGGGACACCTACATATCCATATGAAGCAAGCATTATTACTCTGATATCAGAAATCAGACAAAGTCCTAATTTTAGGCCAATCTCTCTGATGAACACAGATGCTACACTTCTCAATGAAATACTTATACTTGAAAATATAATTCAAGAACACATAAAAAAGATCATCCATCTACAATCAAATTGGCTTCATCCCAGAAATGTAGAGATGACTGGACATGTATAAAATCAATCAGTGTAATCCACTACATAAGTAGACACAAGAATAGAAACTACATCATCATCTCATTGCATGTAGAGAGCTGTGACGTGCCGCGCCCTAAAGATGGCGCCAGTTTCCGCCTTCCACCAGCCCAATGGTGAGCGCTCTCGGTGGTAAACAAGTCCATATTTGGCTAAGACCGCTGATCTGGCTTGCTTCCGCATACGTGGGCCTCTAAGATAGCACCACGTGGCTTTACTTGATTGGCTGTTCATATAGTATTTAGCCTGTGGGTTAGGTCTGCCTGGGCATTCGGAAGACTGTTTTCAAGGGACCTAAATAAACTGCTTGAGAAGAGCTTTTGCGAGTTGCGTCGTTCTTGCTGGTCGAGGGGGGTCGCGACAATTGCATGTAGAAAAAGCCTTTGACAGAAATCCCACATTCCTTCAAGATAAAAGTCCTAGAGAATCTAAGGACACAGAGGACCTATTTCTATGTACTAGAGGTGACATACAACAAGCTTGAAACCAACATCATACTAAATGTAGAAAAGAATGATGCTTTTCCACTAAAATTAGTCACCCATCCAAGTACTAACCAGGCCCGACCCTGCTTAGCTTCCGAGATCAGACAAGATCGGGCGCGTTCAGGGTGGTATGGCCGTAGACTAAAATTAGTCACAAGGCAAGGATGTCCACTATCTCTACTTCTGTTCAATACAGTGCTTGAAGCAGTAAGATATTTACAGGTAAGTGGATGGAGTCTGAAAAAAGCATTTTGAGTGAGGTAACTCAGAGTGGGAAAGACAAATATTATATATTCTATCTACTATATGCATGTTAGCTTTGGCTCTTTAGTTATGTGTGTTTAAATTAAAGTATCCATAAAAGCAGGAAACTAATAAAGGGCCATGGAAACAATTCATGAAGCTAGAATGTAAGTTAATAAAGCAAGAATAGCATGAAATAAAAACAAGACAATTAAAATTATAATGAAATGGCAAGCCCTCTGTAGGAAGTTAGATAAATTAAATTAGATTTAGAAAATATATAGGGGTTTCTGATGCAGTCTCTTAATTGGGGCATGAAGATCAACTTGGCTGTGAGCAATTAGCTTATCAGCTTGTGGAAAAACAAGGTTGAAGTCAGTAAAAACAGGAAAGACTTAATGGACTTAAGAAACAAAGTATCTGGCCTGGCATTATTTTCAGCTGCTAAGTGGGTGGACCCCAAATTAAGCTGAAACAGAGTTCCTCCTATTTAAGGACAGTGCATGGAGCCCCATGAAAAAGAAGAGGCCCCTGATGCTAGAGAGCTCCGAGAGTCCTGCTGAAAAAAGTGCTGGCCATCACTTGATGGCCAGATCTCCCTGAGGCAGAAAGAAGCTGGTGAGCAGAGAAAGCCTGAGCAAGACACCGAAAGGCCAAGGACTAAACCCCGTGGCTCAACTTTTGCCTAGAGGGGTTTGATCTGTCCGAACAGTGGCCTAAATGAAACTGGCTGGCTTTAAGGACTGAAGCAGAGCGGCAGAGATGCTGATACAAAGGAAATAAGTTGGCCTACAGACGGCTGAGGTCTCCCAGAGAGAAGAAAGCCTCTAGCCTTATTTAAGGTGAGACTGCAATAACCAACTTACCCTGATGAATCTACATCTGAGAAATCCAGAAAAAGGACTGCTAAGTGCGTTAAAGAATCAACAACAGAGACTGTGTTCCTGACGACTGAGGACCTGCCCTCAGGAGACTGTATCATTCTAAAAGGTTAGGAAAATAATTGTCAATAGGATTAGTGGTTAGGTTAAAAGGGTTGTAGGAATTTGTAGGGTTAATAGTTAAGGAATTGTTGGTATTTGTTATAGGCAAATATTGTTAGTAAATAAATAATAATAATTTTAAAAAGTTCTGTAACATCCCTCTTTTTGCTGGATGTCTCAGACCCACCTGGTACCTCCTGAGAGTTCTTCTTAAAGTTAAAAGGCTTGGACTCATCTGGTGCACCTTGACCAGTTGTGAACCTCTGTATTAATAATCATCTACTACATTTATAAAAATATTATTATTAGATTCTCCTGTAGGGTCAATAACATACTTAGCCGGGGGTCTGGCCCAGTTAATGGTACTAGGCGTGA
The DNA here is from genome assembly GCA_907164525.1 of Lophiomys imhausi. NCBI lineage: Eukaryota > Metazoa > Chordata > Mammalia > Rodentia > Muridae > Lophiomys > Lophiomys imhausi. The sequence continues at coordinate 10,343,140 of CAJQZJ010032121.1, forward strand.
GTTCAGTCTTGCGTAGTAGAGTTTAAATCCCAGCAGAAGCCATTAGTTACTCCAGTGACATTCATGCCACTATTGCACCAGTGAGCATATCTTGCCAGAGAACTCATTATTGTAGCTTGAAGTATACACAGCTAAGAGTAAATAACTTTTCTCCCCCGGTAGCATGCAAGTAACCTTTCATGACTTTGAAATTTAGATGGCAAGGATGAAGCTTCCAAGTATGTATAAGCTTTTTTTTTCACTATGTCCCATGACTCATCTTTTTATTATTACAATGTTAATTTATTACATCAAGTTACATCTCCATCATAGTGCCCTCTTTCCATCCCTCCTGCTTCCACCCTCCTCATGACTCATCTTAAGCAATAGTGTTTTACCATCACGTTCTAAATTTTGCTGATATCTGAAATTTTCATTGTATCTTCTTTTTTTTCCAAGTGGTTTTGTCTGAAAGTTTAGCTGTCTATCGAGGCTGTTCTGGGTTTTAATTAGGGTGTAGTTTTTTTATGTTCAAGTGTTACTGACTTTTTGTTAAATAGAAACTAATGCTAAGGCATTGAGACATGTGATCACAGATACTGTGAGCAACACTGAAAACAGCTCAGCCTAGGAGAGAAAAGAGGAAGAACATGAGCATCTTAAAGGAAACAACACGTGGATACAGCTTCAAGGCACAAATGATCTAAACTGCCAAACACCATGTTGTTGGACCTATGAGAGATGAATGAATACTGTACAGACACACACCTCTTTGACGACAGGGCACTCCTAAAGCCCCTCAGCTGTTTGTATTACAAACCAGAGATTGTCTGCAGTGAACCCAAGCCTACCACTGGGCCACAGCTGACTCAAACTCATATACATATTTTGGAATCCTTGGAATCCCTCTCAAGATCAAGGGTTGCCTGTACCAGTTGCTGCTGATGCATTTGCTAGTAAAACCCTAGTTTTCCACATTATTGCCTTCCTTTATGAGATGAAAGAAAATCTGTCGTGCTTCTTTTTTGACAGTGTGCTGAGGCAGAGGTGTTTCCAGTTGAGATGCCAGGGATAGTTGAATCCTTTCTTGTAGAAAGTGTCTACTCATTTCCTAAGAGTAGACTTTTGCTTAGCAATCTCAGAGTGGGGATGCCATTGTATATCACTGAAGCGAATAGGTGCCTTCTGGGAGTTTGAATATTTGGAGAGGATTTTTAGTAGCAGTGAATCAGACTCTCCCCGAAGGGATCCTTCAGTCTCTACCTCTCTTTCTTCTAGAAGTGGCTGAGCTTTCCATTGTGCCTTTGTCTTATTCATTGTGGATGGAAATGGGCAGGAATTTGGGTTGCTGATCTCCTTCTTGAAGGTCCACAAATGTACAGCTCCAAACTACCTTCAAGTGCCAAGTGTCTAGACCTGCCTTTCCCCATAGTGCACATACATACCATTAGATCCTTTTTTCAGAGAGGGGCTGCCTTCATTCTACCCCACTCCATGCCCCAGTGCTTTGAGGGTCTTTCCTGTTTCACCAGGAATCAGTGAGATCATCTCAAGTAAGTGGAATCTCACAAATGTTCTACCTTCTCAGTCTTATCCTATCTCAGGCAGTGTGCTTGGACTCACTGTGGTGTGGTGCTTATGATTTTAATACTATATTTCCTCCCAAGCCCCTAAACTGTGGGAAATAAATCATTGTCCTTAATAGATACTCTGTGGTATCTTGTTACAGCAGCACAGACCAGAATAAACCTTTGCATTGTATTAAAAAGGGTTCTAATGCTCTTGGGGGACTAAAAGATTAGTTATTGAGTTATGTATTATCCACAGAGACAAATTCAACTGTGAAAATTATCAGTGATCCAAACCAAACATTTGATATCTAAAAGGTAATTGTACAAATATCAGAGTATTTTGACACCTGTTGGTTTTAGTGGAGATCAGCAACATTGTGTATTACATTTAAGGCAATCTCCAGCTGTGTTAATAAAGAAATGGGGAAGAGATCTAGCGAGGAAGCAATGTTCCTGCTGTTGTCTGGGTTGGCTGCTTCTTATGGCACCTTAGATTTAGTACGAATGTTAACAGAGGAACATTTGAGCCATTTGAGACAGTGATTAACAACTGGATAGTTCTGGAAACCATGTCACATATGAAGATGAGTGAAGTATAATCAAAAAGGTCTGTCTAATCCAGTGAGGAGAGGGAGATGGAGGAGACTGTTATCTCCAGGTGTTCAAGGACTGCAGCACACAGAGAGAACAAATACACTCTGTGATGTCACTTTGAGAAGAGCTTTGATCTTAGGAGGAAGTCATAGCAGGGGGGAGATTTAATTTCTTCTTAAAAAAAAAAAAGCTTTTAACAATGGTTGGGTCTACTGTGTGGGAAACGGTCACTATGTTATCCTGAGTAGCCAACATAGGCTCCCCTTCTTCGGAAGTTGCATTGGTCAGCTCTGGGCATCTTGCTTCTGAGAACAAAGAAACAAGGAACATGGTGACTCCCATGGCTTCCAAGCAACAAGTCCAGCCATACTATGGCCTGTGTCTTTAGTTGATGAGCTAGGCTAGTTTCGCTTGGACCCCTTGTACACTGTTGATATGTGAAGGAAAGGCTCAACCTTGGAACTCAGCCAATCATCAACACCCCAACGACAAGGTGAAGGATTACCTACAGTGACTAAGGAGGAAAAGCAGAGGCTGAGGTCTGGTTTGAGTTGAGCCCCTTCTTGAGATACTTTCCTCTGTGTGAGACCTATTCCTGAGGATGTCTAGGTGCCCTCCTCAGAAGGTTAGAAACTAAACAGACATGGCAGCAATTAGTTCCAGTTCTTTTCCAAGCTTGGCAGTCTTTTGGCTTGAGCCTTCAGCCGGCGGTGATTGGATTTGTGGGGCTGGGCAGTGCCTGGCTGCTTCTAATCAGGCCCATGGGGAACTTGTCTGCCAATTGGTTTGATGCTGCTGTGTGTGATGCCAAGGGCACAGCTTCACATCCTGCATCCTTCTCGTACAGGAGCCCAGCATAAGGATATCACTTCACATCTTGGCCCACAGACTTTTCAGCTCTTGCTCTTATGTATAAAAGACACAAGGAAAGGAAAACTGGTGTTTCATTTACTGAGAACCTCAACTTCCATGGGAATTCTGAAGTCAGTTTACATTTTAAAAAAAAATTAATATATGTTTTCTTATTTTCCTTTTAAAACTTCTAATTTATATACATTTAAGCTTACAAAAATATATTTCCTAGATGTCAATGTTTTAGATCATCAGTGAACAAAATCATGAACCAAAAGGTACAATACTAGTCTAGATTATGCACATTCCACCAATGTTTCATGATTCTTTAGGGACCCTGATGGTGTGAACTCATGCGGCTACTAGTGATGACAATGATGAAAGCTCTATGATGTACGACCTCTGCTCTGTTCTGTTCATCCACTGAACTAAAGCATGTGACAACCTGGGACATGAGACATGAAGTGGAAGGACATGGATGGGGGCTGGAGAGTCAGGAAATTGGTCAGATGTCTATACATGGCTGTGGAGTCTATACACTGCAGAGAAAGACCCTGGGTGTTTTTAAAACAGGAGTGTGATAATCAGATTGGTGTTTTAAGAAAATATGTCTAGCTGAAATGTTACTGTAGAACAGAGATTTGGATATAGGGAATTCCCAGAGACAAGATTAATAAGTAGAAAAAAATTAGAAAAGAGACTATGTTGACCCAAACCAGTGAGAGTGGAGAGAAGTAGACAGGCCCTTGGTAAAGGAAGTAAAAACAACAGGGCAGATGGGTTTGAGAGAGAATATGGTGAACAGAGTGATGGTGAGGATGGATGATGGATACAATGATGGAGAAGGTGATGGATTGGGGAGGTTGATGGAGAGGGAAGGTTGAGGGACAAGGGAAGGGAGAAGGTGATGGAGAAGGTGATAGAGAA
>CAJQZJ010032121.1:10347072-10361978 GCA_907164525.1 Lophiomys imhausi
TGATGGATGGGGAGGTTGAGGGAGAGGGGAAGGGAGAAGGTGATGGAGAAGGTGATGGATCAGGGAGGTTGAGGGAGAGGGGAAGGGAGAAGGTGATGTGGATGGTGAGAACTCCTCCTACAGAGGAGTATGGAGGGGTGAAGACCAGCTTTGGAACCAGGTAGAAGCTGGTGTCATTCTCCATGGTAGAAGATGCAACAGGGAAAGATTTTTGAAGTTATTTTAATGCTGACACATCTGAGTACTGTTGTCATTTTATTTCTGTTACTGTGATAAAATATCCTGATGAAAGCAACTTAGGATAGAAAGGGTTTGTTCGAGTATATGATTACATCTCTCCGGTCATCACTTGAAGCACGTTGTCACATGACACCATAGTCAAGGTTGGGGAGAAAGGAGAGTACACGGGCTGACTTGTTTGCTTGTGGTCAGCTTCTCCACTCGTATGTATTAAGGACTCCCCATCTAGGAAATGCTACCATCCACAATGGGATAGATATTTCCATGCCAATTAAATTAATTAATCCAGACATGCCCACAGAACCACCCAAAGTTGATAATCTTTCACTGAGGCTCTCTTCCAAGGTAATTCTAGGGTGTCAAGTTTACAGTTCAAGCTAACTATCCCAAGTACTTGGTAAAGTTGAAGTGTGAAGCTAGGTTCCTGCTGCCATCCAGTCTGGGCTTTGTTGTGCTTTTGACCTAGCAAGGCTTTATAAATGGCAAGTAGCTATAAATCATGCAGATATCCACCTCTCAGTTTCTACTATGGAGAACCCACAGGCAGGGACCACCTTAGTATTAGGCGCAGCATTATTTACCTTTCTGTTGCTGTGATAAAACATCCATAACCAAAAGCCAGTCCTAAAAGAGAGAATTTATTTTGGCATATGGTTCCAGAGGGAGAGTCCATAATGGTGGGGGTTGGGGGAATGGGGAAGAAACAGAGATCATATCTTCAAATGTAAACTCAAAGCACAGGGTGAATTAGAAGCCGGTGAGAGTTTATAAACTCTCACCCCGCCCCCCCCCCCGAGAGTGTTTATAAACTCCCCCCCCCCCCCCCCCCGTGACCCCACCCCCCCGTGAGAGTTTATAAACTCTCACCCCGCCCCACGTGAGAGTTTATAAACTCTCACCCCGCCCCGTGACATGATGTACTTCCTCTAGCAAAGCTGTACCACTCCCAAACACTATCACCAACTGCCCTCCCCTCTGTTTATTTGGAGGCCCTAGAAATCCCAGCTGAGGAAACCCACTGCTCAGAGAGCAAACACAGTTGAGGCTGGAGAGGCAGGGATATGTCCTGTCTAGGGAGGGGTAAAGCCCAGACTGGAAGCTGGCCTTCTTGCTGTCAGCTGAGCTGGAATGTAGCCCCAGCTGGCTCCTGGTGATAGATGAGGAGCAGGGATCAGCAGGAGACAGCTGTCCTAGTTACTTCACTAGTGCTGTGTTAAAACATGATGGCCAAAGCCACAGATAGAAGGAAAAGTTCACTTTGGGCTTAGAGTTCCAGAAGGTGAGAGGTCATGACGGCCAAGTGGAGACAGCAGGCAGCAGGCGGCTGGAGCAGCAGCTAAGAGTTGAGACTCACACCTTGAACGAACCATAAACAGGAGCCAAACACAGGAAATAGCATGAGTCTTTTGAGGTCTTAAAGCCTGCTCCCTGTGATGTTCTTCCACTACCACATCTCCTTATCCTCCCCCAAATAGCCACCAACTGGAGACCAAGTATTCAAACTCCTGAGTCTCGTGGGGCACTTCTCACTCAAGCCACCACAACAGACTTGGTCAGGGATGGACAGAACAGCATGGTCCACCACAAGAGACCGAGTAGCATCCCTGAAAAACTAGCCAGGGGTCTCACACCCAGCACCTGAGAGTGGTGTGGACATTTTATGTGATGTACGTATATGTACATGACATGTATCCTAAAAGAGCCCAGAGCATCTTGTGGCCTTGGCAGCTCTAGGATACTTCTTTTTTTTTTAATTAAATTTATTAAATGAACAGCTGTTGGTTTTGGCTACAGTTAGCCTGGCTTGGTTCTTGGGAAAAGAGAAGATGATCAGCTGTCTTCAAGAGCTGTCAGTGGAAATTGAAATAGAAGACAAAACAGAACTGGAACAGATGGGTCTGGAGGATGGAACCTGCCCCTCCCCCGTGGCACTGCAAGTGTCTATCATCCGCACAAAGTTATCCATCGAGACGTACAGCATGCTGTCCTCAGGCTCAATCCTGGTCTTTTGTTCTAATCCTGCTTCAGGGTTTCATGGCAGGTGTCTTAGGCCTCCTCCCGTCTGATCATCCATGATGAATACATACAGGCAAACTGTGGATTTCTATGAATGGCCACGTTACTCATCTTACTCAAAGTGTGTCACAGTCTCCATCGCTGGACCCTGGTCTAAACCACTTAGATCATGGTTAACAAACACTGTGCTGTTGCTTGCTGTGTGCCAGGGGCTAGTGTGCGGTTTTGCAAGGACACACTTGATCTTCCCGTTGTGTCCATTTAAGAGATTAGAACCATTAGGCTCAGAAAAATTAAATGATCTTTCCAAAGCAAAAAATTAGCAATTGTGATTGCTTTTTATTCTACCACCAGAAATAACTTAAATACCAGATAAGATAAACTGACTTCTTGGGCAAACTAATACTACAGGTTATGACCACTTAGTGAAAAGACACAGACTAATCTTTTAGCTACTCAATATATATATAAGTGTAGTTAGAAACATATTAACACATATACATGCACATACATACTTGAGACAAACTTGTCCATCAGAAATATATATTCGATATAATATATATATATATCCACTTCCCAACCTCTTCCCTACCAAGTCAAGAAAACAACTATGAAGATACATATATACCCAAAAATATCCAAACACTGGAGGAAACTCTGCACCAGAGGGATATGGAAAAATCCATTGAAATTACAAATCACAAGCCAGATACTGCTTTAGCATCTGGAAATTCTTTAGAATAAGTACTGTCAGCATGTGGTATAATATTATCACACAAATGAATGAGGACATTTTATATATAAACTAAGACAAACTTTTGCAATGGAAAAAAGACAAACAAAATAAAAGTAGTGATTTAAAAGCTTAATTGATAGAGCTGAAAATTGAATTTGTAAGCTGGGATGTGGTGACCAAACTTCTTCCAAATTACAATCACAAAAGATAAAGAAACACAAAGTATTAAAGGAGACTTGGGAGATTTCTCAAAGCAGTAGGGTGATTCTGTGATGTCCCCCCTTTTTTATGCTTTAAATTGTCATGGTTTTAGTTTTATAACCATGGCCTAAAAATATGAAATAGAAAGTTGTAGAAGTTAATGTTAATGGTTAACCTTCATAGTATCTGCTGAGGTCCCCCTTTACTCCATGTGGGGTGTGCACCAGCCTTTTATGCTGCCTTTCCACACTGTATGCGCTCCCTACCCACTAGTGACATAGCTGTCTTGGTGAACAAACAGACTTGTGATACCACAGAGATTGTGTTCAGTGACCCTTATTCCACTAATCAAGGTCCCTGGGTACAAAGTGGTGCTTCTGGTTCTCAAGTACATGAAACACAAGTCAGGTGGTAAGGACTATATATGGACATATATATATGCTGAAGTTGCTAAGATGCATTATGAGAACAGAACTGTCTGTGAAACTGGGAAAAAGGAGTTTATGTTAGTGTTGCAATTGCTCTTCAAATGCCCAAATTACCACCATCTGATACATGTTTACATCAGATGGGAGGGACATTAAGTTACAGAGTTCAGTCCATCCCTGGTTTCGTGGACCCACTAGGGAGCTTAGCATGAATCATGGAGCCAACTGTGTCTTTAAATGACACGTCTGGCTCCCTGTACAGCGTCCCTCCTGTGAGGACATGCTGGCTCACATCAGTACCACATTAAGCACAGAAGACTTCACGCTGAAGCCGTTGTCTTGGGTCTTCCATCCCTAATGCACACTCTTCTGTACTTGGTCACATCCTGACTTCAGTACTGTCTACCCTCCCTGTTTCCTCAGGCCAACTTCACACATGAATCATAAGGAATATAGTCACGTATTGTCTCTTCTTTAATTGAGGGAAGTGGCTGGATTATTTCAATCTTGTAGAAATGAATATCTTACTCAATCAGGTTTAGTCCATTCTCATTTGCTAACGTAAAATATCAAAGGCTGGATACTTTGCAAAGAGGTAACATTTGGTTCAATGTTCTGGAGGTCCACTAGTGTGCCACTGACATCTTCTGTGTTCCTGTGAGGACCTCATAACTGATGGCATCACAATAGGGGTACACACAGGGTGATGTGTGTCATATATGCAAAGGAGATTTGGGGAAGGTACCAGGTTCCCTTAGGACAATAAGTTCTCAAATTAGAGAAGTCTTGTGTCCTTTCATTAGTTTCTTTCAAGATTGGGTCTTTGTAGCCTGACTACTTTCCACTGATGTCCACCTCTAAAAGTTCCTCAGACGTCAGTGCCCCACACTGGGAGACACAGACTCCATTCGAGCCTCCTGTATTTCTGTGGCGGAGCTCACTCATATACCACACTGTCTGCAGCTGGTCCCCAGTAGAAGCCCATGACCTAGATGCTTAGTCTGAGCAGCCCTAGTGACCTCTTCCCTTCTTGCTGTCCCACCTCTCACTGTCCTGGGTCCTGGTCTTTGTCTGGTTTGTGACTTCAGTCTCCCTTTTGCCTTTCCTTTTTGTTGTCATGACTGGCTGGGGTACTTTTTCCCAGCTGAAAAATTCTGCTTTCTACCCTGCACAGCCCAGGACTTCTCCTGCTCCTTTGGATGGAGTAAGCCCTTTCTTTGGAACATGAGAGGTTCATGACTGGAGTTTGCTCCCACGGGGCACTCTCCCTGACTGAAGAGAAGAACCAAGCCAAGGAGCCTGTGGTCTGTTGCAAGCATAAATCTGCTTTCCTAGAAAACTGAGTTCCTAAAGGACTGAAAACTCACAGAGTGAGAACTAGTCTGATGTTCTCCTGGAAGTTTTATTCCTCTTATAGCATTTGAACTTGGTGACAACCACAGATTCCCATAGGTGTGTCTACGCAGGATGCATCCAGCCTTTCCTGGAAGCCGCCAGTTGTGAATGTTTTGATGTGATTGCCCTCTCTCACAAAGGAGAAACAAAGGCTTGAGGATGGAATAACATGTCCTCTGCTACCTAGAAATGTGCTGTTGCGATACAAGTCCCTGATCTGGAAATATTTATTTTCCAAACTTGCAAAGTAGTTCTCCATTGCTCTCCAACCTCTAGGATTACCTCCAAGCTACAATTCTGGTAACTTTGTGTGCGAGCCATGTCTTCTCTCTCAAACATTGTGATGACATCATTGAAAGTATACTCAATCTTTTTTTATGTTTGTTTGTATTCGTGGTACGTATTCATTGAGAGACATCTGAATTCTCAAACACATTGGCTCCAGGGATTATTTCATTGTTTTCTTGCTGTCCATTTCTGGGACTGTTTGTGGTTAAGTACGTGTTTCTGTGGAGTGACTCTTAGCCTCTGTCTTCTTACCCTGTATTAAACACCATTGTCCCCCTTCACTGTGCACGTAGTTCTTTTGTATCTTTAATTACTACCTTTTGGTAAAATTTAAATGTATTTTTAATCAATATTCTTTTTTTAATTTCCATAGTTTTTTTCTTATTTTTCTCATTTACCCTTTTGTTAGCAACTTGGTTGATAGGACAAGTGAGACCGTTGGCCAAGGGGAAGCTTCTCTCATTGTGTCTCAAGTCCCTAACTGGCCCATCTTCCAAACTGGACAACAAGGGAACATGTGTCAGTAAAATCTGGCTTTAGACATAAAAACTAAAACCAAATGTTTGAAAACAGTTTTTTTTTAGACTCACCACTGTTCTAACATCTTTAGAACCATAGATTCCAATTTTCATCTTATTTATACAAAAATAAACACCTACTTAGAACAAGAGCTGTTTATTTAGTTAACTGCTGCTTCTTATATACAAGTTTCCCCCAATTATCAATATTTGTACTTCATTTTAGTGGAATAGAGTCTCCAGAAATGTCTTATATGACTTCTGAATGTTCAACTTTCAATGTACTCAGAGTTTACATTATTATTTTTTATACTTTTTTTTGGTTTAGACTAGAATTCTAATTCAAAATATACAAGACAGTGTATCCTCACAAGAGGGATGCTGTACATGGTGCCGAACACAGGCAGTAATTTTATCTTCACAGTAGGTATGATGTACAGGGATCCAGGTGTGAGTTAATCTGTCCTCATAGGAGGAATGCTATGCAGGGAGCTGAGAGATACCTTCAGGGATGAAGGGAATGGGTATAGGGCAACTCAGAAAAGAAGCTGAGTCAACATTACCGAAAACACCAAAGCACAGATGTTCACACTGGTAACAGCTCCCATTTCCCAGAGAGAAGCAGGCCTTCAAGACAAGGGAGGCTAATGGTATGTGCATTTCACTGTTGTGTGTGATACGCATAGAACAGAAGATTTCAAGTTAATGTCAAGTATACATAGACCTTACAGTAAAAAATGTAAAATTTCCACCCTGTAGTTGATGCACATGAGCATGCTTTAACAGATGACTTTAGTCTTGTGAACAGAGACGCCATGATATAAAATTAGTCCTTTTAAATGGAAAAACTCAGTGGCACTTAGAACATTCACAGAATTGTGCCAACATAATTTTATACCATTCCTAACTCCTTTTCATCCATGTACCTATTAAGTGGTCATCCTCATTTCTTCTTTTGCCATTTAACTTAAAAACTGTATCCAATTGTTTCCAGCATATAATTATTAGCACAGTATATTCCATCTCAGGTCCAATACGCTTACTTTGTGATGATTACTACACTGTGTGTTTATGGTTGGCTCCTTACCTGCATGTTCTAAATATATGGATCCAACCAGACTCAGATTAAAATCTAAGAGAATTGCATTTGTTATTACTTTCAATGTTTTGTTTTCACAGATCTTTTAAAAATAAGTTCATTTTACTGACAAATTACAATTAAATAAATAAATAATAAGTTTAAAAATCCCTGCAATTGTACTGAACACAGGGAGACATTTTCCCTTGTCATTATTCTCTGAATAATATCATATGAAAACTGCACAGCATTTACATTACATGCTACTATACATGTATTAAGATACATGGGGGCATGCATATATGTTACATGCAGATACTACCCAACTTTGTATAAGGGACTTGGGGATCTCAGATTCTTTGACCCATTGGATATTCAAACAACCCTCTGCTGATTCCAAGGGATAGCTGCCCTTTGCTGTCATTGACTTGTTAAGCTGGTCATGCCTGCCTCTCACTCGGTTGTGAGCTCCCTAAAGGTGGAAGGCATCCCTGCTTTGTTCTCTGTTAGAGTCTCTGAGCCTCATATGATGGTTTCCTCAGCAAGTTTATTTGAGTTTGGAAGGACTGGGGAGACTCTACCGATATGAACAGAATGACAGATTCTGGAAAACAAGGAGAGAAAGCAGATGCTAACGGGGCTGGAGATCATGATACCAGTTTCATGGCTGGAGTATGCTACCCCGGTCCCTGTGTTCACAGTGAGTATCCTGGGAACACAGAGGTGTCAGGCAGGTTGGATGCCCTGTGGTTTCCTAGCTGAAGAGAAGCAGAAGCCGAAGCAGAAGCGTTAACATCCTTTTCTTCCCTCCCAACCCAAGCATGTGAATTCAGCTTGGTTTGTGTGGGTTGTTATGCTCCCCGGCCTTCCTACACCCTCCTGCCCTATCTGGTTTTAGCCCTGAGATAAATCTCTCGAGCACCCTCTTTAATCAGGATCTTCTAGAGGAGAGGTAGGGCTATTGGAATGACAGTAACCAGACTTCAAGTGGGTTTTCAGGGTCTGGGAGAAGGAAAGACTTTCCCTCCAGAATCTCCAGCCAAGGGATTATGGAAAGGTTGAAGGTCATAGAACAGCAGCAGCAGCTGGAGGAGGAATCCTGAGGCTTTCTCTAGGACTTTTAGGAAGGCCTGTTTCCAGTCACATAGAAGCTGATGTTGGCTTTCTCCCAGGTGTCTGTGCACTTTCAGAGAGCCACATACATTTGTACCTGACTCTGCCAACATCCCTGCTCATTTGGTTAATTATTGTAAGGAAAGATTTGCAGAAAGAGAAATAAACCCCTTGTTTTTATTTCCTGTCTCTAGGCAATAGCAAGGAGTATCACTTTCACAGCTTTTATTCATCCACGATCATCACCTTTTCCACTTGAGAGATTCCCACTTCTAAGCAGCAATTTCCATAGTAACCACTAACTCCTAAGAACCACTAAGTCCGGTAAAATCTATGGCAGATGCCTGTTTGCTTTAGGTACCTGCTTCACTGGCCACTGTCAAAGGGCTGTTGAGAGCCCCCTCTTTGGGCTGGAGAGAGGACTCAGTGGTTAAGAGCATTAGCTGCTCTTCCAGAGGATCCGGGTTCAATTTCCAGATCCTAAATGGTAACTTACAACTGACTATAAGTCCAGTTCCAGGGGATCTGACACCCTCACACCAATGCACATTTAAAAAAAAAAAAAAAAAAAAAGAACCTGCTCTGTAGGGTTTAGTCTGGGAACCTGACTGGAGTGATGAACGAAATGAACAGATGGAATGAAAGAAGGACAGACAGAAAAGCTGGGATGGAAATGGAACAACCATAGCAACCTGGAACCGTTGTACTTACATTTTAGACATCTGAATGGAGGAGGCAGAGTTTATCGTAAATGGCTGAATAAGAAGGTGGGCATCTGGTACACAGCTGACAAAGGAGGCGGCTTTAGCTAACCTTGTAGCAGGTCTCTGGAGGGAACAGTCTCAGGTTGCAGTCCAGGAGGAAGACTCAGTGGTTGATAGTTTTTGCACACACTGGTCAGTGGTTGGTAAACACTGGTACTTGGACCAGAGGAAGGTTTTCTCACATCTCTCAACCTTACCCAGTAAAGGTTTTGCCATTTCCATGGGTCTGAGGCCTGAGGTCCTCAACATAACTGTGTGCATGTCAACAACACACATTTACTCCAGGCTTCATCTGCTCCCCATACTCCAAGAAAATTTGAATACTACAGCACGGTTCAATCTCATGGGAATGCCTGTGGCAGGTGGGGTGGATAGTGGCAGAGGGAACATGGATGTGGAATATTTTTCCAGACTAGGTGCTGCATTTAGAATAACCAAATATTGATATACAAGTGATAAAATTTGGCCTTAAACACTCTCCATATAACACATATTACAGCTGGCTTGGTGAGCAAGCATATGGAAAGACAATATAAGTATATTCTCTGGTAACCAAGCAACCGAACGTCAATCCACAATAGAAACCAAATTCTCATCCAATCCCAGAGTAAAGGCTGCCAAATTGCATGTGAAGACAGTTGGAACCATTTTTGGTCTCAAGTGATGTTGGTTCAGGAAGATTTTGTTAAATTTAACTGCTTTTAGATTTTTCTTTGGCCCTTCCTTTGGCCCAGGTAGAACAGATTTAGTACTCATACATAGAATGATGGCGAGCATACATGAGGATTTAAAAAACGAGAGATTCTGTGACTTGAACAGTTCAAATTCTCTTTCAGGATAAATCTGAATGTGGAGAAAAGACCCCAAAACTATGGGGGACTTATTGTGCTGTATCAGACAGTGCTTGCTCCCACAGACTGTAGCTGCCTCTCCTGTAGACGCATATCCATGATTTCAGAGAAAGTTGGAAGAACTGGAGTGTCATTATTTCCTCAAATACAATAAAACAACTATTAATATAGCACGTACATTGTAGAAGGCATTGTTTGAAATGTATGGGAAGATGTACATGGGTTGTATGTAAATATGTACTATGCCTTGTTAAATAAGGAGTATGAGTGTCCTGAGACTTTGCTATCCATGGGAGGTCCCGAAACCAACCTCCCATGGGAACCAATGGATGATTCTATTCTTTGTATGCCGGGTCTGTCTGTTTTTGTTGTTGTGTTATCTGCTGGAAACTTTCGAATGTATCATTAATGTCCTTCTAGATGAACTCCACATGGGAATTTTTGTGTCATGACTATGTTTAGACAATGATTAGATTGTAAGAAGCACACAATAAATATTCATAAACAAATGTAAGACTTGGCACACCACAATCCCAAGTCCAACTCCAACTGTGAAGTTGACCACCCGGGAGGTCACCCAAATTCCCTTTCATAAAGAGCAGTGGTGTCGCAGGGAACCTCCAAAAATTGACCATATAGTCAGACACAAAGCATGCCTTAACTGATACAAGAAAATTGAAATAACCCCTTGTATCTTATCAGACCACCATGGAATAAAGCTGGACTTCAACAAAACAGAAATAACAGAAATAACAGCTCTCTACTGGATGACTACTGGGTCAGGGAAGAAATAAAGAAGGAAATCAAAGACATCTTAAAATCCAATGAAAATGAAGGCACAACATACCCAAACCTATGAGACATAATGAAAGCAGTGCTATGAGGAAAGTTCATAGCATTAAGTGCCTTCAAAAAGAAAATTGTGACAGCTCATATTAGCAAATTAACAGCTGAACTGGAAGAACAGGAAAAAAAAAAAAACAAACACTCCCAAGAGGAGCAGAAGGCAGGAAATCATCAAATTTAGGATTGAAATTAACAACTTAGAAACAAAAAGAACAATACAAAGAATCAATGAAACCAAGAGTTGGTTCTTTGAGAAAATCAACAAAATAGACAAACCCTTAGCCAAATTAACTAAAAGGCAGAGGGAAAAAAACCTAAATCAACAAAATCATAAATGAAAAGGGAGAAATAACAACAGACACTGAGGAAATCCAGAGAATATTTAGGTCCTACTTTAAAAATCTATACTCCACCAAATTTGAAAACCTAAGCAAAATGGACAATTTTCTTGATAGATTCCACCAACCAAAGTTAAATCAAGATCAGATTAACAGATTAAACAGCCCTATAACCCCTAAGGAAATAGAAACAGTCTTTAAAAATCCCCCAATGTAAAAAATCCCAGGGCCAGATGGTTTCAGCACAGAATTCTACCAGACCTTCAAAGAAGAGCTAATACCAACACTCTTCAAACTCTTCCACAAAATAGAATTGGAAGGAACACTGCCAAATTCATTCTGTGAGATCACAGTCACCCTGATTCCTAAACCACACAAACACCCAAAAAAGAGAACTTCAGACCAATTTCCCTCATGAACACAGATGCAAAAATACTAAATAAAATACTGGCAAACTGAATCCAAGGACACATCAAAAGTAACATACACCATGATCAAGTAAGATTCATCCCAGGAATATAAGGATGGTTCGACATATGAAAATCCATCAATGTAATTCACCATATAAACAAGTTGAAAGAGAAAAACCACATGATCATCTCGCTATATGTGGAAAAAGCATTTGACAAAATCCAATACCGCTTCATGCTAAAAGTCCTGGAGAGAACGGGCATACAAGGACCATACCTAGAAATAATAAAGGCAATATACAGCAAGCCAGTGGCCAACATCAAATTAAATGGAGAGAAACTTGAAGCATTTCCTCTAAACTCAGGGACAAGACAAGGATGTCCACTTTTGCCATATCTCTTCAATATAGTAGTTGCAGTTCTTGCTAGAGCAATAAGACAACTAAAGGAGATCAAGGGGATACAAATTGGAAACAAAGAAGTCAAATTATCCCTATTTGCAGATGATATGATTGTATACATAAGCGACCCCAAAAATTCCACCAGAGAACTCTTACAGCTGATAAACACCTTCAGCAAGGTGGCTGGATACAAAATTAATTAAAAAAAATCAGAAGCCCTTATTTATACAAAAAAATAAATGGGCTAAGAAAGAAATTAGGGAAACAACACCCTTCACCACAATATAAAATACCTGGGGGTAATTCTAACCAAGCAAGTAAAGGACCTGTACAACAAGAACTTCAAGGCTTGAAGAAAGAAATGAAAGAGACCATCAGAAGATGGAAAGATCTCCCATGCTCATGGATAGGTAGGATCAACATAATAAAAATGGCCATTCTGTCAAAAGCAATATACAGATTCAATGCAATTCCTATCAAAATACCACCACAATTCTTTACAGACCTGGAGAAAGCAATTCTCAACTTCATATGGAATAACAAAAAATCCAGAATAGCTAAATCAATCCTGTACAACAAAAAACATCTGGTGGCATCACCATCCCAGATTACAAGCTGTACTTCAGAGCAATAGTAATAAAAACAGCATGGTATAGAAACAGACCAGTGGATCATTGGATCAAATTGAAGGCCCAGAAATGAACCCACACACCTATGGTCTCCTAATTTTTGACAAAGAAGCCAAAACCGTACAATGGAAAAAGGACAGCATCTTCAACAAATGGTGCTGGTCCAACTAGATGTCAACATGTAAAAGAATGAAAATAGACCCATACTTATCACCTTGTACAAAACTTAAGTCCAAGTGGATCAAAGACCTTAATGTAAGGCCTGACACACTAAATCTAATAGAAGAGAAAGTGGGGAAAAGCTTCGAACTCATCCGCACAGGTGACAACTTCCCAAACAGAACACCAACAGCTCAGGATCTAAGACCAACAATCAATAAATGGGACTTCATGAAACTGAAAAGCTTCTGTAAGGCAAAAGACACTGTCATTCAAACTAAATGGCAACCTATAGATTGAGAAAAAAAATCTTCACCAACCCCACATCTGACAGAGGGCTAATATCCAAAATTTACAAAGAGCTCAAGAAATTAAATGCCAAGAAACAAAATAATCCAATAAAAAATGGGAACAGAGCCAAACAGAGAATTCACAAAGGAGGAATCCTTAATGGCTGAGAGACTTGAAGAAATGCTCAGAATCCTTAATCATCAGAGAAATGCAACTCAAGATGAGTCTGAGATTCCATCTCACACCTGTCAGAATGGCTAAGATCAAAATCTCAAATGACAGCACATGCTAGTGAGGGTGTGGAGAAAGGGGAACCCTCTTCCATGGCTGGTGGGAGTGCAAGTTTGTACAACCACTATGGAAATCAGTCTAGCCATATGTTAGAAAACTTGGAATAGCCCTACCTCAAGACCCAGCCATACCATTTCTGGTTATCCACCCAAACGATTCCTCACCAAACCACAAGGACATACCCTCATCTATGTTCATAGCAGCCTTATTTGTAATAGCTAGAAACTGGAAACAACCCAGATGTCCCTCAACCAAGGAATGGATAAAAAAAACTGTGGTACATGTATAATCTATACAATGGACTACTACTCAGCCATCAGAAACAACGGAAACATGCAATTTGCAGCCAAATGGATGGAGCTAGAGAGGCTCATCCTGAGTGAGCTAACCCAGAGTCAGAAAGATGCACATGGCATCTATTCACTTATAATTGGATTTTAGCAATATAGTACAGGATAACTATACTACAGCCAATGTACCAAAGGGAAGAGGAACATAGACTTGGTTTCGTATCAATGAGACACTTTGCCCTAATGGTGATGCTTTGTAGGCCCCCAGTGTATGAGGAGGTTCTTGGCCCTGATATGACTGCTGCGCTGTGGTGGGGGACTGTGATGTAGGGACACTCCACTCCAGAGGAGTGGGATGGAAGGGATAGGGGGTAGAGGGTAGGAGGGAGGGGCTGGGAGGGGTGGAAAGAGGGCACTCTGATGAAGATGTAACCTGAAGTAATAAATACATATTTTAAAAAGTTTTAAAAAAGAACAATGATGACACCTGAATATATTCACACTCTGTTGGGGGAGCTCTCAACTGTACACAGCACTTCACCCAGTCTGATACTGGGAATACAATAATGCAAACTTTAAGAATTTTCTAAGAAAGTACACTTTTAGAAACAAATTCAGTATTCTATTTTCTTTACATATTGATTTTTAAAACCAAGCTTCTATATATACATCTATTTATTTTAATTTGGAAGGAATTGTTAATTGATATGGAAAGTACAATTCTCTTGGAGATTCGTTCAATAGCAACGACATTTGCCTTTCAGTCTGTCAAACTTAACTATGAAATTGATGTCTTTTCTCTACAACACACAGTGAAATAAGTGAAGTTAATGAATATTGAGTTCCTCTAAGTTACAAAGCTCAGCTAAATTCTTCGGATGTTAGATGACATTAAGTGTGGCTACATTTGGGTTTTCCCAACGCTGAGCTATCCCTCTTGCCGTCTTGAATCTTTGACTAACCACTCCGATTTTGTAGTTTTTGTGTAAGGGAGGTACCTTTGAAAATGGTTCCAATGCATTGTTTTTCTAGCTGTGTTCAGTTCTATTCATCCTTTCCAGGTTCAACTGCTGTCGGCTGTTCAGGCACTTTCATTTTTCATCTATTGCAGATTCCCAGATGTTATGGTCATACATACCTCGATGTGGTCGGCACACTCTTTGGGGCAAGGATAGATGTCAAGTGTTAGGTCTTATCACTTTTTACTCTCTGTTTTGCAGCTTTTAAAGATATATCTCTATATCTATCATCTATATCTATGTAATCTATATCTATCTATCACTTGTCCATTTGTCTGTCTGTCTATCTATCTATCATCCATCCATCCATCCAACCATCTGTCTATCTAATGAACTGTTTTTAAGGGGCTGGAGAGATGGCTCAGTGGATAAGGGTACACACCCACATGGCAGGTCACAATTGCCTGTAAATCCAATTCCAGGCAATTTGGTGCCCCCTTCTCGGCACCTCTTCAGGGCAGTACACTTACATAAATGCAAAGAAAAGATGTTTTGAGAAAGAGATTGATTGGTTGATACTTTTGATAGATACTGGCCTCCCATTTTCTGGCTGTGATTTTTTTTTTGTATTTTCATCCTATAGCTTGGAATTGATGCTTGGTTT
>CAJQZJ010032121.1:10398801-10409065 GCA_907164525.1 Lophiomys imhausi
TGTGTGTGTGTGTGTGTGTGTGTGTGTGTGTGTGTGTGTGTGTGTGTTCACAGTAATGAATGACTCAGGAACCAAAGGACAAATACTTTTGATACTTTGCCTTCAGAAGCCTTAACTTGGGGTATAAGTCCCCGACTGAAAGAGCTTCCAATGAATACTGAACTCAGGCACTGGGCTGGCTTACAGAGCTGTGCTAAATCTGCTTTCGCCACTTCTTATCATGGTCGAGCAGGGGGTATCCATCTATCCAGTGAGTGAACTGACCACCCCCTGTTATCTTAGAGGAAGAGCCTCCCAGCACAGCTAGTGCTAAGTTCCTCTTTGCCTTGAGCTTTTGAATATTCCTGAGATGGAATCCTAACTACAAATGTGGCTCTTTAATTTTCTTATACTACCAGCCCCTCACATTCATGGAGAACTGGCTCCAGAACACTGGAGGATAGCAGAAGCTGTGGACAACAGAGGCCATTATGTAAAATAATGTTCATATAAGTAACACACATGTTCTTTTGGTCTAAATCATCTTTGGTCTACTTATACTAAATGTGATGTAAAATCTATGCAAATGGCTATATGATTGTACTGTTTCAGGGGTTGCAAAGACAGGAAAATAGCTCTATATGGATATAACCTCTGGACCCATGACAGCCTTCTCTGGATACTCTCTGTATCTGCCAAACTAGATTGATGAGGTTACTTTTAAAATTAAGAAGTGTGACTTATACTTGAAGAAGTATAAAATGGGGGTAGAAAGGTCTAGAAATAAGAGGAGTCAACGGAGGATTGAGGGACCATGTGAGTTTTTTCCAGAGCTCTGGTGGAGTCACTAGTTGACTGGAAGGAGAGATAGACTGGGTCTTAATCTCAAGCACTTCAGCTTGTAGACTTATTTGTAGGAAGGGGTTTTATATAAACAGCTAAGTTTATATAATGTTTATGTAAGTTATATAAACATATAAATGAAGCCATTTGTGTGTTCCATAGCCCAGTGTGAGTCATGAGCATCCTTATAAAAAGGAGAGATTTTTGGATGTAAAAAGACAATAACAGAGTGACGAACTTGTGGAGGGACTACTCCGTCTGTGTGACAAAACACTGAGGGACTACTCCATATGTGTGACAAGGCAAGAGGACTCAAAGGCAGCCCTGTCGATACCCTGATGTGGGACTTGAGTCTCCTGAACCGTGAAGCTTCTCTGTTTCTCCGTTTGCAGCACCCTGTCACCGAAACCCCAGTGCACTAGAGGGAAGCATGTAATCGGCAGTACACTGATAATTAACAGGAATCCAGGCTCCTTCTCTGTCGTGTAACAGGAGCTAAATTGGCAGAATTTAATCAGATTAGCAGGATTCACACTGCTTTGTGTTGGGCACCAGAAGTAGGCGTGGTTTTCTCAGCCATGTTAGAAATGACCTTTTACACGTCTCCAAAAACAAAAATAGTGATATTGGGCTGAGTGTAGGTTCGTGTCAGAACTATACCAAGGCCATGTGACTCAGGGTGCTGCACATGACATAATTCCAGGAGGACTGAATCGAGAACACGTGATGCAGATGCATGTCTCTGAGACATGAGGAGGAAGAAAGGGCTGAGTCAGAACACTGGGCCTTGATTCTGCAGGACATTACCTGAAAAGAGTGAGTTTGAAAGAATTCTACCATGGTCCAACATTACAAGGGATCCTTGTCTGTAACAAGCATAGTGGCACCAGTCCTGTCTGATGTTTGAAAGCCTTCAATGAGAAGAAAGGTGAAATGCACAGTCATGGCAAGCACACAGTCACAAGAGACAGGCTGCTCACTACAGTACAAAAAAAAAAAAAAGTCAAGTCTTGATGTGGGTAATTTATTTAAGGCTTGAA
Source organism: Lophiomys imhausi (assembly GCA_907164525.1). Taxonomy (NCBI): domain Eukaryota; kingdom Metazoa; phylum Chordata; class Mammalia; order Rodentia; family Muridae; genus Lophiomys; species Lophiomys imhausi. The sequence continues at coordinate 10,400,664 of CAJQZJ010032121.1, forward strand.
AGCAAGCATTTCAAATAAGTATGTTATTTTCCCTGCTAGGTTAAAAGTGGACTAAATGACTGAGAAGCTGAGAAAGGTCTGTTGGATTCTAGACGGTGGATCAATGATTAAAAGGCGGGTTTGTTTCGATTCTCATACTTACAATTAGCACACAGCACTGGTGAGTTCAGGGTGCAGTCATGATAAGAAGAAGGTGGACTCTCAGTGTGCACATCCTAAGAGAAAGAAGCCCTGACCAAGATGTCGAAGATGCCCAAAATTTGCATTTGAGGTCAGAATGAAGCTTCCAGAGCTTCCTCCTAGCAGTAGGTGTCAGGTGTCATCAGGATAATTGAAAGGATGGAGGCACAGGAACCTGTGCATGGGCATGCGCGCATACAGGATGTTAGGTGTGAGGGCTCAGGTGAGGCCAGATCTGAACAAATGATTATTAGGTGATAAGAGTGTCAGCATGTGGGTGAGACATGCAGTGCCAGGTAATGGTTGTGAGAATTCCAGGATGAGGATAGAGGGTGAACAATGGTATCATTTTAATGGGTGATAGAATGATGACAGATTTGCCTCTATTATATTCTTTGTCAAGAGACTGCAAATGCTAAAAGCACAGCTTTAGTGTGTTCTTGCCACTGGGCTCTGAAGGACAAATTCTTGGGACTTCAAGGACTTGGCATGCATGAATCTACTGAATCAGCTGCTTCCTGTGGACATGAGAGGGTTGGAGTGTCATTGGCATGAGTACTGCCATATTATACAAAGGACAGCCTAAGCTGTATCCATATTGATGGCTTAGGATGCACACACCAAGACCCTTAACAAAGTATTGGATAGGAGGGAACGTCCTGGTTTTTGTCTCAACTGTACTTTCAGTCTAGAAAAGATCCAGGTGCCCGAGATAATTTTTCATCCTGGATACTAACAGGGTCATAGAAGTCTCAAATTTGACTAGCTTGTTTTTCTTAAAGTACAGTGAATCTGGTCTGCCCTCCCTGCAGCCCTCAATCTAGAAGGTTCACATCAACTAACTGGGAAGAGTGCTTCTGCCTTTGGAGCTTTGGTGAGCACCCACAGGAGGCTCATGCCCCTCCTCAGCTTTCTCATGGTTAGCGATTGACTTGTTCAGTGCAGCCACACCAGCCCACGGGATGGATTTCCTGTCCTGTAGTGTTCAATGAAGTGAAACTCCCTCTAAAAAAACTTGCCTCCAGTTTTTTTTTTTTTTTTAAATCAAGGGACCCATTCCAACTCAGTCTTTACCAACTCCTCCTGAATTTCACTGCTCTCTGGATGGTGAGAATGGTGTGAAGGTTGTTCTCAGGATTCCCTGAGAATAACAAGAACTAAGTAAGATTGTTTATGTGTGAATTTGTGAAGAGCACACTAGTGTAGAAATGGAGATACCAAAACTATTATTGCATTTATTTAGCTTCTCAAAAATAAAAAAATAACATGGTAGGAGGAAAATACATCTGTTATGAGCAGTATAAAGTGAAATGACAAATTGGCAGGCACTGTTGCCCAAGCCAGTTGAAATCATGCGTGTATGTCTATCACAGTACAGGTGAGGGAATGTGCGGAACAGCCATGCTTTTTCGGGCACTTCAGTCCACATAGTGAGGTGGGATTGCTATTCCTTGCTGATTGGAATGATAAGAGAGATGTCAGTTGTCAGCAATAGCAAATGTAGGAGAAACCTCGAGATGGGGCTTTCAGATGAACCCATTTGTTAGGAACCGTTGACTGATTTTCACTTAGTTCAGAAAATGAGGCCAAGCATCAGAAAAAAGCACATTTACAAATGTGACACCTTCCCCAAACCTGGATCCATCCACAGACATTCTTTTCCATGTCACCCTGATCGCACCATGCCAGTTACAGATTTTACCCACCATGGAGAGCAAGAGGCCAAAATATTTGTTGGGCCCAATTCAAAGGCCAGGAAAGAATCCTTCAGATTTGGGCTCTTTCCATACCTCTTAGGTAAGTTTAAACACATCCTCTTGGTTCTAAGGAAAACAGCTTGTAAAATATTTGGGAGCTCTTGGGACATCAAACAGCTCTTGGAGGACTACACTTTAATGGTTTACTTGTAAAAGAATCAGTAAAAGAAGCAGAAACATATGGTTTAAATTTTTTTTCTAAATATATGAGCTATTTTGTAGGCATCTTTCCCCTTTTTTCCTGAGGGTCTCCACACATGTTTGAATGCTTACTCTAAAAATAATCAGAATACACTTTACATACACTGACACAGGGAATGAGACCTTCATACTGTAACTTTGTTGGGTATAGGGGACCCAGGTCCTGGCAGATGCTGATGCATTCAGAACTGGTGGTGGTGGTGGTGGTGGTGGTGGTGGTGTGTGTGTGTGTGTGTGTGTGTGTGTGTGTGTGTGTGAGAGAGAGAGAGAGAGAGAGAGAGCAGGGACAAGAACGTCTGTAGAGTCCTGAGTAATTAGGATGCAGACACACCTGGTCCAGGGGATAGAGGCTCAAACGTCAGAAATTCAAGCAGATAGCTAGTGTTGATTCTTGATTAAGTCCAGAAAACTCAAAGTAGGCAATTGGGTGAGCTAGGAAGTTTTAAATTTTTTAGCACTTTTACTTAGCCAAGGGCATTAAAACTCAACTAAAACAACACTGGTTAAACACAACAGATTCTGGGATCAGCATCTGCCGCCAGCCTCAACCTCTGTTTAGTCCAATTTGGCTGTGTATTAGAGTGTTGAGCATGGACAAAACTTTTCCAAGGGCACATGTGTAGAAATCGTCTGGTACAAGTGGTGGCCCTTTGTGTTATATGAGATTGACAGGCCACAAGAGGCCAGAGTATTGTTGGGAGGGGACCCTACTCAAGTTTCCATGACCTCTGGTTAAGGACATTTGCCTTTTTAATGTGAGATTTCTTAGCTATAACACACAGACAATAGTGATTGTCTCATCTTACCGCAATGTGACAGTGGAGGACATCAACTATAACTGATAACAATTGGTGTTTTTGATCTTCAACATTAACAAATATTTTCGAGGTGCCTACTTACTCTCTGACCTGCACTGAAAAGATGGTGGTAAGCCAACCAGAGAAGGCTTTGTCCCCCTTGCATCTCTGAGCCCAGATATAGAGGTCCTACTACTGAAATCACCACCCAAGCTAGTGTAACAGCTGGGGGCAGAATGTAAAAGTCTAAAAATGGCAGGGGTGTGATATTAATTTGTTTGGGTTAAGAGAAATGTCCCTTAGGAAGTGAATGATGAGTAGAGAAAATCTTTTTCCATAGAGGGAACAGTATGTGTAGATCCTCCTTTCCTCCTTCTCTTTCTGCCTTCAGTTCATCTCTTCTTCATCCATTTCATCTGTCTGAGGCCATTTCTTGTTACTATAAGAAAGTACTTGAGGGTGGGTAATTTATAAAGGAAGAAAGTGGATTGGGGTTTTTGTTCTTGGTTCTGGAGGCTGGAAAGTCAAAGAAAATGCCAGTGGCATTTCTTTTCTTTTCTTTTTTTTTAAATACTTTATTTTTTTTCTTTAAGTTACATCTCAGTCACAAACCCCTCCCTATTCCCCCTTCCTATCCTGCCCTTGCACCCTCTTCCTCTCAGAAGTTTCCCCTTTCAGTCCAACAGATGGTTCCTTCTCTTATAACAGTAAGTATTATACAAAACAACAGATATAAATATGCCACATTTATGAGAGTTAAATGGCCCAGTATACCTTCCCAATGTCCAGTTTATACATATTTGGCCCCTGACTTTAACATTCTACTATCTAACCATCTCCGTGAGTTTAAAGGTCTATATGTGACTCAACATTCATACTAACTTGCAACACACTTTTAAGAGTATCTTCTTAGATCTATAACACCCTCTTTATTCCTAAACAACTCAAAATTTAACTATGAGACTCGAGCTGTCTATTCTTCAACCACCTCAGAGACCTGAGAGGGATAAATATATTTGCTTATATAGGAAGTGCAGGGCCTGCAGCTTCCAAAACTAAGAAAGGACATACCAATGACTGCCTGGACAATTCCCATTTTCTCTCCATACATTCCTGCATCAGTCTTCAGCCTTTGGGTCCTGTTTCTATGACAGACATTTGTTGTAGAGCAGGGATTATGAAGGACTTACCTACCCTGTCTTGGCAGAGTTAGGCTGTCGACTTCCCTGCTACCAAGTTTTGTCCTTTTTGGACAGCAGTCTGTCTGCAGTTGGTGCAAGGGGTTTTTTCATGCCAAGAGAAAGGCTTGCCACTAATTCAACCATCTTACAGTGGAGGTTCTTCGATGCTTATCTTCTACTTGGAGTAGAATAGGGGGTGCTGTCAGGCGCTGATATGTCTCGATATCAATAAAAAATCTTGATTTAAGATAACATCTTTGAATGCCATATTCTGCAGATCTCTTGGGGTTTTTGAAGATGCCCTATCCATCTCTTGTATTTAGATAAGCAAATGTTGCTTGTCTCTTAGCAACTTGATTACTGGGTAGTTAAGAGAATATCTGTGATAGACTGTCATAGTAGCTAACAAAGTGACATATTTGCATGACTAGGAGTTTGTTTTACTTAACTATCCTAGACCGTTTTAGACGGTTGGTATCAAGAGGTCAGAGCTTCACATTTTATTTTTAAGTATCTCTAGGTATGATACCAATAGGAAGCGTTACCTTTAAATTTGTATCAATATACAAAGATCTATTCAATTGTGGTTAAATATACTCTTAATTATGTATCAATATACAAAGATCAATGCCTATGTAGCCCAATACAATCTTTTTTTTTAATACTTTATTTTTTTTCTTCAAGTTACATCTCAGTAACAAACCCCTCCCTATTCCCCCTTCCTATCCCGCCCTTCCACCCTCTTCCCCCCAGAAGTTTCCCCTTTCAGTCCAACAGATGGTTCCTTCTCTTATAACAGTAAGTATTATACAAAACAATAGATATAAATATGCCACATTTATGAGAGTTAAATGGCCCAGTATACCTTCCCAATGTCCAGTTTATACATATTTGGCCCCTGACTTTAACATTCTATTATCTAACCAACTCCAGGAGTTTAAAGGTCTATATGTGACTCAACATTCATACTATCTTGCAACACACTTTTAAGAGTATCTTCTTAGATCTATAACACCCTCTTGATTCCTAAACAGTTCAAAATTTAACTATAAGATTCTATCTGTCTATTCTTCAACCACCTCAGAGACCTGAGAGGGATAAATATATTTGCTTATATAGGAAGTGCAGGGCCTGCAGCTTCCAAAACTAAGAAAGAACATACCAATGTCTGCCTGGACAGTTCCCATTTTCTCCCAATATATTCCAGCATCAATCTTCAGCCATTGGGTCCTGTTTCTCTGACAGACATTTGTTGTAGAGCAGGGATTATGAAGGACTTACCTACCCTGTCTTGGCAGAGTTAGGCTGTCGACTTCCCTGCTACCAAGTTTTGTCCTTTTTGACAGCAGTCTGTCTGCAGTTGGTGCAAGGGGTTTTTTCATGCCAAGAGAAAGGCTTGCCACTAATTCAACCATCTTACAGTGGAGGTTCTTCGATGCTTATCTTCTACTTGGGGTAGAATAAGGGGTGCTGTCAGGCGCTGATATGTCTTGATATCAATAAAAAATCTTGATTTAAGATAACATCTTTGAATGCCATATTCTGCAGATCTCTAAGGGTTTTTGAAGATGCCCTATCCATCTCTTGTATTTAGATAAGCAAATGTTGCTTGTCTCTTAGCAACTTGATTACTGGGTAGTTTAGAGAATATCTGTGATAGACTGTCATAGTAGCTAACAAAGTGACATGTTTGCATGACTAGGAGTTTGTTTTACTTAACTATCCTAGACCGTTTTAGACGGTTGGTATCAAGAGGTCAGAGCTTCACATTTTATTTTTAAGTATCTCTAGGTATGATATCATTAGGAAGCGTTACCTTTAAATTTGTATCAATATACAAAGATCTATTCAATTGTGGTTAAATATACTCTTAATTATGTATCAATATACAAAGATCAATGCCTATGTAGCCCAATACAATCTTAATATTACATCCATATGCAAGGGTCAATACCATTGTGGCCAACTATAATCTTAATTTTGTATCAATATACAAAGATCAATACCGATGTAATCCAATACAATCTTATTTTTGCACAATAAACAATGGTCAATACCACTTTATCCAAATAAACTACTGATTTTGTATCAATATACAAAGGTATAAGGGCATATTCAATAATCTGCCCCTTCTTCTTGGACCTTCCTGTGCTATGTCTATATCTCATTTTTCTCAAGCCCATGCACTCCTACATAGGAGAGGAAGAAGGATACAGAAAAGGAAAAGTAGGAAGTCCCTGGGGCTAACCTCCAAAACCCATTAAGACAGGACCATTTATCAGCTTGTAGTCTCTTCCCCTAAATATCGGAGTTTTCAGTTATCCTTCAAATAACCAAAAAGGAGGGCAGAGAAACACCTTCCCCACCCTCTGGGCATGGGACGTCGCTCTCTTAAAGTGACTTCCTGCTGATTTGGGTCGTAGTAGACCTGTTTGGGGCCCGAATCCAAATGGAAAAAATGGTTAAAAATGTTAGTACACTCCTTTTATGTTCAGTCCTTCTGTTCTCAGCTGTTTAGATGACCTAAGGGGTTTGTAGGCAGAAGCTGATCTTGCAGGCTTCACTGAGGTTCCTGCTGGGGTATTGTGTAGAGCTGAACGGTCCCAGTGACATTGGATTGCTGTGGTGGTTGCAGGCCCCCGATGGAGACAGCTATTGAGGAAGTCTGCCAGGCAGAATCAACTGGGTCACTCGTCCTCCTTGGTGACTTATTCTGCTCTCTGCTGAGGTTTCCACTGTCCAGCCGTCCCCAGGTTCCCCTAATGGACGCTTCGATTCTCCTGGAATGATAAGAACAGAGCCCTGCCCCAATCCCAACCCTTGGACAATTGCCCTCTTTTTTTTGGGGGGGGGTGGTGGCTAGGTAGTACTTCTCCTGTAGCAAATTTGGCCTTCTGACAACATACAAAGCGTTATCTTTCAATCCGGGTTAAAGAAGAAATCATTCTGTCACCTTGGAGCTAAACCAGCTCTAGTGTATATAATTTGAGATCCCAAAGGACAATCTGCCTGCATCGAGAAGGCCTTTTGTAAGTAGCCTCCAAACCTAGGTTCCTCCAAATCCCATGTATGTGTCTCTGAACTCTAATTATTGGGATCAGGGACCTGTGTTTCCCATCTGAAGGGATCAAAGATGTGTTCCACCACTCCTGGATCGAAGTCTTTCTCTATTTAGAGTTTGCGTTGCATCAGGCTGACCCTGAGCTCCGGGATCTGCCCGTTTCTGTCTCCAGTGTGCTGGGAGCTGGGACCAAGGGTATACTCTTATTGAATGGTGGGACCAAGAGTATCAACCCTCACCACCCCGCTCTGTATGACTCCAGAATACATAGGACCACCAACTCTACGGTGCTCCCCCGTCTCCGCTGAAGTCAAAGGCATGGGCCAATACCACAATTCTCTTGTATTTTACCTTAGCTCCACGTCTTCTCTACACCTGGAGGTCTGGAAAACCAGGCCGAATGGCTGTATCCTCTATTCCATTCACGGTGTTTCAGCCCTGCCCCCTGCCTTTTTTTTTTTTTTTTAGTTAATAAATTTATTTGTTTGTTGCTTCAGGTTACATCCTTATCATATTGTCCTCTTTTCCCGCTTCCCAGCCCCACCCTCCCATGCTCTACCCCCTGACCTTTCTGTCTTGTTCCTCTGGGGTGGAGTGTCCCTGCCTAACAGTCTCTCACCACAGATCAGGAGTCATATGAGGGCGAAGAGCCTCTTCATTCACCGGGGGCCTACGAGGCAGTACTGCCAGTGAAAGGTGTCTCCTTGCTACTGGGGGAATACTAAAAAAAAAGAGACCAGCAAACACACAAACCCACAAAAACAAAGAATATCAACAAAAAAAGAGAGGAAAAAGAGAAGGGAAAAGGAAAAAGAAAAAAGAAAAAAGGAGAAGGAAAAAGAAAAAGATAAAGAAAAAGAAAAATTATGTCCATGTTCCTTTGGGTGTGTTGGTTGTAGTACAGATATCCTGTACGATATAGTTAAAATCCTACTATAAGTGAATAGATGCCATGTGCGTCCTTCTGAGACTGGGTTAGCTCACTCAGGATGAGCTCCTCTAGATCCATGCATTTGGTTGCAAATTGCATGATTTCATTGTTTCTTATAGCTGAGTAATATTCCATTGTATAGATGTACCACAATTTTTTAATCCATTCTTCAGTTGAAGGACATCTGGGTTGTTTCCAATTTCTAGCTATTACAAATAAGGCTGCTATGAACATAGATGAGGAGACTTCCCTATGTCTCCGTGAGAGGTCCTTTGGGTGTATACCCAGAAGTGG
>CAJQZJ010032121.1:10414695-10442214 GCA_907164525.1 Lophiomys imhausi
GGGGGGGGGGGGTGGGGGCGGTTCCAGCCCCTCTGGTTTTTGCACAGTGCCCAATAACTCTGTGTTTTTTATGGCTCTTTTTTTCCCCACGTTCAAAATGCATCAGTGTAGGTCGCCGCCATCTTGGCCTGCCTGGCATTTCTTTTCTTTCTTTCTTTTTTGTTTTTTTGTTTCTGTTTTTTTTTTGTTTTGTTTTGTTTTTGAGGTAGGGTTTCTCTGTGTAACAGCTCTGGTTGTCCTGGTCTTGCGTTTGTAGACCAGGCTGGCCTCAAACTCACAGAGATCTGCCTGCCTCTGCCTCCTAAGTGCTGGGATTAAAGGCATGCACCACCACTGCCTGACGCCAGTGGCATTTCTTGTGGGGGTCTTTTGATGTTCAACTCAGTGCAGGAAATGGAAGAACAACCATGTACATATGAAAGAAAAGGGGGGGGGGACTCATATATCTAGGCCATTCCCAACTCAGAGGCATTCATTAGGTCTCATCCCATGATCTTCATACCTCCCACTAGTCTCTAACTCCCAACACAGCAGTACTGAGGAATCATGTTTCCAGCATCTTTTCAGGGAAACACATGAAGAAGCCATAGCACTCTGTGTCCTAGCGACCTGACTCAGCAGGTAGCACAGAGGCAGCACTTGCTGAGTGTGCTAGGGGATGCTTGGTATGATGCACTCCACCTCTCCACTCCATATACCCAAGAGCCTGTGCTCCTCTGATACAGTCTCATCTGCCGATCCTTGCTGCTATTTCCTGGTAGGTTTAGAGGTTACTGTGAATGGGATTGCTTTTCTGATTTCATTCTCTGGGCCTTTATTTTTGGTTTATGGATAAGCTACTGAGCTTTGTAAATTGATTTTTGAATTCTACTACTTTGCTGAATTTATTTATAAGATAAAGAGTTTTCTGAGAGAGTCTCTGGGATCTTCTAAGTACTGGCCATCTTCTGTGCAAAGAGAGAGATGACATTATTGGTTTTTAAGGGGAGATACCCAAGCTGGCAAATGTCTCTCTCTCTGATGCAACAGGAGACCCTCACACGACACCTGAGTTTCCAAACTATGAGCCAAGATATTAAATATCTTCTGTGTCTTATGCAATCTGAGTCTGAGACCATGTCTTTATAGTAATTAATTTCTTCCTTCAGCAAATATTCATAGAGCATCTATGAAAGCCCAGTTCCAGGAACATCAGAGAGAAAACCCTAATCTTGGGTTTTGTGGAATATTCAGTCCTGTGGAGAAACTAAACAACTGAAGTCAGAAGATCTGTCTGTCTGTCTGTCTGTTTGCTTGCCTGCTGCCTATCCATATGCCCATCTGCCTATCATCTATGTATTTATCTATGTATCTATCTATGTATCTATCTATCTATCTATCTATCTATTTTTCTATCACCTGTCTATCTGCCTGTCTATCTATCTGATTTCAGAAAGATGAGTGAACCATGACAATGTAATTAAAAAAAAAATGATGGGAAGAAAGTCCACACTAGCTTTATGAGGAGGGAGTACAGAATTTTTAAAAATCCTCAAAAAAAAAAAAAAAAAGAAAGTCAGATTTGACTCACACTTAGTGACAACAGGGCTGTGTTTAAAAAGGCTTGAGGGTAAGTGTTCCAGGTACAGCCATGGTCCAAGTAGTGGAAACATAGCCACTCTTCCCTGTCTACTGTGATTGTGAATCTCAATGAGATGTCATCCTAGGATATTTTTTTCAGTACTGCATACAGGATTCAGGACCTTGTGTATGTTAGGTAAGTGCTGTATCATTGAACTACACTTTCAGCTTTCCTCTTAATATCTAATAAAATAGTTCAGTTTTTATGTAACAGATTTTCTTTCTGGAATTAGTCTGGGATTTAACCAGCTGGTATAGAAAGAGGTTCCAATAGCATCTCAGGCACTTTCTTTGTCACTCTGAATATCTGGGGTTCAGGATGGTTGTATAAGGAAGAGTCAGATGGTAGCGGACAGATTTCCCCTCTTGCTTTCTTCTAGCATTTGCAACATGAACCTGCAGTAGTGGTCAGGATGGCAGCTATCCACCTGTAATTAAACATTCTAGAAACAAGCTAGAGGTTCTTATTACCTCCCTGAACTTCATTGCTGGAATTCTTGAACTATAGAAACAAACAAACAAACAAACAAACAAACAAACAAACAAAAACTACCCCTCATAGTTTTGGGGCCTTCTAAATGCTTATCTGAAATGAGAAAGAATTGACTTTGTTCAAGAACATTTGATAGAAGCAGGCAGAACTGAGTGGGGGATGGGCAGAGCTCATGTAGGGAGGACAGAAGATGGAATAGAGACCAAGAATTAACAGACAATGGCAGGACCAGCAGGGGCCAGAAGCTGGAAGACAGCTGCAGCTCAGCTCATCAGGACCAGAGAGGGAGTTGGGGGGGGGGGGAGACACATGGGACATTGTGAAAAACAGCTGCCTGGGTCTGAGGTTCAGAAGAGAACTCCTAGTGGGTCACAGTGACCCGGGCCAGAGGGAGAACAAAGTTGCACATTACATTAAGATACTTCAGACTCCTTGGGAACTGAGAAGCAAGGCCAGTGATCCAGATGGGAAGGCCACTGTAACTCATGGCTAACTCACGACATGAAAGCTGACAGGTGATTTATGAGCTTCTCAGTTTCCAGAAAACCCCCATGGCCTATATAACAGGGCATCTGCATTGTGTTCTGGAATGCCCAGTGTATGTTCTCAGCTCTTGGCCTGGGCTTCTGCCTGTCTATCCATTCTCCTGGTCACTGGCTCCCATAATTCTTTCCCTGCCCCTACACCCCTCTGCCCCCTGCCCCAGAATATAAGCTCTCTTCCTGGTAAATTTCTCATTTTCTTCTCTGCTCCACCTGCTGGTGCACACTTCAGGACTTGCTGGCCTTACCACTGTCTCTGAGGGCTTATGCCAGGCATCACCCCTTACCCTGTCCCCTCCTTTCTCATCAGCAACTAATATGCAGAACTGTGATAAGCATTTGGGCCAAGTCCTCATTTGCATGCAGCAGACTCTTGCTGATCAGGAGAAGAGCAAGGATTCACTTAAAGGCTGCTGAACAATTCAGTCAACCCCCCAAAGTCCACAGGATGGGCTGGTCTCATATCCAAGCACAAGGGATGCCAAACCACCTGGAGGGTGACTGCCATTATCATTCCTAGAGTGAATCTTAGGTGAACTCTGAAGCCAATCCGCCCTGCACAAAGCCCCACTGTAGCCTCAGCAGCAATGATCATGCTCATCAAGCTGAGGTTCAGTGCATCTGTACCTGTGAGCACCTGAGGAGGAAGGCTTGGTTGTCATGCCATTGGGAAAGGTTCTGTCTTCAGAGTAGGATTCAGATGCAACAAGTCTGGTTGAGCCCTAGGTAAGTTCGGCACAGAGAGGAAATGACTCAAGACCTCTTCTGAACAAGGTCCAGGTGACTCTTGGTTGGATCTGTTAAGGTTTTGCAGAGGAATACCTTGGTGGACCGATTGGGGCCAAGGAATGCTGAAAAGATCACACCATGCAACAGATGCCACACAAGATATTTATTTGGAGGTGGGGAGAGAGAGAGAGACAGAGAGAGCAAGAGCCAGACTGAAAGATTAAGAGATAGATGAGAGAGAGAGAGAGAGAGAGAGAGAGCACAAGAGCACACTGTGATGATGGGGGTGAAGGGGTGTGGGTGGGAAGTGGGAGCTGTTTAAAGGGTATATTGTCTCATTTGGTGGCTGGTGATGAGGTGGCTGCTGGTGCAAAGGCAGGCTGGGGGAGTACCTGGTTTCTAATAGGATCCTTATCTCTTTCCTGTGATTGGATTTAGAAATGGACTTTATGACCCAGAGAGTGAAGAGAATGGCTCAACATGTGACTTGGATCCCTGAGAGGTGGAAGTGAACCTGCCAAGACAGGACACACGAAGAAGGCTAGGCTTGAAGGAGTCATGAACAAATGGGTTTGAGATGCTCATGAGATTCCAAAAGGATTGTTGAATTTACATAATAGATACTCCATCAACATTGTCCTCTAGGCTATTTGGAAGATGATACCCTAGCACTGAATATCACAGTTTGATGGAAGAATACAGGTGAGGGGCAAAAGAAGTTTATTTCTGCCCATGTGCCCTAACAGTAGAAATGATGTCTTTCTTGTAGAAAACAATATTCATAGTAACAGAGCACATTTGTGGCTCTAGGTCTTTGTCTAATACTCCCCAGGGCGGGGGTAGTGTCCTGGCTCAGCTCCGTGTTCATTGTCAAGGTTCCTCTGCAGAGTCAATCCCTGAGCCATGTTTACCTCTCTCCCTTCTTCCCTTTTCATGGACATCAATTTCCTGTGCCATTACTCTGAGGGCACAGAAGAGGGAGCCCACAGGGTTTGAGGCAGCAGGCTAAGAAAACAGGGCATTTCTTTGTCATCGCCTCTTACATCTACAAATCATGTATGTAGGTTTTATTCTACTCTGTGAGATAATATTTCAGTATAAATTTCTGGATCAAATTTATTTTTAACCACTGAAGAAGATGGAAATCACTGAAACATGTTCGCATGAGGCTTCAAATCGCCCTCCCATTTCAGGCTCTGGTGTGAGAGGACACCAGAGCACCTCACTCACTAGTGTCTCTGCACTCCACTGCAGACCCATTCTTTTCTCTCACTGCTCTTGTTCCAGGATGCCTCTTCACATCCAGAAAAGTCCCCAGTGGTCCCATATTCATGTGGGCAGACCCAGGGGTCACACCTCTGTGGCACAGTTGTCATGGTTTAAAGGAGTCTCATTGTTCCTGACAAAGGCTGAAGGATGCATGCTGCTTTTGCAATTGTTCTCTACTTCTGTATGCAAAGCAGGCAGGCTTCTGGTACTGCCATGACCAATCCTCTGGGCCTCACCACATTTCCAACATAGCTCTCTAGGAAGTTGTGAGCACACACAGAGGATTATCATAGGATTAAAACTACTCCATTTCTTTCTTTTTTTTATTAATTAATTTATTTATTCAAGTTACATCCTGATATCAGCCCCCTCCCCACCTGGTTCCACCCTCCCACTTTCCCCTCCACTTCCCCTTCCCCCTCCTCTCCTCCTCAAATGAGGGGAGCCTCCTCCATATCAATCCACCTCAGTTCATCAAGTTGCATGAGGGCTAAGAAGTTCCTCTTCCACTGAGATCCAACAAGGCAGCCCAGCAAGGATAAAGTGTTCCATAAACAGGGCACAGAGTCCATGTCAGAGACAATGCCCACCCTCTCCATTTGCTAAGAAATCTGCAAAAGACCAAGCTTCCTATCAGCTAGCTATATATGTGCAGGGGTCTATGTCCAGTTGATATATGCTTTTTTTTTTGGTTGGTATTTCAGTCTCTATAAGCATACAGGAGCCTACGTTTGTTGGTTCTGTTGGTCTTCATGTGGAGTCTTGTCCTCTCTGGATCATTCTATCCTTCCTCCTTCTCTTCTGTAAGACACCCAGAGCTCCATCTAATGTTTGGCTGTGTGTCTCCGCATGTTAAAACTACTCCATTTCTATAGAGGGCCACTGAGGCCTAGAGGCAAGATTTGCAAATCAAGACTGGGCTGGACCTAAAATCTGGGACAAGGCAAGGATGGCCATTTTCACCATATCTTTTCAACATAGTACTTGAAGTTCTAACTAGAGCAATAAGACGCTCAAAGGAGATCAAAAGGATACAAATTGGAAAGGAAGAAGTCAAAGTATCCCTATTCACAGATGATATGATAGTATACATAAATGACCCCAAAAATTCCACCAGAGAACTCTTACAGTTGATAAACACCTTCAGCAAGGTGGCTGGATACAAAATTAATTAAAAAAATTGGTAGCCCTTCTTTATACAAAAGATAAATGGGCCAAGAAAGAAATCAAGGAAACAACACCCTTCACAAATAGCTGCAAACATCATAAAATACCTGGGGGTAACTCTAACCAAGCAAGTGAAAGATTTATATGACAAGAACTTCAAGTCCTTGAAGAAAGAAATTGAAGAAGTATCAGAAAATGGAAAGATATCCTATGCTCATGGATAGGTAGGATCAACATAATAAAAATGGCCATTCTACCAGAAGCAATACACAGATTCAGTGCAGTTCCTATCAAAATACCAACACAATTTTTTACAGACCTTGAAAGAACAATTCTCAATTTCATATGGAACAACAAAAAAAAAAAAACCTAGAATAGCTAAATCAACCCTGTACAATAAACATACATCTGGAGGTATCACCATCCCAGATTTCAAGCTGTACTACAGAGCAATAGTAATAAAAACAACCTGGTACTGGTATAGAAACAGACCAGTGGATCAATGGAATCAAATTGAAGACCCAGAAATGAACCCATATACCTACAGTCACTTAATTTTTGACAAAGAAGCCAAAACTGTACAATGGAACAAGGACAGCATTTTCAACAAATGGTTCTGGTCTAACTGGATATCAACAATAAAAGAATGCAAATAGACCCATATTTATCACCTTGCACAAAGCTAAAGACCTTAACATAAAGCTGGACACATTAAATCTAATAGAACAGAAAGTGGGGAAAAGCCTCGAACTCATTGGCACAGGTGACAACTTCTTGAGCAGAACACCAGTAGCTCAGGCTCTAAGACCAATGATCAATAAATGGGACCTCATAAAACTGAAAAGCTTCTGTAAGGCAAAAGACACTGTCATTAGAACAAAATGACAACCTACAAATTGGGAAAAGATCTTTACCAACCCCACATTCGATAGGGGACTAATATCCAAAATTTATAAAGAACTCAAGAAATTAAACACCAAGAAACCAAATAATCCAATCAAAAAATGGGGAACAGAGCTAAGACAAGAATTCACAAAAGAGGAATCTCTAATTGCTAAGAGATACTTGAAGAAATACTCAACATCCTTAATCATTAGAGAAATACAATTCAAGATGACTCTGAGATTCCATCTCACACCTGTCAGAATGGCTAAGATCAAAATCTCAAATGACAGCACATGCTGGCAAGGTTGTGGAGAAAGGGGAGCACTCCTTCATTACAGTCCATTGTGGGAGGGAAAACTTGAACAACCACTATGGAAATCAGTCTGGCGATATCTTAGAAAACTTGGAATAACTCTACCTCAAGACCCAGGCATACCATTCCTAGGTACACAGCCAAAAGATTCCTCACCAAACCACAAGGACATCTTAACTATGTTCATAGAAGCTTTATTTGTAATAGCTAGAAACTGGAAACAACCCAGATGTCCCTCAACAGAGGAATGGATAAAAAGCTGTGGTACATTTACACAATGGAATACTACTCAGCCATCAAAAACAAGGAAATCCTGCAATTTGCAGCCAAATGGATGGAACTAGAGAAGCTCATCCTGAGTGAGCTAACCCAGACCCAGAAAGATGCACATGGCATCTATTCACTTATACCTGAATTTTAGCCATATAGTACAGGATAACTATCCTACAACCAACAGACTGAAAGGAACAGGAACATAGACTTTGTTACTTGTTAGTGGGACACTTTGCTCTACTGGAGTTGCCATGTAGGCCTCCAGTGCAAGAGGAAGCTCTTAGCACTCATATGGCTGCTGAACTGAGAGAGACACCAGAGAGACAGATGGAAGCAGAGAGAGAGCTGGACCCCTACACCTACTGACCTCAGTGTTGGTGCTTGTAGCCCTAAACTTTGAGGTGTCAGGGGTCTGAATCAGTTCAATCTCACTGTTCTCAGCCACACACCTCTGAAACAACACCCAACAGATATTGATCTTTGAGTTGTTGGCCATGGAGCCCCCAGGAATGATGAAACAATACAGCTTTTGCTCTTATTTGCCCACCAGAACTGGGTGGTAAGACTATTACTGAAGACAACACATACTTGTGATGTAGGACAGAGGAATCAAACTACACTAAGCTGGAAGTCTGCACCCTGCTGGTTACCATACATGGTGAGAGACGTGTTATGCAAGCTATTGGGAGAGAAAGGACATCAGTGGTCCTCATCAGCGGAGGATTCTGAGTACTTTAATACCCACTTAGCAGGCAACATATTCTTGCTGCTGCTATAATAGTGGCATGGTTGTTTTGGGGGTAACCAGCTACTCTCTGATGGAATTTGAGGATCTCTATGTGGAAAAAAAATACATTCCTAGCACTATAAACCTAAAAAAATTTTTGCCTGTGGTAGAGAGGTCAAGCCCTAGGGTGGAACTTACTACTGACATTAACTAAATAGATATTATACCTGTAAACTAATGCTGTTATCTCACTTGGCCAGAGGAGCTTCTTTATGCAGTGGGTGATAGCTAATACAAATTCATACTTTGTCAAAATTCTGAGAACAAATGATTGTGGATTCTCAGCCCTGAATGGGATATCTGTATCATGACCTCCAAGACTCAAGAGAAGGGAGTGGGAAGGTGTAAGAGTTGGATAATTGTGAGAAGTCTTAATAAAAGCTGTATTCAGAATATTACATGGCCATAGGAATCACAAACACACAGAATCTATGGCAACCTGAACAACACCTACACACACAAAAAATAAAACATGAATATAGGAAGGAGGCAGTCAAGAAGAAGGAGGAGGTCTGTAGGAGTGAGAGTGTAACTGATGACATTGTTTATAATACAGCGTATACATATATGCAATTGTTTAAAAATTAAATTAAAGATAACTTAAAAACAATAAATGAATAAATAAATGTAATCAGATTAAAATGAGTGTTGCAATGACTACTTTGCTATTTGGGAAACAATGGGATCTTTACCACCCTACAGCTTATGAGTCTATTTTAGATATATTATAATAATTATTAATTTTTTATGTTTTCTATTTTTAATTTTGCTTATTTGTCTTGTTTTATTTTTTATTATAATGTTTATTTATTACATCAAGTTACATCTCCATCACAATGCCCTTTTTCTGCCCCTCCAAGTTCCACCCTCCAATCCTCTCCACCATCTCCCACCCATCCCACTCCTCTGATGTGGAGTGTCCCTACAAATCAGCCCCTCTCAGTTCAACAGTCATATGAGGGCTAACAGTTTCCTTTTGCACTGGGTGCCTACATGGTAGCATGTAAAAAAAAATATAGCTAATTAGTTATTTACCCAGTATTTATGTTATTGTTAATTGGTTCGGCGGCTAATCCTTAACAAGAGATTATAAATGAGTACACACACACCATGGGTGGATTTTAACATGCCTTGGCCTGAATTGTGCAATCCTAGTCCATCTAAGCTAGCTCTTAATTCTATTACCAAAATATGACCCCATATATACATACGTCCCCTTGGACTGCCATTCTCCTCAATATGCCGATGTCCCTGGCCATGTGGAATGAGGTTCCTTTTTCTAACCCATGATGTGTGCCTCCTTCCTGCTGCTCCTGGCTGGAATGTTTTAATCCTCTGTCTAAAGTGCAGGCTTCCTGCTCTAATCCCAGGAAGTCCCACCTTTCTCTGTCTTTGCCCAATCTCAGGCCTCAGCACTTTATTTAACTAATCAGATTCAATGTAAGTAAGAGACAGCAAGCAGGACCAATTAGTTAACATTTAGAATGCTTAACACTACCCCAACAGTAGCATCCCTAGGGCAAATTGTCCCATTGATAGGTAACAAAGTCTATTTTCCTGATCTTTTTGGTGTGTTGGTTGTAATATAATAATTATTTTTAATAGTGCATATATATTGGAAAAAATTGTATAGATTGAATACAGAGCAATTTTGAGAAGAAACCCCAAATGTTAGAACTGGTGAAATAAATACACTAAAATAACATTTTTACAATTCTGTAATATCATATCTAAAATTTGAAAACAGACTAAACCAGGAGCAGGAGGAAAAACTGGGGGCTGGAGAGATGTATCAGTGATTAAGAGTACTGGTTGCAACACACTGCTTCTCCCCTGGACTCTCGGTAGTCCACTAGTAGGAGGTCCTCCTTACCCTCTCCTCACTTCCTCTGTTTTCACTAACCACTTTAAGGACTAAATATGTGTAAGTTCATCTCCATCCATGTTGGTTAGGTTGCTGGGAGTTCTACTGCCTGAAACATGGCATCTAGCCTAATGGCCAGATGCCAAATGACAAGACCATGGATGGAGGAAATGACTCCTTCAGCACCTTCTTCAGTGAGGCAGGCCCTGGCAAGCATGTCCCCTGGACAGTATTCATAGGCTTGGAACCCACACTTATTGATGAAGTCCACACTGGTATGTACTGCCAGGTCTTCCACCCTGAGCAGCTCGTGACAGGCAAAGAAGATGCTGCCAATAACTAAGCCCATAGCCACTACACCATTGACGAGGAGACTATTGACTTTGTCTTGGACTGAATTCACAAGTTGACTGATCAGTGCATGGGTCTTCAGGCCTCTTGGTTTTCCACAGCTTTGGTGGGGGAACTGGCTCTGGATTCACCTCCCTGCTGATAGAGGAGCTCTCTGTTGATTACGGAAAGAAGTCCTAGCTGGAGTTCTCCATTTAGCTCGCCCCCAGGTTTTCATCACTATGGTTGAGCCCTACAATTCCATCCTCACCACCCACACCACCCTGGAGCACTCTGATTGTGCCTTCATGGTAGACAACGAGACCATCTATGACATCTGTCATAGAAACCTCGACACATTGAGTGAGTGCCCAACATACAGTAACCTTAACTGCCTTATTTGTCAGATTGTGTCTTCCATCACTGCTTCCCTCAGACTTGATAGGGTCCTGAATGTTGACCTGACAGAATTCCAGACCAACCTGGTGCCCTACCCTTGCATCTGCTTTCCTCTGGCTGCATATGACCCTAACATCTCTACTGAGAAGAGAAGAGGACATCTCTACCATGAGCAATTTACAGTAACAGAAGTCACCAATACCTGCTGAGCCAGCCAACCAAATGGTTAAATGTGACCCTTACCACGGTAAATACATAGCTTGCTGCCTGCTGTACCACGGCTATGTACTTCCCAAAGATATCAATGCTGCCATTGCCACCATCAAGACCAAGAGTACCATTCAGTTTGTGAACTAGTGCTCCACTGGCTTCAAGGTTAGCATTAATTGGCAGCCTCCCACTGTGGTGCCTGGTGGGGACCGGGCCAAGGTCCAGAGAGCTGTGTGGATGCTGAGCAACACCACAGCCATTGTTGAGGCCTAGGCTCACCTGGATCACAAGTTTGATCTGATGTATGCCAAGTATGGCTTTGTGCACTGGTATGTGGGTGAGGACATGGAGGAGGGGGAGTTCTCTGAGGCCCGAGAGGATATGACTGCCCTAGAGAAGGATTATGAGGAGGTTGGGGCAGATAGTGTTGAAGAAGATGATGAGGATGAAGAATATTAGCCCGTGTGCTGCAGTTTTACACTGCCATTGTTTTGTATTTGTCTTTAACTATCAATAAAGGTCTTTTGTTTGGAGTGGGAACAAAATACTGGTTACTGCTACAGAGAACTCAGGTTTGGTTCCCAGAACCCACATGATGGCCCACAACTACCTGTAACTCCAGTTCCAGAGGATTTGACACTTTCTTCTGGCCTCTGCAGGCATTGAGTGCAAATGGTGCCCAGACATACATGCAGACAAAACACCTATACACATAAAATTTCAAAATAAAAAGAAACTTTAAAAGGAGGAAGAATGTATCTGTTTGTTCCTAATAGGCCCAAACTAGGTAAAGGATAGGTAGAAGTGCCCAGTAGCGGCACAAAGGATAAATTTAGCCCGTTTTATAACACGGTAAGTAGAAATGAAAGTAGTGAACTATTATTTCCTACTGCTGGGAAAGAAAGGACATCAGCAGTCCTAACCAGCTGTGGATTCTGAGTACCACAGCAGGAAGGGCAGGAGGAGCAATAGCAGACTTGGAGCTGAATGGTCAGGTTTTCCATCCATCCTGTTCCACCTGGGCCTCAAATCCACCACTTGCCAGCTGTTTCTTTGCTTTGTGTCATCATCTGTACCATGGGATTAAAAGTGTGCCACAGGATTGCCGTGGGATTAAAAGAGTCTGAGTTTGAATAGTACCTGGAGTGCAGTACGTTCTACATAAGGATTGACTGATGATTTATTACTGTTCTCAGTGCATGGCACACAGGATCACAAGACTGTACAAACCATTAGAAGATATCTAACAGTATGCATGGAAAATTTAATATTCAAGTACTTCAACTTACTTGTTTTTCTGTTCATTTATCTTTAATTAGCCAGAGTTGTGCACAGAAGTGTTCATCACCTTAGATAGACATTTCGAGAATGGTTAAAAATTTAACACTAAGAAATTTCATGAACATCTCTTGTCAGTCTGGTAAACTATTATATATTGGTTATGTCTACCATGTATGCCATAATGCGACTGTGTATCTGTGTCTCTATCTTGATCCATGCATACTTTTAAATACCTAAAAAGATGTAAGCATCTAAATCTTGAATGAAGTATAAATACACACCAATGTTGATTTCTATTTTGGTAACATGTGCTGATTTGAATTTCTGTAGTTCCCATTTCTCACCTGACTTTTCAACAACAAATTCATTCCCAATGAAAATAGCTTTATTTTTTTCTAATTAAAAGTGAAGCAAATATTCTGAGCTCCCTAACAAGAAAAATCCCCAAATAAGCAGTGTCACCTCCAGTTTCAGTACGCATGTTGGTAGGAGTGTATCTTTGCAGTGATTTCACTGCAAGTCTACATATGGAGATTTAGATGTGAACCTACATACAAACCTGCAGTACCCAAGGTGGAGGATATAGCAGTTGAAACTTGCTGTCTTGTTTTTCAATGATAAAAATATCACAGATACCATCTCTTTGAGTGTGTATGGATCTAATTTACTGTTTTAATGGGATGGCAAGTGTTGCAGCATATGGCTATGCAATGAACTCATGTGTATTAGCCGAAGCTTCTAGATGCCAAGAAGTAGAATTAATATGTCAAAGCAAATGGAAATTTTAAGACTCTTGATGAGCATTTTAGATTACTTTTTAAACCCCCTGGTTTTCCTAGCAGGGTTCAAGGACTATGGCAATGAGTATGCATTTATGTGGACACAGCTGTTGGACCATTGTGGCTTTGGTCTTAGCATTCAGAAAGAACTTTCTGTCTAAAGCCAACATGGAGCAAAGGAGATGCCTCTGAGAACTGAAAAGGGTTATTAATTCCAACAATGAGCATCTCAAGCAAGGTTCCACAGCTATAAACAACTCATTTTCAAATGTCAAGGACAAAAACATACAAATTCTAAGTATCATAGTTAAAGAGAACATAAGGAACAGATTCTGTGGGCATCAAGTCGTAGCAGAAAGTAAAGTTTTATCTCCAATCTCTTTATTTGTGGCATCTTCTGCCAGCTGGAAATTAGCTACAAATATTCAAGCGGAAAAATTTGGAACAAGTTTTCATTATGCATACTAATACACAGACCTCAGCTGTTAACTTCTGACTACATTCTTGCTTTGTAAAACCTTCTTTATCTTTATCTGAACATCCAATGGTTTGGGATCACTAAACGTCATGTGTTTCCACCCTTAGAAAAATGCTTTGAGACAGTCAAACTTGAACCACACTACAGGGATATAGAAGTAAATTATGTGTACATGAGTATAAATGATGTGTCCATGTGTACATATGTGATCTTGGGTAAATGCAGTAAAGTATAACGTCGTTAAAGAAAGCTGAGGTGCTCACGTGACCCTTTTGGAACTGTGTTCTAGAGTGAAGTCCTAGATTTACACTGTCTATCATGGCCTTCTGGAAGCTGGCCCTAATGTCCTCTGATGATGTCCTGATGTCCCTGTGGAGTATGCGGGTCATGGCATTCCTTTGAAGCTAGATCTTGGCAACAAGGCCCTGAGGTGGAAGTGGAAGTAGAGGTGGGAGGGACAGAAATACCCCAACCTCCTTTCTTAGCCCATGTTCTTCAACACTGCTACCTGGCCCTCCAGTACCCTTGTTTTTCTTTGTCTTGGTCCTGATGAACCAGACACCTGACAAACTTGGCAGTTATTGATAGGAAAGGTAGGTCTGACCCTGCCCTTTTCAGGTATGTGTTTCTGTCTGACATACCCCAGGCATACTGCTCTGTCTCTTCCAGGTGTCCATACCCTTATGTGGTAGTTTGAATGTAATTGGCTGCCATAGCCCCATAGGGAGTGGTCCCATTAGGTGATGTAGCCTTGTTGGACAAGGTGTGCTCTTATTGAAGGAAGTGTGTCACTGTGGGGGCTGGCTTTGAGGTCTCATATGCTCAAGCTATGCCAAGTGTAGCACAGTTTCCTTTTGCTGCCCACAGATCAAGATGTAGAACTCTCAGCTCCTTCTCTAGCATCGTGTCTGCCTGCATGTCACCATGTTTCCAACCATGACAATAAAAGACTATACCTCTGAAACTAAAAGCCAACCTCAACTAAATGTTTTTCTTTTTAAGAGTTGCCATGGTCATGGTGTCTCTTCACAGCAATAAAACCCAAACTAAGACAGAAGTTAGTACCAGGGACTGGTATTGCTGTGATAGGCCTGACCATGTTTTTGTTTGGAGAAATGTAGATTTGGGGAACTTTGTATTAGGAAACCAGTAGAATGCTTTAAATGGGGGCTAACTGGGTCATCCTAGTAGGAATATGGAAGACAGTGGTGCTGAGGGTGATTTGAACTGTGGGGGCTTGGCTCAAGAGGTTACATAGGAGAAGAACATCACTGTGTAACCTGCAGGCCAGTCTTGTGATGTTTTGACAAGGAATGTGTCTGCATTTTGCCCTTGTCTGAAAACTGACTGAGGCTATAGTGAAGAGTTTTGAATTAATTGCATTTGCTGAGATTTCAAAACAGCCTAGTATAGACTGTGTCGAGTGGATATTATTGGTCATGCTTATAAAGATCTATACTGAAAAGGAGCAAGGTGAGCAAGGAGAGTTATAAAATGTACAGTTTGAGGAGAAAAGGGGTACCAGGAAGATGGAGCTAAATCCTGTGTTCAAGGAGTGCTGGGATTAAAGGAGTGAGCTACCAACGCCCCGCTCGCTAAAACTTTTAAACAAATTTGGGACTTTTATAGACCATGGGGACTTTTGACATTGGACTAAATGCATTTTGTATTATGGTATAGTTACAAGCCTACTGGGGCAAGGGATTGGAATGTGGTAGTTTTAATGTTTGGCCCCCATAGCCCCATAGGGTGACACTATTAGGAAATATGGCCTTGTTGGAGGAAGTGTGTCACTGTGGGGGTGGACTTTGAGGTCTCATATGTTCAAGCTATGCTCCATGTGGCATTGTTGAAACCTACTTAAGTTTTTAACATAGCTAAGGCTTCTCGCGAGAGGCCTGGTTCAGCTTTTAGCATACCTGCAGCCATTTTTGTCTATAGTCGCCATCTTAATCGAACTGTGAAACTAAATTCAAATTCTCAGGCTCTGTTTGACTGACATAAAAAATTAGCTTTTGTTAACTGTTCTGCTTAAGTCTCCTCCTGCCACAAATCCCAGCCAATCAGTTTAAAGTGCTTTGTTTGGCTGCCTAGGCATTATGTACCTGGTATAGAATTGGCACTTCTTTCTTGGTTAAACACAATGTACTTGGATTAGAGTTGATTGTTATGATTTTTTTCTTCCTGATTATGATTTTTCTTTTAAAAACTCATTCTGGGAATGGCCCGGGGACTCAGTCCTGGTTCCCAAATCCAGGAATGGGGTCCCTGACTGGTCAGTCTTGGTTAAGCATTTAATAAGCTTCCATCCATCTGAGTCTGGTGTTCGAGTGGTCAGTGGGTGGCTATTCCTGAATCCATAATAGCACACTGTCCCCTTTGCTGCCTGTGGATCAAGATGTAGGACTCTCAGCTCCTTCTCTAGCACCTTATCTGCCTTGATACCACCATACTTCCTGCTGTGATGATAATGGACTGACCCTCTGAAACTGTAAGCCAGCCCCAATTAAATGTTTTCCTTTATGAGAGTTGTCTTGGTCATGGTGTGTCTTCACAGCAATAGTAAAACCCTAAACAAAACATCTTGGGTCTGTGAAAGGACAGGACTGGCCTTCATCATTCTTTTTTGAATACCTTGACTATAAGGAGAGAGTGTACTGGCAGGGTGTTCTAGGTAACCAGGTTGTCTTCCTGGCTGCTGAACTCTTCATCTACCCTCAGCATCTAGTGTTCTTTGATTCTCAGCAGAAACCTTCCACCATGCTCATTGCTATGTTGATTAATTCAATCTAAATGTGCGAAGAATTAGCCAAAGGCCTAGAAACATGATCTCTAGACAGGCTTGCAGAATTTGTAGAAAGAACTCTCATGGAAGACATCAACCACAGAATGACCTTTTCTGAGTTCCCACTCATTTGAGTAACACTGGTTACCTCTTCCAGCCTTAGCAAATTGATTCATGGCTTCACCTCTACAATTAGCTATGTACCAGCAACAAGAAGCCATTGGCAAAGCACCAAAGGTTGGTGAGTTTCCATTGCCCCCCACCTAGAGATCCTTCCTCTAGCAAAAGACTCCTTAGTTCAGACCTGCATTCTTTTTCACTTGGGCTATATGGAATTGCAGGAAAGAATTTAGATGCTGTTTTGTTTGCAAGGGGCATGCCAAAGATCTTCTCAGGGTACATCAGTGAAAATTGTTAATTCAGATTTCCCAGTCTCTGACCTTGGAACACACTAGCTTCTGGCACCATCCCTCTACCCCTTTCTCTTGTGTTTTGGGAGATCTGTGAACTTTTCCTGCTTTCTCTACAGCTGCTCCCAGGCTGGTCTAGGATTTTATAGCACCAGCATTTTCCTTTTCAAGGGTCTCTTCTAGATAAATGACCCTTTCTTTCAAGCCAGGAACCTTCAGAGTTTTTAAGGTAAGATATAGAAAGGCACTCTTGCTTCCTGAGGTAAGTTGGGATCTCAGGAATGTACAGGATCTGTAGGAGGTTTTGAAAAGACATTGCAAGAACTTCTCAAAATTCACCATAGAGGACCAACCTACCCAAATCAGGTCAGTGTATTTTTCTTTTGTTTTCAAGCCATGAAATGTTTAGCCCTGGCTGCCCTGGAACTGACTCTGAAGATCAGGTTGGCCTCAAACTCATAGAGATCTGCTTGCCTTTGCCTCCCTAGTGCTGGGATTAAAAGTGTGCACCACCAGCCTTCAGGTCAGTGTTTTGATTGTTGAAATGATTCCTCTTCCAAATATAAGCCATCCATGGCTGTGAAGGATTAAAACACAGTATGTAAGAGTTTTCAAAAAGTGCTTTCATGGAGTCCAGAGGAGGTGTAAACCAGTCTAGTAACCATTCTGCCATCCCACACAAATGAGTTCTTTTATAGAAAGTGTGTAAAATATCAATAAATATGATACACTGATTAAAACCCAGTTGAACTCTGGCTATGGTGATTCATAAATGTATTATTCATGTCTCAAAGCAAAACAGGGAATTGAATGTATGGCTCAGTGGTAAAGAGTGCTTGCTTGTCTTCCAGAGGAACCAAGTTCAATTCCCAGCATCCATATTAGGCGGCTCACAACTGCCTGTAACTCCAGCTTCATGGGATCCAATGCTTCTTCTCAACTCCACAGGCACCACACATACACACATGTCCACATGCAGACACAGATTCACTAATCATTTAAAAATAATAAAAACAATTTTTGAGGAATGTTTGAAAGGAATACAAACAATACCCAATCACAAAGTAACAACCAAAATTGGTATTCTTGGACACTGAGGAGAAAGCTGGAATTTGGTCTAGGTGCTAACTGACAGGAAAGAATCAGTTCTGACTTAAGTAAAGGAGGCTTAATGGTTTGTAGAGGTTCAGGATGCGTGTTTAGAGATGGCATATCAAGTTAGCTAATTCAGGATAAAAGGAGTGATTTGAAAAGTAATTATTCTAGCCATGTTCGAAACATCTGCTGATAATTGGGGACAAATTGGCCATAGCCTCTCACTCCAAAAGTTGAGGACAGTTGGGGCCTGAAGTTGCCCCAGATATCATGGAACAACATTTGGTCAACATTTTCCAGCTCTAGGAGATACACAAGTACCTAAGAGAACAGCCAACAACGGAGGTCATGTATATCTGTCCCCCAGGCACTAGGACACACAGGGGCCTCTCAGCTAGAAGAGTGAACAACCGCTACTGTCCAGCTCCCATCTCTACAGTAACTTCTTTTTTTAAAATAATTTATTTTTTATTTCTTCAAGTTACATCTCAATCACAATCCCCTCCCTACTCCCCCCTCCAGTCCCACCCTTCCACCCTCCTCCCCCTCAACCCCCCTCCTCCTCCCTTTTTTTTTTTTTAGTTCAAGGTATTTCTTTTTTCCCCCAACAGCTCTCCCTTTCAGTCCAACAAATGGTTCTTTTCCTTATAACTATAAATACAATACAAAACAACAGAAATAAATAGGCCACAATTATGTGAGTTATATGGCTTAACATATATTCCCAATGTCCAGTCCATATGTATTTGGCACCTGGCTTTAACATTCTACTATCTAACCATCTCCATGAGTTTAAAGTTCTATATCTAACTCAGCTTTCATACTAACTTGCCTCACAATTTTAAAAATATCCTCTTAGATCCAGAACACCCTCTTGATTCCTAAACAACTCAAAATTTAACTATGAGACTCTAGCTATCTATTCTTCAACCACCTCAGAGACCTGAGAGGGATAAATATATCTGATTATATAGGAAGTGCAGGGCCTGCAGCTTACAAACCTAAGAAATGACATACCAGTGGCTGCCTGAACAGTTCCCATTTTCTCTCCATACATTACAGCATCAATCTTCAGCCATTTGGCCCCGTTTCTCTGACAGACATTGATTGTAGAGCAGTAATTATGAAGGACTTACTTACCCTGTCTTGGCAGAGCTAGGCTGTCGACTTACCTGCTTTCAAGTTTTGTCCTTTTTGGACAGCAGTCTGTCTACAGTTGAAGCAAGGGGTTTCTCTTGTCAAGAGAAAGGCTTACCACCAATTCAATCATCTCCCACTGGAGATTCTTCGATGCTCATCTTCTACTTGGAGTAATATAGGGGGTGCTGTCAGGAGCTGACATGTCTCGATATCAAAAAATCTTAAGTTAAGAAAACATCTTTGAATGCCATATTCTGCAGATCTCTTGAGGTTTTTGAAGATGCCCTATCTATCTCTTATATTTAGATAAGCAAATATTGCTTGTCTCTTAGCAACTTGATTTCTGAGTAGCTTAGAAAATAACTGTGATAGACTGTCATAGTAACTAACAAAATGACACGTTTGCATGACTATGAGTTTGCATTTCTTAATTATCCTAAACAGTTTATGACGGTTGGTAGCAAGAGGTCAAAACTTTGCATTTCACTTTTAAGCATTACTAGGAACAATACCTTTAAGAAGCATTACCCTTAATTTTCTATCAATATACAAAGATCAATACCAATGTGGCCAAATATAATATTAATTTTGTATCAATATACAAAGATTCCAGGAGATTTAAAGCATAATCCAGGGACAACTGGACAACGGAAACCTCAGCAGAAAACAGATCAGACACCAAAGAAGACGAGTGGCCCAGATGATCCAGCCTTGCAGACTTCCTCAATAGCATTTTCCTCAAAAGTCTACAACCACAACAACTCAAAATCGCTAAGATCGTTCAGCTCCACAGACTGCTCCAGCCAAAACTTCAGTAAAGCTCTGAAGATCAGCTTCTGTCTATGAACTTCGTAGGACATCTAAATAGCTGAGCACAAAGGGACTGAACATCAAATGAGTCTATTAACATTTTAAACCATTTTTTCCATTCTTATTTGGGCCCAAAACAGGTTTACTACGTCCCAAATCAGCAAGAAGTCATTTTAAGAGAACAATGTCCCATCCCCAGAAGGTGGGGAGGGTGCCCCCCCCTTTGGCTATTTGATGGATAATAGAAAATTTTGTTAGTTAGGGGAAAAGACTACAAGCTGTTAATGGTCTTGTTAAATGGGTTAGACCCAGGGATTTCTCTCTTTTTCTTTTCTGTATCCTTCTTTCTCTCCTATGTAGGAGTGAACAGACTTGAGAAAAATACTTGAGACATAGTATAGGAAAGATCAAGAAAAAAGGACAGATTATTGAATATTGCCTTATACCTTTGTATATTGATACAAAGTTAATATTATATTTGGCTAAATTGATACTGATCATTGTAAATTAATGCAAAATTAAGATTGTATTGGGCTATATTGGTATTGATCTTTGTATATTGAAACTTCTTTTTTTTTCAATTGCAGGTCAAATCTTGTTTATTGTTGATCTGTTTACATTGCTTATATTCTTTTAATTTAGTTTTGGTGAGTGATAGGTACTAGAAATTTGTTTCTTCTAGATTTTCCAGTTTGTTTGTTGCTAGTTTTTTTTAATAAATAAATTTATTTATTTGTTGCTTCCGGTTACATCTCCATCATATTGTCCTCTTTCCCCCCTTCCCAGCCCCGCCCTCCCACCCTCTATCCCCCAACCCTGAGCCTTTCTTTGACACTTTCCACTAGGACCACAAAGCCAACCTCCCGGTATTGTTTACAGTATAATTAGCTAGCTTTTCATTCTCACTAACAGTTTCCCTGGAGATGACTTTGTGCAAATGCTAATCTTGAGTATAAACAATGAGTAGAAGTTGACAACATGAGCATTTAGGTAAACAATAGCACTAGGTTCTTCCACCTTGGGCCTGTCATCACCCCAACCACAGATTCTTAGTTAGGTTTAAGAGCCAGGCAAAAGTTCACTCCTGTGGAACAGGTCTCACATATAATCAGAAAGCAGTTAATTATTCTCATAACAGGCATGCCGTTATTGAAGTCGAGGGTACACCTTCCCGGAAGATAATTATTATATCTTATATGATTCAGAGCTGGGAGCACAAAGGCTGTAACAACTGCCAAACTGGGAATGAAGTCCTAATCCATCAAATCCACAGCTCTAGGAAAGTGTCTCAAGGCTCTACCCTTGCTCCTCAATTTTGTAATTCCAATTATGGACCAATGTTCTTGCTGAACAAGGAGTGTCAACCCATGATGTGGTTTCTGAGCTTAAAGGCTAGCCCCGAGAAAGGCTCAGAACTGCAGTCTGGTCCTGAACCTCCAGGGTAGTCACTGTCCGGCCAATAAAGACTTCTTTTAATAGGCTGTAAACCATGTACAAGTGATCTTCTCAGGTGGAGACCCCACAAGACTTAAGGTTGACTCTTCCAGGTGTGGCAATGGAGATAAAGGCAATGATCTGTTTCCTTTGGACAAGGAGCCTGGACCAAGACTGAAGACAGGGGGCTAGGAGTATGATGACTGAGAATCCCTGAGGCAGTAGAGCCTGTGTACTGGCTGAAGGAACATGGTGTGGGGTATTTTTGGGGCTCTGATGAACTGGTCATCATTTAAAGAGAAGGAGATAGCAGGCCCTGCTGGCTCAAGACCTGGAGCAATGGGCTTGAGACTGGACATCTTGGGCCAGGGGAGGGGACAGAGGCTGGAGTTATGTGCTGAGAGGTGGTGAGGAGTCCCACATATTAAAGCCAGACGCCCATCCTAAGGGAGGGCCTACAAATGGACCCCTCACTAAGCCTTGGATGAGGTGGCTAGAACTTAGCCTTCTGCCTGGAGAGAATGACTGAAAATGTCCCCAGCTAGAGTGGGAGAGACTGAGGAATCAGGGGCTGGGGAATCCCATGAAACAAGAAAATGCATCAGTTGCCTTGGCAGCTGGGTACTGGCTCTCATCTTGGTGACAGAAGTTGGTGGCATCCCTTGAGACCACACTGAGGACCCTCACTGGCTGGCCACTGCTGAAGCTGTAGTTAGAGCCAGTGGCAAGCCAGGGCTCTGTTGCAGGCACCACAGTAGTTCCTTGCTCTGAGAAGTGCCTTCCAAGGCAGGTGGAATTGTGCTCCATTGGCTCCTGGGATATGTCTTCATCCATCTCTGAGGAGAACAGACTCTCCAGGCCAGGAGTCTGCAAATACTTTCCATATAGGCCACTCCTCATGATGACTGTGAGTGGCTCCAAGTTATTTGTGGGGAAGACGGACAGAGAATCAGAAGAGCACAAAGAAGAGGACAAGATCAAGAGGAGATGAGCAGATGGAAATGCTGGGGATCAAGCAAGAGTCAGGTTCAGAGCCTATGGGGGTGGAGATATGGCATTGCAGGGGCCAGTCCCAACTGTGTAGCAGATCCAGGACACATGTAGACATGATTCAGAAGCTGCCACTTGTGAGGCAGAAGGATGCCAAACTCATTATCTGCCTAAACTATCTACAGAACAAGCTCCAGGGCCAATTATCTCAAAATAGAAAGTGAAAAGAATGAAAAGGTTGAGGGGTTGGGTTAGAGTGCAGGGCCTAAAGAGAGAGGCTGCCTAGCATATGTAAAACCCTGGGTTTAGTCCTCAGATCTGTGTCATTCACAAGAAACCTTAAAGGACATTGTGCTGACACCAGGTTCTAGGTAAAGAAAGCTAGGAAATTCCACCTATAGCACTGCAGTTGGCTACTACTTCTGCTCAACTGGAAGCTACTCCACGCTCCCATCCGTGGAGTGTGCTAGACAGGTGGCCTGGTAGATATGAGAACACACTTTTCAAGTTAGCAAACCCACTCCCAGCCAAGAGGGACCCTACCTTCCCAGGCCAAGAAAGACCCTACCTGGACCTCCAAACAGGCTGTAGCTATTGTGTGTTTGATCTTCCTGGGTTGCTTTTCCTCCAACTATTCCAGTGGGGTTTCCTCTCAACAACTCCTGAAACCTTCTTGAAGAAGGCCTGGGTTTCTCTCCTGTCTTGCTGGAGAAGCTGTGTCTAGGGCTCTCTGAGTCCCCAGGCCTGCTGTGTGTTCTTTTATAACCTCCGGAGATACGGTGAGTGGGACATGGAAACTGCCCAGATTGAATGGATGGTGGTTAGATTTGAGGTGGTTGATTCCTCCAATTGTCCCAGAAGGCAGTGGCACTTTTCATCAAGCTCAGCAGGTGAAAATCAATACAAATGCCCCCAGTTAAAACTGGGTGGGCCAGGTAGGCCTTTGGGAAAGCCACTTTGCTTAATATTGTACAAGTCTGGGGTCTATACAGTGACTCTCCCTCTCTCTCTCTCCCCCTCCCTCTCCCTCTCCCTGCCCCTCCTCTGTGTGTGTGTGTATGTGCGCATGTGCAGGAATATATGTATGTATGTGTTTTTTGTCCAGGACTTTGTGTATGTGTTTTCGTATATGCCTGTGTGTGTATGAACATATATTTTTTCATTTGTTAAAATAACTTACTGACCGTGTTTCTGCTTGTTCAATAATGGCTCCCTGTGAATGGAAGATCTAAGAATCTAGTAGTTGTTCAGACCTTGAGCTTGAATGTCTCAGCTCGTCTTCAGGGTGCACTGTAATCTCCCAAAAGTAGGCTCTAATGTCAGCGAAGGAATGGGCTAGCTGATGAGGCAAATGCAAGCAGGCAAAGAGCAGAAGCTTCTGTCTTCTGGGTCCTTATACAGGCTTACGGCAGAAGGAATGACCCGGATTAGAGGTAGGTCTTCTCCACCATGGATCTGAGTTTTAGGATAATGTAAAATTTAAAGAAACTGAGTTTCAGGTGACTTTAAACCAATATGCAATGCAGGATTTGATGGCTCAGACCTTTAATTTCAGCCCTGGGGAGACAAAGGCAGAGGGATCTCTGAGTACAAGGCCAGCCTGGTCTACATAGTGAGTTCCAGGACAGCCAGGGGTGTGTAGAGAGACTCAGTCTCAAACCAACCAACCAACCAACCAACCAACCAACCAACCAACCAACCACCCCACCAACCATGCCAATATCTTGTGATTGGGTGGAGTGTGTCAGAATCTCCTCCCTCCAGACTCTCCTTTGCCAATTCCTCCCCTGCTCCAAATTCTCTGTGGAAAGAATTCAGACCAGACCCAGAATGTAAGTAAGAGTCATGGAATTTATTGTAGAGTGAAGTGGGGTGTTTCTAGGAGTAACAGTGGACTGTTACATAGGGACCTGGTCTATATGCAAGGTTGCTCCACAGTATTTGAAAGTCTTTGCCACAGATGTCCTGTGGTGAGGCTAGTTTTCTGGAGGAGGTAGTAGACAGTCCTCTTGTAACCTTGGTACAACTGATGCCATAATGGAAGTATGGCTGGGTGGTTAATAGCCCTGGCTGCTAATCCAGGGGATCTTGATTTCACCCCTAACACCCACATGATACCATGGGTCTGTTAATGAAGAAACCCATAACTGACCAAAATGCCTAGATTAAGTGTTTGTCCCTAAGTGGGTGAGCTATAACACTACTCTGTAGTTCAGGGAAACACTGTAGAAGAGGGAGTGGGATGAATGGAAGAGCCATATCATCTGGTGATGTACAGCTAAAATATGTCTTCTGGCATAACATAACTCATGTACTCATTACAGCTGTGATCTACCACAGAAGACCCATGCAACTTTGTGCTGGCTAACATTTCCTCATGGATGGGGAAAAGACCTATGAAGATCCATTTGTCCATGAAAGGCTATTTATAAGTATGGTTGTTAGGAGAGAGGTTTTCAATTTCTTAAAAGGTAGCCTCGGATATGTTGACATTGTTCTAATACATAACTCCTCACCCATGTTTATGAAAAAAAATTTAAAGTCCATGGTCCATACACTACAGAAGGCAGGAAAGTAAGAGGGGAACTTATAGAGAACAAAGATTGCATTGCGTAGGGATGGGATGAGAAAGAATGAGTAAACTCATTATGAACAGTTTCATCAAACAAAGCCATTGAAGAACAAGAGACTCATTTTGGTTCATGGTTTCATTCATACCATGGTTGGCTGGATCCATTGCTTTGGATATGAGGCAATGCAGGAAGTGGTGCAAAAAAAGATAAAGATGATGAAGAAGATGATGATTACAGCAACAAACCAGAAGAAGAGGAAGAGGGTAAGTGAGAAGAAGGAGGAGGAGAAAGAGGAGAAGAAGGATAAAAGAGACGAGAGACGGAGAGAGAAGGGAAGAGACTAGAAGAGGAATCCCATCTCCCTGATCAAGTTCATGTCCCTATTCATATAACCACATAAATCCAAGCATTCCAATCCCATTAAAGGTTCCACCACCTCCCAACAGAACTCCAGGATGGAGACTACATCTTTCACACACAGGGAGAACATATATATGAAGTCTAACATGGAGAAAGGGACATCAAGCCACAGGATTTCTTGTAGCAGAAAGAGGGAAGGAAATGGATCTTCCTCATAGCCTTCAAGAGTCTCCTCATACCTCAGTTTTGTTGCTCTGAATTCTAACCTGGCTTTTAAAAAATATGCCCAGAGCCCTACAGGCTGACATTTCAAACACTCTACCTAACTTCCAATTGAATACACTATCCCTCCCACATCAGAAAACCAAATTGTTCCCTAAGACACTACTACAAAAACAGGTTTCAAGTGTATAGAGTCAGTGTACATATATACAGTCTATCAAGAAAGAAACTGTGTGTAGCACTTCAAACAGACCAGACTCACAGAGTAAGGGGTCATGGGAAGGTTTCTGAGCACCAGATCTGTTCTGTGCTTCCTAGCGCTGTCCTTGCTCTGAATGCTCACTTGTTCAAGACATTCGGAATTGTTCTGTTGGCTTTACAATGTCTGCTAGTCCCCTGCACAGGAAAAAGTAAACTATTTATCCTTTTCTGGCTCCTTTGTTCTGCAAATCTTTCAGTTTCTACAATTACTTACAATTAAAATAGTTGAGCATGTTGCTGATACATAACAAATTCTCAACAAATGCCAGCATTACTGTAATTCTTGCTATTAAGTTATTCCTATAATTAGGTTAACAGGGGGCTTTTAGACACATTTTCAGAAACGTTATCAAAACTGTGATGTAGATTAAATCCCTATTTTATTGTGACATTTGCTATAAGGGACATTCCTACATTAGGAAATTTCCCCCAAACATTTACAATTATAAGAACAATGCTAAAATTTCAGGATTTTTATTCATCAGATTTGCTCATCATCTCTTACAAGTATATCACCCTGTAGACTGCAGGCTGGTACACATTTCTTTTGAGATACCACTTACATTACTGCTAACAATCCTTTTTAAAACAGTGTCTCTATCTTCCATTTCAGAATCCTCTAAAAACTGGCACCAAGTGTCCCTGAACCCCTAACATCACACTGTAAATATATGGATATTCTATTGTATATGCTACTGGTATACAAGGTTTATTATATATGTCCATTTTTTTATTTCTTCTCTGTAGTATATGATAATGGTACACACAGATTTAATTGCTACAAGCTCCTATTTTTCTACCTCTCCTTTATCACCTTTTAAAATTGTTTTGGAATAATTTTAGACTTACAGAAGCTACATGTATAGTGTAAAGTTCTTGCGTACTCTTCACCCAGCCTCTAAAAACATTGACCTCTTGTGCGGCGTTGGTCAAACTAAGAAATTAATCAGAAGTAATGTTATTACATGAGTCACAGAAGGGGCATTGAATTGATTTCTCCACTATAGTGGTTTGAGAACATCCTCATTTGAACAATTGATTCCAGTTAGTGGCAGTGTTTGGGGAGGTGTGTGCAGCTTTGCTGGAGGAGGTATACCACTGGAGGTAGCATTTTAAAGTCAATAGCTTTCCCACACTTATAGTTTGTGCTCTGCTTTGAAGATGGGGGCCTCTCAGATTCCTGATTTTGCTGCATGCCTGCTGCTGGCTGCCATTCCTCCTTGTTGTTATGGACTCTCTGGAACCCTAATCCTGAACAAACTCTTCTTTCTATAATCTGTCTTGGTCATGGTGTTTTATCATAGCAGCGGAGCGGTAACTAATACAGTCACTAACATCTTCATTCTGGTCCAGGATCTTAGGTTTTAGTCCTTCACTGGGAATCATCCTTGAAGCTAGTATAGACCTACTCTCATCACAGCTGTGACTAGACTGGAAATTCAAAGATCTCACTTGCTTTCTTGCTTCCTTCTGGCATGACTCTGAAGAGCTATCTCGGCTCTAGAGAGCCAAGGTACACAGGAGGCCTGAGCTGTAACTGTGTTGATATTCATCCTCTCCTTCCTTGTTCTCTTTTCTTCAATTCATTCTAGATACATCTCCAAGAGAACTGCTCCCAGTCAACACACTGTATGAATGTTTCATCTCAGAGCCATTTTCCTGGGTGAAATAACCCGAGACTGTTGATACCCTGACAGGTCCTAGCATGTGACTAGGGAATAGAATTGGAAAGTGGAATCACATTTTCTTAGATGGCAATGTGACCTGAGTAAGGGTCCTGAATGGCGAGGTGTTGAGTGAATTACTGGGGATGAGAAATAAAACAGACAAAATCAACAGCTGGTAAAGTGGATAGAAGCAATAACTGGGATAGGGAGGTCATGCTCAAACTGATGACTTATGCCAAGCAAGTTTGCTAAGTAGGACAGCATCATATATACTATTTACAGGGGGAAATTGACAAGAGTCAGCAGAGAGCTAAGTGAGAAGATGTTGGCAAAGAGAACACAGGATACCCCAG
>CAJQZJ010032121.1:10475632-10537539 GCA_907164525.1 Lophiomys imhausi
TGTGTGGCTAGTGGCTCCCAAATTGGACATCAGAGCTGAATATACTAATACACACGTGAAATTATCAGTGATAGATTGTGTTGAGGTGGTGAAATGCATCTTAGGAGTATATTCCTGTGTTATTAGAGTCATTGGAAGAAAGCATATTAGAATAAACTTCTGGAGTCAGAGAGTCAGCTCAGTAGGTAAAGGTGCTTGCCATCTACAATTGTATCTATCTGTCTGTCAGTCTGTGTGTGTGAGTGTGAGTTTGTGTGTGCATGTGTGCATGTGTGTCTATTTGTCTAGCTTACAGGCTGTGGTCCGAGTACTCTAAAAGTGAGTGTCTCCTGGTGGAAAGGCCAAAAATCCAGGAGTTGTTCAGTCCACTCTCAGCAGTCCCAAATCTGACTTTAGGGTCCAGGAAGGTTCCTAGAGTCCTGGCAGTTCCAGTCTGCATTGGAATCCCAAAGAAGTAGATTCCTAGTCCAGTGCAGGAATACCTCAGCAATGGGGTAGATGGGCTTGTCATCAGGAATGAGAGAAATCAGGCAAAAAACAAAATCTTCCTTCTTCCATGTCCTTTTATGTGGGCTGACACCAGAAAGTGTGGCCCAGATTTAAGGTGGGTCTTCCCACCTCAAGTGATCAATCAAGAAGATCCCTCATAGGTGCTTGGGTTTTAGTTTATTCCAGTTGTAGTGAAGTTGACAAATAAGATTAGTCATCACAAATCCATTCCTTGTCAATTTGACACACAATCACAGCTCCTTATGTCATGCTTAATTTCCAAGTGAAAACAATAATCAGGTTATAGTTCAACCTAACATAGGTATTCATATACAACTGCAAACACATTATATATTTTAGAACAGGTTACAATGTCCCTCGAGGAATGCTTAATCTCTTAGAGTCTTAGAACCTCAATATGATAATAAATATTGATATAATTATATTGAGGATAAAGTAATAGAGGAAAGAAAACACAAATATTTACTTATTGCCTATCTACATATGCACAAACATGTTCTTAACAAAATAAAAATGAAACACTCATGTCTGAAACTAGTCATGTGTTCTTAGTTGGTATTTGTAACTACCTTCCTCTACTAACCATTCTGTATTTTTTCCATCCTCAGCAAGTACTTCAGCAGGTCTTGGCTCTTTTCCTGGAGGAGTGACCCATACCTTCATTCCTGAAGGGTCTATGCTCTTTTTCATCCTGCCTGGAGTGGGTTGGTAAGTTACCACTGACCTTAATCACAGGACATGGTAGCACCAAGAGACACCCTAATAGATCTCCTGCACTCTAGACATAATCTCCCTTATTCCTATTGTGGGCAATCAGTCCAATCCCCCCTCCCCCGGTAGTTTGGATCAATCATCCCTCCAAATACTGTTGTTTCTTTCTTAGACTGTTGGCTTAAGAGCATGAGAAGTCCAAAGTAGCAGGGGGAATGTGAGCTTCCAGTTCAATGGAATGTTTGTTGTGGCACCTGAAAGGAGCCCTTCCTCCTCTGAAACAGAAGCACTATGATCAGGAAAGGCAAATATATCACCAGAATAAGCATTTATTCCAGTAAGAACAAAGCATTGTCCTTTCTGTAGAGGAAGTGGTCCAATGTAGTCAACATTCTACCAGGCCACTGGCTGGTCACCCTCGGGAATGGTGCTCTATGAGGGACTTGGGGTTGGTCTTTGCTGCTGGCAGGTTTGGCACCTAGCATCAGCTGTTTCCATGTCAGCTGTACTGAGTGGAGGACCAAGTTGTTAAGGCTCTTGAATAACCTCCATTTCTGCCACCATGACCACTTTATTCATTGGCCCCATGTGCAATCGGAGGTATGCCTGAGGAACAAGGCTAACAATCCGTAGAATGGGTCATCTAATCTACTTGACTACTGAACTCCTACATTGAAGTCATATTTCAATGACCATTTACTTGGAACACAAGACACTTCACACCCTGTGCCCATTCAGAAAGATCTCTCTGTATCTTCCCCACATGTCGTTCTCACCGATG
Organism: Lophiomys imhausi; assembly: GCA_907164525.1. Taxonomy (NCBI): domain Eukaryota; kingdom Metazoa; phylum Chordata; class Mammalia; order Rodentia; family Muridae; genus Lophiomys; species Lophiomys imhausi. Next base: position 10,477,635 of record CAJQZJ010032121.1, read on the forward strand.
AGATTTTCCAACCATAATCTTTCCAAGTCCCCAATCATCCAGCCAATTCATTGGCTGTAGCTTATGAATCAGCAAATGTTTGGAAACCAGACCATTTTTCCTTCCAAGCACAATCTATGACCATGTATGCTGCCTGAAGTTCTGTGGTCTGTGAAGGTCTTCTTTCACTAGTGTCCCTCATAGTTGTCACAGAAAGATGTTATAATGCTGTGACTTTCCACTTCTACATGATGCCTCTTAGAATTCAGAACCATCATGAAGTTTGACTCCAGCCTTTTCTTCTGTATCAATCACAGGGCACACCTGTGAGGCCATAGGTTCATGTTTGGGAGCAGAATTCATTGTAGTAGAAGCAGAAAACATAGACAACGTTTCATGTAACTTTCTTGTGCCCTCAGGAGCTGCCCAGGCCTAATCATGTACATTTCATTTCCATTTGATAATGGACTATTGCTATGCATATCCTACTTTGTGGCTTGTTGGTTCAGATAACAGCCAGCTCATGATGGGCCATTCAGGTCTCATGGTAACTTGGTGGCTCAGATACCATGTCAAATGTTCAGTTTCCACTAAGGCCCAATAGCAGGCCTAGAGCTGTTTTTCAAAGGGAGAATAATTGTCTTCAGATGATAGTAAAGCCTTGCTCCAAAACCCCTCTATAATTCATTCACCTTTAGGGTCCTGACAAATGCTCTACACAGCATCTCTATCTGCCACTGACACCTCGAGTGTCATTGGGTTTGTTTGGGTCATATGGTCTAATTGGTAGAGACACCTGGATAGCAGCCTGGGCCTGTTGAAGAGCCTTCCCCTGTTCCAGGTCTCACTCAAAACCAACATCTTTAATGGTTAAGTTGCTATATAGGCTGAAGTAACACACTCAAGTGAGGAACATGCTGTCTTCCGAATCCACTGGCACACTAAGCACTGCAATTCTTTCTTGTTAGTGGAAATGGCCAGGAATGTTTAAGAAGGAATATCTCTTGCATGCCTCACACCATGGAGTCCTTGAAATTCCCTTGAACTTGATGACCTTGAATTTTTTTTTTTTGGAGGTTTTGCAACCTCTGATACACATATGCATTACCAACAAGTCCAGAGTGGTTGCTGCCTCCTGCTCACATGGTCCAATTGGCATAATTTCAGCAATATAGTGGACCAGTGTGAGAGTTCATGGAAGAGACAGATGATCAAGAACCCTTCAAACAAAATTATGACACAGGGATAATTCATATAGCCCTGAGGTAAAACTGTAAAACTATACTGCTGGCCTTGCCTTCTGAAAACAAATTGTTTCCAATGGTCCTTATGGACAGATAACAAGAAAAGAGCATTTGCTAGACCCATAGCTGTGTATCGTGTACCAGGAGATGTGCTAATCTGCTCAAATACGGATGGCACATCTGGTACAGCAGCAACAATTAGAATTGGCACCTGAATAAGTGTGAGATAGTGGGCTATTTTTTTTCTGCGTGATCCATCAGCCTACAGCTCAGGCAAAAATGAGAAAACTGAAAGGACATGTGATGAGAACCCTTGCTTCTTTCAGGTCCTTGATGGTGGCGCTATTTTCTGTCATTCCTTCTAGGGATATGATAGTGGTTTTTGTTTATCATTTTCTCTGGTAGAGGCAACTCCCATCACTTCCATTTATCCTTTCAAACATAGTAACCACCACTCCATGGGTTAGGAAACCAATGTGAGAATTCTGCTGACTTCTATGCACATCTGCTCCAATTAGACATTTTGAGACTGAGGAAATAACAACAGGATGAGTTTGGGGGCCTACTGGACCCACTATGAGTCCGATTTTAGCCAAAACTGCATTAATCATCGGATCTCTGTAAGCTCCAGCATTAAATGGAGTGCCGCAATGCCTTTTGAGTGTCCTGGAATCAGAGTCAATTCAGAACCAGTATCCATAAACCCCAGAGAGTCTGATTATTTCTCTTTTTCCAGTGTATAGTTACTGCTGTAAAAAAGATATAGGTCCTTCTGGGTAAGGCTAGAAGAAAGGATAACAGTAAAACTTAGATATTTTAGCAAAGTCCTTCTTCCAAAGGCCCTGGCCTTCCCTTCTTTCAAGGGGCTATAGGTCTACAAACAGGCTCCAGTACGGAAACTGGTTTACAAGCCAAGATTCCCTATTGTTACAATCCAATGTAGCCATTCTTTTATTTGGTTGAGAATTGTCCTGTTTATACAGATTGAAGATATATAAGCAGATGTAGTAGGCTTCTTCTCTATTTTATTCTTGGAAACACCATGATTGATTATCCAATACCAAAGGTCCGTTTGAATCATGTCACCACAAAAAAAAAAAAAAAAATCACTTTTCCTGTGCTTCCCATTAAGGGTCAGGCCACTGTCGACATTGCTTGCCCTGTGATGCTCACTTACTGTGTGACTACCTTGCCTTTGGTGATTCAGCACTGCAACCTGGTCCTTGCTATGCTGGCACCCACCTAAACCCATCACATTTAATTCATCCAGTTTTGAGAAGCAAAATCCCCAATGTTATGGTCTGTTGCAAGGACAAGGGAAGTGACAAAGCACTTTAAATGTGCTGGTGTCCCTCTCACTGTTGTTCATTTTATAACTTTCATGAAGGTTGTGTCTTCTGTGTCTTCCTATGGTGGAGGATTAGGTTCTACACAGTGTATTCATGCTAGCATTGCAATTTCTCAGAGCCTTAAAACCCCTTCATCAACACTAGCCAATAGATAAAAGGCATTGCCCATTTCTTTTCAGTAGGCCATCTCTTGACAAATACTTCAGCCAATCAACCAAGCAATGGCTGTCTCATCAGGAAAAGGCCAGTAATTTGTAGTTGTTCAGCTAATGAGACTGGATGTCGTGTGGTCTGAAATCTGATTCTGGAGTTCAGAGGGATTCCTAGAGAGCTGGTAGATTGAGTCCACATTGGAATACCGAAGAAGTAGGTAGGAAAGGAAGGCCTCTGCAACAAGGTAGAGGAACTTGTCAGCAGGAGTGAGGGCAAACAGATCAAAGCAAAATCTTCCTTTTTTCCTTGTCCTTTTATGTGGGCTGCTACCAGAAGGTGTGACCCAGATTTAGGGTAGATTTTCCCACCTCAAGTGATCCACTCAAGAAAATCCCTCACAGGAGTGCCCAGCTCCTTGGGTTTTAGTTGATTCCAGATGTAGACAAGTAGACAACCAAGATTAGCCATCACACCACTAAAGTTGATAGCATGAGTTTGATCCCAAGGAACCCCATGATTGAAGGACAGAACTTACTCCAAATTGTACTCTGACTTCCACGCATATGCTGTGACATTCATGCATGCCCCTAACAATAACTAAATAAATGTAAAAAAATAAAAGAACTTAAATGATATATAAATCAAAAGTTTGGCCACAGAACAAGAAGAAAGGCCAGTCTTAGAAGAGTCACATTTCCTTAAAGATAAGATCACCCTGGAAATAAAAACAAGCAGCCAACTGTTCATCTTAACATAGGTGTGACCAGAGGGCTGCTGGCACCTGAGGGACAGAGGCCTACGAAGACTCTGTATCTACAGCCAACGGTACGAACAGAGACATGGTTATGCAGAGTACAATGCAAATTTGAGCAAGGAATGAAAACAAAAACAAAAAACAAGAGAACATTGCTTAGAGTATCCATGTGACAACCCAGGGAGCAGTTTACTTCTTGGTTCCGGTTTAGGCTGTGGCCTCAGAAGTACACAGCAGCGGGTGCAGATTCAGATCGCGCTGGAAAATGAGCAGGGGAGCCTGCCTGGGAAGCACACAATATCAGCTAGGTACTTAGTCACCTTGAGAGAGGGATCTAGGATCAGGTGTCTGACTTTGGGTGGTCACTATAATTTGCTGTCATCATGATCTGCTAGGGACACAATGAAGAACAGGCTCTAGGACCCAGAGAAGGCAGGCACTGTAAAGCCACCAAGAGCCTCAATCAAATGACCTTCAAGTCAGAGCTCTGGTAGTGGTGGGAACTGCCTCCTATTGTGGAAATCAAAGTAGATGCATGCTTTCAAGACACCCAGGCAGATTGAGCATATTGGAGTCTGAGAAACACAGTGACCAGTACAGGGGCTGGGGTGGTGAGGTTAATATCTAGGTCTGTTGGTGGTGTCTCAGTGCACTGGACTGAGTTCCAGCCCTCAGTTCCAGAGTTTCGCCTCCACGTGGTCCACAGATCCTACCACCTGGTGCTGGGTAAGCCTTGGTAAGGGAAATGTAATACAGGGGTTAGCATGAGCTAACATGGCACTGTGCTAAGGTCTAGCCTGAGGATTCTCAGTTGGATTGCACAATTGGAACATTTCCTAGTCAACAAGAAAAATAGACAGATTATTTTTATAAAGAAATCATTACTAAATGTTAATCTTTATAGACACAATTAAGTCAGATAGATGTACATTACTCAACCAGCCATTCCCAACTTCATGGTATCTGATGAAACTTTAGGCACTATGGGGAATTCCCTTGAGTTTCCATGGAGTGGGCTAAACAACAGTTTGTTAGAGTCATGAAGGTAATGAAGCCCAGATATATATTAAGTAGTGAAAAGTTGAAAGTTATTGAAAAGTGAGTCTGTTTCTACTATCTTTAGGTCATTTTTTGTCTTATACTAAGAATAGCCAGCCCCATGGGAAGTGTAGGAATCCTCAAAATAGAGACACCTAAGTTCCAGGACGTAATTTCACACACACACATGCACACACACTCACGCACACATACACACAATTAGTGTAAGGACATAGCTAATGAGAAAAGAGAAAAGAGAATACTAAAGATTTTTATTATTTTCTTAAAATATTAAAACCTGAGATTGACCCATACCATTATCAAGCATGTGATTCCAAAAGCTAGTGATCCCAAAGTTCATCTGACCATATGGCTGCCCTAATAGGAATGTACAAAGGTACAAAACCATGTCGTTTTGTGGGCTTCAGACCCTGTATCAGTCTTTGGAATTCTTGTACAGCCTGTCTAGTCCAGACTAACCACTATCAACAAAAATTCCCACAAGGGAGTTGTTATTTAAATTACAATGTGAAAATGTTAGGTTGGGTTTGGGGTGGAAGCTAAGAAAGTCCACTTCAGAGACAGAAGCTTAAAATGCAAACTTCACTTTTTGCTTGCCAGTTCAGGATCTGAACTGTGCCCCTGAAGAGAGATTGTACAAACAAATTTAAAGGATGGGAACACAAAGCGAGGGGAAGCTAAGTGTGCTGTTGCATTGACCATTTGTATTTTGGCACAAGGGGTTAAGCAAAAAGGTCACCTGGTGTCAGGCTCCCTGGATCAACTTTTGCAGTCAGGTCCCCTCCTGGACTCTGACTTGGAATTTAGGATGATAAGGGAACAAAGAGACAGGCAAGCTGCACGTAGTCAAGTAAGTAAAGACAGGCAATGCATTTATGACTTGTGTGCCTTAATTTAGATAACAGGATAACAGCAACTTCCCTCTTTATATCCTGTGCTGGCTAGCAGACAAACATGAAACATCTCAAGAAGGCAGTATACGAGTTGGGTTCCAGGGCCTGGGAACAAACATGTAGGTGAATTTTATCTCTTAGAACTGGCACAGACCCACTGAGTACAGCCAGCTTCACCCAAGATTCAGAATGCTTCTCTCAAGCTGTAGTAATTCAATATGAGAACAAGAAAATCACATACGAACCAAATGCCCTGAGACTTTTCAAATCCCCCCCATGCACCTAAGCTCATGATAACTACCTCACATTTCACACTGGGTCCCTGCACTAAAGCAGCCCAGAGGACTCCTTTACGTTGGCCTTTTTTCATCTATTTTTTGAGTGGAGTTCTTGAAAAATACGGAGCTGACCCTTCCTTATGAAATGTGCCTAGCTGCTCAGATTCCAAAACAAAGGGACCTCAGCCCCTGCAAGTCTCCAAGCAACCAGTCTCCTAAATTTAGGGAACAGTTGATATGTCTGTTTCCAATTACCCTGGGAAGCTGCATCTTTGACACCCAGCACTTGCTCAGTATACTGTTGGAGAGAGGGGGAGGACAATAGGAAGAGATTATAGAAAGAGACTGAGAGAGCGGTATCAGGAAGAGACAGAATTTCTATTTATCACACCCAGTGTGATTTGTGAGCAATGGGGTTGAAGTTACATCAATAGAAATTTATTGAGCATATTGACAATTGGAAACTATTTAAGGAGTCATGGAGAGGAGAGTGGAAGCAGATAAGATAAAGTGTCTGTCCCGTCAAGCTCCCAATCTTGTGAGCAAACAAACATCAGTATCTCTATCTCTAAATCTTCTACTATGTTTATGTCACCCGAGCCACCCATTCCTCTTCTATAACCCTGTGTGAAGACAGCCCTGCATTGTTTGATGGCATACCTTCTGGGAAATATACTCTCATGCAATTTTGTCATTGGTGAACATCATAGGACAGATGCACAAACTAGGATAGTTACAACATCAGTAGGCAATGTAATCTTATGGGATTACCGCTGCTGACTGAGACATCTTATTTAATGTGTATGTGTGTATGTGTTCCCGAGGGCATGAGTCACACTAAGTATACACACATATAGTGTATATAGGTAGACAGAAAAAGGACTGGATGCCTGATTCACTCTTCAAAGTTAATAATTGGAAAACATAAAGCTACTCCCAAGTGATAAAGGAAAAAAATTAAACATCCCAGAAAACAAGCAAAAGATATGAACAGGGTGATAACCAAAATATAAATGCCCAGTCAACACATAGTTAACCTGAGTATTTATCATGGTAGAATGGCCTGTCACTGTATTTTCAGAAATCTGAAATGAATCAACCAGGTAGCTCAGAACTGCCATCTGCCTCTGCCTTAGGTTTTAGGAGAAAGTTAGGACAAAGAAAAACCTTTAAATATAACAAGTTTTTTGACTCAGAAATTCAAACTATTTTCTGAGGAAATAACCAGAAGTAGGCATAAATCTTATGCAATGATGTTCACAATAATAAAAGCAAAATCTTTTTTGTTGGTTTTTTTTTCAACATTTATTTATTTCTTCAAGTTATATGTCAATCATAGTCCTCTCCCTCCTCCCCCTCCCAGTGCCACCCTCTTCTCCCTCACCCTCCTATCTGTTTTTATTTTCAAATTTAAGATGTATCTTCCCCCCCCAACAGCTCCCCCTTTTAGTCCTTTTTCTTATAACAATAAATACAATAAAAAACAATAAGAATAATTAGGCTCCAATTATGAAAATTATAAGGTATAACACACATTCCCAATGTCCAGTCCAAACATAGTTGGCAACTGATATTAATATTCTATCATCTATCTATCTCAATGAGTGTAAAGTTCTATACCCAGCTCAGTTTCCATTCTAACTTGCATTACTAACTTAAAAAACATCTTCTTAGACCTAGAACATCCTTTTAATTCCTAAACAACTTAAAATTTAACTGTGAGGCTATAACTCTCTAGTCTTCAACAACATGAGACACCTGAGAAGGATAAATATAATCTGAATATACAGGAAGTGCAGAGCCAGCCGTTTCCAAAACTAAGAAATAACAGTCAACTGGCTGCCTGGAGAGTCCCTAATGTCTCTCAATACATTAGAGCATCTGTCTTCAGCCTTTTGGCCCAGTATCTCTGAGAGATGTTGATTGTAAAGCAGGAATTATGAAGGACTTTCCTACTCTGTCTTGGTAGAGTTAGGCTGTTGACTTACCTAAAAGCAAAATCATTTAAATGTCAAATTTATTGTGACAAACTCAAATGTTGCCATCAAAACTTCTGTTTTTGAAAAACACTAATATTAGAACTACTACAATTAAAGCTGAATAGAATGAGATACAAATAGGATGATATATGCAGCATGATTCCCAAGCATGTAATCATGAAAATAATGATTAATATGTAATTTTATTTTACTTAATTCTCTTTTACAAATGTCAATCAATAAATATGGATTACTACTATTTTTTATAAAAATAAATACTATTTTCAAATGAATTAGAACTGGAAAACCCTTTGGCAACATTTATTCCATATAGATATTCCCCTAGTCTGTGATTCTCCTCCTAGGCATATATACTACAAAAATGCATTGCATATGTTCATCAAACTTCACATGCTAAGATATTCATAGCTAGCTGACTTATAATAGGCCAAACCTGGAAACTATCCAAATGGCCATTAGTAATAGAATAAATTATTCATTTGTGGTTTACTGCCTCAACAGAAGATCACACAACCACAAGATGAATTATGCACAATTTTACACAACGACGAGCAAAGACACTAGCCAACATATGTGACCAAGAGAAAGAACTCACACAGGAGTGTGTGGCTTACAGATCCATTTATACAAACTATGACAAGTGCCCAATCAGAGTGAGTTGGTAGTTACTTGTGATTCCTGAGAAGGGGAGGGCTGTAGGAGAGCAGGGGGCCTCTGGAGCTTGATCCTGTACAGTGACTCTGTTTGTCACATGCTTGTCATGACAATTCACCTAAGGTAGGTCTCTGTACCGTTCTGTCTGTACATTGTACCTTAGAAGAATGCTGAGAATAAAAGACTAACGTTTCAGCAAGTACAAGAAGTGTAGTGGGAATACAAGAGCCGGAGGAGAGGATCTAGGATGAGCTAAGACCCGGCCTGACAGGAGTATGCCTCCTGCTTCGAAAGCTGGGAGAGAGTGGGGTAGCTTCTATTTCCCTGGGGTTGAGTGGAGAGGAGAGAAACCTTCTAGAATGATCTTCAGTGCACACGGATCTTGAGCAGCCTTCCTGACCGCTATGCCACATGCTTACCCTAACTCTCCATGCTCTAACAGTCAATCCTCACTATTTCCTTCATGTGAAGGGGTGGTTCCCTCACAGGTATACATTTGCCAACCCCCCTATCAACCACACACTGCTAGATCAGCTTTATGCTTTGGAGTAAACATATATTCTTGGAGACTCACATCTTGGAGTAAACTTATATTCTGGGAGATTCGTGTATGATGAGCAGAAATATCCTAAGAGCTACAATTTAGGGCTGAGGTTGTCATTAGTTGTAGAGAGCTCACCTGACATGCAGTGGGTTCTACATTTCATTCCAGCACCTCAGACACAGCATCAACAAAAAAGAGCTTCAACTTACTTTCTTGGAGAGGAGGGCATGTGAGTAGTGGTGGCAAGGGGATACTTCTGACAGCCTCTACTTCTGACCATCTCCTACATGCTTGTGATTTGGAACTGAAATAGCGACTGGAAGCATGACCTCTCACCCACCACTGCTCTTAAATATATGCAAATTCTGGCTTAGACCACTTTGTCCAGTGTACTTTTGCACAGATCAGGAAACTTAGGCACATAAGTAGTAAAAATGTTGCTAAGAGTTGAGTACCACTAGCTGGTTTGAGACTGAGATCTCAAGTGTCCGTAGGATCACTGTTTCGCTGGTGATCACACACCTTTCTATGGATTTCCTTTGTGCCTCGAACAATCAGAACAATCATGAGCATGTCATGTTTATAGATTTGCTGACAATTCTTAATCATGATGTTTGTAGAGCTTTTGGCAGCTTGAACCCTAGCAGGACATCTGATACTTCCCTCCTGTGGCTCAGAGCACAGATTCCCTGATGGGAGACACAGCAGATAGGCTTGTTCCTTTGGGTCTTCAGGGTCTCCTCCGCAGCTAGAGCCTGGGGCCTGACTGCTTTGTGATTCCTCTCTATTGTGCAGACTCCTATGAGATTAGAGGCTAACTGAGCTCCTGGAACCTGTCCAGAACCTTGTGGGAAAGCCACAGTGAGGCTGGTGCCAAATGGGCCTGTGTGCAACTTGGAAGGGAGCCAGAGATCTAAAGATGTCTGAATTCCTCTGAACGCATCCTTTCAGTGGACATTTCCCAAAGCAAGACCGGCCCCTCAGGATGACATTTCATTAGAACTCAGTTTCTTGGCAATGTTCTCTGTAAATCTACAAGGGAGTCTATTTCAAAAATGAAAATCTGGAATATATCTCTTTTCATAAAATTGAACTTGCAGAAAATTTCAAAGTGGCATGAGAAATTGGGGTTTTGGGTTTATTAATGGAGCTGAGCCACATGTCATGTTTGGCTGTTTATGACAATGGGACAGATTCACCACCCTACTCAGACTGAAATCATCTGGTTTCAAGGTGTGAATTTAGGACTGTCAGGTAATTTGGGAAGAAAACTTTCAGGAATTTCTGAATTACAATACATATATCATCCTTAACTAAACTACTATCAGGCACTTCATATAGTAATGAGTTTCAGATTGCAAAAACAAATACATAAAGCTTCCATTGTGCATAAATTTACAAACATTCGTGGTTAGGCTGCTTAATATATGACTCATATTAGTTTTACACATCCTGTTTCAAAAGCGTAAAAAGTGTATGTAAGTGAGAAAACACCAAGTAATGTCAGAATTAAAATGACCTTTGAGTCACTAATAACTTTTCCATTTATAACTTAAATAAAATGGAAGATTTTCTCCTAACAACTAGGTTCATTTTTCATTTTAGACTCCATATTTATATGTAAAATAATTTCAAGGCAATTTTAGGAACATTTCAAATTTCATGTACTCTATTGTACAGTTAAGCCACTATTGTCAAGTGGAAAATAATATTCATCAGAAGAAAACCATGACTTAAGCCAACTGCCATGGAGCTGAGTGATTGAGAAGAGAATGCTTTTGCATGGTCACTGTGAACATCCCCTGAGCTGTGTGTTTACACTTACCAAGGGAGCTGTAGAAGAGAATAGATCACAATCAGAGGATGCCTTGCTAGCAAATGTCTGCTTGGACAATATTGATTATTGCTGAATAGCTATGGTTCATCCTGGCCTATCCACATAGCAGTTCCATCCTTGCTAAAACAAATTCCTTCATTTCTGGAACTCCTCCATGGGAATCCGGGATGCTGTGTACAGAATGCTATGTGCCTTGCACTGCTCACAAAACTGATTACCAACTATCTGCTTACAGTAACATCATTCTGGACACCCAGCTCATTAAACTGAGGATGTCAAGGTCTCTGAGCTGGTCAAAACACCACAATGTGCTTTGGATCAATGAGCAATTGGCAACTAAATGAGAATTGTGTATGGCTGCTGTTCATACCCACTGTGCAAAGATAGTTTGCCATAGTGCAAAATTCAGAGTTCAGACTTGACAGAGGAACATTATCTTTGCTTTTTTGTTCATAACTTACGTTTTGTTTTTAATGTTGTGATCATTTTCTTTATTGTTAATAAAAAGGTTCAATGAACTGTCACAGGGCAGTAGGCATTTTTCACTGCAGAATAAGCATGGTATGTACATAAAAATGAGGATCAGAAAATTTCCTTTTTGTTGGGTGTAAAGCTAGGGATGCAATCATTTATACCTTTTATAGCATCTATATCAGCAAAATGAGAAACACGACAGCTGTTTCACTTTGATGTGAGAATGGGGACTACATGAAGAATATTCTCATGAAGAACCCAAAAGAGGGCTGGAGACATGGCCCAATTGTTAAGAACACTCACTGCTCTAGTAGTGGACCAATGTTAAGTTCCCAGCACTCACATGGCAGCTCATAATGATTTGTAATCCTATCAAAATATCAAAAAATTTAAATGCAAATAAAAAAGAGGAAAATAGAAAAATTAAGCTTCAAGATGCAAAGCAAAAGACATGAAAAGATGCATTCTGAGAAATGGCTTAGTTGGTCACGAACTTGTTTTGCAAACATAAGGATCTGAATTAGATCCCAGTGCTGTGGAGGAGGACACAGGAGGATGCCTGCCAATCAGTTTAGCTTAGTTGGTGAACTCCAGGAAAATGAGAAACTTTGTCTCAAACACGGTAAGCAATTTCCTGAGGATGACATCTGAAGTTGTCCTCTGACCCACCACACACACACACACACACACACACACACGCACGCACGCACGCACGCACGCACGCACGCACGCATGCACATACAACCTATGGCATGTGTAAACATGTACATTCACATACACACATGCATGACAAATTAAAAAGACAAAAAAGTAGCAAACATTGGCTACAATGTCTAAGACAAAAGAAAAGGCTGAGGAAAGGTCAAGTACAAAGAGAACTGAAAACGCACTTGGAAGGTAATAGTGCTCAAAGATACATTCCACTAAATGTGTAATTATTATTAATAAAGTAAAAGAAAGAGAGAAAGGAGAACTTCCAAACAAAGACACAAGAAAAACAGGCTGTAAATAAGTCTTGGGATGACAGTTTTGCAATTTACCAGGATAGCAGTGGGAACGATTTTTGGACTATGGTAGCAAATCAGGAAGAACGTATCTGAGGAAAGAGAGATTACCTCATGCTCTAGACGCTACAGCTGAATCTTTGGATGAACCTGAAGGTATGGTGAAGGCACATTACTCTTTTGACAAGAGAAAAGCAATAAGGACAATTTGGGTACTGGAAGTAAACAAGAAAGCTCTCAATGTGGAGATCTAAAAACTAAATTGCTGAATCTTGAGACATTGACACAGAGTAAGAAAACAACACATTTGACCTTGGTGTTATGAACACTTGCCATCTAGAGATTGTATCATGGGACAAGACAAGGTTATACATAACTCTAGAAGACTGTGATAATACAAATCACATGATGCTTTTAGTTCTACAAATATTTATACTAACACCTGACTTTTATACATTTAAGTTCAACCATAAACAAAGTATGGAAAATGGTTATGAATACAAACCAGAATATACCTGTGCAGGCTTTGCCCTATAATTGGGCAACAATGCCACTTAGTATGTATTCAAATTAAATGAAATGAAGTTACTATGTCAAAACACATCTACAGTTGAATGTTCATTATAGAAGTAGTCACAATATAACTGAAACTCATCACTGTATCAATGGATAAAGAAAATAAATTGTACATATGTAATGGAATGCTATTTAATAATAAGAAGATGAACATTTATCACTAACATCAACTTAGGTAAGTCTTGCAAGGCACTGTTAAGGGAAAGAAATGGGACACCGAAAGATAAATGCTCCATGTCCTCACTCAGACAGGGAAGCTAAAATAAGTGGTTTTCAAGCAATAGTGAAAACCAGTGAATGCACAAAAATAGAAGTATTCTACTTAAGTTAAAGGAAGCCTTCAGGGAGGTGTAGAATATGCATGAGTTTGTGTATGTAAAGTTCTCAGACCATGGTTGTCAGGAGTAAGAGCAACGAAGGAGAAATGAACCATTGGGTCTTTAAAAGGCTGATGCACAGGAGACTGGAAGTAACCTGTTGGGGAGGTAGTCACCATGCTCCTGTGAATACACCTGGAACTGAAGAAGGCCTGGAAAGTTTGGATGTTTCTAAGCCTATGAAAAGATGTGCCAAGATCAGAAGAAGCTAAAGACAACATTGTAGGAATAAGCTGGGGATAAAGACAGATGAAGTATGGGCCTGTCTTGAATATAATGCACACATGCACACACACACACACACACACACACACACACACGGGGGGGGGGGGGGGGAGAGAGAGAGAGAGAGAGAGAGAGAGAGAGAGAATCATGTATAAGACAAAAGCAAGCCCAAACCTAATAGATTAACCCTTAAATAATAACAAATCCTTTTAAGGTAAAAACAGCTTATTATTTACATAGGCAGCAAAAGGATGAACAACCAAGCTTCCAGCTCCTTTACATGGGAGACAAAAGTGACTAGCCAACAGCAGCATGAACGGGAAGGCCCTCTTCCTTCCTCATCCCCACTGTAGGGGAACAAGTCTTCTGCCTTGGTTGAGTTTAGAGAGTATGCAGCTGGATCCTTCGTAGATGAGAATAAAGGCTGTTTGCCTTGTCAGGCCTGGAAGGAGGAGGGTCTCATTGCAGCTTTCCACAGACATGGAGAGGTAAGATACAAGAAACAGGAGGTGGCCTGCCAGTAGCCTTCCACGCTCTGGGCGGGTTCTGGGTTCTTGATATGTTCTGCAAAGACTGAAATCAATGACCTAAAGGTCACCTTGTTGACCATGTGGATCCATATAAGGCTGTCTGACCATGGCAAACATCCCCATAAAACATTGCTATGGCCATTATGGAAATTTTATTCTTTTCATGACCCATACTTGGGTAGGGGCATAGCATGTAGAATAGAGTAACAGTGTAGTTGCGTGTAGTATCCTAAGGAGGAGACCAGAGTCACTCAGTTACAGGAACAAGGAGAGTTAAGGCTTCGAGGCAGCGAGAGGAACTGGAGATGATCTGTGTAAGAGCCACTTTCATCCTGACAGCTTGGCCAGGAAACCAACCTCCACCGAGACTCACAGCTACAGTTCAGCAAAAGTACAGTGCTGCTGGGTGGTTCCAACATGAATAATGGCTGTGACTAAGTTGGTCTGAAGTGAATAATGGCAGTGACCAAGTTAATCTGTCTCATTCCCAAACTTTGCTTTCTCTTTTGGAAGGGTCACTGAGAATAGCTGCAGGGAGAGCAGTGGGCAGCAGAGTAATGGGAGGTGGTGGTGGTAGTGGATTGTTATTATTCAAAACCCTTGAGATCAAACTGCTTCCAGCAGAACAAGAGTTGGTGGGAGGTGACTGCATCCAGCAGGGGAGAAGTGATGAGCTATAGTTTCCCCATCACTAAAACAGAATGGAGAGCTTTACCTGCTCATGTCACAGGGCCCTTGCGGAGCACAAATGAGAGCATGAAATAACTCATTATGACACAACCTGCACACACATCATGCAGATCATTGCCTGGAGGGATCTAAGCCATTGCATGGGATTCATCAAAGCATTTTTACAAATCTCAGGTACCCTGGGACAATAGAATCAGATATTAAAACAGCATTGGCCACTTGGGGATGGAGTGACGGCTTATTCTTCAATAGCATTGGATCCTTTTCCTGAGAACCCAGGCTAAATTCCTGGAATCTACATGGTAGTTCACAACCATTCCTATCCCAGGTCCAGGGGATCCAACTCCCTCTTCTGGCACCAGGTATATGTGTGGTACACAGACCTACATTCAGTCAAAACATGCATACATGAAATAATAATTAAAAAAAACAGTATTGGAAACTACTCAGAGGAGCTTTATCCAAGAGTCTGGAAATGTCTTTTGTTCTTGGATAATTCTCTTCAGTACTGAGATGACGGTCAGTTGTGCCCATGACCTAAAGTCATGCCTTAGAATCAGGAGCATGTTCTTATAGTGGGACCTTATACAAGAGCTTCGCCTCCATAAAACTTACAAATGTGGCTGATGACTCATTTCTTATTGGATTTTGAGGATTATATGAGACAATGTATTAAGGTGCTTGGGGTGTGTCAGGTAATAAATGCAGCTAATAAAAGTATTATTATCATAGGGTAGTGCTTTCTGGAATGTTTTTGTTAGAAGGTAGCTTGTTATCCTTGGAATTACTATTATTATATGAAATGTCCCAATTAGAATGCCCATTGGTACTTGAAATCACCATAAACCGAATGGGGCCATTTTGGATTCCCAAATAATAAGCCCTTATACAGGTACAATATTTTGTCTTCCATGGCATTTCCACATTTAGATCCCTATTGATACCTCAGGTCAAGATGAGAAAGGAATTGTTCCCATCACACTGACATGGACTCTAAGATTCAGAGGGTACCAGCAGTAAGGAGGAGCTTTCTGTTCCTCCATACACCCTTTAGTATACAAATGTCTACTATCCTGAAATGTTTCACCAAATACTTCACCATTTGAAACTCGTTTCTTTGTAATCCTATGGAAAACAAATCTTGCTTCAGATATATTTTATTTTTGACACTGACTGTCAAATCTTGATAGTCACTTACAAACTCTTCAAATTCCTTACAATATAGTTGTGGAAACGTAGGCCTCTCCCATAGGGAATCACTCAGCATTACATAGATAATAAATAATTTTAGCAGAATCCAAATGCCCTGTATTTTAGGAAAATGACTTTTAAAATTTTCTACATGGTTCCTTAGGTTCGCTGACTTGTTTTTCTTTTGTGTGTATTCACAATTTGCTTATTGTGAATAAACTGCTGTGATTTGAATGTGAAATGCCACCCACAAGTTCACATATTAGAATAATTGGTCCCCTACTTATGGTATTTAAAAAACATTTATTTATTTATTCAAATTACATCTCAATCACAGCCTCCTCCATCCACCTCTCCTGGCCCCACCCTCCCACCCTCTTCCACTTCTCTCTCCTTTCTTTCTCCTCAGGTGAGAGGGGTCCCACCCCTATGAAGGCCCTTAGTTCATCAGTCACATGAGGGTTAAGAACTTCCTTTTGCACTGGTGCCCAACATGGCAGCCCAGCTAGAGTAAGATGTTCCACTTACAGGCACCATAGTCCATAACAGATACCACCACCCCCCAACACCTTGATAAGAGATTTGTATGAAGGCCAAGTTGTCTATCATCTATATATGTATGGGGAGGGGCCTAGGTCTGGTGTATATATGCTTTTTATTTTTTATTTTTTTGTTAATGTTTCAGTTTCTGTAAGCCTCTAGGGGCCTAGACTGGTTGGTTCTGTTGATCTTCATGTGGTGATATTATCCCCTCCAGGTCTCTCTATTCCTCCTCCCTCTCTTATACATGGCTTCCAGAGTTGCACCTAATGTTTGACTGTGTGTCTCAGCATCTGTTTTGATCTGCTGCTGGGTAGAGTTTCTCTCAGTTTCTTGAAAGATAGTTCCTGTCTCTTTGGGTCTGTGGGTTGTAGGATAGTTATCCTGTACTAAACGATTAAAATCCAGTTATAAGTGAATACATGCCATGTGTATTTTGTGGGTCTGGGTTAGTTCACTCAGGATGAGCTTTTCTAGTTCCATCCATTTTGTTGCAAATTGCATGATTTCCTTGTTTCTGATAACTGTGTAGTATTTCATTGTGTAATGTACCACAAGTTTTCTTTTTTTAATTCATTCTTCGGTAGAAGGGCACATGGGTTGTTTCCAGTTTCTAGCTATTACAAATAAAGCTGTTATGAGGATAGTTGAGCCAATGTCCTTCTGGTTTGGTAAGGAATCTTTTGGATATGTGTCTAAGAACGGTATGACTGGGCCTTGAGGTAGGACTATTCCCAGTTTTCTGAGATATCGCCAAATTGATTTTCAAAATGCTTATACAGTTTACACTCCCACCAGCAATGGTGGGATGTTTCCTTTCTCTACATCCTCGACAGCATGTGCTGTCATTTGGGTTTTTGATCTTAGGCATTCTGACAGATGTAAGATGGAATCTCAGAGTCGTTTTGAGTTGCATTTCCCTGATGATTAAGGATGTTGAGCATTTCTTCAAGTGTTTCTCAGCCATTAGAGTTTCCTCTTTTGTGAATTCTTAGTGTAGTTCTGTACCCCATTTTTTGATTGGATTATTTGGTTTCTTGGTGTTTCATTTCTTGATCTATTTATGTATTTTGAATATTAGCCCTCTCTCAGATGTGGGGTTGGTGAAGATCTTTTCCCAATCTATAGGCTGCCATTTTGTTCTAATGACAGTGTTCTTTACCTTACAGAAGCTTTTCAATTTCTTAAGGTCCCATTTATTGACTGTGGGTCTTGGAGCCTGAGCTATTGGTGTTCTGTTCAGGAAGTTGTCACCTGTGCCAATGAGTTCAAGCCTCCTTTTTCTCACTTTCTCTTCTATTAGATTTAGTATGTCAAGATTTATGTGTAGGCCTTTGATTCACTTGGACTTATGTTTTGTGTAAGATGATAAATATGAGTCTATTTGCATCCTTCTACATGTTCACATCCAGTTAGACCAGCACCATTTTTTTGAAGATGCTTTCCTTTTTCCATTGTATGGTTTTGGCTTCTTTGTCAAAAATTAAGTGACTATAGGAGTGTTGGTTTATTTCTGGGTCTTTGATTTGATTCTACTGATCAACCAGTCTGTTTCTATTCCAGTATCATTCAGAGTTTTTTTTTTTTTTAACCTATTGCTCTGTGTACAGCTTGAAATCAAGGATGGTGAACCCTTCAGATTTTTTTAAATTATACAGGATTGTTTTAGCTATTCTAGGTTTTTTTGTTTTTCCATCTGAAGTTGAGAATTATTCTTTCAAAGTCTGTAAAGAATTGTGTTGGTATTTTGATAAGAATTGTATTGAACCTGTATATGGCTTTCAGTAGACTGATCATTTTTACTATGTTGATCCTACCTATCTATGAGCATGGGAGATCTTTCTATCTTCTGATATCTTCTTCAATTTCTTTCTTCAGAGACTTCAAGTTCTTGTCATACAGGTCTTTCATTTGCTTGGTTAGAACTACCCTCAGGTATTTGATATTACTTGTGGCTATTGTGAAGGGTGTTGTTTTCCTAATTTCTTTCTCAGCCCATTTATCTTTTGTAAAAGAAGAGCTACTGTTGTTTTACAATTAATTTTGTATTTAGTCATCTTGTTGAATAAGTTTATCAGCTGTGGGAGTTCTCTGGTGGAATTTTTGGCATCACTTATGTATATTATCATATCTGCAAATAGGGATACTTTGACTTCTTCTTCTCCAATTTGTATCCCCTTGATCTCCTTTAGTTGTCTTATTAGCTCTAGCTAGAATTTCAAGTTCTATGTTGAAGAGATATGGACAGAGTGGGCAGCCTTGCCTTATACCTGATTTTAGTGGACAAACTTTAAGGTTCTCTCCATGTAATTTAATGTTGATTACTGGCTTGCTGTATATTGCCTTTATTATGGTTCAGTATAGTCCTTGTATGCCTGATCTCTCCAACACTTTTAACACTAAGGGGTGTTAGATTTTGTCAATTTTTTTTGCATTTAATGAGATCATCATGTGGTTTTTTTTTCTTTCAGCTTGTTAATATGGTGGATTACATTAATGGATTTTAATATATTGAGTCACCCCTGCATCATTGGGATGAAGCCTACTTGATCATGGTGTATGATACTTTTGATGTGTTCTTAGATTTGGTTTGAAAGTATTTTATTGAGTATTTTTGCATTCATGTCCATAAGGGAAATTGGTCTGAAGTTCTCTTTCTTTGTTGGGTCTTTGTGTGGTTTGGGTATCAGGGTGACTGTGTCCTCATAGAATGAGTTTGGCAGTGTTCTTTCTGTTTCTAGTTTGTGGAAGAGTTTGATATTACCTCTTCTTTGAAGGTCTGGTAGAATTCTGTGCTGAAACCATCTGGCCCAGGGCTTTGTTTTTGGTTGGGAGACTTTTAATGACTGCTTCTATTTCCTTAGGGGTTATTGGACTTTTTAATTTGTTTACCCAATCTTGATTTAACCTAGGTACTTGGAATTATCAAGAAAATTGTTCATTTTGCTTAGGTTTTCCAATGTTGTGGAGTACAGGTTTTTGAAGTAAGATCTAATGATTCTTTGGATTTCCTCACTGTCTGTTGTTATTTCTCCCTTTTCATTTCTGATTTTGTTGATTTGGATAATTTCTTTCTGCCTTTTAGTTAGTTTGGCTAGCAGTGTGTCTATTTTGTTGATTTTATCAAAGAACCAGCCCTTGTTCTCATCAATTCTTTTTATTATTCTCTTTGTTTCTAAGTTATTGATCTCAGTCCTGAGTTTGATGATTTCCTGCCATCAGCTCTTCTTGGGAGTGTTTGTTTCTTTTTCTTTCTTTCTTTCTTTTTTTTTTTTTAAGAGTTTTCAGTTGTGCTATTAAGTTGCTAATATGAGCTGTCTCCAATTCCTTTTTGAAAGCACTTAGTGCAACGAACTTTCCTCTTAGCACCACTTTCTTTGTGTCCCATATGTTTGGGTAAGTTGTGTCTTTGTTTTCATTGAATTTTAGGAAGTCTTTGATTTCCTTTTTTATTTGTTCCCTGACCCAGTGGTCATTCAGTAGAGAATTGTTCAGTTTCCATGAATGTGTATGCTTTTTGTTGTTTCTGTTATTGTTGAAGTCCAGTTTTAAACCATGGTGATCTCATAAGGTACAAGGAATTATTTCATTTTTCTTATATCAGTTGAGGTTTGCTTTGTGACTGACTATATGGTTAATTTTGGAGAAGGTTCCTTAGGGTGCTGAGAAGCAGCTATATTCTTTTGTGTTTGGGTGAAACATTCTGTAGATATCTGTTAGGTCCATTTGGTTCATGACCTCTCTTAGCTTCATTACTTCTCTGTTTGGTTTCTGAGTCCATGACATGTCCATTGGTGTGAGATAGGTGTTAATGTCTCCCACTATTAATGTGTGGGGATCAATGTGTGGGTAAGTTTTAGTAATGCTTCTTTTAAAAACGTTGGTGCCCTTGTATTTGGGGCATTGATGTCAGTATTGAGATGCCATCTTGATTAATTTTTCCTTTGGTGAGTATGTGGTGTCCTTTCCTATATTTTTTTGATTAATTTTGGTGGAAAGTCTATTATTTGATATTAGGATGGCTACTCCAGCTTGCTTCCTGGGCCTATTTGCTTGGTAAACCTTTTTTCAGCCCTTTACTCTGAGGTAGAGTCTATCTTTGTTGGTGAGGCACATTTAGTGTATGCAACGATATGATGGGGCTTACGGATCCATTCTGTAAGCCTATGTCTTTTTATTGGGGAGTTGAGTCCATTTATGTTGAGAGATATAAATGACCATTGAGATCATTATTTCCTGCTATTTTGATGTAGGTGATGGTAGTATGTTTGTGTGTTTCTTTTGGTTTTTCTGCAGTAGGGTTATTTGTTTCCTGTGTTTTCTTGGGTATTGTTGTCTTCTTTGGGTTGGAGTTTTCTTTATAGGATCTCCTGTAGAGCTGGATTGTTTAAATTTGGTTTTGTTGTGGACCATCTTGTTTTCTCTATCTAAGGTAATTGAAAGTTTTGCTGGGCTTAGCAGTCTGGGATGACATCTGTGGTTTCTTAGGTCCTGGAAAACATCTGCCGAGGCCCTTCTGGTTTTCAGAGTTTCAGAAGAGAAGTCAGATGTGACTCTGATGTGTCTGCCTTTATATGTTACTTGGCCTTTTTCTCTTTCAGCTTTTAATATTCTTTCTTTGCTCTGTACATTTAGTGTTTTGATTATTATGTGGTGGGAGGAATTTCTTTTCTGGTCTAATCTATTGGTGTTCTGTAGGCCTCCTGAACATTTATGTGCATCTCTTTATTTAGATTTGGGAAATTTTCTTCTATGATTTTGTTGAAAATGTTTTCTGGTCCTTGGAGTCAGGAGTATTCTCTTTCTTCTATTCCTATTATTCTTAGGTTCCATTTTTTTCATTGAGTACATAATTTCTTGGATAAGGAATTTTTTTATTTTTCATTTTCTTTGGCTGATATATTGACTTCTTCTATTAAATATTTCACACCTGAGATCTTGTCTTCTATCTCTTGTATCCTATTGGTGATGCTTGTGTCTGCAGTTCCAGTTGGTTTTTGTTGTTGTTGTTGTTTTTTCTTTCTTTTTTCTTTTAGCTAGGTTTTCCACCTCCTGGATTGTCTCTGTGTTTTCTTCATTGTTTCCTTTTCCATTTTCAGGTCTTGTTTTGATTTATTCATTTCCTTCTGCAGCTTGATTGTCTTTTTATGTATTTCTTCAATTGCTTTGTCCTTTTCCTTCTCCAGCTTGATTGAGTTTTCATGGATGTCCTTAAATAGATTTCTCTACTACTTTCATCTGGTGGATTGTTATCTCCTTAAATTCTTTAAGGGATTTATTTTCTTCTTTCAAGGCCTCAATCATTTTCATAAGTATAGTTTTTCATCGTGTGTGTGTGTGTGTGTGTGTGTGTGTGTGTGTGTGTGTGTGTGTGTTTGGATGGTTGGACGGTCCGGGCTTGCTGTACTAGGATAGTTGGGTTCTGGTGGTGCCATATTGCTCTGGTTTTTATTATTTGTGTTCCTTCATTGATATTTAGCCATATGGTTGTCCCAACTATCAGTTGATTGTTCCTGGTGCCCACTAGATTTGGTGCCCTGGGAAGAGTCCTGGTCTGGAGGCTGGATGCTCCTGTATGATCCTGTTATCCAGAGAGTCACTTTAGGAAGGTTGGTAGGGCTGCAACCTCTGTGGTTGCAAGAGAGAGCTCTCTAAGGAGCTCTCCCAGGGATAATGGGGCAGTGCAGAGGTGCCTGGAGGCCAGAAGCTTGAGGGTCTCTGATGCTTTGCCGTGGTTGCCCTGGGTCACTGGGAGCACCTGGTGCCCAGAGACTGGGGAAGTACCTCTGTGAGATACTTCTCTGAGAGGCTCTTCCAGGGGCAGCAGGGCAGCATGGAGGCTCCTGGAGGCCAAAAGCCTGACTGGGGGGTCTCTGGCCAGAAGTACTGTATTCTAGGGTCACTTGTCTGAGCTGGCAGGATGTCTGACAGTTCCCATGCAGCCCTGGCTTCAGGTCTGTGGTTGTGGTCTTCCCCTGAGGCTCCCAGGGATTCCTAGGCACAATTTATGCCTCTCACCCAGAAGCACTGTGACCCAGGGCTGCCGCAATGGCCCAGAACTGCTTCACTGCTTCATGGCCAGAACTATCACTGGTACAGACTGGGTGCCCAGGCGAGGGGCATGGCATGCTATCAGGAGGTTCTGGATGGAGTCTGTGACCCATCAACAGTGCTGTGACTCAGGACAGCTCAGCCACCTCCTAACTCTATCACCTGCTGGTCAGCCAGATGCCACCATTTTCTATATCCCAGGGAGAATCACCCCATCAAACCGTTTCTATGGGTCCATTGTTCCTCTCTTGGCTGCTGGAACAACTGGGTGGAAGCTGGGGACTCAGGAAGCTGGGGAGGACCTCTATCTGGAGATGGGAGCCTCCAGCTGGGGTCCCGAATTGCTCATGCTCACAGACTCATACCCAAGTGCTCCTGTTCCCGTGTCTGGTCGTTCTGTTTTTCTGAGTGTCTGAATGTGTAGCACAGGGAGTTTTGTTAGTGAGATGAGCACAGACGGGCTCGCACCTCTCAGACTGCAGCTCAGTGTGAGATCTAGCCGGTTTTCCTGTCACTAAGACTGTGTCCATGCCTGTTGCCACCGTCTTGCCTCCCCTACTACTTATGGTATTTATTTTGGGATATTATGGAACTCTTAGAAAATGATGCTCTTAAAATAACTAATAAAGAAAATTGATGCTGAGAATGGAATCATTCTTAGGTTTATATGAAACCTGACCATGTGGCCTTAAGGTTTTGGAGCTGGTTTTCAAGAGGAATGAGGAAGAGTTTGAACCAGGAAGTTAGTGAGGCCTTAGAATGGTAATAAGCAGAGATCAATGGGCGTTCTGGCTGAAGTAGGGAAGTCCAGGATGCCAACAGAAATGTGTATGGTGATGTCAGGCTCCTAAAGCTCCAGAGATGAAAAAGGACTCTATTTGGAAGTAGATAGGAGGCTACTTCTGTTATATTCTGGCAAAGAATCTGCTTATATTCTGTTTAAGTCTTGAAATTTTGCATCAGGATGAATTCAAAAGTAACTGACTAAGGTGTTTGATATAAGATACTTCAAGACAGCATAGCATTCAAGTTGTAGCATGGCTACTGCTTACTGTTTTATTCAGATTTATATAAAATAAGAGAAAGTAAGATAAGAAAAGGAGAAGAAATATTTGAGGAAATGTGTATCTTGGTGAATATACGAGTGTTATTCTGGTTAGAGTTGAGGACAAGACAGGTAAGGCAACTGTACACAAAGTAACTTTAATTATTAAAGATATTAACACTATTTAGAAGAAAGCATATGAGTTGCATATTGCCTTCAGGGCAAACCCCACCCATTAATGGCTTTATAGTGTGAAAGTGAAAATCAGTTCAAAAGACATTAATTTGAAAGCTGAATACTAGAAAAAAGGATACCTGAAGAGATAAGGGCTGTCATAGCCCAAGTGACCATGTTATAACTCAAGCTTTTATCAGAATTTAGTGATATTGTCTATGTAGTTCTGTTTTTCAAATATGCAGAATGTAAGAGTTATCGGGTCATTGAGGTTTTTATCAAAGTTCCAGAAAGCTTCTTAGACCAGGAGATATGTAACAAAGTTAGAGGCCCTATATGGATCTTCTTAGGGGACTGTGTGTGAGGTTGCAAAGGTGAAGCCCAAGTTTCATTGGATGCCCCAGAATATTGGAAATTACAAGACCATAGGAAATCAACTGAGAGAAGCTTCAGGTAGATACCACTGAATCCAGTCTTAAAAGACAGTCAATGTACACTATAGTAAGCAAAGTTATGAAGGCATTGGAGCATAGATCATGCTAGAAAGGCTCCAAATTCCAGACATGAAGATAAAGGGTCAGTATTCACCTTTTAGCTTTAGTCTTCCTTTAATTTGATATTTCAAACTGTGTCCCCATCTCTCCATTTTGTAGTGGAGATGTTTGCTCTGCATCATTATATATTGGAAAAACATAACATATACTTTATTTTACAAGGGCTCATAGTTAGGAGAGTGCCTTGAGTCTCAGAAAAAACTTTTGACTTTTGACTGGCTTTGGAACTATGAGACAATGTAGACTTTTGAAATTAGACTAAATACACCTTGCAATATGAGAACCATGAGCCCTTAGGGGCCCAAGGATGAGTGTTATGATTTAAATAAGAACGTCCTTCATAGGCTCATGTTTTTGAATGCTGTACACAGCTGGTGGTGTGTGCTTTGAGACAAACATGAATCCTTTCCACAAAATGGTTTTGTCATATATTCTGTTGAGGAATAAGAAGATAACTAGTGCATGTTGATTCAAACACAGCATCCCATCAAAGTGGATAAGATGTCTAGAATATACACACCTAGTCCAAGTGAGTAGTCTGTGTTATAACAGACCAACTCTTATGATAAAGTGAATTATGTTGGTTGGATCATTGGGGTCTTTTAGACTTTCAAGCTCACTAAAAAGGTACAGGAGGAGCCGGACATGGTGGCACATGCCTCTAATCCCAGTACTAGGGAGGCAAGGCAGATGGATCTCTGTGAGTTTGAGGCCTGCCTTGTCTACAAAGTGAGTCCAGGACAGCCAGAGCTGTTACACAGAGAAATCCTGTCTTGAAAAAAAAATACAGGAGGAATTTTTTTACTGGCTCCTGCAAACTGGCAACAGGGCTTGAGGAACATGTTGGTCTTCAGGAGAACTGGAGATGACACATGGGAAGTGAGAACTTAACTCCAATCTTGTCAACCAAATACTGGCAGCACTAACCCCTCAACAGAGTCAGCATAGTCACAGAAATGAAATATTATTCAAGTCATCAAACTACCAAACTGTGTCCATGGCTGGACAGAGTGTATAAACAGCTATTAGAACCTCTCTCGCGCATGAAATAATCACCCATTTTCTACTGCCAAAACTAATAATCCACTTTCTTGGCTGAGTCATCCAAACATTTCTTTTGACAGCAGCAGCTTTCAACTCCAATTGTAAGGCCAAGTTGTATGACAAATAGCCCATCAGTCCTACATTTGGATATGAGTGATATTTTTTAGCAGCCATGAAAAACATGCCCTACCATTGTGGGTGCAGCATCAATTGTTTTTGGGAAGCGCATTGGAAGGAACAACAGCATCAAATTTTTTTTAGCTCTGAAACTGTAGACAGATGCTATGTAAAATACATATGGATAGTAGCCGTGAAATATACCTTTCTTCTCCCCATGAATGATCTTCCCATATGTGTATGTATACAAGCACATGTCATATGATCTTTAAATAATGTGTTAGAGATGGTGCTAAATCCCACCGGATGTATCCCACAGATTTTTTGGAGGGCTGATGCTCCTCTTATCCTGGGACCCTAAGACTGAAAGTTGTTGGGAATTTGTGGATTATCAATTACTCAGAAATCACACGACACTCTCTGGATTCAGTTAGGGACAGTTCTGTACAAACTTGACAGCTTCCTAAATCTGACCTGTGACTAAGTCAAATCACATGTTGACACAATTAGAGTTTCCTATATCTGAACCATGGAGAGAATGACAAGTGTAAAATCATTTTTTAAAATTTATTTATTTATTGCTTCAGGTTACATTTCCATCATAGTGTTCTCTTTCCACCAGTCCCAGTCCCACCCTCCAACCCTTTATGCCGCAACCTTTCCATCCCATTTCTCTAGAGTGGAGTGTCCATACATAACAGTCCCTCGCCCCAGTTCAGAAGTCATATGAGGACCAAGGGCCTCCTCATACACTGGGGGCCTACAAGGCAGCACAACTAGGGCAAAGTGTCTCATTAACAGGAGAAAAAAAAGTCTATGTCCATGTTCCCTTTGGTGCGTTGGTTGCAGCATAGCTATCCTGTACTATATGGCTAAAATCCAACTATAAGTGAATAGATGCCATGTGCATCCTTCTGAGTCTGGGTTAGCTCACTCAGGATGAGCTTCTCTAGTTCCATCCATTTGGCTGCAAATTGCATAATTTCATTGTTTCTGATAGCTGAGTAGTATTCCATTGTGTAGATGTACCACATTTTTTAATCCATTCTTTGGTTGAGGGACACCTGGGTTGTTTCCAGTTTCTAGCTATTACAAATAAAGCTGCTATGAACATAGATGAGGAAACTTCCTTGTGATTCAGTGAGGAGTCATTTGGATGTATACCCAGAAGTGGTATGGCTGGGTCCCAAGGCAGAGCTATTCCAAGTTTTCTAAGATATCGCCAGACTGACCTCCATAGTAAAATCTTACAGCGACTGTGACCAGGACTGGCTAGTCAGAATTCACTAGGAAGACAAGACCTACTATGTTTGAAGACATGGCTTGGACTATTTTCTTCAAACTTCAAACATGGGAATGTAACAAACCTTCTTTCTTCTATAAACCACCTATATTAACTTGCAAATATGTAAAGTAGAACTCATAAAGCAGTCTGAGTGCTATATTTAGCATACTTTTAATTTAAGTTACATAAGACCGTTTTTATGGGGTTATACAATGCATTTTAAGCACATTCCTCATCATTCCTTGATACTCTCCTGGTTCTTACCCCCCTCCCCTTCCTGCTAGTACCCTTTGTCCCTTAGGTCATTTCATTTCTACTTTTGTATCTTCCATACAAGTATGATTTTATGTATCTATATGAAAGTTAGAACTCCAAATGAAAGAAACATTCAGTATTTCTATTTCTGAGAGTAACTTAATTTGTTTAATGTTTATCTTCAGTTGTGTGAATTTTTCTGCAAATGACATAGCTTCATTTTTATTTATAACTGAAAATAATTCTACTGTGTAGACAGTACATTTGATTTATTCACCCCCCCATGAATGGCATGCAATATAGTGTTCTGAAAATATTATTTTTTTACTATTGAGAGTGTCAAATATTTATACAATAAAACATGATCGCATAAACCCTCCTATCCACCTTCCAACTCCCCCAAAACTTCGCCTTACAACCCACTTTGAACTTTATGTACACTTTTTTTGATAACCCAATAAGTTTAACTAGTGCTGCCCATATGTACAAGGTATGGGATCATCCACTGGAGTATGGGATATCTACAAGTGGCTACACATTTTTTAAAAGAATGATTATCCCTCTTCCAGAAATGATGAACTGGTGGTAGTTCCTCAGTAAGGGATGGGGCCTAGAGGACACCTTCTCCATTTATGCTGATCTTCAGGCTGGCTTGATCTTGTTCAGGTAACTACAGCTGGTGTGAGATCATGACTGCAGTAGCCAAGTCAAGCCCAGAAATTTAAATTTCACAGCTCAGACAGTGGTGTTGAACATTTTCCTATGTGTTTGTAGGCTGTTTGTATTTCATCTTTGGAGAAGTATCTGCCCATTTCATTAATTCATTTGTTGACTAGGTTGATTCTTTGTTTAGTTTCTTTGAGTTATTTGTACATTTTAGATATTATTTATCAGCCAAATATATAGCCAATATTTCTCTCATTTTACACACTACCATTTCACTCAAATATTTCCTTTGCTGTTTAAAAGCATTTAAATTTCATGAAATTCCAGGTATTGATTATTGGTTTGTTTTCTGAGTGGCTGAGAGCTTTTCAGAAAGACACTGACATAGAGAAATCAAGTTTGTACTGAGTTGGAAGCTCCTCCCTGATAGTTAGCTTTTATGAGGGCATAGCATGCTATTTAGGCTGGTAAGGGAGAAAAGTTATCAGTGGCCTTAATGGTAGACCTTGATGTTACAATATTGACCTTCTAGGTAAGATGTGTCTACTGGTGCTGTAGTGGATGAATGTTGTTGGGGTAACTAACCACACTCTGATTGGATTTGAGGCCTGAACCACAAGAAAAATTTATAACTGGTATTATGAATCTGATCAAAAGCATATGGATTACAAATAAAGAGGTAGTTTCATTTTTCTGCATATGTGACTCCAGTTTTTCCAGCACCATGTTTTGGAAAGGCAGTCTATTTTTTTTTTAACATTTTCCTAGAATAATCAGGTGGCTGAAGTTTTGTGTTTATATCTGGATCCTCTATTCTGTTTGTGTGTGTGTGTGTGTGTGTGTGTGTGTGTACGTACATGACATCACACTCCTGTAGAAGTCAGAAGACAATGTGGAGGAGTTTGTTCTCTCCACTGTGTGGATTCCAGGGATAAAACCCACATCCTCAGGCTTGATAGTAAGTGCCTTTACCCATGGAGCCAACTTGCAAACCTCTATGAGTTTGCTTTTATAGAGAAGAAATAGTTGTAAATATTTACTCTACTTCTGTAGTATAACTTGAAATCAGGTATAATGATATTTTCAGCATTGTTCTCTTGCCCAGGATTATTTCGACTATCTGAGGGCTTTTTTCTTCCCCCTCTGAATTTTACAATAGTTCTTTTTTTGTCTATTTCTATGAAGAAAATCACTGGAAATATGATGGGATTGGGTTGAATCTGTTATGTTGCTGAAAGCAGTGGTCAGTTCTAAGGGTTGTCTGGTGAAATCTTTAATGTACAGGATCATATTGCTTGTAAATGAGTATAATTTGACTTCTTCCTTTCCTATTTGCGTCCTTTTCATTTTTTTCTCTTGTCTTATTGCCCTAGCTAAAATTTCAAACTCTGTATTAAAAAAGAGAAGAGAATTGTCTAATTCCTAATTTTACTAGAAATGCTTTGGCTCCCCCCCCCCAACCATTTAGTGTAATGTTGACTATAGGACCTTGTATATAGCTGATATGTTGAATTCCATTTTAAAAATTTTCTTAATTTATCTTATAATTTAGTCATGAAGGGATGTTTAATTTTGTCAAAAGTCTATTGTACCTTCTATTGAGACAAAAATGATTTCTGTCCTTGAGTACATTTATTTGATGCTTTATATTTAATAATTCTGTGTGCTCAACCATCTCTGAAATAAAATCAACTTGATCATGTGAACAGTCTTTTTGCTGTATTTTTGATTTCGGTTTTTAAGTGTTTTATTGAGAACTTTTACAGTACGTTCACCAGAGAGATTTGCCTCTTATTTTCTTTTTACTTGCGTCTTAATAGTTTTAGAAATATTGGTATTAGTTCCCTTTTAAATCCTATCAGGCTATTCACTATAGTATCTACCACTGCCACTTCCCAAACAATACACTCTTAGCTGTATTCCTAATACTTATCTTTAAGTCCACAGAGGAATGTAGCTGTCACCAAAGAAGCTTCTTTCTACAGCAGATGGAGATCATTGAAAGTCATAACTGCTCAAAATGCAGAGAACAACTGACCATCAAGTATGCAGCTTCAGTTGATACATTTATAACACAACCACCCGAGACTCAAGTAATGGTACGGAATGATTGTTAGATCCGATCCAGAGGACCAGGATGCCTCCTGCAAGATTGTGTTTCTTTGTATGATGGATAAGCTACATCCATGAACCCTCAAATATAGTGCCTAAACAAGACCTTAGTAAAGATGACGCTAGTTGGCCTGACAGCATGGATGATGGAAATCTATAAGCTTGCCTCCATCAGAAGAAGAGCTGTAGTGATTCAATAGGTTGTATATATAATCTATCTAATACAAACATATTACTAAATTAAAATGAAGTAGGAGGTTTCAATAGTTTTTGGAAGTTGAGGAATGGAAAACGATGTAAATTCAGTTCACATTATGAAATTTAAAAATAAAATTAAAAATTTTCTAAATACTTAGAAAAGATGTATAATTTTTTTCATTTCATATAATACCCAAGTCTAGAACAGACTAGATCAACAAAGACAATAATAAAAACCCACAATAAAAGTTTAAATTTATTTTTGAAAAGGGAAACTATCAATATACAAAGGTATAAGGGCATATTCAATAATCTGCCCCTTCTTCTTGGACCTTCCTGTGCTATGTCTATATCTCATTTTTCTCAAGCCCTTGCACTCCTACATAGGAGAGGAAGAAGGATACAGAAAAGGAAAAGTAGGAATTCCCTGGGGCTAACCTCCAAAACCCATTAAGACAGGACCATTTATCAGCTTGTAGTCTCTTCCCCTACATAACAGAGTTTTCAGTTATCCTTCAAATAACCAAAAAGAAGGGCGGAGAAACACCCTCCCCACCCTCTGGGCATGGGACATCGCTCTCTTAAAGTGACTTCCTGCTGATTTGGGTCGTAGTAGACCTGTTTGGGGCCCCAACCCAAATGGGAAAAATGATTAAAAATGTTAGTACACTCCTTTTATGTTCAGTCCTTCTGTTCTCAGCTATTTAGATGACCTAAGGGGTTTGTAGGCAGAAGCTGATCTTGCAGGCTTCACTGAGGTTCCTGCCGGGGCATTGTGTAGAGCTGAGCGGTCCCAGTGACATTGTATTGCTGTGGTGGTTGCAGACCCCCGATGGAGACAGCTATTGAGGAAGTCTGCCAGGCAGAATCAACTGGGTCACTCATCCTCCTTGGTGCCTGATTCTGCTCTCTGCTGAGGATTCCGCTGTCAAAAATAAGATTGTATTGGATTACATCGGTATTGATCTTTGTATATTGATACAAAATTAAGATTATAGTTGGCCACAATGGTATTGACCTTTGCATATGGACGTAATATTAAGATTATATTGGGCTACATAGGCATTGATCTTGGTATATTGATACATAATTAAGAGTATATTTAACCACAATTGAATAGATCTTTGTATATTGATACAAATTTAAAGGTAACGCTTCCCAATGGTATCATACCTAGAGATACTTAAAAATAAAATGTGAAGCTCTGACCTCTTGATACCAACCATCTAAAACGGTCTAGGATAGTTAAAACAAACTCCTAGTCATGCAAACATGTCACTTTGTTAGCTACTATGACAGTCTATCACAGATATTCTCTAAACTACCCAGTAATCAAGTTGCTAAGAGACAAGCAACATTTGCTTATCTAAATACAAGAGATGGATAGGGCATCTTCAAAAACCCCTTGAGATCTGCAGAATATGGCATTCAAAGATGTTATCTTAAATCAAGATTTTTTTTTATATCAAGACATATCAGCGCCTGACGGCAACCCTATTCTACTCCAAGTAGAGGATAAGCATCGAAGAACCTCCACTGTAAGATGGTTGAATTGGTGGCAAGCCTTTCTCTTGGCATGAAAAAACCCCTTGCACCAACTGCAGACAGACTGCTGTCCAAAAAGGACAAAACTTGGTAGCGGAGAAGTCGACAGCCTAACTCTGCCAAGACAGGGTAGGAAAAACCCCTTGCTTCAACTGTAGACAGACTGCTGTCCAAAAAGGACAAAACTTGGAAGCAGGTAAGTCGACAGCCTAGCTCTGCCAAGACAGGGTAGGCGAGTCCTTCATAACCCCTGCTCTACAATCAATGTCTGTCAGAGAAATGGGGCCAAATGACTGAAGATTGATGCTGTAATGTATGGAGAGAAAATGGGAGCTGTCCAGGCAGCCACTGGTATGTCATTTCTTAGTTTGGGAAGCTGCAGCCCTGCACTTCCTATATAATCAGATATATTTGTCCCTCTCAGGTCTCTGAGGTGGTTGAAGAATAGATAGCTAGAGTCTCATAGTTAAATTTTGAGTTGTTTGGGAATCAAGAGGGTGTTCTAAGAAGATGCTTTTTAAATTGTGATGAAAGTTGAGTTGGATATAGAACTTTAAACTCATGGAGATAGATCGACAGTAGAATGTTGAAGTCAGGTGCCAAATACATATAGACTGGACATTGGGATTGTATGCCAAGCCATATAACTCTCATAATTTTGGCCTAATTACCTCTGTTGTTTTGTATTGTATTTATTATTATAAGAGTAAGAGCCATTTGTTGGACTGAAAGGGTGAGCTGTTGGGGGGAAAAGATATATCTTAAACTTAAAAAAAAAGGAAGGGGATGGGTGGGTTGAGGCGGAAGAGGGTGGGAGGGTGGGACTGGAGGCGGGGTAGGGAGGGGATTTCAATTGAGATGTAACTTGAAGAAATAAAAAATAAAGTAAAAAAAAAATATATCTTCCTTTTCTCTGCCTGTGCACAGATCACACGTAACAGAGTGAAGCATTCTCAGTCATTCTGCTCTGTGTTTCTTTTTAATTTTAGAAAAAAATAGAGCCAGTCAAAATCTACAAAATTTAATCTAGTGTAATCTTGTCTCTTAATACACCAGTATCTTTCATAATGATCTTTCTTAAGACAAGTTCCTTCAAATGAAGTTACTGGATCTAAAAATGGAAATAGTTAATGGTCATACTATATTGCATAGTTTTATTGTAAAAAAAGATGATATTAATTGATATTCCTAATGCTGTCTCTTCATATGATAACTCCGAAAATGTAAAGGGGAAAACTGCTATAGCTCACAGCTTCAATTTGTACTTCTTGTTTATTTTGTTTCTTTGTAAATTATAGTGCCCATACTCTTTATTCATCTAGCTAATGATATTCTATTATTTTGTTGGATTGTATAATGCTTTATATTTTAAGGACAACATTATGAAACATCCATTTTTGACATTGTTTGCATTTCAGTCTTATATATTTTAAAATTAAATAAACAGTATATATTTAATATGTGGGATATACCTATTTATCTTTCAGGAATAAAATGTTTGTCTCCTGACTCTGTGATTTCTCTTTTAACTCTCTAGACAGTATCTTTCATAAACAGAAGTTTCTGTTTTTTTATTCATGGGATGTTATCCACAAAAATGTGGAGTACTTGTCTGAAACTCTTCCCTGTCAGCATTAATTGCCAACAGTCTCTCAGGGAGGCCTGGGGATTCATGGGCCTCTTCCTCTTTCTGGATAAAATGGGTCCAATCTTGTGCAGGGCTTGTGCACTACATAGATGCAGTGAGTTCATGAGTCAAAGGCCATGCCTTGTCTAGGAGACATCTTTTGCAGCACACCATCATATCCTCCACCACTTACATCATTGTCACCCTCACTTTCATGATGTTTCCTGAGTCTTGGGGGGAGGGCATGATGCAGGTGTCTCATTTAGAGCTGATCATGCTACCACCACTTATTCTTGGTGTTTTGACCAATTCTGAGTCTCTGCATTAACCACTGTTGCTAGCAGCAGTAATCCATGGGGGAAATGTGAGATTAGAAGGCAGATTAAAGGCAAGCCCATCTTGCAAACATTAGTAGTAAGTTCTCCTCTAATGCCAGTGACCTCCTCAACCACTGACTCTTGACCAAGTTTGTAATGCCCATTCATGGGTTCTTTCCTGAGGAATGGGCCTCAGATCCATTCAAAAGGGGGGTGGTCATTGCCATCATAAGCACATCACTACTGCACCAATGAGCATTTTGGTTTTTGTCTACTAGGTCTGTTTGTAGTCTCAGGGTTCACACGCTTGGTAAGATTGTTGATGGCTTTTCTCTCCCAGCAGTCTTCAAAGCACCTTCTGGCACTATGGATACCAGTACACAAGAAGGAAGCCTCCAGAGTAGTTGTAGCTTGATTTCTCTGTGTTCTGTATCCAAAGCATGTGGTTGATATCTTCAACATCAACTTCTAGTGGGAAACCAAGAGCAATGGCAGCAGCTTGTATTGTTTTCAGGGTCTCCAGGGCCTCCACATTAACTGCTGCAAAGAGACACTTCTTTGATGAAACCTCAGGATAGCATTAGTCTACATCTATAAATACAAATATTTAGGTAGCAGTTTGACATGTCCATTTAGAAAAACGATACTCACAGATTCATTCCTTGTGCTATGACCTTCCAAGCTATATGCTTTGATTGGGTCCACAGTATTGACATGGACTACCTCCTGTGAAGTGAATGGATTTCAAACCCAAACACAAAGCAGCTGGTTACCTCCATAACAGTTGTGGCTTATTGCTCTAGCAAGAACTTCAAGTACTATATTGAAGAGATATGGCGAAAGTGGACATCCTTGTCTTGTCCCTGAGTTTAGAGGAAATGCTTCAAGTTTCTCTCCATTTAATTTGATGTTGCCTACTGGCTTGCTGTATATTGCCTTTATTATTTCTAGGTATGGTCCTTGTATGCCCGTTCTCTTCAGAACTTTTAGCATGAAGGGGTGTTGGATTTTGTCAAATGCTTTTTCCACATCTAGCGAGATTATCGTGTGGTTTCTTTCTTTCATCTTGTTTATATGGTGAA
Organism: Lophiomys imhausi; assembly: GCA_907164525.1. Lineage (NCBI taxonomy): Eukaryota > Metazoa > Chordata > Mammalia > Rodentia > Muridae > Lophiomys > Lophiomys imhausi. The sequence goes on from CAJQZJ010032121.1 coordinate 10,512,058, forward strand.
TTACGTTGATGGATTTTCGTATGTTGAACCATCCCTGTATTCCTGGGAAGAAGCCTACTTGATCATAGTGTATGATACTTTTGATGTGTTCTTGGATTCGGTTTGCTAGTATTTTAATAAGTATTTTTGTATCTATGATCATGAGGAAGATTGGTCTGAAGTTCTCTTTCTTTATTGGGTCTTTGTGTGGTTTAGGAATCAGGGTGACTGTGGCCTCATAGAATGAGTTTGGCAGTGTTCTTTCAGATTCTATTTTGTGAAAGAGTTTGAAGAGTATTGGTATTAGCTCTTCCTTGAAGGTCTGGTAGAATTCTGTGCTGAAAACATCTGGCCCTGGGCTTTTTTTTTTTTTTTTTTGGCTGGGAGACTTTTAATGACTGTTTCTATTTCCTTAGGGGTTATAGGGCTGTTTAATCTATTAACCTGATCTTGATTTAGCTTCTGTAGGTGGAATCCATCAAGAAAATTGCCATTTCACTTAAGTTTTCAAATTTGGTGGAGTATAGATTTTTAAAGTAGGACCTAAGTATTCTCTGGATTTCCTCAATGTCTCTGGTTATTTCTCCCTTTCATTTCTGATTTTGTTGATTTGTGTTTTTTCCCTCTGCCTAAAGGAGATCAAAGGGATACAAATGGGAAACAAAGAAGTTAAATTATCCCTATTTGTAGACGATATGATAGTATACATAAGTGATCCCAAAATATCCACCAGAGAACTCTTACAGCTGATAAACACCTTAAGCAAGGTGCCTGGATAAAAAATTAATTCAAAAAAATCAGAAGCCCTTCTTTATACAACAAATAAATGGGCTGAGAAAGAAATCAGGGAAACAACTTCCTTCACAATAGCCACAAACAATATAAAATACCTGGGGGTAACTCTAAACAAGCAAGTAAAGTACCTGTACAACAAGAACTTCAAGCCCTTGAAGAAAGAAATTGAAGAGGCCTTTAGAAGATAGAAAGATCTCCCATGCTCATGGATAGGTAGGATCAACATAATAAAAATGGCTATCCTACCAAAAGCAATATATAGATTCAATGCAATTCCATCAAAATACCAACACAATTCTTTATAGATCTGGAAAAAACAATTCTCAATTTCATATGGAACAGCAAAAAAACAAGAATAGCTAAATCAATCCTGTACAATAAAAAAACATCTGGAGGTATCACCATCCCAGATTTCAATCTGTACTACAGAGCAATAGTAGTAAAAACAGCATGGTACTGATATAGAAACAGACCAGTACATCAATGGAATCTAATTGAAGACCCAGAAATGGACCCACACACCTATGGCCACCTAATTTTTGACAAAGAAGCCAAAACCACACAATGGAAAAAGAACAGCATCTTCAACAAATGGTGCTGGTCCAACTGGATGTCCACTTGTAAAAGAATGAAATTAGACCCATACTTATCACCTTGTACAAAACTTAAGTGCAAGTGGATCAAAGACCTTAACATAAGCCCGGTCATGGATTTCTTTACCTTCTAATTAACCAGCTTTAGAAAGAAAGCTTTGTCTTCCGTTAATTTCATGTTGTCTGATTTATTTTGGATGCTCAACAAATATTTAAGAATGAAAATCCTTATTTTCCTTGTCAAAAGAAATTAAACAGCTTCTTTTATATATGTTAACATTTAGTAAAACCTTAATAACTCTGTTTCCAAATCAGTACACAACACACTTTTGGGAAAAATGATTACATTGCCAAATGTTGTAGTCTCTCTCTCTCTCTCTCTCTCTCTCTCTCTCTCTCTCTCGTGGGTATGTGGATGTGTCTGTGTGTATTTATCTGGGTTTGTGTCTGTGTGAAGGAGGTTAATGGCACCATGCATGGTCTCATCTACATTCCTTTTGTGGAATCAATATCTAGCAACATTTTTCATAGTGCTAAAGCTTGTGAGAAAGCCCTTGAGAAAACCCACCCATTTCCATGCATTCTTTCTTTCTTATCCCGGAAAGGACTGTTCTCTTCTCAACAGAAGCCCCAGGGGTGCCCCAGATGACTGAGATTATGGAAAGATATTTAAAAATGTTTTCCTTTGACCCCCTATGAGCTCTTTGCAGCTATTTTCACATTTCTTCAAACAAATTTGGCTGAAGGAGAGGGAGGAGATGTCATAGTAACTTTCAAGTCGTGTGCTGGACTGTCTACAAGAGGTTGGAAGGTGAAGGCTGAGGCATCTGTAGAGCACCTCAGCAGCTTCAGGGCCAGCTGTCCAGTAGTCCTGATATTTAGGAACATTCTCCTGCAAGCACTGTTCTCTGGAGCTTGCCAATGTACAGAATTTATAGCACATTCTGGAGTTCACTAAAGATATGAATTGCTTTCTGAATAATTTAGTTTTTATGTGACCTACAGGCATACTAATGCCTAACTTGAAGTCAATATGTTTTGGAAAATATCTTTTTTCTCTGTAAAATGTAATTGTCAGCAGCTTTCCAGATGGGATTTTAATAGGGAAAGTAGCTCACAGTGCCAGGGCAGACATGTCCCAGAAATGTGCACCAGTATGGGAGTAGCTAGAGATGCCAAAGTACAGTTTGTATGTATTCCATTTTCTTTTGAACCATCACATAATGGTTGGGAATATTTATGTTCCATGTCTGAACTTTATGAGGCATTCGCAGAATAACAGGTATCTCAGAGAAATAATAAGTTCTTCTCACCCAGATGGCTATAAAACGCTCATGTTCAGCTACTGCCTAATGTATATAATTTTCCAGACCATTCCAGAACTTTATTTTCCAAGGATACCTTGCTCCCTTCACTAAATACAATTTAAAATATTGATACAGTTGTTGTTAGTGTCTGGAAGTCCAATGCTGAGGTTCCAACCAATTAGATTCACCCACTTGTCCATAAAGAAGATCAGGTAGAGAGGTTGGTGGTGACCCAGGAAGGGAAACTTCAATTTCCTTCCTGGCCACATGGTATGACATGATATATGGGCTGCCCTTCAGGTGACAGTGGTCTCCGGTTCCATATGGAAAACTCCGAAGCAGGGGTTGGATGGAGATGCTGCATGGGACCCAGAGTCTTTATTAGGGTCGAGGGCATTGCTGCTGCTCAGACAGCAGTCTCCGTTTGCCTTGTAAGATGTTTATATATCAGATCTGTAACTCTGCATTTAGACAAACCCAGATACAGATCAACTCAGAAAAGGACTGGTAACAGAGACAAAATGATGTACATGATGTTAAAACTAGGATCCTTCCTCAACACCTTTTGGTTTCTAACCAAAAAGCAAAATTTCCTGAAGTAGAAAATATTATTTTGACAAAATCTCTCTTTTACATTGAATGTAGGTGTGTTGACATGGTTATTTTCCTCACCCATGTTATACATGAACTCTACTTATTAAAGTTTTTTAATTTAAATCATTATAAATTTCATTATGGGCATTACTTAATTAATAATTAAAATTTACTAAGCTTGTATTATGAATAAACCCAAAATGCCTCTCTAGTGGGAGAGATAACCTTCCATAGGAAAGACTACACCAATACCAAATGATCATCCCTGAAAACATACATACAAGTAACATTCTACAGACTGAGCAGGCTTTATTTAGGAATATATATATATATATATATATATATACATGTAATAACAATTAAAGAAAGAAGAGGCCATTAATTTGAAAGACAGCAAAGAAGGAGTATATGAGAAGGCTTGGAGGGAGAAAGGAGAAGGGTGATAATTATATTATAATTTCAATAAGAAAGAAAGGAATCAAGCAAGGAAGGAATAAAGAAAAGGAAAGCAGGTGGCTGGGCAAGCTGGGGGAACAAGTTAGTAAGCAGCTTTCCTGTAAGGCCTCTGCTTCAGTTCCTGCCTGGAGTTGGCAGTTTGGCTTCTCTCAGTTATGGACTATAGTCTGTAAGCCAAATGAATACTTTCCTCCCCTAAAAAAACACTTCTCAGAAAAATAGATTGAGGTCTTAACTTCTTAAAAGGTGGAGTGTGATCTGGGCGAATTTCCTTCCTTAAAATCGCTGACATACAACTGGTTAAGTTGGGGATGTATGCTGGAGCACAGTGTTTGCTAATACGAGGCCCTGAGCTAGAACCCTAGCACTAACACAAATAAACAAGCAAGCAAAGAAACGAACAACAACAACAACAAAAACCTGAACTCTAAAGTCAGCCATTTCAAAGTACAGGCAATAAAGAAACATCACAGGTGGAGTTAAACATTCTAATTCTAACAGAAACTACTGTAAATTGCAACTGAATATAGGTTTGAGTGCTTTTAACATACTTCGTTAGTGCTTTGAGGATTTTATACAGTGCATTTTGGTCATATTCATCCCAGCTACTCCCCCTAAATGTAATTTAATTGTAGTTTTTAAAAAGAGGGATTTGTGGTATTTTAACATGCATTATTCTGAAAAGTATAAGAGGCTTTATGCTGTTAAAGTCTTTTAGAAGAAGCTTAATTACATAAAGCATAAGTTTTATACTAATAATTTTTGGATTTTCTAAGTAAACAATGAATTGTCCATTGAACTAAAATTTTATTTGGGGATTGAGTTCCATTATTATCTCCTTTTAATTTCTCAGTCTTGATGAGAATCTGGGAGGCAGAAATAAATGTAATCTAAGTAGTTTAAAGTAAAGAATTCATATTGCCAACTTATATCAGGCTACACATGGAGAGGTCTTAGGAACAGATGGGAAATTATTTAGAAATTTAGCATCAGAGTTTTGGCCAATACAAAATCCATGTGACCTGGCATAACCTTACAAAAAAAAAAAAAAAAAAAAAAAAAAAACCAGCAGAAGTGCTCAAGAGTGGTGGCACAAGCTACAGCCTAACACTAGAAAGTGTGTCAGCTCAAATGGGAATTGCCCCCATAGGTTCATATATTTGATCATTTGGTCCCCAGTTGGTAGAACTGTTTGGGAAGGATTAGAAGATCTGACCTTCTTGGAGGGGATGTGTTGCAGGCTTTGACAAAAGACTCCCAGTGAGTGAGGACCATCTCTCTCTCTCTCTCTCTCTCTCTCTCTCTCTCTCTCTCTCTGCCTCATGGTTGTGGATCAAGATGTGAGCTCTCAGCTGTTCCACCATCATGGATTCTAACCCTATCAAACTGTAAGTCAAATTAAACACTTTCTTTTTATAATTTGCTTCAGTATAGTGTTTTATCCCAGGAACAGAAATGTAACTAAGACAGAAAGGCAGAGGCTGGTAGTTCCAGATTAGACCAGTCCACATGTTAAGACTCTGCCTCAAAAACAAACACACACACAATAGAAGCAGGAAAACAACCAGATGTGCTGTTCTAAGTCCCAAGCAGATCCTATGTGGAGAAATGATGATGGACTTCCAGAGTCAGTTAGAAATCTGGCACTCACACAGAACACTTTGTTTTGATGTCTTTTGGCGAGCAGCAACCCAGCTCATTTAGAGGGACATAATGGTGACCAGCTTACTAGGTGCAGAGACTTTCTGGCTGAAGACCTCAGGAGAAGGCACAGTGGAAATTGATGGGCTCTGGACCACAGCATTTAGGGATTCTGATGTGTGGACTCAATGTCAGGAACTAGCATCAGTAACTAAAGACTATAATCATCTGGAAGTGTTGTCAGAGCACCCAAGGTGGCCTTTTCAGGTGGCTTGGGTTTCCTCTGGAAATGGAGCTATAGGGGAGTTGGAAGTTAGCCATGAGAGCAAAGGGCTGCAAGAACAATGTCTTTAAAATGTGCTCATTGTAGTCAGTGTATAGCATGATTCTTCACATTTCTATTGCTTGAAGAAATCACAAGTGCAGTCAAGTTTGAGGAAATGACACAAAGGTGTCTTTGTGGGAACAGATTTTTAATAATTTATGAGCATGTTCTAAAAATGATACTATTGAGGGAGACAACTACCAAGTTAAAAAAGAATTGTCAGTCTGCCTAGTTCCTTCTCTTTTGAATCAGAAGTGACCAAACCTCAATGAGACCAATGTTAAATGAACTCAAGAATATTTTATGCTATAACAAATTGTGAATTATAAAGTGCTATGTATATTGTATTTGTTTTAGATCCTCTTTCAACAATAGCCACCTCTGTGAGTCTGGGGGTTGCATCATTATGCTAATATAGTCTCATCTAAATGTGTTATAGGGAACTGATTCCTTGAGCCCAGCTGAGAGTCCTGAGGAAGTGATTAGTCAGCTCACATTCCATTTGAAGGTGTCCTGGGGCCACAGTTTTTACCATAGTCAGCTCACATTCCATTTGAAGGTGTCCTGGGGCCACAGTTTTTTACCATCATCAGTCTGTGTAATGAAAGGATGGGTACAGCTTCAGCCACATGGACCAGGTTTCTAGAGTCAACTTCACCTTCAGGCAGCTTAGGATGAGTTTGACTTTTCCCTTAGTAACTATTTCCCTGTATAAAACAGGAACAATTGGCATAACTTGTCAGATTATTATAAAGCCTCGGGATTTGTATAAATTCATAAAAACAATTTAAATATTTTCAATGTGACAAGTATTATGAATAATTCAAGAGAGGTCAGAATTCAGTATTTTTTGTTTAATATAGACACTCATAGATTTACTGCTACTGGCCCCTAAGGTCACTGTGTAGCCCATGTCTCAAACTCTGGATCCAGTGCCTCGGCCTACTTATTTCAAAGACTACAGGAATGCACCACCTCATCCGGCAGAAAATCAAACTATTCTACTGTATATGGGTGGTGCATGTGTTAGTGAACACACACAGAGGCCAGAGCAGGATGTTGGAAGCTTTCCTTTTTTGTTCTCTACATCAATATCTAGAGAAGGGATCTCCCTCTGAATTGGAAGCTTCATGTTTGGAGTAGGCTGGGATCAGCTGGCCCCTGAGATCCACCTATCACTGCCCTCTAGTACTGGGATTAGATCATATGTGACATTTTACAGGAGAGCTGGGGATTCAAACTCTGATCCTCAGTAGTGCATGGCAAGTGCTCTTACTCACTGAGCCATATCCCTATTCTACTAGCATGTTATTTTTAATGTTGTCAAATTTTAAACAGCACCAATCCACATGCCTGTCTTCCGAACTACATAACATAATGGTATGTTGGCAAAACTTCAAATCTTCCAATAGATGTTTGTTGGTCGCTCACCATATGCCAGGTATGAGTTTTTAACTGAAAAGATACCAGTGAATGAAGTCAGAGGCACTAAGAAACTTTGAGGTCCTCAAAACGCCTACCTTTGCTGAGAGCAGAAATGCAGATTTTGACTCCTATTCTCTACCCTTTAGTCTCTCCCACTTTGAATCTCACTTTTTCCAGAACACGAGAACCATGTTGTCTCTATATTTGGCTGTTGTACAAAAAACTCTAGGGATTTGGATCAATTAACCAAAAGAAGTCTCCAGCACAGTACTGGGTGGCCCTTGCTATGGAGGGTATATGCTTTGAGTTGGCCCCTCGAAGATCCATGTGCTAGAAGCTTCATCTACACAGTTTAATAAGCAGGGAGACCTTTCAGAGGTAAAGACTAATCAGTGGGAAGGCTAAGCTGATGGGTGACATGTTCCTAAGCTTCTGGGACCCTCACCTCTCTGGCTTCCTAACTAACCACGTAATCTCTCCCTCAGAGAAACCTCCCACCAGAGGGTACAACCATAGTTACTTGAGCAGCACCAGCATCATGCTTCCAAAACTGTGAATTAAATAAATCTCTTTTTAAACATCATACATGTTCAGCCTTGGGGATTTCATTACAATGAGGAAAAAACAATGGGCTAACACTAGGGACAACCCTATCTGAGGACAGCCAGATCTTGACTATCATTGGAACCTCCTTTCCCAAGGCCCATACATGATTGTATCTCTCTTGTCCCGGGTGTTTTGGTTGATGATTAGCAGCTCCCTGAGCTTCTGACAGAAGGGCATGGGGAGTTTTGCCCACTCTGATTATGTTCAGTTCTTCCTTATACACATGAGATAGATCTTTTTTCCTCCTTTTGATGAAGATTACTTCAATTCATTGTTTATGTCTTAAAAGTGGTTGGACTGCACAATGGAGTGCTAATCTCCCATCTTGCATGCTGCTATAGTCTGAATGTTTGCATCATTCCAAAAATACATGCTAAATTCCCAGTTCCCAAGGTGATGGCATTGGGAGACCCTTGTAGGTAATGAAGGTGGAATCTTCTGGAATGACCTTTACAAAAAAGACTCCAGAGATTCTTCTTCTACCCTTTACCTAGGCCAGCAAGATGGCTCAGTGGGTAAAATGTGCCTGCTACCAAATCTGACAACCTGATCTGGATGGTGCAAGGAAAGAACCAACTCTTCCTAGTTGTCTTTGACATTGTACACACACACACACACACACACACACACACACACACACACACACATGAGTATACATGCATGCACACACATGAAAACACACATACACACATGAACACACACATAATGAATAAATAATAAAATGAAATATAGAATATCTTTTAAAAAGAAGACATTGTCTATAAGAAATTCTATCCCCATGATTCTGTGCATCTGCTTGTGGCTTCACCCATACTGCCAGACTCCAGAATGATCACAGACAGATTCCTATTGTCTGTGAGCTCCTTGGCTTATGGTTCTTTACAGTGGCCCAAACAGACTAATATGGACATATCATTGCATTATTTTTAGATCTTGAATATTATCATTGTCCAAAGTTACCTTAATTGAAGTGTGAACCCCACCAAAAAAAGAATTTAAAATGAGTGTTCCTGTTCAATGTGTTCCAGGCATCCAAGTTCAGAGGAAGACCCACATGCACTGAGACTTCATGTCTGGGGTCAATGTAGCCATTGTCGAAGTTGCTCAAACTAAAATCTACTTTAAAAAATAATAATAGCTCTACAACAAATGTCTGTCAGAGAAACAGGACCCAAAGGCTGAAGACTGATGCTGGAATGTATGGAAAGAAAATGGGAACTGTCCAGGCAGTCATTGGTATGTTCTTTCTTAGTTTTGGAAGCTGCAGGCCCTGCACTTCCTATATAGCAAATATATTTATCCCTCTCAGGTCTCTGAGGTGATTGAAGAATAGACAGCTAGAGTCTCATAGTTAAATTTTGAATTGTTTAGGAATCAAGAGGGTGTTATAGATCTAAGAAGATACTCTTAAAAGTGTGTTGCAAGATAGTATGAATGTTGAGTCACATATAGACCTTTAAACTCATGGAGTTGGTTGGATAGTAGAATGTTAAAGTCAGGGGCCAAGTATGTATAAACTGGACATTGGGAAGGTATACTGGGCCATTTAACTCTCATAAATGTGGCATATTTATATCTATTGTTTTGTATAATACTTACTGTTCTAAGAGAAGGAACCATCTGTTGGACTGAAAGGGGAAACTTCTGGGGGGAAGAGGGTGGAAGGGCAGGATAGGAAGGGGGAATAGGGAGGGGTTTGTTACTGAGATGTAACTTGAGGAAAAAAAATAAAGTATTAAAAAAAATAATAATAGCAAAGTTAAAATTAAACAACTCCTTTACCTCAAGAACAGCACAAACAGCTTGATGACCTTCCATTAAATGACCTGTGCTGGACAACATCCCCGACCCCCACCAGAGGACTCTCCTGTGAGAACATTCCAAACCAAAACCTGATCTTGGCAGCTCTTGAATCTGAAGCCCCTTCTCACGAGGACGTGGTGACTGTGCTTTCTGGCCCAAAGAGCTCAGTCTGAAATAAATGAAGTGTTTGGGAAAATCCCCAGGGAGAAGAGAAATGAAGACACACTCTGCCCTACACCTCCTTACACAGTCACCTGACCTGTGTGACCCACTGGGGAGGAGGCAGTTTTTGCTTTAGTGGCTCACTAGTTCCAGCGCGTTCCAATTGTTTGTGAATTTGGAACATATTCTTTTGTATGTGAACTTCTTGTACATTGAAATACCAAAACTCATTTCTATAGCACTCCTCTCTCTCTCTGAATTCTGCTATCCCAAGTAGGGGAAAAATTACTTGAGTTAGGGCTTTAAAAAAGCAACAACAAAACAAAAAACTATTCTTTGAGCTATAAGCCAAAGCCTTATAACAAAAGAGAGAGAGAGAAAACAAACTATTACTAAGACATAAAATGACTACCAAATATTGGGATGTAGAAAACCCAAGACTATCTAAGCTAATGGCTATAAATTAAGCAATTTAAGTCAGGGGTATTTAGGCTCACAAGCCAATGATGCTATTTTGCCTGAGAAAGTTCTTTTCTTTTCTAATGATCACATTTTAAAATTACATTTGCTTTCATGAAGTCTAACTAGAGTAGAGAGTCACTGATCAGAGCTCTAGAGTCGTTGGGCTAACTGGGAAGAGGCAGCTGAGATGAAACAAGAATAGGAGGAACATGGGGGTGGGGTCCAAGAACTAAAGTACGAGGCAAAGAATGAGTTTGGTTCTTGTGATAGTTTGTAAGAGAATGACCCCATAGACAAATAGATTTGAATGTTGGTCACCAGGGAGTGGCACCACTTGAAAGGTTTAGAAGGTGTGGTTTTGTTGGAGTAGGTGTTGCCTTGTCAGAGGATTGTGTCACAGGGGATGGACTTTGAGGTTTCAAAAGCCCCTGCTGAGCCCAGAGTCTCTCCTCCTGCTGCCTGCAGAAGTGCATGCAGAGCTCTCAGCTACCTCTCCAGCACCATGTCCATCCCACCATGCTTCCCACCATGCTGATAATGAACCAAACCTCTGAAACTGTAAGCTAGCCCCAACTAAATGTTTTTTTTTAAAATAAGAATTACTTTGGTCATCTGTTCTCAGCAATGGAACACTGACCAACACAATTCCTAAGCAAGTAGGCACTAACATCTGTCTTGGCAAGGCTTGTGGGGATAGCCTCATCAGTAAGTAAAGTGTTTGCTTTGCAAGGATGATGATGTAGGTTTTATTCGAAGAACCCACACAGAAAAGCTAGGCAAAGTGGCACAGGCTTTAATTCCATTGCTGGGGAGGTGGACACAACACACAGACACACACACACATACACACTCACACACACACACACATACACACTCACACACACACACACACACACACACACACACACACACACACACACACACACACACACACACACACACACACACACACACACACACACACACACACACACACACACACACACACACACACACACACACACACACACACATACACACTCACACAGTACACACAGAGTTCTGTTGTCTTGGTGTAACTTTGAGAACATTAGCTGCTTTCTTTCCTCATCCATAAGAAAGGAATAAGACTCTTCAAAGGGCGGTGAAACTTGAACAACTGTCTGCAATACTTGCTGCTCAGCCAATCTTATTGGTGGGTGTCATCCCCATCACCGTTGTCATTACATGCCTTATTACTGAAAATAAAATGTGTTACTTTAAGCCCTGCTGAACAGCAGGTCCCAGCTGAAGGATGGTAGCAACAGGGTCAGTCGCAGCAACCTGGAGCCATGAAAGCAATGGATGACACCCACCAGGGACACATAAAAGTGGGAAATCGATGGTTTGCTTATGACTATATAGAGAGGGTTTGTGTGAGGACTGTGGGGATGCTTGATGTTTCTCAAACTTTCTGGCAATGGACTGGCTTCTCTACCCTGTGTCTCACCCCCTGCTGTGGTGTCAAGGGACTAAACAGTCTCCCTGTGAGGTGGGCGCTCTGGTAATTTATCTGAGGGCCATCTGCCAAGTGTTCACAGTGTTCAACAGGTTTCCACCCAAGTATTTCATCTTCTTTCTCCCATTCTTTGTTTCTGCTCCTTTTGATTCCAAATAGACTCGGGTGGACAATTTGGCTTGTTATCCTCTTTCCTGGCCACTGCCTGTGTTATCGCCTCCAAATAAAACCTGAGCTGACAACAGTGGAATTTATGAGGACCAGTAAGAAACGAGGAACAGAGAGATGCTTGCATGGAGCTGACCCAAGAAATGCCGAGGTTTCCATTTCTAGGCCAAATTGCACAAATAATGGAGCCTGGACCCCCTAATCACAAAGTTCAAATATATCAATGCAATCTGTGGAAAAGTAGTTGGTCCTGGATATGTATGATTGGAAATGTGCTGTGGGAGTCATGTGCCCCTCACCCAACACAGCTCAGAGCTCCAGTTGCTTCTAAGGACCACCTCCTGCTACAGCTGGGTGGGATCTCAGGGTTCTACCCTGGGGAACCAGCTGCATCTTGGGCTAGGGAAAAAAAACATTTAGAGATTTCCTTGTAAGATTTTCCTTCAGATGTTTTATTTATAAAATACAGAGTTGATGCAAGCTTGGTAACACTTTCCAGATCTCAAAAGGCATCCAGCCCCACTGTGATTCTTATGGTTGCTTTCCCTGGAGTGGAGATGTGGATATTGTCTCCAGTGGCACAGCAGAGCTTCATGGAGGTTTAGGTTTCGCTGGTGGAATGTGGTGCCCTCAGGGGTCAAAAGGAACTGATCACAGAGGCTGATACGCTTCCTCAATCAGACTCACTTGCCCTAGAACTCCACTGGGGAAGCTCCAGAGAGCCCCCTGCACATGTGATTGAAAACATGTTTTCTCAAATCTAGAAAACCAAAGAAAACAGACATCTGTACATCATATTCCCATTTTGTTTTTATTAAGAGTAGTGTGTGTTGTCCCTCAATCAATAATAATTTGACCTGTAGTTTTTCAATCTTATGATGATACAAAAGCAAATTCATAAGACATTTAGTTTCCCACTTTTGGTACAATATTTAATCGATTGCTCAAGTTATTCAGCACTTGACTAGAAACTGTTTTTGTGTTAGGTAACTTTGTCCAAATGTAAGCTAATGCAAGTGTTCTGAACATGATAGAGGTAGACTCAGTGAACTGGGATGTTTGGTGGGTTAACTGATCAGGTTTATTGAATGTATTAACTTTTAGTGCTTTCAACTTATGATATGTTTATCAAGTCATAACTCTGCCATAAACTGAGAAATATATATTTGCATGCATATACAGATGTGTAGGTATTTGCAAACTTATATGTATGCACATGTATGAATGCACACAGAATATATACTATATATACTTAACTCGAGTTTCTATTGGGGTGAAGAGACATCATGACCATGGCAACTTTCGCAAAGGAAAACATTTCATTAGAGGTGACTTACAGTTTCAGAGGGTTAGTCCATTATCGTCAGGGTGGCACTGTGCTAGAGGAATTTGTTATGTTGACATGAATATCCACTCACAGGAAGCACTTCCTCCCAAGCAGGAGGCAGGGGAAGGTCTGAGTGAAGTAACCAAAGCCCAGAACCCTCCTATTAGCTGTCCTTAAATAAAAGCAGACCTGGACACATTTCTATTTAAAACATGATATGTGGAGATTCAAAGGCTCTCTCTTAAATTAGCCCATGCTAGTATAGATGGAAGGATCACCAAGAAAAGGTTCCCCTTTTAAATTTGTGCCTCGCTTATGAGCCTCATTCACCTAAAAACACTGTGTCTCAGACCAAGTATTAGTAATAGCAAAAAATTACTTTGAAGACCTAGGGGCTCAAATGTGTGGCATTTTGAAGAAGAAAATCAAAACAAAACAGAAACAAAAAAACACTGAAATGATGTTTAAGCAAGTTTGAGTTGCTTGTGTACCAGTGTCTACTCTACGGAGAAGTTAGCTCCACCAGCCCAGAAACCAGGCGCTGATGCACACTGAAGTTGCATTGGGTGACATGTCACCCCTGAGTTCCAGCAGTGGAAGGTGTCCTTCTGTATAAGGTCATTTCTTCCTGTAGTTTTTATTTATTTGCCCAACCTTCCTAAGGCTACAAGGGAAAAAAAAATCTGATATTGAAAGAGAAACAGTGGAAGAAATGACTTAAAATATTCCATATATAGTATGACAAGTGTTTATGGAATAATATTAGCTTATGATTTCATAGTCTTGTGAACCAGGTGAATGGTACATGCTCTGGTCCACTAGCATGAGTTGCACTTAGTGATGAGGTCTGCGATATTGACACACCACAAGAGAGTCAGCATCAAAAGCCCTACTTCACTGTGGAACTAACCCTCCCGTGGGCAGCTTATTTACTCTTCTGAGTATTTGGAGAAGACAAATATAAGAGCAGGAGAGAGGAGTCCATGTTGGTATGTATGCACATGATGCTCTAGACAGAAGCAGCTGTGTCTACAACAGCAGGGTATGAAATCACCCTGAAAATGTACGCTCTGCACCTGCTGGGTTACATTTTTTCCTTTCTGTGTTTGACTCAATTTCATTTGCTGGTGAAAGAGATTCCCCTTATTGCTGCCTCTGCTAGCCACTTGCTGATCACAGCCAGTGCATTTTTTTTGACTCTCTGGTTAGGACAAGATGGAGACAAGGAGACGTGAGGGAGGGTGATGGGCATCGTTTTAGGGCTGAGCCAGTATGATGCTACAGGGCCACTCTACAGCTCATTCTCCCCACCTGACAAGCTTTAAAACCACACTTCCCAGAAGACAGTGCCACCTTGCATAGAGGTAGACCACCAGATCCACATGGAGTTTTGTGAAAGCAGCAAAAATGTTTTAGTTGTGCTGAGGCAGGAGCATTCTGGAGTTAGTTTCTCACTGTTCAGCTGAATAATACCTCTCTTCTTTGGATTTACATGTTATGGTGATCCCCAACTATAAAGTCATTTTGTTGCTACTTCATAACTGTCATTTTTCTACTGTAATGAATTTCAGTGTAAATATTTGATGAACAGGCTATCTGATAAGGGACTTCCAGGGGGTTGCAACCCACAGGTTGAGAACCACTGCTCTAGGCAGTCAGTATAGGTGTCTTTGCTGTGCTTAGGGATCAGCATTTCACTCTTGTCAAGGTGAACAAATGACAAGACCACGATTCATTTCCACCTCATCCTAGGATTGTAAGCAATGAAATAAAGCCTAGGCAATGGACCACCAGTGAAGTTCAGTTCCCACCCAGGCAACTTGCAGGGTGCTGTTGGGTCTTACAGCGCTTGGTAAGCAACAGCAGAGCACACTCAGTTGGAGAGCACTAAGACCCGAGCTGAGTTTCAAGACCTGGAAGTAAATTGAACAAAGCAAAATAAATAGCTCACATTGGTACACACGCTTCATACGGCTCCTCATGAGAATCAGTAATATACTTTTGGTAGACACAAAAAAGCTTATTCTAAAATTCACATGGAAAGGTAGTAACCACAGAGGAACTACAACAATCTCGAAATGAACGACTAACATGGAAGTACTTAATTACAATTTAGTAATTAAGAGAGTGGAGGTTGGCAGCTGAACATACACAAATATCAATGGGATAGAATAGAGAGTTAAGAAAAACATGCTATAATCCCAATTGATTTTTATTTTTGAGACCGGGTCCCACTACACAACTCTGCTGGCCAGCCTCTTGGTCCTGCTGCCTCAGCCTTGTGAGTGCTGAACACCCAGCATAAAACATCTTGCCTGGATAGCCCAACTGGTTTTAACATAGACACAAACAAGGTTCACTGGAGGCAAGACAGACTTTCTGTAATCAATGATGACTCTTGGCCTTATAGTCCTATCATTTATATAATTTTAACTTAAAGCGGGTCATGTATGTGCATATAGAGAAAAAGCCATAAAGATTTGAGGGAGAGAAAGCTTATAGAAAATCCCCTGGACCTAAGGCTTGGGCGACAGAATTTAGACTTCCAATGGAAAATATAAGCCAATGAAGGAAAACATGATGCAGTCTCCACCACGAAAATGTCATTTGCTCAATGGAAGACCATTTTTGCTCTCAAGGATGTGTGAGTGATCTAGTCCCTGTGTCCCCCCAGTCCTCGATGCTGCTCTTCTGTCTCTCAGTCCTTCTGAAAGTATGGAGCTGTGTCTCAGGTGTCTTTCATTTATAGTTCCCTGATGGCTAATAATATTAAATGTAATTCTGTGTATTTGTTTGTTATCTCTGTAGCTCCATTACTGAAAACATGTGTTCAAGTCTTTTTGAATGTCTCAGGATTGTGTTGTTTTAATATTGAGCTCTGAGAATTCTTCATGTTTTCTAGGAAATAGGCAATTTGAAGCAATTTCCCCACTCTCTGGCATGTCTTTTTATCCTCTTTACAGGGCTGTCATTGAGCAGGGAAATGTGTGATATTTCAGTACACATGTACCACATGTATGCAGTGTGCCAGAGGTTATTTTGAACTATCAACCTGCAATACACACATTGCTGTACAGCCCAGTTTGGCAGTTCTTTAAATGTTAACTGTGACCCTATAATTTCATCCCAGCATTTTCATTCTGAAGACTCAAGAGTTCCACATGAATTTCGTGGCAATTTTGCTTATACAAGCTGACATGAAATAGGCAGATGTCTTTTGTGGGGTGAATTTAACTAGGATACATCTACACCACAGAATACTACTCAGCAATAAAAAGACACATGCTAGAATTGTCTGAAGGTTCCTCAAAAAACTAAAACAAGACCCACTGTATGATTATATGTTACTTCTGAGCATATATCTAAAAGAAATGGTATCAGTGTACTGAAGAGACATTTGCATGCCACTGTTTGCCACAGCACTAGTCACAATGGTAGCTGTAACTATGATGTCAGGCTAGGTTTCCATGAATAGATGAATAAGAAAAATGTACCAGCATTTTTATAATAAGAAATTATATATGCACATGATATTATTTGTCCATATAAAGAATTATAGCCTATAATCTGCAACAATATAGACAGAAATGAATGGAACATATATTATACCATTACATCGCAAAAAGAAATAGACAAATTCTAAATGTTCTCTCTCACGTGGATGCTAACAAAGCACCGATTTGAATACACAATAGTGATTATGAGAGGCTTGGAACTGAGAAGGAGGACCATGGGAAGCAGAGCCTGGAGTACTTCCAGCTCTAGAGACAGGGACCAGAGCTTCTCACTGAATGGTTGCTTGTAAGCTGGGCCTGGCCAGAACTCAGTGTGCTGTGGCAAGCAGATACCTGCAATGTGGCCAAACCAAGCACCCGCACTCTGGCCTAGAGAATGCTTTGCCCATAACAACAGGCCTTGTGAGTCTCAGCCATAGGCTATCAGGTAACTAATGGCCAGAGAACATGGAGCTTGAGCCTTGGCTCCGAAATCACTGGTGTGGCTTCTGGTCCCAGCTTTGCTAGTTACAGTGAAGCCAACTTGGGCAAGTTGTCTAATTTCTCAGATTCCCAGTTTCCTCAAAGACATAGTACACATGGCATTAATATTTGTGTTTGTGGTTATGACGACAGCACAAGTCTCTAAGGAAAGGGCGTAGAGCACCTGGCACTGTGTAAGTACTTGTTACTGTTACTTTCCCCTGGTGTTTTAGTCCTGGAGACTTCTTAGTTTGTTTCAAGAGCACCAATGTCTGTGAGGGGAGGGAGGCATTTTCCCCATAAGGGGCCACCATTCCTGCCAATTACCCTGGAGAAAACAGGCTCCAGCCACACTTCCATGAAAACACCTGGAAGCTTCTGGTGCAGGGCCAGTGTGGACAGGTAGAGCTTTCGAGTGCCATCCATTCTTCTCCTTGAGCCCCTTTTTATGGGCTTGGACACAAGCCAAGCCCTTCCGCTCCCTTCCCCGTGCTTTAGAAGTGAGACACCATAAAGTGACCCCAGGGTGCAGAGTCACAAAAGCCAGGAAAGGCATCTCACACACACTTTGATTTTTTTTCCCCAGGAACACATTCCCCCCTGCCATTGGCCTTGTCTTCTGGAAGAAGGATTAAAAGGAAAAACCTTGCAAAACTCTCCATGTATCTTTTTGAAGTGGTGAAAATAGAACCAGCTGAGCAAAATCAACTCACAGAGGTGCCATAAATACCAACCACGCTGTAAAAGTGCAAATCTCTCCAATATGGCAATGGAGAAGTGAGAGCTACAATGGGAATATGGTGGCCCTCTGACCCGAGGATAAATGCTTCTCAGCATTGGTTTTTACTCCTGTCTGTCAGAATTTAGATGTCGGTCTGAGGCCTGGAAAGAAAGCCTTGCTCAAGCAAGTGCTCCCAGGGGTCTGTGCCCAGGATCTGGTCCACGTGCTCTGCACTCATCAGAGCCGCCCAGCGCAAAGGATGGAGACTTCATCTAGTGTAGGCACTCAGCGTGTGGTGGCTCCCTTCCCTGTTTGCACAGCAGTGAGTGGGTCAGGAAGAGTCACAAATCCCAGGCTGACCTGGAAAACCTTCTTCCACAGGGTTTGCCTGAGCCGGAAACCACAAGGGCAGTCAGAAAGGAGCTCAGGCAACCAAGCAATAGGACTTTAGCTCTTCAGTGACCATGCCAGAACTCCTCAGGTGGGCGTGGCGGTTACCATTTCCGAGTAGCTTCACTCAGATGCTCTGGTGGCTTTGTAGCTTCTTGTGGAACAGTTGGAGTGAGAGGCGGGTGCAGTGATCTCACATACCTGCTGCTCAGAAGTGGGTAGATCAGAACTCCCTGGATGACTTAGGGCTCCGCCTCTCAATGTGTGCTTGGATTTGAATCTCACAGCATTCCATAAGGTCCTCCCTCAATGCTGAGGGTCTGCCAGCCAGAAGAGTGGGAAGTCTTGGAGCTGACCACCGACTTACTACACTATCCCGGGCAAATCATCTCCTCTCCCCAGTCTCCAAACACAGATATGGAAGATCACTTTAAATGACATAGTAGATAAGTGGGCTCTATGCCAGCTACAGTCCCACTAGTGTCCAAAGATATTGTCACTAGTCAGCCATTGCATGTTTTATCCTTCAGAGTCCTGGCAAAGTCTTAGAATCCCTCAGCACAATCTTCTACCAGCAAAGTGAGACTGGGAAAGCAAAATGACATTTCTATTCTAATTTATCATCCCCAGGATGGCTGTCGCATGGCATCAGATGCACATGAATCACTGGTATCCAAGGAAGGGAGTTGAAGATAAGCTGCATCAAGAATAATTAAGACTGAATGCCCACCACACTAACAAGCCAGATTGTCTAATGGTCAAGAGTGCATTTAATGCAGCTAAAGGACCAGGAACTGTGTTTTCCATTTAGTCTTAGAAACATAGGGTTAGTTTAATTGTATTTGTGTAGAGGTGTGCAGAAACTTCATTTTCCAGATGCAGGTCAATAAAGAGACTTGCTCTATCAACAGAATTTCTATAGGATACATCAGGCTAGATATCCCACAACCCCCCACCCTGCCCCCTTAATGGGAACAGTACACAATCTACTGACTCAGCAGCTAAGACACTGGATGTTCAGGTGCCAGCTCTGTATTTGTCCTCTCAGCATTTCTGGAAACATCTGGAAATTAGTTCCATAAACACAAGGTCAAGTTCCCTCCCTCTGGTTAGGGCCACCACTCCTCCCAGCACCTCAGTGCTCAACTAGGTGCCATTCCCTAGGTACAAAGCAATTCTTGCCTGGGGAGAAAAGTCTGCCACTCTCAGAGCTTAACCCTTCCTGCAGGCTGTCACGCATTCCAACTTCTCTCACCATAGCTCTACCTCTCGTTCTGTCTAGTGCCATACTTCCCTTCCAAGATTACCCAAGTGGCCAGGAAGTGCCAAGCTGTTAACATCTGAAGTAAAATGGATCACTGCTGTATGGGGTGCATAAGAAAAGCGGTCATTCAGCTACAGCTTGCTGCCATCAGGAATTGTGCTAAGTTTGGAGGGTAGAGAGTTGGAGGTTGAGGGGCCGCAAGCGGAGAGGACTTTCTTGCCAGCAGGTGCTTCCTGCAGATTCTAGATTAGCTGGTGAGACAGAACAATGATGCCAGAGGGACCATTCTTGAATGACAAAGCTACTTGCTCACTAATCCATGTGTCTATTAATCACTTCCTCTAAATCCTATCTCCAAACTCTGCTGACAGTTCCAACACATGAGGTGGGAGGACAGGCACTTCAGCCTGTAGCATGAACTTGAGCTGATGGCATGACCCTGGGAGGAGGTTGGGACAAGTTTTCCTACAGAATTCTCTCACCTTGCAGAAGAAGTTGTCACCATAAAGTGTGCAAGGCATCCCACCCCTTCCACCAGGACTCATTGAGATGATACTCGTGGACCCCCACATGTCAACAGATTTCTCTTGTTATAATAACATTAGTTTGATGTGTTAAGACTTAGAAAACAATGAAAAAAGTATTGGCTTAAAATGTGTGCATCCAATAGTAGAATTTCCAGAATGGTGAGATGCAGAAAAACTTCGCAGACCCACTCCATTTGAAAACTAATGAATTTTAGCGGGTGAAAATTTTAGAAATGAATCAATGTTATCTCTAATAAATTTTCCTAAGCACAATAAGAGGGACAGTTATTTAAGAAAGTCTCCAAAAACCTAGACCAGCAAAACGACACCATAGGAGGAGGAATGGTCGTCACCTCAATCTCACATCCAGCTTCCTGTGGAAGAAACTCTACTTGGGGAATTAATTTCATTGTAGATGTATTTGGCTTCCTCTCCTTCCAGTTCCCACTGGGCAGCTCTAGTTGCACCAAGAAAGGGACAGACTGGGGACCTGTCTCATCCTCTTCAACCTGTGTTACACAAACTTTATTCTGGGTGGGTGTAGTTAGCAGAAGTAAAACTTGTTTCTCAAACTGGCTCCCTCTCACAGAGCAGGAACCTCTCCAGAAGCATACAAGATGTCCTTGCCCCAGCTTTCTCGGTGGGCATCATTTTATACCAGAAGGAGTGATCCTCGAAGGCAGTGGGAATCAGCCCTGAGAGGATTTCATACGGCAAGAAGTAAACTTTTGTTTGTTTCCACAGCTTCTGTAGTACAGCAAGGCTCTGCATAGCAGAAGAGGTAGGCAGTAAGGATTCATAGTCCACAACTCTGTATAGGGACTGACTTTGGAGAAATACGGAAACCGGTTATGCCTCTGGGTGCTGTTAAAGAATGGGAATGTTTGGGGAGAACCCAAATATTGATGTAGCAGTAAGCTATATTGACTTGGAAGATTCCTTTGGGACCAGCCTGATGACGTATTTTCCACATTAAACAAACATCCATGGCAAAACATGAAAACCCAATAGATAATGTGACAGAAGCAAAATTTGTGACCACTAAATCCATATAATCTGTGGGAAATTATGAGGAGACTGAAACAAGAGTCCACACTGTAGGGCTTGAAAGAGAGCAGGTTCACCTCAGATTTAATCAGGCAAATTCCTAAACACTTAGCAAGTGACTACAAAAACAAAGGCAAACCAAAGGGGGAGCATGGTGTAGAAATGGAATCAGTCACAGTTGGAACACTCTATTATTCAAAATATATAGGTTAAGCCTAGCCCCACAGGTACTTGTGGAAAGTCCCGTGTTTCCCGGTAGCTTATGGAAAAACTTTAAACAGGCTGAGGACCGTACCTGACGCTGGGTTAGGCTCGCATCACAGGATAACGTCCACCTCTGCAGCTGCTGCAGAACGAGTAGTGGTCTGACCAGCCCTGAACCAGGTCCAATAAAGCCTGTTTGTGTCTTGAAGGTTCCATATCTTCCCGTGGCTTCAGAACGCACTGAAGACATGGATGGGGCCTAATTTGACTCCAGTAAGGCCCACAGCAGCCGGGAAGTTTTGAAGCTCCCGGCAGGTCTAGAAGTAACTGCGGACGCGGGATGGGGAGAAGATCTGAGTCTAGGTGAGGCCCACAGGCACGTGGAGAGTCCAACAGCTCACAGAAAAATCTACAGAGCCAGACAGAAGGCCCCAACTGACAGAGGACAATATCTGACCATCAGAAAAAGACTTCAGATGAAGCTTGTACTCAACACCTGTCTCAGAGGGAAAGGAGATCTCAGCCCCATGGGGACTCAGCCCTCCACTGACCCCCCCCCCCCAACGGAAGGGGGAGAAAGGTGATGAGAATTTTAAAGACAAAAAGTACAAAATAAAGAAACACTCATTTTTAAGAAATGCTAAGAATCAGGAATGTGGGACTCATACATCGCAGAAAAATGGGCAATAGAGATTATGCTTGAAGGGAATAAACACTGGCTTTTAGCATTTTGACATCAATGCAGCTATTATAATTAAAAATGTATTTAAACACTTGGGATGAACAAAGTATAGTATGAAAATGTCTCATTAAAATGTGGAAGTAGCAACAAAGCTAAAGTGTGAAGAAAAGGAGCAAATGGATGTTCTAGAAGTGGGAAGTAATAACAGCTAAAAAGGAAAATTTACTAAGGGAGGCTCCTTGGTGCACTTGAAATGGAACAATCCAGAATAGCTAAAATGGAAGATAAAGATTAGGCAATCTGGAGAATACAGAGAAAAAGAACTAAAAAGAAACAAAAGCAAAGAATCAAAGAAATACATGGATTTCCTCCAAATGTGGTATAAGATTATCAGGAAAGGATAGAAGAGAAAAACTATTTAAGTGATGCCTGAAAAACTACTAAATGTAATGGAAATTGGGAAGCACTGCCTTCAAAAAGTTCAACAAACAAACAAACCAATAAAACGTTGAATAAGCTCACATGTTCATTTGTAGTTGAAAATGTGGAGGTAAAATATAAAGAAGAAAAGCATAGACAGGCAAGGAGTGCCTGTGTGTGTACTTGTCGGCCCCTCAGCTCCCATTGTAGGCAGACAGGGCCCCTGAGACCCTTAGCCACGCCCACTGCCCCACCAGTACCTGGTACAGAGAAGGAAGGACGGCAGGTGCCCTGTGTCTCTGGCAAACATTTTGGCCATGCAGCACGTTTCTACCAACCAGACAGGTAGAAACTCTCTTGACCCCTCAACTGTGCTCACTTCCTTCTCCTGTGTTCCCCTGGCTGATGAACCAGGGGCTCACTCCTCTGCCCCCAGTTTACACATTTGCTGTTGGACACATGTTCCAAAAAGGACAGCAAGAGAAGGTGATCCATCCACACCTGATGCACACACAACACTCCACATGTACCCAGATGGTGAAATTAGTGGACACAGAATCCCCAGCTTTGACACACTCACAGAACACTTTATGATCCCTGAGTCTGAAGATGAGAAGACACATGACATATGAAATTGCCTTCTCAGGAAACTGTCACACACATGCTATACTGACTCTGGTTTATGTGACCAGGGTCCATGCCTCACCCCTCATGAGCTTCAACTTCAACTACCCTATCCACCATAAATCAACACCAGGTCTTTCTTTGTATTTTTTTCTTTTGGTTTTTCAAGACAGGGTTTCTCTGTATATCCCTTGCTGTCCTGGGCGTGATGGCACAACCCTTTAATCCCAGTACTTGGGAGACAGAGGCAGGTGGATCTCTGTGAGTTCTAGGCTAGACTGATCTACAAAATGACCAGGTCTTTCTTTAACTGAACTATCAGTAATAATACTGAACTCAGTCAATGCTCAACGTAGCAGTGGAGCTATCAAACACAAAACAAATGTTCCCTTGATTCAGGTGTGACAGAAAGTCTTAACAAAGTTGTTCCAGATGGGCAAATCCCAAAGGGAAAACAGTGGTGACAGGGAAAATCAAGACCAAACATTTCCTCCAAAAATTGACATTCTCATACAAATAGCCAGTAATGACAGTGATTTGCACAAAATTCCAAACAAAGAGTTCAAAAGAATGATTCAAATATGTTCAAAGATGCCAAAGAAGATGCTAATAAATGCTTGTATGAATTCAAAGACGATATGAATAATCTGAGTGGATTCCAAGAAAACATAACCAGCTAAGTTGTACAAGGAAGTAAATTCAGGATATGAAAATAAAATTCAAAAAAGATACAGAAGTGCTGTAAAATTACTAAAAAAAAAAAAAAAATCCTAAAATTAAAAAAAACACCTAAAACTGAAGAAATTAAAGCCAAATAAAAACCTCAGTGAAAATCTTGTCAACTGACAGGATCACATGGAGGACAAGCTATCAGGCTTGAGAGCAAGTCAATCATTCGGTTAAAATCAATGGCAGTATTTTTGAAACATGAGCAAAACGTAAGGGACCAGTGGTACACCGTGAAAAAATTCAGTGTGCACATTGTGGACAGAGAAGGAGAATAATCCCATTCTAAAGACATAGACAATATTTTCAGTGAAACAACAGGAGAAAAATTTCCCTAATCTAGAAAAAGATATGCCCAACCAGATACACCACAAAGACTACCAAAGAGGCAGGTCCAGAAAAGAAACTCTCCATGCCACGTTACAGTTAAAACACTAAATACACAAACTAAAGACAGGACACTGAATGCTTCAGGAGAGCCCTAGTCACATTTAAAGGCAGGCCCATCAGAATGATAGCTGATTTCTGAATGGAAACTAGAATCCACATGAGCTGCAGAATTGTGCTTCAAATTCTGAAAGAACACAGACAGCAGCACAGATAAATCTGCAATGCCATCTATCATAATGAAGGGACAAAGAGAAAGCTTTCCACAAAAAAGGAGGGGATACCTAGAATAGAACAGACTGATGAATACACCCAAGAAGCAGTCTCATTCCCAACAGTATATATATATATATATTGAAATAAGCCAAACAAAGGTAGTGAAAGACTTGTGCAGTGCAAATGTTAAGACACTGAAGAAAAAAAAATACAAGAAGGCACTAGAAGATGGAAAGACTTCCCATGATGGGAAAAAGTATTATTGTAAAAATCCCACACCTTGTACCCAGTTCCAGTCCAGTAAATCCCCCACAAATTCTCTGGTTCCCCCCTCCAGTATTCAGACAGCCTACTTTGAACACCCTCCTTGCAGACCCAATCTAATTAGTCTCAAAAGCAATATTCCAAACCCCCAGGTTTGGCTCTATCTCACTCACACTCTCTGATAGGCACGGTCTGCTCAGCCCTCCTGACCCTAACCTGCCTCTACCTCCACATCCAATCTCCATGCCTAGCTCTAGTGACACAAACTATGTCTGGGGCTACTCTGACTTCATCCTCCTCAGTCTTCAGACCTCTCCCTGGTTACACGTCACATGCACAGGTCCAATATGGTAGAGGAATTAGACCACAGAAGAAAAAGATATGAAAAAATAGCAAAGGAACATGTAGGAATTGTGGACACCATAAAAAGATCAAATCTCCAAATAGTAGGCATAGATGAAGAAGAAGAATACCAAGTCAATGGTATAGAGCCGAAACAAAACCATAGAAGAAAACTTTCTCAAACTAAGAAAAACAAAACAAAACAAAAAAACCGAAACCACAGATTCAGGAAGCAGGCAGGACGCCACATAGACAGGACCACAGTATATCATAGTTAAAGCACAACTGGACCAAAGAAAGGGAAATTCATCAGAATAACAGAGTATTTTGCAATGGAAACCTTGTAAAGTCAAAAGAGCCTGAAGCAATGTACTCTAAATTCCAAAAGACAGCAAATGTCAACCTAGACTATTGTACCCAGAAAAACCATCTGCCATATTTGAAGGAGAAAGAAAATCCCTCCTTCCTTTTCCTCCTCCTCCTTCTCCTCCTCCTCCCTGTCCTCCTCTTCTTCTTTCTCATCTATCTATCTATCTATCTATCTATCTATCTATCTATCTATCTATCTATC
>CAJQZJ010032121.1:10541771-10583828 GCA_907164525.1 Lophiomys imhausi
AAAGAAAGAAAGAAAGAAAGAAAGAAAGAAAGAAAGAAAGAAAGAAAAAAAGAAAGGCAAAACTTGGGCAAAAATAAGGAGAAATGGGGAATTTGAACATAATAATCAGAGACTTTAATGCCCTTCTTTGAATAATAAATAGCCACGCATTAGGTGATAAGCAACAGCACAGAAGACAAAGACAACTATTAAATAACCAGATTCTACACACAGCTATAGAACATTGTTGCCCACACAGTGCTGAATGCACATTCTTCTGAAGTTCACATACAATAGTCTTCTCATATGGGGCCCTAAAATCAACTTCAGTATATATTTTTAAATTTTGAATCATATAAAGTTTTCTCTAAAACCACAGTGGAACAGAATTAGAAATCAACAAGAAAAAGAAACTTGGGAGAATTTCAAATTTATGGAATTAACACACTCCTAAATAACCAGTGAGTCAAAGACGATGTCACAAGGGAAGTTAGGAAAGTCCTTAGCTAGCAAGTCCTTGTTCAACAGGATGGTTCTGTTAAAGTCCTATTGAGGACCTAAGTCCCATTCCAGGGAAAAGTGCATCATAGACAGAAAGGGGTTTCACAGTGAATGCTAGTACATGCTCCTGACTTGTGCAGCAAAGTGGGAGGAATCTACAAGCAGTTCAGCCAGCTCTGTGGATATGGAAGACATGAACCCTCATCTTCCTGTGTTCTCTCCTGCCTCTTGCCATTGGCTTGGCTCTACACAGAACCCTGTGTTTTCTAGGCCACCAACATGGTTTCATATGTCATTCTTCTTACAATTAATTCAGTAAAGATTGGTCTCTTGTGGTTTTTCTGGAGGCAAGCTACATCCTTGGCTGTCAGTAGAAAACAATACATCTTTTCTCTGGTGAGTGGATACAGATAAGCCTCCATAAGTGTGGAGCACACAGTAGGTACCTGTGGGTGCTGGGAACAGTTAAGGTAGCCCAGCTGTGCAGATATTCCTTTCTCTTTGCACACTCATCACTGTATTGTTGTTCTCAACAGTTCTAAGCTGTTAGGTAGCAGAGATAGATGGTGAGCCCACATAGTAAGGGAAGAGGCTAGGGGCCAGAGCCCAGACTGTCTCTAAATCACACAGCTAGTTAATGCTAAAACCAACATAAAATGCTACTCCCCTGATTCCAGACAGTGGGCTCTTTCCTGCATACCTACATGTTAAAAGATGGAACAAGTTTTGATCTTAAGAAGGCTGAGACAGGACTCAGGGAGGGATGTTGGATGTTGGATGAGAGGAGCTTTATAAATCAGTAGTTCTGCACAAGCTGTTCATTAGGACCACCAAGACAGCTAAAGAGATTAAAAGTCAAAATAAAGACCTAAATAGAAATTTCTGAAAGAATATGCACAAATGGCCAGCAGACACACAAAGAATAACATCAGAATTTTTCAGTGTAATGCTAGTCAAAACCACAAAGAGATACCACCCCGTGCTAACAAGAATGAGTGTTTTTAAAAAAGACAAAAGATAGAAAGTCTTGGTAAGGGTGTGGAGGGGGGCAGGAACTCTTTCACAGATTGTGGGGACATAAATTAGTACAAGAGTTACAGAAGCCAGAACAGAGATTCCTCAACTATTGGGAGATCTAGAAACCCTTCTACTGTGTATGTATAATTATATATATATATATATATATATATATATATATATATATATATATATATGCATCCTAAGAAGATGAACATTAGATAACAGACAGACATCTACATTCTCATTTTTATTATGGGATCGTTTACACTGGCTAAGAAGAAGTAGCCTCAGTGTCTATGAACAGATGAATAAAAAAATGGTACCTAAACACCATGACTATTATTCAGTTGTAGAAAAGAATGGAACCTCATTTTTACAGAACTGCAGGTGAGCTGGAGACCATAGCGTTAAGTGAACCAAGACAAGTGAAGCATGAGAAGACAAATGTCACTGGTCTCACATCTATAGAATCTACAGATGTGGATCTCAGAACCTGAGAGTACACTGTTGTTTACCAGAGGCCAGGGAAAGGAGGGAAGAGAAAACATGCACATGTGTGTTCATACACAGTCTTTCACAACATCTAGACACCAGCTCAGTAAACAATATTCACTTTCTTCTTGTGTTACAGTAGAATCTTCTGGAAGAACCTATTCTGAGCATCCCACAGGTAGACACAGGTCAGATGGGCTTCCAGAGCCTGATCTAGGTCCTTTGTCTTCCCACGGGTCTCATTTTCATCCTGCTGGGGGTGTGTTAGTGCAGCAAAAACATAAACACATTCTCTGGCCATGCTCTGTTTCCTGTTAGCCATCCTCTGTCTCACTCGCACTTGGACGACTGAAACACAAAGTGAAAACAGGACTCTAGGTTTACAGAACATAGCTGCACTTTTGGAGACAGCATTTTGTGGCCTTTCTTTGCCAGCACATCTGTTTGCCATTAGCCGCCATTCAAATGAACTCGTCATGTTTTGTGCCTAATGAACCTCCGTGGGTGGAACAGGGCTTGTGGGCTTCATCATACTAACGGGCTTGATCACCACAGAGGACATCCCCAGCATGTGTCCCTGTTCACTGTCCTGGGTTCACTTCGAATGACCCTCTGTAGCCTGACAGGGGCACAGGGCCAGAGATGCATCCCCAGGCTTGCCTTCTTTGGCTAAAGCCCTCAGTGGCTGCGCTCTGCAAATACCCGATTGATAATGTAAACTACCATTGCTTTCTTCACAACTAGAAATGACAGCAACTTACTCTTGCCTGAAGTTGCAAAACAACACTGTGTGCTGCCATTAGTGGGCGCTAATAATGTGTGTGTCCCCACTAGTGAATCATTGTTCATAAATCAGTCACTTCTAGCAGAGCAGTAGAGGGTTTGGATTGCTTTTTATGTTTATTGTTGATTAGACACTTTTTTTTGACAGTCTCCAAAGTAATGTTGAGTGATTGGTGTGAGTGCCCTTGGTCTGAGATGAACAGAGTATAGATGTTAGTGAATCAGTAGACACACACAGAAGACGGTGAGCTCTAAGTGCCTCTTAAATCTTTATAAAGTTCTATCTGATTGGATCAGATGAAAAATCACAAATGTTGCAGTTTTGTGCCTACATGGACTGACATGGGGTTAAAATGGAAATAGCAAAATAGAAACTGCATGCAAAGGAATCACAAATGTTTAAAGTCAGGCGCTTCCAAAATTTTCAGGAAGAGGTTTGGCTACCACATGCTCTGGATTTGGGACTTAGCTTAAATGAAAGGAAGCTGACTTTGGTACCCCATAATCTACTTCATTAAGACTGACAAACATTCTAGGGTTAGAGCTCTTGGCTCCATGTCATTCATTGAGGATCAAAGGAGAAAAAGAAATAAGTCACTAGGGGTATCCCCATGTCTAAGCATTTCTAACTAGAAGATGTATGATGGACCTCGGCCGCAAAACTGCCTATCCTGGGCCTGGGGGCCTTGTCAAGTGCTTTTTCCCACATCATAAGTTACATGGATTCTCATTTAGTCTGCTTACACTCTTTTAACACATTAAAAATTGTAGTCATCTCAAAGATTTCCAACGACTTCAGTAAAATAGTGACCATTCTGATTTGTATTAGACATTTATGTAGATTTTGCATAAGGAAAACTAAAATCAGAACCTATAATAGCGTGTATAAAATATTCAGTTCCAAATGGATTAAAGAAGCTAGATAAGCGAATCTAAGAGTAAATATTTGGAGCTAAGGAAGGAAGAAAAAAGAGGTTTTTATAATTAAGAAAATATTTAATTCTCTCTCTCTCTGTGTGTGTGTGTGTGTGTGTGTTTGTGTGTGTGTGTGTGTGTGTGTGTGTGTGTGTGTGTGTTTGTGAGTACACTTGTCCTCAGAGGAGTCCAGAAGAGGCCTTTTGGTCCCCTGGAACAGGAGTTATAGACTTCTATTAGCCATCCAATGTGGATGCTGGCATCTGAACTTGGATCCTCTGGGAAAGTAGCAAGCTCTCTCTCCAGCCCAGAAGAGTTTTTGGAAATAACCAAACATAACAAGGTATAAAGGAAACATGTATTTAATTTACCTGTACTGTAACTGAAAGCAGATTGGATTTCTGACTGTGGTGAAGAGAATGACAACACAAACAACAAGAACTACCACCACCAACAGCAATAGCAGTTTCATCCCAGACAGGTTTAAAATTTAAA
Source organism: Lophiomys imhausi (assembly GCA_907164525.1). Taxonomy (NCBI): domain Eukaryota; kingdom Metazoa; phylum Chordata; class Mammalia; order Rodentia; family Muridae; genus Lophiomys; species Lophiomys imhausi. The sequence continues at coordinate 10,545,957 of CAJQZJ010032121.1, forward strand.
TTTAAAATTAAACAAAACAATCAAACAATGAGCATTTTAGTCCTCTGGAGAGTGACTTAAGCCTGGTGGTGTTGGAATACACCTTTAATGTCAGCACTCGGGAAGCAGAGGCAGGCGGATCTCTGTAAGTTCCAGGCCAGTAAAACCCTGACTTGAAAAAGGGAGACAGACAGACAGACAGAGACTTATATCCATGAATTTCTGCTGGAAACTTAAGCACAAGCAGTGGCCCCTGGATCTGGCAGCTGCCTGGGGCTGCTCAGTGTGTGGACTTACCAGGGCATTGCTAGCTGTGAACACTAGAGGTTTTGCTGCTGTTGGGGATGGGGGTGTTAACTAGATTTGGGAGTGAAAATGAATGGCTGATGTTGTTTTTTTTTTTTTTTAATAAAATAAAAATCTAAATAGGAAAGGAGTGGTCTACAACAATGACAGCCTGACACTGTTAGTCCTGTTGGCAGTGCCTGGTAGAAGAGCCAGGAATTTCAGGGAGATATTTTGGCAATTAGAAAACCATAGAAGACTTCCATAGGCTCAGCACACACCCATGCAAAACTGGAAATTTTATGTGCAGATGGAAGACACTAGAGAGCTCAGGAAACGTGCAAGCCAGGGTCATTCTGGTGACCTCCCAGTCATAAAGGTGCAACCCTTCCCCCACATCCATCCTCAGAGGTTGGAAGCCCTGTCCTCTCTGACATTTTCTAGCACAGACTTTTCTTAGTATTCAGAAGAGTGACAAGCCATAGCAAGTAGCAGGAACAACGTAATGTCAGGGAGTCAGTCTGCAGGAAATTCCAGATGGGTTAACAAACAACTACAGAAACTCTCAAAACAGAAAAATGCATAGCTCTTTTGATATACCACTCCAGCAGTCCAATATCCAATAACAAAATAAGCGTGAGACATGAAGAGGGAGATAAAAGATCTAAAGTTCTTGAAATGTATAAAAGCTGTGAACAGAAACTGAATACACGTGCTGCAAGATGTTACCTGGAGTACGTATAGACTTTAATTCATTTTATGTTAAAAGAACCAAGACCGTGTTTACATAGTTAAAGGAAAATGTTAAGGAGAGTAATCTCATAGATATCGTATCTTTATAAATAAGTAAATCAGAAAAAGAAACAGGTGGCAATCATAATTGCTAAGTTGAAAATCTCACTAAAATATTCCCAAACAAGGTGCTTGAAATGAATTCAAAGATTGGTTCATAATTATTATGTTCTGTGAAATCTAAGAGAAAACTAAGGTAGGAAAATGGAGAGCCTGGTAGACTACGGGACAGCACGAAGCTCTCCCTCTAGGCTTCTGTAAGATCTTCCGCAGTATTGGAGAAGAAAGGCATCTACCATGCGACCTAGGTCAAATTCCTGCAGCTCTATGGGTTTTACAAATGTTTTCTCATTCATCAAAAGTGACTTTACCAAAGTGTACCAAAGGCACACTCTTTTTGGAAACCTTTCAAAGGAACATCTGCCTGCCTCAGTTCCCTTCCCTGCCTGGGTTTCTCAAGGTCAAAGCACAATGACGCATCAATGTGCTGTTTATGGTTTGGACTTGGCCTTCCTTTCCTAGGCCACTTAGAAAAGAGAGAAAGGAAACTGTCTGCCTTATCAAAGGGACCCTCTACTCCCAAATCTGACATGGCTGAGAACAGGAAAAGACCCCGCAGAGGAAGAAAGACCATCTAGTTCTGTCCTTCTTAACTAGAATGTGACTTTGTTTGTTTGTTTTATTACAGTGTTTGGCTTTCTAAACTCTTATGTCACCAGAAGAAAAAGGAAACAATGAAAACACTAACACATTCTTAAATATGCAAATTCCATTTCTCAATGAAAATGAATAAAGTATGTATTATATTGAGATACTGAGTTATTGTCTTATAATGTAGCTAAGTGTTGCTTTTAAAGATAGAAAATATTTTTGTCATGCTATGAAAGAAAGCATCAAGCTAACATTGCTGCACTTTGTTAAGAATAAACTTCTATTTAGTTCCTAGATGGAGCTTCATTTGAATGTGTAGTGTACTTAAGCTTGTAGTTTAATGAAACGCCATTTCACAGCTCTAAGACTGACAAAAGCGCTTTAAAGTCCAACGATGCCCAATATTGACAAATGAATATTGAAATGGGAATCCTCCGACAATAGCTGGGGCTGAAACTATTAGAACTCCTTGGGGAACTACAGTAACAACTAATCAGTATGAAAATAGACTTAGCTTTCCACTGCCTGGCAATTCCTTCCCTGGTTATGCACTTGGGAAAACAGCTGTCTCTAAACTCAACAGAAACATAAAATACCATAATGGTGGTTCTGAGAGCACCATATTCAAAGCAAGTGAAGCATTCACTAACCAGAGGAGCTGTAGTTCAGTTCTAATGGGCTTTCTTTGAGGTCCACTTCCCAGCAGGGTAGACTAATGATTCAGACCAGCGATTATCAACCAACCTAAAGTCACACACTGTCGAAATAGGTGTGCAGAATAATTGCTTTTGGAATTAGATTAAAAACAAGTGCAAAGTAAGAGTTGATATTTTGGAAACACACCTCTGTGGTAAAGCATGAAAGAGTAAAACAAATGACAGTTACGTGCTAGAGAAGTAGTTACTTCCAAGGAAGAGAAGCCATGCACTAAGAATAGAGACACAAAGGATGCAATGATATTGCAAACAATTTTTTTATCAACCTGAATGTCTAAGGTTATTTCTGTTAATCTTTTTACCTTTTGCAGACATGAAACAAATTATAAAAAATATAAAAGAAGAATTCTTAATCCAATAATGTTAGAAAATTTTGAAATAATGCAACTTCCAAATATTAACAATTTTGTACGAAACAAAGTACTGAGAAACCGCAATTATTTTGTTTTAATTTTCATTGTATATATTTATTGCACATTATACTGTGTTATGTAGGTCATTTCCATATGAGCATGTATTGCACTCTGAGTATATTCTCCTCTTTATTCAATTCCTCATCTTTTCCTTCTCCTCCCACCAGTCCCTAGTTTTGCTTCTGTTGTGTTATACACACAAACACACACACACACACACACACACACACACACACACACATACACACATATATATATATATTCATGTTTTTATGTATCTATATAAAGTACAGGCACCACGCATGAGGAAAAAAAGCATTTGTCTTAGACAAGCTTAGTTTGTTTAATATGATTATGCCTAGTTCATCCATTTTCCTGCAAACGACAGACTTGCTTTTTCTCTGTGGCTGAAAAAGTCCATTCTGTATCGGTCACACACTTTCTCCAGTTGTTCCTCTGTTGACAGTCTGCGAATAAGCTGACTTGCAGTCAGTCTTTCAAGTAAATACCCAGACGTGCTGTAGCTAGGTCACATGGCAGACCTACTTTGGCTTTTCTGAGACACCTCCACATTGACTCCTCACCTGGCAAGTAAGGGCTCCCCTCTTGGCATCTTCTCCAGCATCTGCTGCAGTTTTATTTTCTGTTTCTTTTCATGACTGACATTCTGACTTGCTTGAGTCAGAATTTCAGTGAAGTTTTAGCTGGGAGACCTCTGAGAGTGAGTTTGAACTTTTTACTGTATGTCTACTGGCCTGCTGTGTCCTCTACTGTTCTGAGAACTGCTTATTTCACTAGCCTACTTATTGGTTGGATTGTTTGGTATCTTGTTTCACTTTTCTGTGGACTTTTGTTGCTATTGTTGTTCTTTGTATATTCTAGGCATTATTCCTCTGACAGATGTACAACTGGCAAAGACTTTCTTCTTTCAGTATCATTTTACATGTTAACTGCTTCCAATGGTGTTCAGAAGTTTTTTAATTACCTGAGACCCCACTTGTCAGTTGTTGGTGCCATTTCAGAACTGACTAGCTAGCGTGACAGGAGCCTTTGGCAGGAAATCCTTGCATATGTCAATGTCTTGAACTATTTTCTACTTGTCTTTTCTCTAACACTTTCAGAATTTCAGAGATTACATTAGGGTCTTTGATTCACTTAGAGCTGGATTTTTGTAAAGGATGAGAGACAAGGATCCCTGTTCACCCTTCTACATGTGGACATCTGGTTTTTCCAGCATCATTTGTGGAAGAGACCATGTTTTCTTCAGTGTATCTTTTCGGCATCTTTGCAAAAACTCAGGTGGCTGCAGCTGAGTGGGCTCATTTCAGATTCTGTCCACTCTGCTTTACAGATCTAGGAGTTTTTTGTTCCAGAAGCATGCTTTTTAAAAAAAAAAAATCAATACTACTCCTTGGTAGTAAAAATTGAAATCAGGTTTATGATACCTCCAGCACTGTTCTTGCTTAGGGGTTGCTCTGGCTATACGTGGTCTTTTGAGCTTCCATATGAATTTTAAGATTATTTCTGGAGAGAATGACATTCCAATTTTTATAGGGATTTAGCTGGATCTGGAGACGGTGTTTGATCGTGTAGCTATATTTACAGTATTAACTCTGCTCATCATGAACATGGGAGGTCATCCTGTCTTCTAGTGTCTTCAGGGTTGTAAAGTTTTCATTCTATAGCCTTTCATATATTTAGGTTTATGTGAACGAATTTCTTTCCTCATTTTCTTAAAAAAAAAAAAAAGCCAGCAAATAATTTCTAGCCCAGGGGGCGCCAAATACCAGGTAACCCTGCTTATTTTCCAAGCTGCAACTGATAAGCAAGGGGGTGGGTGGGGGGGGGTGTCCTCCTTTCCCTTTCAGGACAGGAACTCCAAAACTTCTCTGAGAACTTTGGATTATTGGTGTTTTCATCTAAAATTTGCTGTTCGAATATGACCTTTTAAAATCCTATTACAATATCATTGTGACTTCATGAACCAGTGGTGCTATTGAAATGCTAAGAACAATGTGCTAAAAATTAGAGACTTTGGAATAAAATCCAGTTCAATAAATGATTATGAAAGAGAGATAGACTTGATATGACATTATCAAATCATTTGTTTCAAAAGGTTAGCGATAAATAGGAGACAAGGCCTGGCATGAGTATACCATCTGGCTTACTAAATAGAATATTACATCAGCGTTCATTTCTGCTAAAATATGAAAATGACACATATTAATAAATGCCACATGACTTCCCCACCCTATTAGTGACATTGAGCCATAAGACGATCTGTCAACATCAGCCTTCATTCCAATTAGGGAATAAGTCGGTGGAATGGGGTGGCTGCTAAGCACACTGGGTAAGTACTCTCTACTCAACACTTTCTCACCAATTCATGCTGCTTACATCTAAGTTTTGAGATGTTAGTATGAAGGAGAATTTCCTGCAGGACTTGTTAAGACACACCAACAAGATGCACTGTAGTGCATAAGAGATACTCAGCAAATGCCAACTACTATCATGATCCTAACTTCTTGATTTGATATCAACAAAGTGCCTTGCCAGAGTTTCCCATAAAAGACAAGAGATTAATTTAGTGAAAATCACCCAATAAGCTCTTTGGATTGCAGACAGTCGGGTGTGTGTAGAGGGCTCGTCTTAGTATTTTGTGATCTGGAAGTAGACTGCCTTTAAACAGCTACATCCTGTCCACTTTGTAATTCTTTAGAAAATAAAACACCAAGAATTACTTTGTGTAATAAAACTGATTGTGTGTTGAACTAATTTGAACATAGGCCCACTCATTCACATCTGCAGATCTAGTGTTCTGTTAGGAGACCAATCTGTTTATCACACAGTACCCTGCCACACCCTGTCACTAGCTTGTGATTTTTTATGTGCGATGGGTCTGACATTGAAGCTAAGAGGAACTCTCAGAACAGGAGCCCTGCCTCAGATTCTGTGAATTGTGCTGAGAGTCAGATACCAGATACCGATCTCAGTTCCTTTATCTGTCTAATGAAGGGGACCAAATACATCTTTGTGCTGTCTGCATTTAATAAATATGAAGGCCATTTAGCATGCCATGGGAATGACCTCTACGAAGCCTTAATGAAAATAAAGTGCCTAACAGGAAAAGAAGGTGCAATATATTTTGGGCTCTCGTGTGGTCATGAGGATAGATCCTTCCCCAGAGAGCATAGCAGAGGAACATTTTAGTTGCAGATGTGGAATGAATGTAGCTTCTAGCTGCATATTTTCTCTGGCGTTGTTCATGTGAAACACAGATGTTTTACAAATCATCTTTCTATTAAGTCTGTGATAACCCAACATAGTTTGAAAATGATCCCATGTTTTCAATTAGATTGTTTCCAGTGTGCAGCACTGTGGACAACTGGTTTTAGAAGGTAGTCGCTAACATATTTTCCCAGAGCACCCAATCCAGTAGCCTCTGGAGACCAGGAGGCAGGTAGAGAGGGCTCACACCGTGTGTGAGTGTCTCCTCACATGGGACAAATAAGGAGATGTGACATGGGTGGTTTCAGGAAAACAGAGGCTCAAGGGGCAAGTTCAAGACCCTGAACCCATCAGTAAAGAACGTGCCAAGGTTGGATCCTCCAGCCCAGTTGCAAAGGGCTTGTGTTAGCCCAGCTACCAACTCTGGTTCATAGTGGTATGGGGGGCTGTGGAGCAAATGAATTTTCCAGGGGTTATCTGGCAGTGTCTCTATTTCCAGGGAACCTGTTCATCCTACACAAGGCACAGCCGCAGAATAAGCTCCATCACAGATTGTCAGTACGCAGCTGACCTGAGGTACTTGCCACTGTTTCCTGAACACCTCCCCATTGGGCCCTTGGTCTGAAGTCATTCCCTTTCCATGAGAGTTGTCCCCGTTGCTCTCAACAGACAAACACAGATTTGGCTGAAGTGATTGGATCTTACCACAGGAATGGAATCTTGTATACATCTCTATTCCAGTAACATAATAATCCAAAACCTGAATTTGGAATTACTCAGTTTCTGATACCTGTATCTAGACCACAAGAAGTGGTCTAGTCTAGTCAAAAGGATGGTACAGGTTGTATAACCCTTATGGAAGTGTTTGGACCAGAACTCTTTCAGATTTTGGAGATTTTTAATTTTTTGGAATATTTGCAAAAATTTCACAAGTTGAAATTTTTCCATATGAACATCTGAAGTGTTCCAAAATCCCAAACTATTTGAGAGTCATGACAGTCTTCACTGGGATTCAGAATTTTGAACATTTGAGATTTTAGACTATCAGACCAGGTGACAACTGTGTTGTGTAGCAAGCTCTGAGCTATATTTGCAGTCTGAAATCTGGTCCAAGCAGATGGGCGACAGCCCACCTGGACACGCAGCCTCAGTTGCCTGGACTTTCTGCAACTGCCTACAAGAACAAAGCTGTAATCACCCAAGGACACACACATGCCCACACTTGCCTCTGACTCAAAGGAAAGTAAATTTCTAGCAACATTCTAGATCTTTAAAAGAAATCCCCATGTGGCTTGGACTCAACTCTGAGCTTTCTGTCAAGACATCTGTGTTCAGGTTAAGGATGATTTTAGTTTTTCCCCAAGGAAAGGCCTTTCCCAAGCACAGGGAAAAATTCCCACAGGAACCGTGAGGAAGCAGGAAGCAAGTTTAGTGTCTCAGGGCATTTCTAGGCTCTGTTCATTAACATTGAAGAAGCCTCGCTGCTGGTTTCTCACACTTGCATAATCTCAGAGTTAAACTGATGTTCAACATAGAATCAAATGTTTGCTCAGTGTCATGGAGAATCATTGGCCAGAGAAAGTTATTTTGATTCCATATCAAGTGGGGTAGCACCTCTGCTTTGTTACATGCCTTACATACTGTGCCCGATTACTCATGTGATCTCTTCATCAATGGAAGGTCTGGAACCCACAATGCTGAAACTAGTTGGCATGACAACATCTGCTCCAGACCAGTCAGTTCAAAGAGCTCCCATGGTCTGGGAAAGTTCACAGAGCAAATGAGCAGTAGAGCAGACTGCAGCCCAGGAACACGGAGCCCAGGTCTCTGAGGTTTTTAGGTCTCTCCACTCACACTCATTGTCACCTTTGTTCTGCAGGGGAAGAAAAATACAGTGGAATCAACACTGCCAAAAGTCTATTCCTTTAGAACTTTTGTTTCTACAAAGTGATAAGCATATCAGTTTGCAACAGGCATCGGACGTTCAGAGGTCTTAAATATCCAGTGAGCTTATTAAAGAGAACACTCCATTTTGGGAATCCCCCCCCCCCAATAAAAATTTATCTTACAAACAGGAAATTAAAATTTTCTGACCAATTCAGCAGCCCACGCCCAGGCCAACTCTTCTCATAAGATGATGTGAGGGAGAGAGGGCTTCAGGGACAAGGCACAAATCTCTTCCCAGACTTGAAGATGCAACTGGTGATGTTAGTTAGTTACATGTTAAAAGCCATACCATGTCTCGCATGTGAATAACATGGATCTCTTTCCTTGTGTGTGAAGCTAGATATTCCTTTGAACTTATGTTAACCAAACAAAATAGATAGGACTTGAAGGTGATCTGGCAGGATGTAAGCTCCTTTTTTAGAAGCATCTGTCAAACTGTTTGAAATGAAAAAAGAATGATATCTGTGCCAGATATCATCTTACCCATGAGCCTCTGCTGTATATACCTTCCGAAACTCACCCCTGTGAAGTTCATATGGAACCAGTGTAGACAGCTACTAAGTGATCATAGCCTCTTTGCTCAAGAAATCCTGATTTACATGTATGTCAAGCTTCTCTTTCCATACTCTGTTTCTGTGTCCTCCCCTGTACATTGCAAATCATACATGGGTATCCACCCAAAGTCATTGGATATCTTTTAACCCTGTTTGTTTCTGGAGATTCTGTCAAGGACAGTGGCATGAACCCTCAAGAAGTCTGAAAAATTTAGCAAATGGTGGGGCTCCAAGACAGCGCAATGGCCCCGGTGACTTCAAGTCCATTCATCTAAATCTGGGTCAGCAGAATGAGCTGTTCATTAAGTCCAGTTCCTTCTAGAACTGGGGATGTGCTGTTCTCTTCTGCTTCTCTCTGAGAAGGTCTCAGGTGCAGGCTGAATCTGGGAGTGTGGGGGTTCTTCTGCCTCAGTAATGGCAGAACCACCACTCTGTTGGCCACAGTTTGGCAAATGGAAAAAAAAAAGTTCTTAAAGAATGTTCATTTTAATCATGTGGCCTCTTTAATCCCACTCTCCTCACAGTTCAGAAGAACTTGGAGCACATGTTCTCATCCTAACTCATACTCCTATCTTTCACTTAGCTTCTCTGAGCTCTGACAGGAGCATCTCGTGTCTCAAGTCAAAAAGATCAGATGTAGGGAACTTGCAAGGGATTCCGTTTTGTTGTTAATTAGAGAGTAGGAACGTTTAACTATCTGAAAGGAACCTTGATTGTCTTTCCAGTGTCCACTCAAACAGGATTCCCTCTGACAAAGGACCAAACAACTTGTCTTTCTAAACGCAGGGAGTCACAGACTCCTTATGTCATAGAGTGAACTCTCCATAAGATGTTCCTACTGCTGAGCAAGGTTTTGTGTTTTTAAAAAAATCTCTTGTATGTATTAAGGAAACCCTTCTCTCAAGAGGATGTGTCCACTGACCTTGGCTTCTGTCCTAACTTGCAGTTGTTGTGGTGACACTATTTTTTTTAATAATTTATTTTTTATTTCTTCAAGTTACATCTCAATCACAATCCCCTCCCTACTCCCCCCTCCAGTCCCACCTTTCCACCCTCCTCCCCCTCAACCTCCCATCCTATTCCTTTTTTTTTTTTTTTTTTAGTTTAAGGTATTTCTTTTTCCCTCCAACAGCTCTCCCTTTCAGCCCAACAAATGTTTCTTTCTCTTATAACTATAAATACACTACAAAACAACAGAAATAAATAGGTCACAATTATCAGAGTTATATGGCTTAGTATACATTCCCAATGTCCAGTCCATATGTATTTGGCACCTGACTTTCACATTCTACTATCTAACCATCTCCATGAGTTTAAAGCTCTATATTTAACTCAGCTTACATAATAACTTGCCTCACAATTTTAAAAATATCTTCTTAGATCCAGAACATCCTCTTGATTCCTAAACAACTCAAAATTTAACTATGAGACTCTAGCTATCTATTCTTCAACCACCTCAGAGACCTGAGAGGGATAAATATATCTGATTTTGTAGGAAGTGAAGGGCCTGCAGCTTCCAAAACTAAGAAATGACATACCAGTGGCTGCCTGGACAGTTCCCATTTTCTCTCCATATATTACAGCATCGCTCTTCAGTCGATTGACCCCGTTTCTCTGACAGACATTGATTGTAGAGCAGGAATTATGAAGGACTTACCTACCCTGACTTGGCAGAGCTAGGCTGTCGACTTACCTGCTTCCAAGTTTTGTCCTTTTTGGACAGCAGTCTGTCTACAGTTGAAGCAAAGGGTTTTTCTTGCCAAGAGAAAGGCTTACCACCAATTCAATCATCTCCCACTGGAGATTCTTCGATGCTTATCTTCTACTTGGAGTAGAATAGGGGGTGCTGTCAGGAGCTGACATGTCTTGATATCAAAAAATCTTAAGTTAAGAAAACATCTTTGAATGCCATATACTGCAGATCTCTTGAGGTTTTTGAAGATGCCCTATCTATCTCTTATATTTAGATAAGCAAATGTTGCTTGTCTCTTACCAACGTGATTTCCGAGCAGCTTAGAAAATAACTGTGATAGACTGTCATAGTAACTAACAAAATGACACGCTTGCATGACTGTTAGTTTCTATTTCTTAATTATCCTAAACAGTTTATGATGGTTGGTAGCAAGATGCCAAAACTTTACAATTCATTTTTAAGCATTACTAGGTACAATACCTTTAAGAAGTGTTACCTTTAATTTTGTATCAATATACAAAGATCAATACCAATGTGGCCAAATACAATCTTAATTTTGTATCAATATACAAAGAACAATACCTATGTAGCCCAATACAATCTTAATTTTGCATCAATATACAAGGGTCAATACCATTGTGGCCAAATATAATCTTAATTTTGTATCATTATACAAAGATTAATACCTATGCAGCTTAATGCAATCTTATTTTTGCATTAATATACAATGATCAATACCAATTTAGCCAAATATAATATTAATTTTGCATCAGTATACAAAGGTATAAGGCCATATTCAATTATCTGTCCTTATTTCTTGATCTTTCCTATACTATGTCTATGTCCCATTTTTTTCTCAAGTCTGTTCACCCCTATATAGGAGAAAAAGAAGGATACAGAAAAGAAAAAGAGAGAAGTCCCTGGTTCTAACTTCCAAAACCCATTTAACAAGACCATTTAACATCTTGTAGCATCTTCCCCTAAATATCAAAATTTTCTATTATCCATGAAATAACCAAAGTGGGGGGGACACCCTCCCCACCTTCTGGGGATGGGACATTGTTCTCTTAAAATGTCTTCCTGCTGATTTGGGACATAGTAAACCTGTTTGGGGCCCAAATAAGAATGGAAAAATGGTTAAAAATGTTAATAGAATCATTTGATGTTCAGTCCTTTTGTGCTCAGCTATTTAGATGTCCTAAGAAGTTCGTAGACAGAAGCTGATCTTCAGGGCTTTACTGAAGTTCTGGCTGGAGCAGTCTGTGGAGCTGAACGATCTTAGAAATTTTGAGTTGTTGTGGTTGTAGACTTTTGAGGAAACAGCTATTGAGGAAGTCTGCAAGGCTGGATCATCTGGGCCACTGGTCTTCTTTGATGTCTGATCTGTTTTCTGCTGAGGTTTCCATTGTCCAGTTGTCCCTGGATTCCTTGAATGGATGCTTTAAATCTCCTGAAAGATAAGAACAGAGCCCTGCCCTAATCCTAACGCTGGGACAATTACCTTTTTGGGGGGAGGGGTCAGGTAATATTTTTTTTGGAGCAAATTTGGTTTTTTGACAATATGTAAAGTATTACCTTTCAATCCGGATTAAAGAAGAAGTTATTTTGATATTTTGGAGCTAAACAAGCCTTTAGTGTATATATTTTGAGATCTCAAAGGGCAATTTGTTTGAATTGCAGCATGCCTTTTGTAAGTGGCTTTTAAACTTAAATCCTTCCAAATCCTATGTGCCTGTCTCTGCATTCTAAGTATTGGGATCAAAGACATGTGGTTCCCAACTGATGGGATTAAAGATGTGCTCTACCACCCCTGGATCAAAGTTTTTCTCTATTTAGAGCTTGTTTTGTATCAGGCTGTTGAGCTCTGAGATCTGCCTGTTTTTGTATCTAGTGTGTTGGGATTAAGGGTGTCCACCATCACCACCCTGTTCCTTGTAACTCTAGAATTTATAAGACAACTAACTCTACAGTGATCCTCCTGTCTCTGCTGGAGGTAAAGGCATGAGCTAATACCTCTCCTTTCATGTATTTTACCTTAGCTCTAAGTTTTTTCATCTCTTGGAGGTTTGTAAAACCAGGTTGGACAGCTGTAACCTTTAAATTATTTACAGTGTTTTAAACCTGTTACCTGCTTTTTAATGCCAAACCATGGAATTATCCTATACCTCTACAAAAAAAAAAAAAAAAGAAAGAAAGAAAAGAAAAAGAAAAAGAAATTTTAAGCTGATATCAAGTTTGTGTAATCTATGTGGCCACCTGCAGTCTAACATTCTAGTCTGAAATTAAGGCCATTTTCCTTTCATGCCAGTAAGGCAAGTATACCTTTGGTAAATTATAGTTTAAATTTTATATTGTATTTTAATTATATTTTTAAGGTTATTAACTCTTTTCTTAAAAAAAGTATTATTTACTTCTAGAACATAGTTTCCTCCTTCCTCCCCTCTTGGCCCCTCCCGTCCTCTCTCCCTCCTGCCCTCCCTCCCTCCCTCCTTGTTCTTCTACTTGGTTCTCTCCTTCTCCTCAGATGAAGTGAGCCCTCACATATCATACTCCCTCAGATCTTGTGTCATGTGAGGGCCAAGGACTTCTACTTGTACTGGAGCTTGATAAGGCACACCATCTAGGGTGTGGTGTTCCACTAACCTGCAGCAGATTCCATGACTCACTGGTGGGTAGAATTTTTCCTAGGATATATATGCTAGGTTCCTATCTATTTGGGTGTGTTGGTTGTAGGATAGTTATCCTGTGATGTATGGTTAATATCCAGTTATAAGGGAATACATACCATGTTTATCTTTCTGGGACTGCGTCAGCTCACTTAGGATGAGCTTTTCTAGTTCCATCCATTTGGTTTCGAATTGCATGATTTCCTCATTTCTGATAGCTGTGTAGTATTCCATTGTATAAATGTACCACAGATTTTTTTATCCATTCTTCAGTTGAAGGACATCTAGGTTGTTTCCAGTTTCTGGCTATTACAAATAAAGATGCTATGAACATTGTTGAGGCAATGTCCTTGTGGTTTCATTTTGAATCTTTTGGATATGTGCCCAAGAGGGGTATGGCTAGGTCTTGAGGTAGATTTATTCCCAATTTTCTAAGATATCTCCAGATTGATTTCCAAAGTGCTTGCACAAGTTTGCAGTCCCACCAGCAATGGGGGAGTGTTCCCCTTTCTCCACATCCTTGCCAGCATGTGCTATCATTTGAGTTTTTGATCTTAGCCATTCTGACAGGTGTGAGATGGAACCTCAGAGTTGTTTTAAGTTGCATTTCCCTGATGACCAAAGATGTTGAACATTTCCTCAAATGTCTCTCAGCCTTTAGAGATTCCTCTTCTGTGAATTCTCGGTTTAACTCTGTACCCCATTTATTGATGGGGTTATTTGATTTTTTCGTGTTTAATTTCTTCAGTTCTTTATATATTTTGGATATTAGCCCTCTGTCAGATGTTGGGTTGGTGAAGATCCTTTCTCAGTCTGTAGGCTGCCGTTTTGTTCTAAGGACAGTGTCCTTTGCCTTACAGAAGCTTTTCAATTTTATAAGGTCCCATTTATTGATTGTTTGTTTTAGTGCCTGAGCTATTGGTGTTCTATTCAGGAAGTTGCTAACAGTGCCAATGATTTCAAGGCTTTTCCCCACTTTCTCTTCTATTAATGTTAGTGTGTCTGGATTTATGTTGAGGTCCTTGATCCACGTAGACTTAAGTTTTGTACAGGGTGATAAGTATGGATCTATTTGCATTCTTCTACATGTTGACATCCAGTTAGACCAGCACCATTTATTGAAGATGCTTTCCTTTTTCCATTGTATGTTTTTGGCTTCTTTATCAAAAATTAAGTGACGGTAGGTGTGTGGGTTTATTTCTGGGTCTTCAATTCGATTTCATTGGTCAACCGGTCTGTTTCTATACCAGTACCATGCTGTTTTTATTACTATTTCCCTGTAGTACAGCTTGAAATCCGGGATGGTGATATCTCCAGATGTTCTGTTATTGTACATGATTGATTTAGCTATTCTGGGTCTTTTGTTATTCCATATGAAGTTGAGAATTGTTTTTTCCAGATCTGTAAAAATTGAGTTGGTATTTGGATAGGAATCACATTGAATGTATATATTGCTTTTGGTAAGATTGCCATTTTTATTATGTTGATCCTACCTATCCATGAACAAGGGAAATCTTTCCATCTCCTGATATCTTCTTCAATTTCTTTCTTCAGGGTCTTGAAGTTCTTATCATATAGGTCTTTCACTTGCTTGGTTAGAGTTACCCCCAGGTATTTTAAATTATTTATGGCTATTGTGAAGGGTGTTGATTCCTTTATTTCTTTCTCAGCCCATTTATCTTTTGTGTGAAGAAGGGCTACTGATTTTGTTGAATTGATTTTGTATCCGGCCACCTTGCTGAAGAAGTTTATCAGCTGTAGAAGTTCTCTGGTGGAATTTTTGGGGTCACTTATGTATACTATCATATCATCTGCAAATATGGATACTTTGACTTCTTCCTTTCCAATTTGTATCCCCTTGATCTCTTTTATTTGTCTTATTGCTCTAGCTAAAACTTCAAGTACTATGTTGAAGAAATGTAGAGAGAGTGGGCAGCCTTGCTTTGTCCCCGATTTTAGAGGAAATGTTTTACGTTTCTCTCCATTTAGTTTGATGTTGGCTATTGGCTTGCTGTAAATTGCCTTTATTATGTTTAAATATGGTCCTTGTATGCCTGATCTCTCTAAGACTTTTATCATGAAAGGGTGCTGGATTTTGTCAAAAGCTTTTTCAGCATCCAATGAGATGATCATGTGGTTCTTTTCTTTCAGCTTTTTTATGTGGTGGATTACATTGATGGATTTTCTAATGTTGAACCACCCCTGTATCCCTGGGATGAAGCCTACTTGATCATGGTGTATGATACTTTTGATGTGATCTTGGATCCGGTTTGCAAGTATTTTATTAAGTATCTTTGCATCCATGTTCATAAGGGAAATTGGTCTGAAATTTTCTTTCTCCATTGGGTCTTTGTGAGGTTTAGGTATCAGAGTAACTGTGGCCTCATAGAATGTGTTTGGCAGTATTCCTTCTGTTTCTTCGTTGTGGAAGAGTTTGAAGAATATTGGTGTTAGCTCTTTGAATGTCTGGTAGAATTCTGTGCTGAAACCATCTGGGCCTGGGCTTTTTTTGGTTGGAAGACTTCTAATGACTTCTTCTATTTCCTTAAGGGTTATAGGACTTTTTAATTTGTTTACCTGTTCTTGATTTAACCTTGGTAGGTGGAATCTATCAAGAAAATCGTCCATTTCATTTAGATTTTCCAATTTTGTGGAGTACAAGTTTTTGAAGTAGGATCTAACGATTCTTTGGATTTCCTCAATGTCTGTTTTTATTTCCCCCTTTTCATTTCTGATTTTGTTGATTTGGGTATTTTCCCTCTGCCTTTTAGTTAGTTTAGCTAAGGGCTTGTCTATTTTGTTGATTTTCTCAAAGAACCAGCTCTTGGTTTTGTTGATTCTTTGTATTGTTCTCTTTGTTTCTAAGTTGTTGATTTCAGCCCTGAGTTTGATAATTTCCTCTCGTCTGCTCCTCTTGGGAGTGTTTGCTTCTTTTTGTTCTAGCTTTTTCAGGTGTGCTTTTAGGTGGCTAGTATAGGAACTCTCCAGTTTCTTTTTGAAGGCACTTAGTGCTATAAACTTTCTTCTTACCACTGCTTTCAATGTGTCCCATAAGTTTGGGTATGTTGTGCCTTCATTTTCATTGAGTTCTAAGGAGACTTTAATTTCTTCCCTGACCCAGAGGTCATTGAGGAGAGAGTTGTTCAGTTTCCATGTTTTTGCAGGCTCTCTATTGCTTTTGTTATTGTTGAAGCTTAGCTTTATTCCATGATGGTCTGATAAGTTACAAGGAGTAATTTCAATTTTCCTGTATCTTTTGAGGCTTGCTTTGTGACCGACGATATGGTCGATTTTGGAGAAGGTTCCATGAGGTGCCGAGAAGAAAGTGTATTCTTTTGTTTTGGGGTGAAATGTTCTGTAGATATCAATTAGGTCCATTTGATTCATGACATCTGTGAGGTTCATTATTTCTCTGTTTGGTTTCTGCATTGTTGATCTGTCCAGTGGTGAGAGTGGTGTGTTGCAGTCTCCCACTATTAATGTGTGAGGTTCAATGTGGGATTTGAGCTTCTGTAGTGTTTCTTTAATGAATGTGGGTGGTCTTACATTTGGGACATAGATGTTTAGTACTGAAATTTCATCTTGGTGGATTTTTCCTTTGATGAGTATGTAGTGTCCTTCCCCATCTCTTTTGATTAATGTTGGTTGAAAGTCCAATTTGTTGCATACTAGAATTGCTACTCCAGCTTTTTTCTTGGGTCTATTTGCTTGGCATATCTTTTTCCAGCCCTTTACTTGGAGATAATATCTATCTTTTTTACTGAGGTGTGTTTCTTGTAAGCAGCAGAATGTGGGATTCTGTTTTGGCATCCATTCTGCTAGCCCATGCCTTTTTATTGGGGAATTGAGTCCATTGATGTTGAGAGATATTAATGACCAGTGATTGTTACTTCCTGCCATCTTGATGTTGGTGGAAATAGTGTTGGTGGCAAAGAAGAATGAGCTTCTCTTCCTTTGGCTTTGCTGCAGGCATGCTATTTGCTTCCTGTGCTTTCTTGTGTGTAGTTAACCTCTTTGGGTTCAAGTTTTCCTTCCAGCATCTTCTGTAGAGCTGGGTTTGTGTATAGATATTGTTTGAATTTAGCTTTGTCATGGAATATCTTGTTTTCTCCATCTATGTTGATTGACAATTTTGCAGGGAATGGTAGTCTGGCCTGGCATTTGTGGTTTTTTAGGGTCTGTAAGACGTCTGTCCAGGCCCTTCTGGCTTTTAGAATCTCTGAAGAAAAATCAGGTGTGATACTGATAGGTTTGCCATTATATGTTACTTGACCCTTTTTCCTAGAAGCTTTTAATATTCTTTCTTTGTTCTGTACATTTAGTGTTTTGATTATTATGTGGTGGGAATTTTTCTTTTCTGGTCTAATCTATTTGGAGTTCTGTAAGCTTCTTTACAGTTATAGGCATCTCTTTTTTAGATTTGGGAAATTCTCTTCAATGATTTTGTTGAAGATATTTTCTGGTCCATGGAGGTGGGACTCTTCTCTTTCTTCTATTCCTATTATTCTGAGATTTCGTCTTTTCACTGTGTCCTTGATTTCCTGAAGGTTTTGTGTCAGGACTTTTTTAGATTTGGCATTTTCTTTGACAGATATATCAATTTCTTCAATTTTATCCTCTGAGCCTGAAATTCTTTCTTCCATCTCTTGTATTCTATTGGTGATCCTAGTGTCTGTAGCTCCTATTATTTTCTTAATGTTTTCCAGTTCTATGGATGTCTTGGATTGGATTTTCTTCATTGCTTCAACTTCCCTTTTCAGGTCTTCCATTCCTTTAAGAGCTTTATTCATTTCCATCACTTCCTTTGCAGTACTTTGTTGTTGCTATCTGAGGTATTTGATTTCCTCCCTTAGGCCTTCTATTATTAATATAAGTGTAGGATTAAGGTCATTTTCCTTTGTTTCAATCGTGTTCGGCTGTCCAGAGTTGTCTGTAGCATTATTGCTAGGATCTGGAGACATTCTATTGTTTTGGTTTTTTTTTTTTTTATCATGTTCTTGTGCTGACCTTTTGTCATCTGATAGACCCAGGTGTTGTCTGTTTGTTTCTTTTGTCAGCTGACCTTGGTGCTCAGGAAAACTCCCTGCCCTGGGGGTTGGCTGATCCTGAGATCCTGGTGTTTACCTCCAGATGGCGGGCAGGTTCCTGTAATAGACTGACTGGCTCTCAGAGAGGAGGGTGGCTGCTGCTCTCCTCAACTGCTTGTGACCCAATTGGACCAATATAGAGGGGATTGGAGTGGGGAGAGGGCTAGCCTTTGAGGACCTGGGAGCTGGCAGGTCTCCTCAGAAAGGCAGGTAGAGCTGTGGTTGGGTCTGTGTTCTCCTCTCACTGACCCAGTTGTTCTGGCTCCCCAACTAGGCTGACCATGCAGGCAGGGAGGTCCACTCACAATGGGTGCTGGCCTCCATGCACCTGTTGCTGACTGCCTCAGATGCTTGGGTGCTAGGGTGAGTGTCCCACCGCCCCAGTATTTGTGGAGAACACACAGTCATGGGCTCTATTTGCAGTCAGTCTTGGGTCCTAATTGCTTTGCTGTGACTGGGTTAGGTCTCTGCCTCTCTGCTACAGTGCATACTGTGCCGCTATGTTGGAAACTCCAGAAAAAAAAATCTCACTTACCTTTGCTCTTGTGGTGCAGCTGTTTTTCCCTCTTGGGTGTACAGGTCTGAGTGCAGGCTGGATATCAGGCAGACAGGCCGGGCTGCTGGTCTGTGGCTGGAGCCGTGGGCTGGATCCACTCCTGGGCTAGATCTCCTCTAACTGGAGCTCCTCTCCAGACCGGTGACGGAGCTGGCTGATCTCAGGGTGGTGTTCCTGGGAACTGCGTGGGCTGTTTTACCTGGTGACTGGTCTCAATGTTTGCCGTGGGAATTCAGACACTGTCTGTGTTTCACTGTCAGCTAGGGGACCTCACATTCACTCCACAGTGACTAATCTCATTCATCTACTACTCAGATGCACTGCTCTACGGTCGGCACCATCTTGGATCTCTGACACTGAGTATTATATGAGCTTCATCTCTGATCTGACAGGAGCAGCCTGGGTTTGGTGTGATGAGGGTGTGATTTAGTGTGGTGAGGATGTGATTTGGTGTGATGAGGATGTGATTTGGTGTGATGAGAGTGTGATTTGCTGTGATGTGGGTGTGATTTGGTGTGAAGGATCTCTCTTTGAGGAGAGCAAGAATCAACATTCTCACTTGGCCCAGAAAGAATTGGAGGCGGCAGTGATTCTTCACCTGTAGGTTCTCTCGTGTTCTGAATGTTTTAATTTTTAAAATTGTTTCTTTGGGATTTTTTTTTACAATGTGTTTTGATAATATCTACCCCCTCCTCAAATTCCTCCATGATCCTCTCCCCATGCCTACCCACCCAACTTTTTACACCCATCAAGTTCAATTTGTGCTGCCCATATGTTCTTGGATATGTGACCATTCACTAGTACTTTGACTTACAGGGGCCACACTCCCATACCATTTGTGCAACTACTGTACCAGTGACACATCCTGTCAGGCCATTCATTATTGCAGCTCTCAGAATTTACAGCTAGTTAAGACTGATGGTTTCTTCTCTCCTCTAGGAGTGGGCATAGCACCTTCTATCACTGCCAACCAAGAAGTAATGGAAAAGCTCCTATGCCAGCACCAGCTTGATATCTCCATATTCCGGGACTCAAGTTATATTGTTTCTTCAGCAATAATATCTTACCACCAAGTTCTAGAGGGTAACCCCGAGCATTGACAATAGTCAATGTTTGGGGGATCTATGGGTTCTCACAGGCCAACAACTCTAAAAGAGGTAACTCATTCCTGGCACTGGTCTTTTTATTAATTATCATATGGTGTCTAGTGGGGACATTGTTATCCGTTGGAGAATAATTCCTCTATATGCTTCCTATGAGTTTTCAAAAGGTCTTTAGTGTTACTTAATCCTCTTCTACTCTGCCTTCCCAGTTCCCACCCTCATTTAGCCTTTATTGTTCCATTATTTCCTGTTAACTTTTATACCACTCCATTCTATCTCTCCTCCCTTGAAAGTACTTCCCCCATGGGAACTTACTAATTTCCTGACCTCTGTGTGTATTCCAAATGAATGACATGCAGAAGAGGCACATTCTAAAGATTCAAAACTAACATCCACAAATGAGAAACTATGTAGCATTTGTCTGGGTCTGGATTGCCTCACTAACTGGAATAATTCTCCTTCAGTTCCATTCATTTACCTTTGAATTTCCTTTTCTTTTTGTCTTCCTTTTTGAGATGAATTATGTCTTTCTTTAGTATGAATTAATTACTATCATTCTTACTTTAATTACTGTCTTTTTTGTTTTCATTCGATGGTTAGATTTTTGAATCCTAAGATTCAGAGGGTTTTTTTTGTTTGTTTGTTTGCTTGCTTGCTTGCTTGCTTCTGTTTTTAAGTGTGCATGGTCTCTTATAAAGCTTCTGGCTGGCCTGAAACTCACTGTCTAGTGGAGAATGATCTTGAACTATTTGTTTGTTTGTTTAAACAGACTCACTGTGTAACCTAACCAGCCTGGAATGCATTATGTAGAACAGGCTTGCCTAGAACTCACAGAGATTTGCTTGGCTGTGCCTCCCAAGTGCTATCATCTGGTTTTCTTAATGGCTGAGTAATATTTCAACTGTGAAATTATACATTTTCACAATCCATTCTGTACCTTCCTCAATTTTTTATTTGTATGTTTTAACTGTATTGATGTCAACTTAGTAGAAAGCAGTTGTGTTCTCTAATTTTTCCCAGGAAAACACTCAACAATAATTTAGCCCCCATCTGTGTTGTCTATAGATTTCTTTGAATTAAGACATGTTATCATGGTGGGAGGCTTGTTGAGTTTCAGGAATACAACAATTCATAGATCTCAGAAAATTCCTGAAACTTACCAGATTCATAAGACTCTCCCCTTCCCAAGGTTATATAAATAGTAAGTAGTGCTGAAGGAAGGAGGTATTTCCATTTTATTTTTCTTTTTTTAAACTTTGTATTGATTCTTTGTGAATTTCACATCATACACCCCAATCCCACTCATCTCCTCATCCCTTTGTATCCACCCTCTGCCCTTGAAACCTCACCCCCAAAAGAAAGCAAAAAAAGAAAGAAAGCAACAAACAAACAAAAACACCCTGCCATAAAAGCTGCAGTGTGTCATACTGCGTCCTTTTGTCTAAACATCTTGTAAATGTTCATTTCAATGAGTTATTGGTCTGGTTCGAGGCCTCTAGCTTCTGCTACATTATCAATACTAGTTCACCACTGGGACTCCTCTGGATATCCTGTTGTCCTGTGTCATGGAGATCCTGCAGCTTTAGGCCTGCAGGACCATCCTCTTCATGTGCTATAGCAGTTCCTAGATGGGGTAGATGTTAGGGTGGGCCAACTCAAAGCCTTGGCTCTGGGCCTGGGTAGTAGCTGACTTGGTCATCCTACCAGTTCTTCCACAGGAACACCAACAGGGCCAGCTCTCCAGCACTGCCGCAGCTAGCTCACCCAGTGTCGCAGTCTGCAAATGTTGGAGTCAGCTTTCCTGCTCTCCGAGCCTCCTGGGCCAGCTCTATTGTGCTGCCGAGGTAAGGGGTAGGACTCACTTTCTGGAGTGCTGCAGCTGGCAAAGGGCAGGGCAGGTCTCCTTTCTCCTGTTCTGGGTTGGTCTATGGTAACCTCATGAATGTGGCAGTCATGAGGGTCCACCTGTTTGTGGATTTAAAAGTGTCACACATACCAATGGAACAAATCTCTGGTGTTAAAGAGTCAAACTACTTGTAACTCATTGTGTGGCTCTGAGAAAGCCTCTTAACCTCTCCATGAAAGCTGGGCCACCTCATTTGTAAATTGAGGAATGCGGGCCAGTATATTCCCATTGCAGACTTAAAATAACTAATTCTATGAAGAGACAGTTCAAGGGTATTAGCACGCCAAAAACACATACTTAAGTAGAATATAATTAAAATATAACACTGAATCACAATGGAGTTTATTCTGGATGTAACAGCACTTGCATTTTGGATCACTGAATCTCAACAGAGCTTTCAAGTAAGCCAGGCAATTCCCAGAGTGAAGCTCCCTATAAATCTATGCCATGGAGCCAGTCCATTTGACTCATAATGGTCTCACTGTGTATTAAGGGGAAGCTTCCCAAGATCTGTGTGAAGGGAACACACACCAACACTGATGGCAGGGTAGGTATGCTTAGAAGCCATGGAGGATTTTTCCCAGAACTGAGAATAACCCATCCTGGAGAACTCCTGCAGAAATGTTCTGAAAATTATTCAGGTTTCCATAGTAAGAGTGGATGTGAGCCAAAACGTACATTCAAAGTTTCTCTGTTGCCAAGTGGGAAACTGGATACACACAAGAAGAGAGAGTCAATTTTACATGCCTGCACATTTCTTCCTTTAACCATGAAATACAGACTTTGGTACAGTCAACACCAGGCCTGATGGAAGAAGGTTGTCTTGATAGACCCATAAACAGAATTAAGCAAATGGTGCTGGCCATGGTAGATGGCATCACCTAGACATATCACTGAATTAACATGTTAGGAGAGCCCAAACTCTAACACTCTTAAATAGCACAACACTGAGCTCTCTTTGTTGATGGAAAGCAGTAGAAAACCAAATATGGTCATATAGTCAGGGACAGAGCTGTTTAGGGACACCTCTACCTAAGGCAATGACAGCTTTCTAGGCACACAAGAGCACTGAGGCTTGGTGCCTAGTGGAATCAGAACGGTAGCCAGATCTGAAACAGCATTTCCCCCGAGGGTTCTGTGTCTAGTTGACAGCAGATTCTCTTAAAAACTCTTCTCTAGTCTGGACTTTTTGGTTCAAAAAAAAAAAAAAAAGAAAAACTACATCTCCAATTAAGAAAAAAACTATGAGAATCTTTCTAAGAAGATATAGTCAGCTCTAATCCTGTCATTTGAAGTTTTTCTTCAAGTGGCAGAATTTAGAGTAGATATGAAGAGAAGGTGAAGGACAGGACACCCGCTCCTGAATGGTGACTCTTCTTACTGTTCAGATTCCACTGAGAAGTGCTCACATTGCAAGGGAGGTTGGAAAATGCATTCTGGCTGTGTGCACAGGATGCAAGGAAAATGAGGTTTGGATAACACAGGCCATGGGTGTTTTTGTGCACGTTTCATATCTGTGTAACTGTTAGACAAAATCTACTAGGTTCTGGCATTTCAGCTAGAGCTGCATAGTGATGAAACACTGCTTGTCATTTCTATGTCCGTCTTAAAAAATTGTTTTCTGTGATTCTCAGGGCTCTCTCTCTTCCTCCTCACTTGATTTCTGTGCTCTGAAACCCTGCGCAAGGCACCCGGATTGTTTAGGCATGTTTAGTCTCTAACTTGACTGTGCACTGAAATTTTACATCTAGGTTGCAACTATGATTAAAGTTATAATTTTATGTAACTGGCAGCTATTAAGCAATCCTCTAAATAAGAATGTTTTGCATTGAACTCTAGTTAGTAAGTTGAATTTTGCCCCTTTATAGCAAGGTTTTTGTGAAGCTGCTGCACACATCTCAGTGCATGGCACTCACTATCTGGCCTGGTGCCATTTGATAATGATCCTGTGGTGCGGGTGGGGTGGGTGGACTAATCAATCCACAGGGCTTTTCATAAATGAAAATCTAACCCTGTAGCACAACTCTGCTGATTTGTCTAGGCATGGATTCTCCTAATCTTTCTTCACTGGCTTTTATAGTGATAATATACTTTCCTCTGATTCATCATCATCCCCACCAGCCTCTCTCTTCACCATGAGCCCTCTTGCTTGTCCTGCTTCCCATACACAATCCTCCCTGCCCCCCCCTTCTGTTACTCTCCCTACCTATAATATATAGTCTTCTCTCCTCGTGGTTCCTTTCCACTTTCATAACCCCATATACACACATACATACATACAAATTCAAACCCATGTTGTACATATGAAAGAAAGCATGTACTTGCCATTCTGAGTCTGCCTTATTTAGTTTACCATAATTACTTCCAGTTTTGTCTATTTTCCTACAAATGACTTCATTCTTCTTTATGATTGAATAAAACTCCATTGTCCATGTGCACTCCATTTTTCCTTTTTCTTTTTTTATTACTTTTATTGAGGAGTTGGTCAGAGGACAACTTAAAGGAGTTTGCTTTCTCCTTCTATCATGTGGGGCCTAGGGCTCAAACTCAGGCCATCGGGCTTGGCAGCCCATGCCTCTACAAACCATTGAACCGACTCAACAGCCCTGTATTAATTATTTTTTGGTGAGGAGGCTCTACATCTATCTCTCTAATGGCTATGCTGGCTTACATTCCCACAGCAGTGAATAAGGATTCCTCTTTCCACACATCCTCACCAGTATTTACTGCCTTGGTTTTTTGGTTTGTGATTTTTTTACTGATAGCCACTGTGATGAGGTCAGTTGGCATCTCAAAACATTTGCACTTTCCTTGCAGCTAAAGATACTGAACACTTTTCCAAGTATGTGTTGGCCATTTGTGGTTTTTTTTTTCCTTTTGAGAACTGTCTGACTGTTCATTGATTGGCTGATATTTTGGTGCCTAATTTTCATTGTTCTTCATGTATTGTAGATATTAATCAACTTTCTGATGTATATATTCTTGACCTTTTTGAGCACTGATTATTTCCATAACTGTGCAGAAGATTTTGAGTTTCATATAATAATGTCTTAAATTTTAGGATCATTGTTCTATTTTGGGTCATGATCACCTCACTTAACGCTGTATTTTGAACTGTTTCTCCCCACCTACCCCCCTCCCGAAGTTTCAAAAGCTTCAGGCCTCACAGTTAAGATCTTTGTTCCCTTTGGAAGTGAATTTTTCATGTGGAATAAGAGATATGGATCTCTTTCTTTCCTATACATTCTCTTTCTTTTTTATTGTATTTTTTATTGATTCTTTGTGAATTTCACATCATGCACCCCAATTCCACTTATTTCCCAATCCTTCCCTATGGATTCTTGCTTTCTTAGAATCATTTGTTTGAGATTGTTTTTGGAAATATTGTTTATTTATCTCAGACATAAAAAAGAATGACGCTTATACTAGTTTTTAACTCTTTGTGTTGGAATTCACTTAATCCACTCTTTGGAATCTATTTCTTTGGGATTTGTAATTTTTGAGAGTAATGTTGCCTTGGTTACTTGTCTGTTTGTTTATTTATTTATTTATTTATTGCTGTGGGGCTTGCAGGTGTGGGAACTAGGTCACTAATTAGATTTTTTTCCTATATCTTCATTCTTTCCATGGACATATTTGCAACTCTCTAACTGGACTAGATTTAGTAGAATTGAGGTATCCTTTTTCTTACCAGCACCATGAAAATCCCACTCCAGTTACTGTATGAAGCTTGAGAGCCCAAGAGTAACACACCAAGATGCTAGTTAGCAGAGGTATGCATGAGTGGAAAGGGAAAAAGCAGTGCAAGACTAGTGGTTAATGGGACGATAAGAAAAAGGAGGAGAGTGAAAATCCAACTGAAGGGAGAACAATAGTGATAAGGGAAGAAAGGTAGCTTGCCTAAAGGTGGAAGAGAGAGGTGAAGAAATGCAATGAGGTTACCTAAAACAACCACAACTCTCAGAAGGCTCAGGCAAGGACACCCCCCAACCAGGCTAGCTTGTGTTCTTTGGAAAGCCTACTAGAAAGAAAAAAATATTGTTTTAATTTAAGGTTGGGGAGAAGAAGAAAAAATAAGAGAGAATGAGAACAGAGCAAGGGTCTGCAGGGATGATGGAGACACAGAGCGTGAGTTGTCCCTTGCCTGCTCCCCTGCCTCAGGCTTGACTCTCCAGTTTTCCCTCCTGGGCTCCTAGCCAGCAGCCACACCCCAGACAGTCTTGTGGGAGTGGGTTGGGTGGTGGATATGGGTCCCCTTGAAGGGCCTGGTTCCAAATGCTGGTCAGACCCATTGAAGTTCCCACAGGAGTCAGATTGCAAACGCTGTTCAGGAACCTGGGTGGTTCTAGTGCCTGGTCTTGAGAATGATAGCCTGTGTCCCCCTGAAGTCTCTGGGTCTGATTCAAATTTCTTCCCCACAGTTTCAAAGTAGCCTTCTGGTCAGGTTACAGCTTGCAGATTGACATTTCCTCTGGGTTTCCTTGTATGTGGCTCAGGGTTTGTTTGGGGTGGCAAAGCAGCTGACTCAGCATGCACTTTTTTTTAATGCCTTCTTGACACTGATCCAGTAGAGAGCCCCCCCAAAAGGTATTCTGGGTGCCTCCCATCCACTGCTGCTGCTGCTGCTGCTGTGTGCAACTTCTGTCCCCTCTTCTCTCCCTTTCTCCTCCTAAAAACAGCGGTTACTGAAAGTACAGCACTGGTTTTCTGAGGCTATGGCTCAGGCCAGGCTATATGCTGTGGCACTCCTTTGGCAAGGAGGGGAGAGTGCTCCAAACTGCATGATTTCCTGAAGATGGGCTCTGGGCTTCCTCTCCTATTCAGTTTTGCAAAGGTTCCCTATTTTACATTGCTGCTGAAATTACAGATCTTTGTCCCTCACTCACCTTTTCTGATAGCTCTTATCCAACTTTGTCTGGTTCATTCTCTCATCCAACTCTATTCTTTAAGAAAATATGTTTTCTTTTTAGTGTGTGCATGATTGTTTTACTGGATATCTGTATGTGGACCATATGAATGTCTCTGCAGGTTCATGCCTGGTGCCTGTCCACAGAGACCAGAAGGTGTCAGGATCCCCTGGAACTGAAGTTACAGATAGCTGTGAGCCACCATGTGGGCACTGGGAATTTAGCCAGGGTCCTCTGGAAGAGCAGCAAGTACTCATATCCACAGAACCATCTCTCTGCCCCCATCCTCTGATTCCTTAGTGTAAGTACTGATAGCTATGGAGTTTTCTCTTAGACCTGCCTTAGCCAGTCGTGTTGCAAAGGATCCATTAAGTTGTGCTTTAGTTTTCATTTGATTCTAAGATTCTTTGATTTCCTCTCTGATTTATTTGATAACCCACTGGTCATTTAAGCACTAAGGAATATATATATATATATATATATATATGTGTGTGTGTGTGTGTGTGTGTGTGTGTATATACTACACACACACACATATATACATGTGTATATATATATTCCTTAGCATATATATATATACGCTCTCTGAATCTTGATTTTTAATCCAATTAACTAGTGTGTGCCTTTTTCGTGTAAGTGAGACCACTTACATTTTGTGTTATTATTAAAAATGTTCATTCATGCTTGCAATTTTGTTTACTGTTTTACTGGTTGGCTGGAATATTGTTTGCTTGCTTGATTTTTCTTTTAGTGTCAGTATCAGGGTCTTTCTTGTCTACAGTGGCTAAATCTGTCATCTTCCTTCCTAACTGCCCTTTTCTAGTTTTCTCCTCTGGTGAGACTTCCTGGTACCCTTATAATTGAGATTTTTTTCTTCCTGTGTATATAATATTCTTTTAAGCATCTTCTGCAGTCTAGTATTTGTGGTCATGAGCTGCCTTAGTTTGTGCTTGTCTTGAATTGCCCATATTTCTTTATTAATTTTAATGACTAGCCTTGCTGGATACAGCAATCCAGGCTGACAATTACTTTCAAGACTCAAAACACATCATTCTGGACAGTCAGTGGTCTCTCAACCTGGGGTGGGAAGCTCTTCACTCTTCCCCTATAACTTACAGGCTGCACCAACTTAAGGTAATTATGATTTGGTGATGAGTTCCCAGAAAGGCAACGTGGCACACTCTAGGTCTCAGAAGTGCCAAGAATACCTTCACCACCAAAAATTACAAGTTTGATAAGAGTGCTCAGATCAGGCAAACTTCATGATGGAGTATGTCAGTGTTGCAGAGAAGTTCTTGAATGGTGTGTAAAGTACAGTAAATACAAGCCACTGACAAGCCTAAGAAATATACTAAGTGCTGACAACAGACAGTAAGGTAAGATGGATTCTTACCGTATAGTGTGTGCCTGTGAATCTGAAGTGTATGCAAAATGCGGAAAGAAATAAGATATTGTTATCCTGTTTAATAAAGAAATGGAAAATACTGGAAATCCTCCAGGTGCTAACCATAGAAGAAGCCACAGGAGAAAAGGAAGACTATGATAACCCACTGGTCATTTAAGCACTAATATATATATACAGATGCCGAGACAGACGCAGGTGACTAGGGTGGAGATGCTCATGTGGCCTGAGATAAACACATGGACAACCATGAGAAGTCAGAAAAGGCTGTTCAAAATAGGTGGACCTGGCAAGTGAGCAGTACAAATTATTTATAAAATTTGAATAACAGAAATGTTCAGGTTTTCACAGTAAAACTTAAGCAGCAAATACAGACTTTTTGTGGAAGCACATGCTCCAGTCTGTTGTATAAGCCACAAAAATTGTTCAGAGAAACATATTATCTACTGTCAAACTAAACAATGTTGTGACTTGGTGATTGCATCAGAATTATCTCATGGAAAGCTAAGATCATAGCTCCAAGTGAGCCCATGTTAGTAGAGTGACTGAGTCATGTGACCTCCTCAGCAAAAAACCCTCATACCTTACAAAGCAAAGCTATTTTACACACATGCACACATACAATCAGGTGTAGTGATTTTTCTTAAAAAATATTTTATAATACTTCATTCCATTTTTTCTTCACCTTTTTCTAGTTTGGAAATATACACTGAGAAAAAAAATGTGTGGACTATCTAACTAATAACTAGAAGGAAAATGTAACATTCACTTGCATGTGGAGATACTGCCCATGCCAGAGGCTGCTGAGGTTCTCCCTCATAAGCCCATGCTTCCCAGAGTTCCATCGTCCTGAACTCTCACTTTATTGCCTGCATGTCTCTTTCCGGTTAGTGCAAGTTAGCATTATGCAATTGTTGAAGTCTGTGTTCTTGTGTTTAAACTCCCAAAGCTGCAGAAAAGTAGCCTGGTGGTACAATAACTTCTCTACTTGCTTCACCTACATCACTGATTTTAGTGTTTTACTATGTTTTCTTTGTGTCTTTATTTCCATATGTGTGAATATGACATATATTTACATGTACATATGTGTGCATATATTTACCGATCCATTTGAAATAATTTCAAGCACTGGTTTTGGACATATATAGGCTCCACAGCAGGGAAGGGCAAGGGCAGGAAGGGAAGGGCTAGGAAAAGGGGCGGGGCCAGATACAGCTCTGTATTCGCTGCTTACCTTGGGCTCAGTCCATCAAACCCCAATTTCTCAGTTGATAAAGTCTGCTCCTGGCTTCTAAGGTGAGAATGTATTTCATGGGCTTTGTACAGACTGTGCATCTGTTTCTTAGCTCTGGCCCTCCTGTTCTCCACAGCTGCCCCCAAGGGCTGTCTTGCTGTCTTCTGCCAAGCAGCCATAGCTGGTTTAAACTCAAACCCTCTGGCTTGAGGTTGTCAGGGAAGTACTGCCGATGTTTTCATCAGGGCCACCTGGCTTACCTTTTGGAGGTGGTGCCTGTTCCTCCATCCTGCACAGTCCCCATATGCACACACACATGCAGGCATGCACGCACACATGCAAGCATGCACACACATATGCAGGCATGCAGAGAGAGAGAGAGAGAGAGAGAGAGAGAGAGAGAGGGAGGGAGGGAGAGGGAGAGAGAGAGAGAAGTAGGCAGTGCTTTCTGGATTTTCATGTAAATTGTTCACTTATTTTAGAAGGAATTTTTCATGGAGTAGTTTTTTTGCTTGTTTCTTTGTTTTTTCTTTTTTGTTTGTTTGGTTTTTGCTCTTTTCTTTCTGTCCAGCCCTTGCTTTTCTGAGTGGAGGGCTACTGAAAATCCTATCAGAGTGTCTTCTTTTAGAAATTTAGATGATTTACCATCCTCTGCCCTTTTGCACCAGACTCACCTGCCTTGGCTGTCACAGAACTCTCTATGCACCATCCAAACTGGAGCCTGCTTCCCCATGCTGTTGACTCATTTAAAGGACATCCCAAACTGGCAGCTTGGGCATCAGCATTTATAGTGCCATCCTTCCCTAAAATGAATGTGCATAGCAGTCTGTGAGGCTCCGAGATAAATTACCTTGTTAAATAGTTTTGCCTTTGCCTTGAAAGCTGACAGTCCTCCACATTAGCATTTGGTAAGAGGATGCTAGTAGTTTGACATATTCTTCTTGTCCTTCTTCATTTTCTTCTTCCTTCTCCCCTTCCTCCTCCTTCTTCTGACCAACATTATCGAAGGTTTAGTAGTTTAGTAATCCATCACACAGGTAAGGGCAGAATGCAACATCTTAGTGCCTGGAGGGTGCAGCTCATACTTTCATGGACCTGAGCCCTTATTAGAATGTCTGACATAGCCGTGTTATGGTGAAGGTGGTATGACTTTCGGATGTGTAATATTTAGAGAGAGTACCCTTGACCCACACACTTGCTGCCCTTCTTGGCTCAGGCTGCTGTGACAGATTGGATGTCATAAACAGTGAGCACATGCTTTTCAGCACTCTGGATTCTGGGAAGTAGAAGATCAGGGTTCCAGCAACACAATGGGAATATTTCTTGCTATTACTGTTATAGTGTAAGTAACGACACTAATGTGCCTGGTGGAACTCCATGGAAAGCCTTTGTGCCTTGCCAAAATCAAATTTACTGCCAAATAAGCTGGACATAATTGCATTCCACTGCATTTTGGTAACAGCATCAACTTCTGGAACACAGAGCTTTCTGAGAATTAGGAAGATGGAGCTTCCTGAGAAAAGCCTTTCCTGCCCTTCCCCACTGGGAAGCCATTAGCAAGAATTGGAGTGGTCGTTAGGGGGACATGTGATCTTCAGCATCCACTAGAATAAAGGGGCCCAATTCTGAATGACAATTGGCTATTGCCCAAGTGGCCCATGAAATGTATAGTCAAGCACTCATTTTACAGTCCTTTTAAAAGAAGGTTCCAAATGTTGCTGGGTATCTTAAAGTCCAAGTTGTTACATGTGGGCAAGACCACCCACTGTATGCTTGGGGTTTATGTTTTAGAAGCAGAAACTACTTCCAAAAGCTGGGCTCAGTGTGTTCTGCACACCCAGCACTTCAGGTTGTTAATATAAACTATTCTTGGACAATGGGCTCTGGACTTGTTTGCTAAGGTTGGAAGTTTTCTTGCAGATGAAAGAGCGTAAGCAGAAATCAGACATTAAACTGGCGCATTTCAAGCCAGCCCCCAAGACAGAAGACATGATCTGAATATGGCCGCCATTAATAACAGCAGCCTGTACCAGGTTTGTTGAGCAGCCATGGAGTCCATTCTGGAAGAAGGAAGCCATAACAGGCCTAAGGGTGTAATGATTAAAAGTTGTCTACCTGTGCTCAATGGGCTTAAGGACTGTTCCCCAGGATAAATGTCATATTAACTACCAATCATTAAGGATGTCAGTGCTGTGGGGGTGGTTTGAACAATGTTATCAACAATTGGGCCATTCCATCAGACACAGCCATTCCAAGATCGCAAGCTTTAGGAAGATTCCCTAGAGTGGTGAACTTATACCTAGAGTGGGATAACCAGGCTAAACAGTAAAATCTCACAAAAACACTATTAGGAAAAACAGCTATGTCTTCCAGTGAGGAATCGAAAAGTGTTAACAAGGACTCACTGCCCACTACGATGACTCTAGCCTTGCAAGTACTCACAACAGACGTGAAAGGTGAATTGAATTCTCCTGCATGTATTAAAAAGGGCATAACACTGTAGCTTCCTAAGAGTAAAAAGCTGCAGTCTCTCCAAAGTTCTTCCCAGAGAGTTATAATAGAATGGCATTCAAAGCAGCAAGTTTTCCTCGGTGTTTCCCAAGAGACACTTGAGGGCAATTTCCAGCCAATGTGGAACATCACACCTGTTTTGAACTCTGCCAGCCAAAACGCAGTCAAGAGGGGTAGCCTGGAGATGACGACTTCGTCACAAAGGCCTTGGCCCCAGTGAGACCCAGGGCCCATCATCAGGGTAAGCAGACCTGGCCTGACAGGCACAGTGTGTTGAGAGCAGCAGAGGAAGGACCAGGGTCAAGACCTGGCAACTCCCCTATCACCCAACTGATTCCCACTGAGATGCTTGCTTTTCCTACCCTCCCTTATCTTCCACTGCAGCATCCCAGGATGTTGCTTGGTTTGCAGTGGATGGTACTTTGAACTCAGCATTTTATCTAGATTTTTGAATACTATTTGTTCCACTCAGTTTCAATTTTACATTCAAATTCCTCTGTGTATGACCCATGGGACTTAAGAACTGTGGATGTTTCTGCAAACAATTTCTGCAGTGTCTGCAAGACAGCACTCTGTGCACTGTCATGCTCGGCTTCACTTGAAAGCACCCATTGTGCTAACAGTGTCGACTCAATCTTCCCTTCTGCATAGCCCACACTGGTTTTGCTTACAGTTCGGAGGTTCAGTCCAGTATCATCATGGCGGGAAGCATGGCAGCACATGGACAGACATGGTGCTGGAGAAGAAGCTGAGAGCTGTGCATCAGATCATAGAGACATTAGGCTGGCTTGACGATTTGAAACCCCCAAATTCACACCCAGTGACATACCACCTCCAACAAAGTCACAGCTCCAACAAGACCATACTGCCTAGTAGTGCCATTCCCTGGTGACCAAACATTCAAACCTATGCAGACTTATGGAAGCCATTCCTAATCAAACCATCTCACTTTCCAAACTGATCTTCCCAATGGTGTGTTTTTGCCCTTGCTGTCATCCCTTTCCTCCACCTGCTCAGCTTTCTCTGAGAACACTCACAATTCTACATTTTCCTGCACTGTCAAGGATGTTTATTCACCCTGAGATGCCATTTTCCACTTTTGACCCCACTGTTTTTTTACTGTGAGTTTTTTGTTTTGTTTTGTTTTGTTTTCCTATTCCTAGAAAGCCTTGCTACCCCACTTCCAGTTCCTGCCACTAAACACATGTCCATGACACTCTCAGTATGTTTCACTTTGCACTAGTCTGAGACTCTTAAAAATTCTTTCACAATTTCATTCACTAATATCACACACACACACACACACACACACACACACACACACACACATACACACACACACTTCTTTGTTCATATTTCTCTTTGTCCTCTCTTATTCACCCATAATCCCTCCTTCTTCCTAACCAGTACCACCTCTACTTTCATGTGTCTTTTTATGTGTATCTCCCTACATTCAATAGGGTTGTTACATGAGTACTTTGTAAGCTAACCACAGCATAATTTTTAAAACAGAGTTTAAAGGCAGGTATGTGCATGAATGAAAGATGTTGCTCCCAGAAGTCATAAGTTATTACATGAAAATCCTAGTGCCAGGTGTGAGATACCTCCAAATGAGTTGTTGGTCAAGGAGGGCCCAGAAGCCTCAACTCAATATAGACTTTGCCATTGTTCTTAGTTGCCTGTTGTGACTAGATGGTGTTATTGCTAAAGGCACTGTATACTTTGGTTATACAACACTGAGAATCAACCTGGAGCTGATCTGGAAGCTTCCTTCATGCTAGCTAGCTTTCATCCTGCCAGAGGATACTATGCAGACCACTGGGGCAGAGGATGGGAGAGGAAGTCAATGATTTTCTTAGCTGTGATACTGTGGCACTTTGAATGAGAATGGCCCCCACTGGCTCACATATTTGAACTACTTGATCTCGAGTTGGTGGGATAGTTTGGAAAGGAGTAGGAAGTGTAGCCTTAATGGAAGAAGTGTCACTGGGCATGGGCTTTGAAGTTTCAAAAGACTCATGTTATTCTCTCTCTGTCTTGTGCTTGTGGATCAAGATGAATGTAGCACCATGCCTGCCTGCCTTCTACCATGCTTCTTGCTGCATGATAGTGATGGACTCTTATTCCTCTGAAACTGTAAGCTCCAAATAAAGCCTCCCTTCTATAATTTACTTTGGTTATAGTGTTTGCTATAGCAATAGAAAAGTAACTAATATGAAAACAAACTATAATACCAACCTACCAGGCAGGATGTGCTGGTACATTAGCGGCATGATTGCTATAGGGGTTCCCAACTACTTTGTGCTTAGATTTCAAGTCTGCTCTACAGAAGGAATCCATTCATGGTACTCTAAGCTTTATCAAAATCTCATAGCTGGGGAGATCATAGGCCGTGGATAGAGGAGGGGCCTAGTACTTGTTTTGATAAATGCTGTCAAATGTTCCTCTAAATGTTTATGTTTATATCCACAGATTAGTGCTGCTCACAGTCTTAGTCACAGACACGTCTGTTGGTAGTGAACAACTAAGAATTCGGGGACTCATCAATAGTCAAAGCACTGAGGATAAGTGACTATTGAGTCCTTGTCCCTAAATGGGACATCTATGAGATTCTTGACCATTTCCTACCCCCAACATTTGACAGAAGGGCTTGTATAGGGTAGGTTTTTCATAAATGTTTGTGGATTAACACTTTATTTCACATTTGAGGCTAGAAGAAGCAAGTTCCTTACCCATCTTGTTTTTAGAGAAAAAAATGATAAAGACTTCATTAGGATCAATATTGTTATAGATTTGTGTTCAACATACTTTTCCAAATTATTCCAAACTATCTTAAAGGCATTTATTTATTTATTTGCAATTACAATTTATTTTCTAGCATGCTTTCCTTTAAGGCTATGCCCAGGTATCTATGTCTATGTGAAAGAGCTTAGGAACCTTAAATTTTTGATGAATGTTCTGTCTTTTGTGGGAGCCCATAAGAAATCCAGGATGCTTGATTAACCTTCAAAGAGACAGGAAATTTCTATTGTTAAAATGAAAACAAAATGGCTTCAGCTCTAAGGACCTCAACCAGGCTGAGGACTTGAGCCCAGGGGACCCTGTGGTTTCTGTGCTGGAAACAGAACCTCTTCCCACCTGCTTTTGCTGGGCTAGACTATGATGTGGGAGAAATTTTTGTGAATCTGCTCTTGGTCCAGTAAATAAAAAGACATCTTAGAATAAATGGATCAAGGTAAAAGTTATGCCTGCTTATACATGTACTGTCATTCAGGTCAGCACCTCAGAATTTGAGTTTGTAGGGGTGTTGTGTCACAGTATTTAATGAGCCTGAAGCCCAACTTTCATGAAAGCCCTTTATCTGCCTCCCCTTCTCATAACTTCCAGGCCCTCTCTCCCTGAGCTGGCTGAGCAGGGACTACACTTAGGCTCTTTGCTCCTTAGCCTGGCCTCCCTTGAAAGTCCAAGGAAGTGCCCTGTGTTTCCTCTGAAGGAACCTGGTTTCATTTCTTGTCCAGGCTGCCTCATTAGCAAGTCACATGTGTATTTTTTTGGAGCAATGTTAAGCTGAGGCTGTAGACAGGAGTGCCACAGCCTTGTAGTGGCCAACGGCAGGGGCGTCTCAGCATCACCAGCTTTAGTTTTAATCTTGCATCCCTAGTTGGACAGAGACCAAAAAACTTGCAGCTGAATCAGTTGCATATCACAATTGCTCAGCTGGCTGGTCTTTTCCAAATGCCATCTGTGTGTTTGAGGAGCCATTTTCTGGATTCAAGAGGTAAATTAGAATGATCCCACCCAGCAAATATCTACCACTGACAATGTAGTGTTCTGGTCTACCCTGAGTCATGGGGAGACATAAAAGGGTTGTTCATGCCCTTGACAAGCTCCTGTCTGGTAAGGGAGAAGAATGACTCAGCAGGGAGCCTCTGCACAAAACAACCATGATGAATAATGTGTAACAAGAGCACAAATCAGGGAAAGGGTCTATGGGGGAAATGAATGCGAACCTGGAGAGGATATGGGAAAGAGATACAAAGACTGATTATGAGACAGAGAGAAGAGAGACAGAGGGGGCACAGATCATGGAGCAGGGCTCAGCATCTGGATTGGGCCACAGTATAATGCACAAGCCTATGACTTGAGGTGGAGAGAAAAATAGGGGAGGAAAATACAGGAAGTGATGATGTAAAAACAGACCTGGTGGAGAAGGGTATCAAACCCTCAGGAATTATGGACTTTTCCTCCAGATTTGCAGTGCCCAAAAGAAAGAACTTTCCCTGTCACCCAGAACTGTGGCCATCAGGAGAAGGATGGGAGGGTTGGATCCCTGGAATCAATTAACTCAGTGGTAGCTGCTCTGCTTGTCTTGCAGGGTTAATGGTACCTGGCCACAGAACTGTTTGTTTTAACACAGACTGTGGTGTCTTAGCTGAAGGATTGATGGTGAAAGGCTCAGAAGCTGAGTGACATGGCAGCCCTAGACTGTTTTCATAGGCTCCCAGCGGAAGTTCTCTTGAGTCTTTGCCTGTTGGTCTCCTTCAGCCAGGCTCCAGACTGTCCCTCTTTTCGGTAATGCCCAAGGATCCTCCTTCATTTCCCTCTGTGTAAAAGGTCAAATATTTGGCAGATTTCTATCATCACGTGATTGATCTTGTGTTTTTGAAACCGAAGATATCATGGGGAATTTTGAGGTTCAAGATAGTAAGTAGGCCATAACTGAAGCAGCCACACACCCTCCTCTTTGTGAGCTGCTGCCATGCTGGGAACCAGCCTGCAGCCATGAAAGGAGACTTCCAGGGGCTTTGAGAACAAAAGTGGCTTCTGCTCCTAGTTCAGATCCCTCAAGTAATAAGTGAGAAAGCTGAGGCCTGAAGAGACCCTCAGGCTGTTGATATACCAAGTGCACTTGCTCAATGTGTATGCTCTGTTTCCCTAGAGAAAAGATCCCAATTGGTTACCCAATGCCAAATGGTCAGCCTGAGATCATAAACTCAAAGATAGCATTATATGAACTGAACAGGTCATATTTATGTATTTAGTAGAGTGTGTGTGTGTGTGTAAGATGTTGTCTTAACTTAAGATTTTTTTGATATTGAGATATGTCAGCTCCTGACAGCACCCCCTATTCTACTCCAAGTAGAAGATGAGCATCGAAGAATCTTCAGTTGGAGATGGTTGAATTAGTGGCAAGCCTGTCACTTGGCAAGAAAAATCCCTTGCTTCAACTGTAGACAGCATGCTGTCCAAAAAGGACAAAACTTGGAAGCAGGTAAGTTGACAGCCTAGCTCTTCCAAGACATGGTAGGTAAGTCCTTCATAATTCCTGCTTTACAATCAATGTCCATCAGAGAAATGGGGCCAAATGGTTGAAGATTGATGCTGTAATATATGGAGAGAAATTGGGAACTGTCCAGGCAGCCAGTTGTCTGTCATTTCTTAGTTTTGGAAACTTCTGGCCCTCTACTTCCTGTATAATCAGATGTATTTATCCCTTTCAGGTCTCTGAGGTGGTTGAAGACTAGATAGTTAGAGTCTCACAGTTAAATTTTGAGTTGTTTAGGAATTAAGAGGGTGTTCTGGATCTAAGAAGATGTTTTTAAAATAGTGATGCAAGATAGGATAGAAGCTGAGTTAGATATAGAACTTTAAACTCATGGAGATGGTTGGATAGTAGAATGTTAAAGTCAGGTGCCAAATACATATGAACTGGACATTGGGAATTTATGCTAAGCCCTATAACTCATAATTGTGGCCTAATTATTTCTGTTGTTTTGTATTGTATTTGTTGTAATAAGAGAAAGACCATTTGTTGGACTGAAAGGGGGAGCTGTTGTGGGGAAGGATATACCTTAAACTTGAAAAAAAGTAAGTGGGGGGTTGAGGGAGAAGAGGGTAGGAGGATGGGACCAGAGGGGGAGTAGGGAGGGATTGCAATTGAGATATAACTTGAAGAAATAAAAAATAAAAAAAGAGGCTATGAATTTGAGAATGAGCAAGGAGGGAGGGAGGAAAGAGAAGGAGGGATGATCTAATTATGTTATAATTTCAAAAAATAAAAACGTTATTATAAAAAGATGAAGGAAAAGAAAGATGTGGTGGAGTCAGGAGGCAGCAAGTGAGGTGAAGATGCTGAGACAAGCACCATCGCTCACATCTTGTTGCCATGGCCACAGGAAGGGTTGGGCACCATCACTCACATCTTGTTGCCATGGCCACAGGAAGGGTTGGGCACCATCGCT
>CAJQZJ010032121.1:10583838-10627014 GCA_907164525.1 Lophiomys imhausi
CACCATCGCTCAGATCTTGTTGCCATGGCCACAGGAAGGGTTGGGCAGAAAGCTAAAGAATGAGGTTACTGGGGAGGTGGGGACAGCAGGTCGGTGCATTCTCTGTACACTTTAAGCTGTGTTGTCAGGAGACACAGAAGAAAGCACTGCTCTGCTTGGGCACAAAGCTCCCTGCCAGTAATCTCCCTTCCCTTACTCCAACATGCTTGTTTCAGCTCCATGTAAATGACGTTCCTCAGAAAAGCCTTTTGGGGTGTTCTGCTACTGTCTTACTGGTCTCATAACAGGAAAGCCCTCTGATCTGGAGCACTTAAAATCAGTGTCTACCTAATCACCTGGTTATGGCTTATCTCTACCACACCATGTCTGCTTTGCCTCACCTCTGACACCTGCGGTAGCCTGTACTCTGTCTACAGTCACCAAGGACCCATAACAACTTTTCCAGAAGCTCAGGATAGATCAGGTATTGACAGCATCTGTTGTGTATTTGTCTGTTGGAAAGGGTTTCCTTTTCTCCCTGTCCTTGCTAGCACTAGCTGGAGACTTAATCCTCAAAATCACAACATGATACTCAGAAGTGAGATCTCTAAGAAACAATAGACTTTGGATGTGGTCCTCAGATTGGGTCTCCATGAGAGACTAGTGCTATAAGAAGAAGTAGGAA
The DNA here is from genome assembly GCA_907164525.1 of Lophiomys imhausi. NCBI lineage: Eukaryota > Metazoa > Chordata > Mammalia > Rodentia > Muridae > Lophiomys > Lophiomys imhausi. The sequence goes on from CAJQZJ010032121.1 coordinate 10,584,503, forward strand.
AAGACCTGAGCTAAGGGGTTTGCTCAGTCTTGTCGTGTGATATCCTCTGTCCCTGTTACAAGAGTGAGAACTTCACCAGTTTCCTGTCATGCCCATAGATTTCTCATCTTCCAAAATTGCAAAAAATTTACTTTAGGCACAAATCATCTAGGTTTAAGTTTCATGTTCTAACAACAGAAAATAAATTAGAACATATATATTCAAACATATATATTTGAACATACATATATTTAAATATATGTATGTTTAAATATATTCAATATATATTATTGATATATATATTAGAATTTGGCTTAGGTTTATAGTTTATCTTATATGTTATGTATAATATTATATATATTATAAACATATATATACATATATATTCATCTTGACACAAACTAGAGTCATTTGGGAAGAGGCAACCTCAATTGAGAAAATGTCCTTGTCAGATTGGCTTGTAAGCAAACTTGTGGTGAATATTTTGGTTAATAATTAACATGGGGAGGGCACATTGTATTGTCAGAGGTGCCACCACTGTGCAGATTATCCTGGGTTATATAAGAGAGCAGGTTGAGCAAGCCATGTCAGTAAATAACACTGTCCATGGTTCTACTTCAGTTCCTGCCTCCAGGTTCCTGCCTTGGTTTTCCTCAGTGGACTACAACCTGGAATATGTGACCCAAATAAACCTTTCCTTCACAAGTTGCCTAAGGCTATGGAGTTTATCACCACAGTAGAAACCTATGACAAACTCCAAATGTAGTTTTTGGCACATGGCAGGTTGCTTTGATGGATAAAACAATGAATAAGTAAGAATATTTGAGACTTAAAGGTTGGTGAGAGAGCTTAAAACCAAAAGTTAAAAACAACTACTGGGAGCTGGAGAGATAGCTCAGCAGTTAAGAGTACTGGCTGCTCTTCCAAAGGACTGGGGTTCAAATCCCAGGACCCATGTGCAGTTCAAAACTGTCTATAATGGCTGGGTGTGGTGGTGCATGCCTTTAATTGCAGCAGTAGGGAGACAGAGGCAGGTGGATCTCTGTAAGTTCAAGGCTAGACTGGTCTACAAAACGAGTTCCAGGATAGCCAGGGCTACACAGAGAAACCTTATCTCAGGAAAAAAAAAGCTGCTGACAGTTGCCCACCAGTTGGTATGACCCTAGAGATGATGGCATCACATGCTGTGGTTGTAGGGCACAGTGAAGTCAAACTTGAACTGGGCTGGAGGCATCCTCCCCACTGGATCATTGTTCTGGAAGGCAGTTTGCAAACTGCTAGATGATAACAGTCATCAACAGTCTTACCCAGCTGTGGACACTGTGTGCAACAATGCTGACAGATGCCCAGACAAGATGAGCCCATAGATGCAATTGTGACAAATCTGTTCTAGGGATAACCCACTGCCTCCTGATTAGATCTGATGACACTTCCATGGAGGGAATTCACATCTTGTACCATAAATCTGGGAAAAGCCCATGGCTAGGGAGATTATAGTCCCTGGGGGAGGGCTAGAACCTACTACTGTTGTTTTGCTAATTAGCTGTGAAGTGCTTCTCAAATTGCTTTCCAAGTAACTACGTTTATGCCCGAAGAATAGTGCTTTTGTTAGCTTTAGTCAGAGACCCTTCTGTTAGCAGTGGTTATAGGTATCTGTGTAGATTTGTGACTGGTTGACGCACAAAGTGCTGAGTGGACAGCCACAGTGGTCATCTAATCATCCCTTCCAGGGCTTGGGAAACATGGAAAGAACATAAGAACTAAAAGAAATGGGAGTGGAGTCGGTGGAAATGAGGACATCCAGGCACTCTTGAACTCAGTGACTGTGAATTCCTCCACAAGAACACCTCAAGATTAGGCCTGTCAGCACCCTGCTGTGGAATCAGGAAGAGCTCACGGGGGGCCTTACACATTTATTTGCAGACTTTGACACAGATAGTAGTCGATGACAGTGGAAGACATTTTTCTTAGCAGTATAGCCACTGGTACGTTTCAGGTAGCCCTGTAAACAGGCTTGATGAAATTCACTGCACAAATCCACACACATACACATCAATGACAGTAGAACGTGGACAGGCTGATGTAGATGACCCATGCCCAGCTGAGTGCCCACAGTTATGTATACCCAGCTTTTTTACAAGTCAAGAGTCTCTGCATTTGACCACTACCAGAGCTGTTCTGACCAACATTGTGAGCAGCACGAATCTAGGACTACAAACATAAGTATTTAGCGGGCAGTTTGGCTGCAAGATAATTTAGCACAACAACAGGAGATCCCCTCTCCCTACAAGGACCTATGATCTCTCCTCTCATGGTCTTTTGACCAGGTTAACAGGACCAGGCATGAGATTGCTCCTGTGAGGAAATCCCTCACAAGTGATCAGAAAGTGACTAATTGCCCCCATACACTACCATGCCACTATTGCACCAGTGAGCTGTCTAGCCAGACAGGTCAGTACTGCAGCATGCAGAGGACAACGCTGGATACAAACACTGATGTCCCCCTCCTGCGCCCTGGCAGCCTGCATAGAACCCTCTGACACTAAGTAAGCCACCCAGCAGGGAGAGTATTACTTGTTCAGTTTGAGGTTGATTTCTCTCCATCCTGTACCCAGAGTGAGTGGAGGCATCAGCATCAATGGATGACCAACTAGTTTTGGGGAGCACCCAAAAGCAACAGCAATGGCCTATGTTTGGGGTCTCCCTCACCAGTAACATCCTTGCCTGCCACTAAGATTTTAGCTTTTGCTAGCCCACCCTCACTCCCTCTCCTTCCCACTTCCACTACCCTCATTTAAAACTTTAAGCCCAAGAATTCCTTCTCCATCTCCTTTTATGTGATTTGTGTTTTATCTCCTCTAGTTAATTTTTCTTGGGGTTGAAGAGCATATGCTTCCATACAATGATTGATGAACTCTCCATTTCGGTTAAGATTTTCGCCCTCCTCACCTCATCACCTTACCCTCACCTTCTTCCAAGTGTGAACTTTTTTGTTCTCAGTATCCCCCCCACACACACACTTTCATTTTACTGGAACATCACCATGTCTCCTTCATTACTGTATCCACTCCCATATCTAGTTTCCAGTTTCCAGCCAGCTTCCACAGTGTTTCTAATTAAACATGCAGAACAGTAGATTTGAACAGAAGCCACAAAGGAGAGGGAACATGTAGAATTTGTCATTCTGGGCATTAGTGACTTCACTCAGTATAATATTTTCCAATAACATCCATTTATCTGCAAATTTTCTGATTTCACTTTTCGTTACAGCTGAGTAATATACTACTCTGTATAGGTTCCACTCTTTCCTTGTCCATTCACTAGTTGATGGGAACATAGGATGATTCCACTTCATAGCTGCTGTGTCTAGAACAGCCATGAACATGGATGCACAAATATCTCTATAACAGGACATAAAGTCCTTTGTGTATAAGGCAGGAGTGGTACAGCTGGGTCATATAGAAATAGCAGTTCTATTTCTAGTTGTTTGAGAAATCTCCAGGCTAATTTCCAAAGCGGTTGCAGGAGTTTATGTTCACTCCAGCAATTCCTTTTCCTTCACATCAATGCCAGCATTTGTTGTTATTGATATTCCTGATCATGACATTCTGACTGGGGTGAGATGGAATCCTAGTTTTAGTCTGCATTTTTTTTCTGCCAGCTAAAGATGTTGAACACTTATAATTCAATTACAACAATTCTCCATTCCCTTTTCTCCCTCCAAAACCTCCCTTATACCCCTCCCCATTCTATTTCAAATTCATGGCATCTTTTTTTATTTTAATTTTCACTAATTGTTATTGCATGCATATATATATGCATGTATACTCCTAAATATAACCTAATGTTGAACAGATTTTAAAGTATTTACTAGTCATTTATATTTCTTGTTCTCAGAACTTTTTGTTTAGTTCTGTAGTCTGTTTTTGATTGGGTTGTTTGTTCTACTGATATTTAGTGCTTTGTATACTCTGGACAATAATCTGTTACTGCTATGACTGGCAAAGATTTTCTTTCAGTTTGCAGGCTTCCTGTTCACTGGATTATCAGTTTCCTTTGCTATCCAGAGCTTTGAACTTTGTGAGCCCCAATATGTCAGTTGTTGGTCTGTGTACCCAGATTCCTGTTCAGGAAGTCCTTGCTTCTGCCTATGAGTTGAGATGCACCCCGTACCTTTCTTCCAGCAGTTTCACAGGAGTTTTGTTGCAAGTTTTTAGGCCTAACACCAAAAGAATGGTCCAAGAAAGATAACCTAGGTTGGAACTCACTAATACCAAAAGACTCAACTCTGTGGGAGAGCCACATACTGGGAGAAAATATTTATAAAACAATGTGTATCATAAAGTGTCAGTGGGTTTCATTGAGCCTGTTTACAGGAGTATGTGCATCTTATGAGTGGCTTTACTGTGAAAGAAAATGTCTCCCACCACCATCAACTATTATCTGTATATAAACCTGCAAACAGATGTCTAAGGCTACAGGAGTCCTGCCCTATTCTATGACGGGGTGTTGACGGGCCTAATTTTTTTTTTAAGTACTTTATTTTTTTTTCTTCAAGTTACATCTCAGTCACAAACCCTTCCCTATTCCCCCTTCCTGTCCCACCCTTCCACCCTCTTCCCCCCCCCCAACAGCTTCTCTTTTCATTCCAACAAATGGTTCTTTCTCTTATAACAGTAAATTCTATACAAAACAGCAGAATTAAATATGCCACATTTATGAGAGTTAAATGGCCCAGTATACCTTCCCAATGTCCAGTTCATACATATTTGGCCCCTGACTTTAACCTTCTACCTTCTAACCATCTCCATGAGTTTAAAGTTCTATAACTGACTTAGTTTTCATACTAACTTGCATCACTATTATAACCCTCTTCTTAGATCTAGAACGCCCTCTTGATTCCTAAACAACTCAAAATTTAGCTATGAGACTCAAGCTGTCTATTCTTCAACCACCTCAGAGAGCTGAGAAGGATAAATATATCTGATTATATAGGAAGTGCAGGGCCTGCAGCTTCCAATACTAAGAAATGACAAACCAGTGACTACCTGGACAGTTCCCATTTTCTCTCCATACATTCCAGCATCAGTCTTCAGCCTTTTGGTCCTGTTTTTCTGACAGACATTTACTGTAGAGCAGGGATTGTGAAGGATTAACCTTCCCTGTCTTGGCAGAGCTAGGCTGTCGACTTCCCTGCTACCAAGTTTTGTCCTTTTTGGACAGCAGTCTGTCTGCAGTTGAAGCAAGGAGTTTTGTATTGGTCTACGTCAGTATTGATATTTGTATATTGATACAAAATTAAGGTTATAGTTGGCCACAATGGTATTGACCCTTGTATATGGACGCAATATTAAGATTGTATTGGGCCGCATAGGCATTGATCTTTGTATATTGATACAAAATTAAGAGTATATTTAGCCACATTTGAATAGATCTTTGTATATTGATACAAAATTAAAGGTAACGCTTCCTAATGGTATCGTACCTAGAGATACTTAAAAATGAAATGTGAAGCTCTGGCCTCTTGATACCAACTGTCTTAACTGTTTAGGATAGTTAAGAAAAACAAACTCCTAGTCATGCATGCATGTCACCTTGTTAGCTACTATGACAGTCTATCACAGATATTCTCTAAGCTACTCAGTAATCAAGTTGTTAAGAGACAAGCAACATTTGCTTATCTAAATACAAGAGATAGATAGGGCATCTTCAAAACCCCCAAGAGATCTGCAGAATATGGCATTCAAAGATGTGGTCTTAAATTAAGATTTTTTTTTGATATCGTGACATATCAGCTCCTGACAGCACCCCTTATTCTACTCCAAGTAGAAGAAAAGCATCGAAGAATCTCCAGTGTGAGATGGTTGAATTAGTGGCAAGCCTATCTCTTGGCATGTAAAAACTCCTTGCTTCGACGGGCCTAATTTTGAGGAGCTCTTGCAGAGGTATTCACAGTTGCTTTGAGTCCAAGAGTGCCTTTAATAACATAATAATAAGAAATCAAAGTATCTACATATAAAATGGGTAGGAGAAGTAAATTGACCAGTTAAGGAAGGGGCATACACAAAAAGTAGCACAGGGGAGGTGCTGGACTTCAGTTGGTATCTGTATCAGTCAGTGTTCTTAGGAGGGACAAAACCAGTGGATGTCAGCGTACCTTAAAACAGCAATGACAGCTCCTATTTATGGGGCCTCCTAGGCAGTAAGCTGCACAGAGATGATAATGAGTCTCTCCCTCCCAGTCTCAAGCTGTCATAAGCTCATGGAAGCGGGCCATGAACATAAACTTTGTACTTTCTATGAGAATCTCATGGCCACAGATGTAGCAGCTGATGTCCTGAGTGAAGAGTGGAAGGGTTGTGTGTTCCCAATCAGCAGAGGGAATGACAAGCAAGGTTGTCCCATGAAGCAGAGTGTCTTGATCATGGCATAGTGTACCTACCATTGAGTAAGGAGTGCCCTCATTATAGACCAAGGAGAACTGGAGAGAGGAAGGGCAAGGCTGTTTGCAGTTGCACTGTGGATGACACTCCAAGTATTCTCAACTTGGTTATTGTTTTTTAAAGGAGAGAAGGATATTCCTGGATGGACAGATACTGCTGTATTGTTTTAATTAATGCTTGATGGAAGAGGCCCAACCCCATTATGGGTGGTGCCACCCCTAGGCTGGTGATCCTGGGTTCTATAAGAACAGGCTGAACAATCCAAGGTGAGCAAGTCAGTAAGCAGCATTCCTCCATGGCCTCTGCATCAGCTCCTGCCTCCAAGTTCCTGCCATGTTTGAGTCCCTGTCCTGTCTTCCTTCCATGATGAACAGCAATGTGGAAGCATAAACCATATAAATCCTTTCCCTCCCAAGTTGCCTTAGTCATGGTGGTTCATCATAGCACTAGCAACCCTAAGGCAATTGTGGAACAAAAGGTAATCTTAATTTTTACTATTGGATGGAGGCTATAATTGACAAGCCTAGTCGAAACTTAGTCCAGAAACACTAAAAATTGAGACTAACAAAATGTAGAAAGTCAAAAACTGCCATCAGCTGTCTTGAAATATTTCAGGCTTATTGCTGACTTACAAAAACTGCAGTAGACGCCTAGCAGACTACCTACCGGAGAGCGTCCAAAACTCAGCTCACAGATAGGAACAAAGGGGGGGACATTTGCAGCTCACTTGGAGGAAATCTTCTTGCTCTCAGTAGAAGGCTTTGAATGCAGGTGACACAGAACTGGCTCAGAGACAATGTGGGGACAGAGATGGGTTCTGCTCTTAGCTCCTGTGAGTCAGGACCTGCTGTGGGATGACAGGGTAGCACCCTGCATGGCACTTGGAAGAGATGGGTAGAGAAGTTCCTTGCATCCCAAATTACCAGGAGCTGTACTGTGATTCCTCTCCCTCACCTTTCTCCTTAAAGCCACAAGAGCTGTGGCTTCTCTCCCAGCATGAGAAATCACCAGGCCAGGTAGGCAGCAGGCAGGTCAGCAGTCCTTGCAAACAGTCTTTTGTTCCTCCCCTTCCTATTTCAGTGAGACTAGGCAATTACTAAATCAGATTCCCAAACCAATTCCTGTTCTATTCCTCTAAAACCAGTAAGTGGACTATGTCACTTTAGGTCCGGAAGTGTTACTCAAGAGAAGAAAGATAAATGAACCTTCGGCATAACCTGGATTTTCTTCTTTTGAAAACATTATCTTCAGAGAAAGGTGTGCTTTAGTCCTTGGGCTTGGGTGTGGAGTGTCCCCGGAAGGCTGTGTGTTAAGGGCTTAGTCCCCAGCTTACTGCTGTTGACAGATTCTGGAAACCTACAAGATGGGGCTTGGGCATGGGAGGCACAACCTCTGAAGGCAGAGCAGGATTCTAACCCCGATCTTCCTCTCCTTCCCTTTCCACCATGAGGTAGATGGTTTTACTTCAGTCCAGGCTCTTACACAACCACAGACCAAAGAAAACCATGATCAGGAACTGAACTCTCCAGAATTGAGGTGAAAAAAAGAATCAGTCTTTCCTCTTTGTAAGTTTCTTATTGCAGGTATTTTTACAGCAATTGGAAATCTATCTACCACATTAGCTTCCTAGTCACAAGTGTGACCAGCTTCATATTGCGCGGACAGTGGGGCACAGTAACTGGGTGGGTTGGCAAGGCTTCCCTGTGGCTCTTGGGTATGTTCTATGGTTCTGAGATGAAGGTTTTGAGACCTCGAATCTTGGATTTAAACTTATTTTGCAATTTCCAAATCAGAATGATGGTGTCCCAGTCAATATGTGCAGAAAAGAGACACCCACCTACTTCCTGTCTCTTCCACACAAGCAGCATTCAAGACCCCCACTCTATGGCAACTTCACAGTGTTATAGCAAAGACCAACACTGGCCAGGTGACTTGTGTGGCAAGCACTGGGTAAATGTCGCTGCTTATCTGTGATAGTTGGCTAAAGACAGCAGTGGGTGCTGGCTTCTCCTAAGTAAAAAGAACTTACTGTCACAGTGACAAGCAAGCAGCAAAGTGAGAAAACATGGCCCACTGCCCACACTCTCCCTGCAGTTTTCAATTTTTCTTTTCTAGGAATAGAAGTGAGAAGAATGAAGAAGAATGTTATTTGGCAGATTACCTTCTCGTCTCTAGTCTTGTTTTATTATTATTTTTTCCTTCAGGCATAACATCAAAAAAAGTGAAAATTATTTTCTAGAACTTCTTAGCTCAAAATATTAAAACCAGATTTCTTCATCTGTGGCCCTCCTATTTCTCAAATCAGATGGCTTTGGCAGGGCTCCCTGCCTCCACCAGCCTCTGCAGTCCCCTCCGAGCCCTGATCAAGGTGATATGCCAGGGACACACTATGCTGCCAGGAGCCACCACAAGGGAAGCTGGGGGTCATGGGCAGGTTTAGACTAGCTGAGGCTGCCACAGTCAGCCCTTTAGAAAACATGTTTTGCAAATTACTTTAATTCAGTGAATTTCGGGAAAAGTCACTTAAGGAATACTAATCATTTAAAATGCAACACGCATCTTTTGCATTATCCAACACTCCCCTTTGACAATATAAGTAGAATTTACCCTTGTTTAATACATAAAGAACCTAGGCTTGGAGCTTTATCCTAAAACTACAAAACAAAACAACAACAAAAAAAAAACAACAACAGAAACAAGATGCAGAGCTCAGAATTAAAATGGTGATGTGTCTCTGGTTTTTCAAGAATTCAGGACCCATGTGAAGAGGGGCCTCAGGTACATGACCCTGATCCTGACTCCTAATTACTGCTTCTTAATATTGCAGAAGGAAAGGAAATAAAGGCAGAGGGATGGGAAGGGAGGGAATGGAGAAGAGAAAATGAGCAGCACCTTGGCATCTGGTGTTTCTGCTAAAGAAATGTTTACTCTAGATAAATCATGAAAGCATCCAGGTCTTCGTTTATCTGGAGGAGAAAGCATGGCTTTTTCATAGCTCACCAAACAGAAAGCCTTACCATAGTCCTCAGATACATTTCCTTTCCAAAGTATTTCATGCAGACACTGCTAATAACTCCAGTGTGTTTGTAAATTATCCTGTGACCACCACACCCTCCTAGATGTTTCCTGATCCTCCTCCATTGTGAACTTCTGGCTTCATGAAGGAGTCTCATGTGCCTCAATTTGAGAGCTGGACTGAGCAAATGACCTATGTTATGTGAAAGGAGGTGACTGCTTCTTTAAGGACAAGGGATGAGGAGGGAGAAGCTGACAGTTGACTTGGATGTTGAGGATGCAGACATTAAACTCCAAGGAAGATGCAAGAATGGACAGGTGGTACCCCACACACCCTGTCTATGTCTTGGATTTAGTCAGTGAATGGAGGTGGGCCAAATTCACCAAACACACTTGAGATTAAGAATGTGATGCTGAATTCATGTACCTGCTCACATCCTGGAATGGACTAATACTCTGGGATATATCAAGGGAACATGGGAACTCTGGGACACTTTTGGGGGACCATGAGGTTGGATCATCCTGATGCCTAACCAAGGTCTTTCCACTTTGAACCATGACTTTCTCTTATATTCAGCTTGGACATTCTTATGTCTCAATTCTTGATGACATGAAAAGTAGGAGAAAACTTTAGAAGCCAGGCCACATATTTGCGGGTTCCTAACATTTTGATTGTCTGGCTCTCATACAGGCTTTTATTAAACCCAGATCTCTCTCACAAGCACACAAATTCCTCAGAAAAGCATCAAAAGATACCCAAGCATCAGGAGGCCTGGCCTGCCAGGCCCTCAGTTCACTTGCTGTGGGACAGGAGGAGGGGCATGAAAACGAGGACTGGGCTGTGTGTTGCCTCTGCAAGGCAGTGAGAGCTCTTTCTCAGGAGTCACTCAACCACATGGTTTTGGAGAGTTCAACTCAAGCAGGATCTTGAAGACTGATCCATTCTTAGGGAGTTCTCTGGAAATCTTTCTGTTTGTCAGATTTGGGCACAACTTACATAAACATTCGGTATACTATTGAGTGATTGACAGAATGAATCATGAGTGAAGAAGTGAATGATTGGACCAATGCAAGGGGAGTTGTTTTTTATCATGGTTTCTATATCATGACACCATGGTGGTCATAGCTCCTCTAGAAGAACAGGGTCATTTCAGAGCCTTTGAAAGGCAAGGTCAATCCAGGGCCCCTGCCTAGGGGCTGGGAGGAGCCTCCTACCTAGGGTTGGGAGGCCATCTTTTCAGTCACTGCCAAAGTAGTGCTTAGGGAGGAGCATCATCAGATTGAGCTGGGCCCACAGGACTTAGCTCCTTCTGAAAAGTGAGCCAAGAGAAGTAGCCTATGAGTGGACAGGGCAGGGCAGGGACCTGAGAGCCTGGGAAACTTGGGAGAGTATAGACAGAGTATGCACAAGGGCTTGAGAACCTGGGCATGAGAAAGGTGTGTACCAGGATGTAGAGGACGTTTTCTGTTCCTTCTGTTTTTGTGTGTGTGAAGTGTGGTGAGGGTTGGATTTCTTTGGAAACACAGTTGTGTTGAATGAATGTGTTTTTTGTTTTGGTTTCAAGTAAGGGTTGTGGGAGTGCTTTATCTAGGCTGAAAAACAGTCATATGAAAGGAACATGTAAATCAACCTGATGACTGTCAACTGTGGGAAATATGTTTAGATCCTTTGATGGACAGACACCTGGGAGAGCTTGTGATCTTGGTCAACAGGAAGTACCTCAGGAGGCGGGAATAAGGTTGGCCAATGAGAAACCATCCTGGTGCATAATTAGAGGGAGTATAAAAAGAAAGGACTGGAAACTTGAGGGGGCTTTTTTGCTTGGCATTGCTGCTCATCACTGCTCATGGCAGCTTCACTTCGAAAGACTCAGGCCTATGCTTTGCCAAAAGTGGTGGCTCCAGAGACTTGCTAAAGATTGTGGCCTAGGTTGGGTAGAGCACACATTAGGCTGAGCCCAGGTTGGGCTGAGCCCAGGTGAAGCCTTGTTTTGGAGGCGTAAAAGCTGCTGCACCAAGGCCATCCTGCCCAGTGGAGGTTCGACAAACTCAAATGAACAGAAGAGATTGTGAACCCAAGTGATGGGGCGACAATGGCCATCATGATAATAGAGCTGAGTAACAAATGCAGCTCCTGCTGATTGCTGTGTTTCCTGTGTATGCTGATTTGGGTGGACTACTGAATAATTACCCTAAGGACTTGCACCTAAGGATATCTTTATCTTGGTATCCTTTCTCCTATGCCTCAGGTTGGTGAGTTGGAAAAAGTTTAGGGTTATTAATAAGTAGTTTAAAGTTACACCACCAGTAAAGATTAGTAGATTTTAATTTGATAGGATATATACACATTTAATGTAATATATGGATATAATTATTATGAATGTTTGGGTATAGTGTTTCTAGTTTATATTTACCATATTTTTCCCATTGGCTCTTGTCAAGATCGCACCATCTGAAGATAATTCATGATTTATTTCCTGCTTAATCATTTTCATCTTAATTGATTATGATACAATTGAGGGGACACAATACATTGTCAGGCAGGAATAACGTGAAGATGTTCACTGTCTCCTCATTTGGTTTGACACTTTCTATAACACTTTCAGAGATGGCCTCTAACTCATATAAAAGCAATATATGCTTCTATTTTAAGTTTGTACTCAGGAAAGCATATTGAGGGACTGTAAAGATAACTCAGTTGGTAAACTGTGTGCTGTGCAAGCATGAGGACCTGAATTTAGTCCCCGCCACCCATGTACAAAGCTGGGTGTGATGGCTCAGTGTTTGTAATATAAGCACCAGAGAAGTAGAGGCAGGCTGTCCCCTGGTACTCCCTAGCCAGCAGGACTAGTATAATTGGTAAAGCCTAGATTAGCACAAGAAAACACAGGGTAAATGGCTTCTGAGAAAAATACTTGAGATTGACCTCTTACCTCTACAGATACAAACAGTGGGGGGAGAACAAAAAGAAGAAGGAGGAGGAGGAGGAGGAGGAGGAGGAGGAGGAGGAGGAGGAGGAGAAGAAGAAGAAGAAGAAGAAGAAGAAGAAGAAGAAGAAGAAGGGAAGAAAGGAAAAAGAAAGAAAGAAGGAAAGAAAAGAATTTATATATTAATCTGGCTGGGCCTAGTGACATATACCTGTAATCTTATCATTGTTGAGACTGAGGCAGCGGATCAGAAGTTCAAGGTCAGCTGAATCACATAATGATTCCCTGTTTCTAAACAACAACAAAAACAGAAAGAGAAAGAAAAACAAAACAAAACAAAACAAAACAAAAAAAGAAGTGTAATGATGTCCTGGAATTTCTCCAATTCATTAAAATGATACATAATATTGAATCCACTAGTATAGATCTTAGCATCTAAAATATATGAATAAATGATTTATACACATAGCATAAAGCTGGGACATTCTTAATTGTCTTTTTTCTATAATATTTTATTCAATTTACTATTTTATTTTTTCAAAATTTGTATGAATGAGACAAGCAGAGCTTGCAACTTTACTTTTTCAATGTTTGTTTTGATATCAAAGTTACACTAGACCCAGAAATGAGCTGAGGTGAGGTCTCCTGAGGCAGGAGAATAGACAGAAAGTGAGACACCCTTTAAAAAAATGACCTATGACTATTATGCTAAAGCACACATCCCTGCGTGGAAACTTAAGATGCTGAGACCTGAGGTGCATGAAGTTGATGTAGGACTGCTTATGGTAGACTGAGAGTGGGAGCAAGCCCTTCCTGTGCTGAAGACCCACAAACTGTGCCTGTGCCCCAAAAGTCCTGGTCTTTGGGGGGTGTTTGTGCTCTGTTCCCCAGTGGCCAATTTTGGAACCATATATTTTCCTGATGCACTGTGTGCACTTCTGTTTCTAGCTAGGTATCTTTTTCAGAGTACTTGTTTCAAGACACAGGAAATCAAGTTTTAGCCTTTCTCCTTTTCTTTTGTACTGATTTGAGGGCATACAACTTTTCCTCAACTCATTCCTCTTATCACACCTCTAAGGGCTTGTATACAATATATATTGTCATATAGTCTAGAAACTTCCCAATTCTGTTATAATTTCTTACTAAAATTCTGTTAGTAGATATTTTTAAATTTCAAAATATACACAATCTCTATGTTTAGATATTTGATCCTGGCCCTAACTTAACTATGGTCAATAAACATGAATTCCACAATACTTGTACTGTAGAGTTTATTGAGGCCTGATGAGACAGTGCCAAATCGTATTCTGTCACACTGTTTGGATGCTTGAGCAATATTCTCAAATATTGCACACAAATTCAACTGAGTTTGTTTTAGCTTCAATATTCTTGGGATATTTTTATCTCCTTGATATGTTGATAATCAAGAGAAGTATTTTGAAGTGAGTGCTATGTTGATGATATTTCCTATCCCCAGGATTCTATAACTACTTGCTTTACATACTTTGAGAACATCACAGGATACAGACATGTTTAAAATCCCCAGGTAATCTGGGCAAATGCAAATCTTGTCACAGAGGAGTGGCACTCTTGAGGTCTATTACACATCTGTGACTTCAAGGCCACTTTTCCAAATAAGCTTTCTTTTACTTAAAAGTTTCTCAGAAAGTCTTTGCGCATTGTGGAAAATTCATAGTCCAGAATGTAAATCCTTCCTAAATACCTTGGAGGATAAAATTTTAAAGGAATGAATTGACTTCAGCAAAGGTGAAAATAAAGAATCAAAAGCAAAACAGCGAGTTCATGATATATACAGATACAGGAACATCCTGTTTCCAACATGAAGCAAAAGTGCTTCCCAGAGGCTGTTACCTTGATGTGTTTGCCCCTCCCAGGGGGGGCCCTGCCAATGGGAAACAGAGCTCTGAGCCTCTGACAGCTTTGTTGCTGCCATTGCTGGGGCACTGTGTGATGTCACTTACGCTACAGCCATCCTTCCCTTAGTATCTCCAGGGGAAGCAGCCGTAGAACACGTAGTATGCCATAAAGGGCCATGTGGTATAGGCATTCTACTGGTTTCCAGGACACAGTCAGCTAGTTGTGCACCCTGAGGTGGAGGATGCAAATAAAAGACTGCCAACTGTGGCTTTACAAAATCTCTATGAGTTTTTTTTAAGCTGTATTGTATATTTATATTTTTAAACTTAAGTGGTATGATGTTACATATAATCTCCCAGGCTTACCATTATATTTAATTATAAAAATTAAATTTTTTTTTGGTTCATGGTAGCACATCTCCGGTCTGTTCAGATTTCATTATGTAAACATTAGAGTTTATTTGTGTGCTCTTCTTTTGATAAGTGTGTGGATTTTTTCAGAATCTCTATGAATAGCACTGTTACCAGTTTTTCAGTGTGAAAAAAAAATGCCTACAGATATACAAAAGGTGAAATTGGGGGTAAAAAGACACATGAACATTTAAGTATACCAGTTTAGTGAACATTATTGTTTGAATCTCAAATATAGCTGAAAGCCCATCCACCTTCCATCCACAGCACTACTAAGTCTTTGCAGAGTGGAGCTGAGGGAAAGATTTAGTGCCTTAAAGAAGACTTTGCAATGACTGATTGCTTTGTGCTCTTTCTTTAGTTCCCAGCATCCCTGAGATGGGCAGCCTCCTCAACCACGGACTACCCTGTCCAATAATATTTTGCTCCAGTACAACCCTCAAGACAATGGGAAAAAATGACCTTGAACTGAAATCTCTGAATATTCAGGCAAATTAAACCTTTTATTGTGTTTTAAGTGTATTGTACAGTATTTTATTGTATTAATGAAAAATATCTTCCCCAGTTTATAATGAAGAAAATATTCTGTGGAACTATAGTCTATTCTGTCTTTTATTTTTTTATTGAAAAATTTTTATTATGTGAATTTCACATCATGTGCCCTGTTCCCTCTCATCTCCTACCTCCCCTCAGACCTACCCTTGCAATTTGTTTCAGAATAAAAATAAAATCTCACTGTGGAAGCTGCAGTGTGTCTCAGTGTGTCCCACAATATGTTCTTTTGTCCACACATTTTGCTTGCAAATGTTCATTAAAATGACTCCTTGGTCTGGTATGAGACCTCCAGTTTCTGCTACTTTGCCAATACTGGAACCTCACTGGAACTCCTCTCAGATATGCTGTAACTGTCCTGTGTCATGGAGATCCTATAGTTTTGGGTTGTGGAACTGACCTCTACTTGCACTCCAGCAGTTCTTGTAGGGCCAGTTCTACTATGGAAAGGTGCAGGGCCTGCTCTCCACAGTGCTACAGCATGTGAGGAACAGGGACAGCTCTCCTGCTCTTGTGGTCCCTTCTGTTGGCCATATTTCCTGTTGGCTAATAGTGGTGAGGGCAAAAGAGAGGGTAGGGGATCTCTCCCAAGCCACCATCACCACACAGCAGACAGAAGGCAGGGCTGGCTCTCACACGCTCACTCCCTCAGGACTGGTTCACCCACAACCCCCATATCCAGGACCAGCTGTAGTGTGCTACCCAGGCAAGGTGCAGAGACTGCTCTCCCGAGTGTTACAGCATGTGAGGGGCAGGGACTGATCTCCTGCTCTTGTGACCCCATCTGGCCCAGATCTCACCCCAGGACTGGATCACTACAACCCCCACACCTAGGGCCAGGCAGAGTTCTTCTAGTTTCTGGCTTGTTTCCTGACCTGAGAGCCCATCTGGTGCTCGCCTGGTACTGGTCTGGTAGTCATCACAGGCTATCCCATGGTGCCAACACTGTGTTGGTATCCAGACTGCTTTTTTTCCAGGAATGTTAAGCTACTATTCATTCAGATGTTCATAGGTCAGAACACCAAATGTAGATATAGCCTCTCTCCTCTCTGCCACCTACTGATGCACATGTGACATAGCAACCACATCTACAATGCCTCTAGGGGCAGGGCTATTCTGTCTTTTAAAACAATTATTTATGGAATAGGTGTAAAATAATACTTTATTGAGTGGGTGATTTGCTTGTTCCCCGATTGTTAACAACATTGAATACTGATCTATATATACTGAAATGCATATAATTTGTAGAAGATTAAAACAATTCTGAAAGCTTATTATCAAAATATCTATTGGAGCCGGGTGGTGGTGGTGCACGCCTTTAATCCCAGCACTTGGGAGGCAGAGGCAGGTGGATCTTTGTGAGTTCAAGGCCAGCCTGGTCTAAAAAGTAAGTCCAGGACAGCCAGGGCTACACAGAGAAACCCTGTCTCGAAAAAAAAAAAAACAAAAACAAAAAAAAAAAATCCAAAATATCTATTGGATTTACAAAGGAAGTATTTATACAATTTTGAAGATCACGTGATTTTTAGAAATTAATTATGTGGTAGACTATTGATAACATTCTAAAAATAAATTTAAAGATTTGCTATTGCATAGAGTATATGTACAGTGTAATTAGTTTAGATAGAAATAGCAAAAAGAAATCAATAACAAAGAAATCTATGTATTTCAAAAAATGTAAACATATGTTAAGAATGGGTGTTGTCTCAGTCAGTTTTTCCTAGAGATATCTGGGAAGAGGAACCTCAGTTGAGAAAATTCTTCCATCATTGTCTATAGAGGATTTGTCTGACTAATGAGTAATGTGGGAGGGCCCAGCTCATTGGTGGTATCACCCCCAGACAGGTGGCTGGGGTAAGGTTGGGAGTTGGAAGATAGACTGAGTAAGTCAAGAGTAAGCCAGAAATTATCGATCCTTTATGGCCTCTGTTTCAGTTCCTACCTTGAGTTCCTGTCCTGGCTTCCTTCATGATGTACTGTGACCTTTTCTTCTCCAAGTTGTTTTGGTTATGGTGATTTATTATAGCAAGAGAAGGAAAAAAAGACAGTAGTGAAAGAAGTCATGGTGGGTATTAGTAAATATTTAGGAAATATTAGTATGTAGAATGTGTGCTCTAGAGGAAGTTTATATCATTAAAGATTGTACTATCAACAGGCCTGAAGTGGATGAGCTGAGAATCAGACATACACACAAAACATAGATGGGAAGGCAGGGAGATGACGTTTCTAGCAAGAACTGGCTCACTTGTGGATGGGATGCTTTAAGATTAATTTGTGAAGATGAGCACACATAAACCATCCATCCACAATCATCATTGAAGTGAGAAAACCTTTAGCCTGGTTGTCTGAAGAAGCAAAACCATACTTTTTGGATGGTGATAATGATACTAAAGCCTTGAGTTCCCTCTGGGGTCTCTAACCACTGTGCCAAAGATTAAGTCCATAGCACTGAGGCTGACAGGAAAA
The DNA here is from genome assembly GCA_907164525.1 of Lophiomys imhausi. Classification (NCBI taxonomy): domain Eukaryota; kingdom Metazoa; phylum Chordata; class Mammalia; order Rodentia; family Muridae; genus Lophiomys; species Lophiomys imhausi. Next base: position 10,602,173 of record CAJQZJ010032121.1, read on the forward strand.
GTCAGGGGAGGATGGATGGAAAGCAGTGACATATGTGCACCTTGTAAATATTATCTCCTCATCTGTGGCTTGTCTTTTCTTTTTCTTAACAATGTCTTTTGAAAAGCCAAGTTGATGACTCACCCTGGGAAATCTGAGCCCTTTAATACTGAAGCTATCTCAACAGCATGGATTTAGATGAACACATAGATAATGGGGCCCAAAAGACCATCAATTGAATTTCCAACCAAAATTTAGGATAATTAACTGAGAAATTAGCATAGTTTCAACAAATAATGCTAAAATTGATACCAGATAAAGCCTAAACATACAAAATTCTAGAAAAATACAGAAAAATCTTTGTGATCTCATATTGTGAGAAAAGGTCCTTAACAAAATATAAAAGCCCAAACCATGGGGGAAATATGATAAATTAAAGCTTCATCAAAATTAAAATTTTCCTCTTGATGACTTTCAACCCGCAAGGCACAGAGCACAAAGTAATTTCAGCCGCAAAGCCAGGAAGTGCTGAGAGAGATCAGACTCAGAGACTGTCTTCTGATCTCCTGTCTTTCCATGAGCACAGAGGTTTGCCTGTTACAACCTAAGTGCAAACATAAATAACTTGTGCTAGCTACGCCACGGTTCTGTCAAGGATAATTGAGAACGGGATGTGTGCTACAGTGTGTACAGAACCCTTATCTCTTGTGTACGTGGACAGATATTTGTGCAGCCATTTAATCCCATAGGCATTTGGCAGGACCACAATGAAGCCACCCGTAAATGGATTTTTCCTAACTACTGTCCAAATTGATCTGATCAGAAACAGCAGCAACTGCCAACTAATTGTGTCTTCCAAGAAGTACAAATCCCAGCACTCACAAGGGCTTGGTATCGGAGGCTTTTCTGTGGAGCTTTTGTGACCCCACTCCGAAGGACATGGCATCGGCTATTCAGGCAAGAACACTTACCACATGATCCCTTATGTCGATCCTCAGGATTGCCTTTTTCCCAAATACCTGTATTCTCACACATCATGTCTGTCTGCATGACCAATGAGGGTAGTGTGGGGGGACTTACTTGATTCCCAGAGCAACATATGACCAAACTCTACCACCACCAATCACCATGGACTGGAAACCATTCCAAAAGCAAATTGCAGGGTCATATCAAATTACCCAGAGAAAACTGATGGAGTTGAAAGCCAGTGTGGGAACTATGGGGGAGGTGAGAGCAAGGGTACCAGTGCAGAGCAGAAACCATCCATCATTGACAAGAAGATTGGGTCCCTTTCTCCTTTACTTGCACAAATTAATTTCTTCAGAAAAGTTCTCAGTATTCAACTAGAATCAAATAGCTGGTATCTGATTAAAAAAAAAAACCCACACACTCAAAACAACTCACCCACTATTCAGTAAAATCGTACATCAAACTATAGCCTCATCTTTGGAGGATGTTGGGGCTTGAGACAGGATACCACTATGCCATCCAAGCTGGCTTTGAAATTTTGTTCCTTTGTGCTTCAACCTGTGGAGTACTGGGATTGCATGCCAGGGGCCCAGTGCATGGCCTCTGACAACACACCTTTTCCTCACAGGCTTAGATTCTATGCTCAAAATGTAAAAACCATGGGGGCTGAAGAGATGGTTCAGCTTTTAAGACCTCTTGCTGATCTTTCAGAGAACCAGGGTTCATTTCTCAGCACCCATGTTAGATGGCTCACAATGGACTGCAACTCCCACTCCAGGGAATCTGTGGCCTCTGGCCTCTGAAGACACCTACATTCATGTGAACATACACACATGCAGACAAACACACCAAACATGATCAAAAGTAATAACAGCAAATCTTTTTAAAAGTAAAATTTCATGATAGGTTCTCAAAATCAGTTCTCATGTGAAGGTAGCATTGGTTAAAGTAGACATTTCAATTTGATGTTTGGTACAACACCAAGCCCTTAATGTGTCTCTTCTAGTGCAGAAAATGAACCTTGTAAGTCAGATAGCCTGCTTGTCTGGTTCTGTTGAAGTCTGATGTCTGCCCTTGGATCCAGTGGGTAGAGTTGCAGAGCAGGGCGATGTCCGTGCACAGTGTCACTGTGTTCTGTAAACATGATGCTCTGTTCAGATGGGAGAATCCATTGCTTTCTAAGAAGGTGTTCCAGTGCCCTTGTACTACTTCTAATGCCCACTCTCCATCCTTCTGCAGTTGCTCAGATGCTTCAGGCTCCACCAATGGTCTCATTACACTTATCTTTCCAACTCTCTGGAAATAAGTAGGCAAAAGTAAATACTATTTGAAAGAAGGAATACTCAAATCCATCCATTAGTCAATTTGTGTAGGCATGCCATTATGGTTCCCAAGCTTCTTTTCACTTATGTACCAACCATAGTGCCCAAAGTAGGATTCCTGTATTTTGGAGTTTACTTGTTTTTTTCTTCTGATTCATGCTCTGATGTCTTGTCATAAAATATAACTACATATGGAAATACTTTCACTAAGATTAAACACTAAACTCAGAAACATTTTCAAAGAATGACCCCAAACTTTTACAAAGCATCCTGCAAGTCAAGAATGGCCCTGAGCACTTTACCTGCACTCAGTCATTACCTATAAGAACCCCGTGAAGTGGATATAATTGTTACACCAGTTTTACAGAGTAGGAGGCTGAGCCACAGAGAAATTTAAAAACCTTCAAGGAAGTGTTGTCTTACAATCTCATGCCTGCCAACTGAAGAGTTGTCTGCCTCTGTCAAAACAATTAAAAGCTCTGAGTATTATTGTTTAGATTTCAAACATTTCATTTAGTTCAAATTTCTTGGCATCATCCAGGGAATAAAATCAAAACATACAACAGAAGGGTCAGAGGCTGGCTTACTGGGCATGCAGCCTTGGGAATTTTAATGCTCTATTGCTCTGTTTGTGTGATATCTTTTGAACAGAGGCCTTGAATTTTGTTTTTCACAAGACACTGAAAACCATGTGTTCTTCTTAGAAAGGATATAAAACTTTCAAAAAAGTTCTTATCAAATATATGGGTGACTTTTCATTAATCATAAGTGATAATGACTTTGTTTTTCCTCAGAGGATGAGAAAATATACTCTTCTGTTTATTAATCATTCTGGAAGCCAGAATCATAATTTGAGGTAAGGGAGTCAGAATGACTCCTTTCTGAATAGAAGGGATTAGTTTCCAAAATGTATAAATTAGTAATGGACATTTCACTTCTTATTTGGCTGATGGTAATGGGTGGTGACATAAAGAAGCATGGAGTCACTCTGCTAATGTTCAGAAAGTAGCCTGAGGCATGTCATTGACAGACAGAGGGTCTTAAAGTAGAGAGTAAGGCTTGGTGGGATCCAATTGACAGAGCCTGAAGATGTCACAGTGAAAGTATTCTACAGTTGGTGACTGGTCAGCTCCAGGGCAGGAAAACAGGAAGCGTGGGAACTCAGACATCTCAAGTCAAACAACATGGGGATGAGATGACAGCTTGTAAATTGATGGGGTGTAAGCACCCACCATTACTTATCAGAGCTAGAGTCACCTGATATGGCCAAAAGAGGTGAAACCAGGCTAGAGTTGGAGGGGCCACAGCAAGACTGAGGCCATGACAGTTTTATTGAGAGCAATAAGTCTTTTTATACCTTTATCAGCAACATAATATAATGCCAATGGTCAGGACTAATACTGATGTAGTTGCCAGGATACAATGAACGTTGCAAGCCATACAGGCTGCACAAGATTAATGTCTAAGATAAATTTTTCTGCCAAATTTCCAAGCTTCCTTGACTACTAAGAGGACATACAGAGAAACACAAAGTGACCTGAATGCTTCACTGCCTGAGGGAGTGCATCAGTCTCTCAGGAACTGGAAGGCACATTGTGCCTCAGGAGTCATGGACTCTAACCTGAGAAACCTATGACACATGCCTTTCAAGGTAGCTAGGTCAGGCCGGATCTATGGTTCCCTGCAATGAAGTAACTCTACTATAGCCACTGCTGAGTTCATCTGACCTGTGTCATCTGATGATAGCCCACAAAGGCAGATTGGGTTTTTTTGTTTGGTTGTTTGTTTTTGTCTGTATGGTTCCCATGCTTAGCTCAGTACAGCAGAGCAAAACCACAACCCTTTGCAGTACAGAGCTCCATTCACCAGCCACAAGTGACAGACAGAGACCAGGAACATGCATGGTCCATCCAGGGATCCAGGGAATGACGTGCCATGAGCACAGGCTGGTGGAGAGCACAGTGATGAAGCATGGCTGCTGAGCTGATGACTGCCCTGCCTGTGTTTCTCATGGAATATGACTCATGTACTAGTGACTGTGGAATGCTTTACTCCAGAAGACAAGACACATAAAGATACAAAACACTTCAAAGAAATACTCAAAATATCACCACCTTCCCATTTCTGTGGGTAGCTGTGAATGGATCCAAGTCAGAGATTCAGCCCTGCCTCCTTGTATTAACTGTGGCTTAATGCTATTGGTGGTGATATATGGCAACCCCATGTGCAGACAAATAAAGTGTATTTCAATCTTAGCTTCAAGGTTATGCAACAGCTTTTAAGATATGGTCTCTCTAAACCCTTCTGTGGGGACTTGAAGTAAGTACGCTGCTCTCTGGTCAAAATCCACGCTAGAAAATCAGGAAGTAGCACTTGAGAAAGACCCTAAGATAAGCAGAGAAGAGACCTTCTCCTTGTTTGTGCCCCCTCTGTTAGGAGCACCCCAGAACCCTTGGTTAAAGGTTTTGGTGGACATGAGCAATATTCTACTCAACAACTTTGAAAATGGCTTTTTCCTCAAGCATTCATATTTTCTCTCTCCTGACTCCTCTTTCTCTCTCTTCCTCTCTCCCTCTATCTCCTTTTCTCTCCCCCTCTCTCTTTAGGACAAGCTTTTACAGAATCCTAAGAATATGCAACATTCTGGGGAAAGCTTTCTCACTCTGATGCAGGATAATTAAAAGCAGGTTCATATACTTCAGAATTAGGAAACTAATAACAAAACCTACTTTGTTTACCCAAGGGGAAAAAACCTCACATTCCTGCTACCTTATGGACCAAAGAAAACACTGAAATTTTAATAATTTTGTAAAATTGGAAATATCACTAGACTTACAGTGTCCTGTGAGAAGATTAAGACAAAGGATACTTAAATACACTTTTTGTTTATATTAAAGAAAAGGCTTTATAGCCTTAAGCAACATTGAAAGTCAAAGAAGTTAGCATAAGATCAGTGGGATAAACTCCAAAGACTGTAGAAAAAAAATGAAGTAAAAACAACACCAAGAAAGAAAATGTACAATAGACAATATTAACCAATTTAAAAATCTGTTTTTGAAAACACTGTAGTAAAGGAAGGCTCTGACGAAACTGGTTAATAAGAAAAGAAATGAGAGAATAAGAAGGCATAAGAGAAAAATACAAAGAATCTAACAAGATATTCTGGGTGTGGTGATGCACATTGGCAATCGCTGGACTGTGGACGTCAGTGAGTTCCAGGCCAGTCTTGGTAAGACACTGTCTCAAAAAACAATGCAATGAAAGCAAGCAAGCTAACACACAAGACAAAAGGAACAACAACAAGAAACAAAAGATATTAGTGATGAAAAGAACAAGAAAATACTATGTACAACTTTATTCTTGGTTTAAAACTATAATTTTGGCTTCGTTGTTTTCAAGTACCTATTCCTTCCAGATACTCTTCTATCCTCCAGGGTTTCAGTAATGAACAAGTTAGAAACATCCCTCTTCTTGTGGAATGTTCTTTCAGGGGTGGTGGAACAATGAAGGAGACAGGGTAGTCGGTGGCAGTTGGTGGTGAGTGTGGCTGTTACTTCCAACTCCACGCTATAAAGTAAGCCTCTCAAGATGGAGCTGTGTGTGTTGGGATATGACAGGTGAAATGGAGCTTCGTGTAGAGGTCTCTGGGTGACGGTATTATAAACCAGAGCTCCCCAGCAGAACACTCTGGGATGAGAGATCTTCGTATCTGTGATGTCCAATACAGCAACTACTGAGCACAGGAGGCCAGAGCACTTGAAAAGGGACTAGTGGGACAGAATCTGAGTTGTCAATTTTGATAAACTTCAGCTGGTTTTAATTTAAATGTGTGTGTGTGAAAATTTAAAAAATTTACTGCAGTTACAGAGAAATTTACTAAATACTCACAAACAAAAAGATAAAGGCTTAAATTATATCTTTTAAAGATATTCTCATGAAAAACAAGACTTAAAGTTGAGAAGTTCTACTTTAAATTTCAATCTTACACAAATTGTTCAAGAAACATAAATAAAGAAGAAATACTCCTCAAATTCCTTTGATAACTAAGTTAAGCAAGGATTACACAGATTTTATAGACCAATTTTACTCATGCACAAAAAAGCAATACCAGCAGTAATTGTATGTGACAGTGACCAGGGTGGGTTGGTCCCTGAAACAAAGTTAATGGTAATTAACTAACGCTACTGTTTGGAGCTCTCCAGAACAATGTATATGTTGGTTGGGTTTTGTCAACTTGACACGAACCTAGACATATTTAGGAAGAGGTGCTCTTGGCTGAGAGAATTCCTCCATAAGATTGGCCTATAGGAAAGTCTGTGAGATATTTTTTAATATATACTTTTTTCTTTTTTTTTCCTTTATTTTTTATTTCTTCAAGTTACATCTCAATCGCAGTCCCCTCCCAATTCCCCCCTCCAGTCCCACCCTCCCTCCCTCATCCCCCATCCTCTTCCCTTTTTTTTTTTTTTTTTTTAAGTTTAAGGTATATCTTATTTCTCCCTACAGTTTCCTCTTTCAGTCCAACAAATGGCTCTTTCTCTTATAATAATAAATATAATACAAAACAACAGAGGTAATTAGGTCACAGTTATGAGGGTTATATGGCTTAGCGTACATTCCCAATGTCCAGTCCATATGTATTTGGCACCTGACTTTAACATTCTACTATCTAAACATCTCCATGAGTTTAAAGTTCTATATCTAACTCAACATTCATACTAACTTGCAACACAATTTTAAAAGCATCTTCTTAGAACTATAACACTCTCTTGACTCCTAAACCACTCAAAATATAGTTATGAGGCTCTAACTATCTGTTCTTCAACCACCTCAGAGACCTGAGAGGGATAAATATATCTGATTTTATAGGAAATACAGGGCCTGCAGCTTCCAAAACTAAGAAATGACATACCAGTGGCTACCTGGACAGTTCCCATTTTCTCTCCATACATTACCGCATCGATCTTCAGTCATTTGGCCCCATTTCTCTGACAGACATTGATTTTAGAGCAGGGGTTATGAAGGACTTGCCTACCCTGTCTTGGCAGAGCTAGGCTGTCGACTTACCTGCTTCCAGATTTTGTCCTTTTTGGACAGCATTCTGTCTACAGTTGGAGCAAGGGGCTTTTCCTACCAAGAGATAGGCTTGCGACTAATTCAATCATCTCCCACTGGAGATTCTTCGATGCTCATCTTCTACTTGGAGTAGAATAGGGGGTGCTGTCAGGAGTTGATATGTCTCGATATAAAAAAATCTAAAGTTATGAAAACATTTTGTGAGATATTTCTTAACTAGTGATTTATGTGGGAGAGCCCAGCCCACTGTGGGTGGTGCCACACCTAGGCAGGTGGTCCTGGATGATAGAAGAAAACAAACCGGCTGAACAAGCCTAGAGGAGCAAACCAGTAAGTAGTGTTCCTCCATGGATTCTGCTTTAGTTCCTCTTTCTGGGTTGCTGCCCTGAACTTCTCCTGACATTTCTCAGTGATGCATGTTGCCTGGAAGTGTAAGATGAAGTAAAACCTTTCCCTCTCCAAGTTTCTTTTAGTCATAGAGTCTTATCACAACAACAGAAACCCTGAGTCAGTGAACATACCAAATAAATCAAAGGCTTTATGGGTCCAAGACAGCAAACCAATCAATGTTATCTGTGGTATACACAAGACTGGAGATATGGAAACCCAAAAAGATTTGGTTTCTTTTTGTTTTCTGTTTGAAAACAGAAAAATAGGAAAGATATGGGTGTTCCACTGAGAATGTGACACTAGGATTTGAAGAGAGAGCTCTGAGGATGCTGGGGGAAAATCATCCCAGGAAGAAGAGTTGCATTTGACAGGTATCAATCTAACATAGTGATGGGGAAGCCAACAACAAGGTCTGTGGAACAAGGGACCAGATGACACTGAGCCTGGAAGCCCAAGGCGCAGAGTGAGTATGCCAGTTGGACACTCACCTAAGGCATGCATTTCAAAAGCGATGTCTGGCTCCCTATCTATGAACAATATGTCTGGTGCTCTGTTGAAAAGGAGACAAGTGAAATCCCGAGAGGAGGCAGATCTGGAGCTGAGATGCAGTGGACCCCAACTATGACCCTGGAAGAAGGGAAGCTGTTTTATTTTTAATGTACACAACTCTATACATTTATTTCAATAATTACCACACACTATATTATCCTAACGAAATTCTCTTCAACATCAAGCTTTCAAATCATCATCCAAATATTTAGGGGGGAAAAGTATGTAAAATTGAGTTAAATTCTCTCTGCTAACGTAATTCTTATTCCCTTTAGTTTTCTGTGGTGCTGGTGATTCCTTATCCATTCCAAACACACACTTCTCTTGTCAGTTGAAGCCTAAGTCAACAAGTGTAGTCTTTATTATATTTCTTTTTTTAATATTTATTACTTCAGGTTGCATCTTCATCACAGTGCCCTCTTTCCACCCCTCCCAGTCCCCCTCCCATCCTCTACCCCCTATCCCTTCCATCCCACTCCTCTGGAGTGGAGTGTCCTTACCTAACAGTCCCCCGTCCCAGTTCAGCAGTCATATGAGGGCCAAGAGCCTCCTCATACACTGGGGGCCTATAAGGCAGCACCACTAGGGCAAAGTGTCTCATTGATAGGAAACAAAGTCTATGTTCCTGTTCCCCTTGGTGCTTGGTTGTAGTATAGTTATCCTGTACTATATGGCTAAAATTTTAAAGAGACAGTGCTGCTTTTCAATCTCACTATCAGACATTTGAAACAATGGCCCCAATGAAATAGGAAATTTCCCAGGAATCTCATGCTTGGAGAAGGAAAAGACCCCAACCAGGGGGAATCCTTATCTTCCTGAAATTTCACACAGTTCCAACAACTCCCCAGATCACCTTACAGGATGAGACTGAAGCCCAGGCAGTGATGTGTCAGGGATGGAAGGTGCCACACACTGACAGGGACTGCTGAGATGTACATGTCCCTGCTTCCTATTTAAACTTTAATCTTATTTCAGGACCCCAAAGACAGACTTGAGGGGTTCCCTGATCTTGTCCCTCTTCCAATTGTGGTCACATAGGATAAAACTCCCGTTTCTGTTTTCTGTTAAGTTGTCTCTTTTAATTGGCCTATGGAGAAATGGTAGCCAAACCAGGGTTAGGGCATAGGGTATGCCCCACTTCCAAATTGAATACCACAAGTACAGCTTGGGTGTGGACTGATCCTGTGCTATGTGGGCAGTATCCATGGTTATTGCCTTAGCAATCAGAATGCTGGAGTCCACATGGCTATGGATGATCTGTTTGTGGACGTGTGAGGAGGTCAGGAACTCAGTCTGAATGTGCTGAGTTTGAAGCAATTCTCATGCATCTGGGGCAGGATGTTAAAAGGATAGTAGATCTGGTGGAGAGGGCAGAGGTCTGGCCTGGGGTTAACATTTGTGAAGGATCAGTTGATAGATGACATTGAAAACTAAAACATAAATACACTTCTCTCAATATCTGCCCCAAACTGAGCCAAAATACAAAAGCACAGATCAATTCCACCAACGAATGTGCATTTAAAAGCCCTAAAGAAAAGTGAACTGAACATAACTAGCTACATTTTAAGAAATGTGGTTAATTTTGGTGTGTGGTTTTTATTTGGAAGAGTTTTTATAATAAAGTTTATAAATTTTTTAAAAACCTAACATCTAAATTATCTGGAAAACGTCTAAGGAAAAAACAAACAAATCATTACACCAATGAGAGACAGAGTCTAGAAATGAATAGGTTGATCACAGTTGGAAAACTATTTATATAATTCACACACTATTAAAACTAAGAAAAACACCAGTGAATATAAAGAAGAGGCATAAAAGACACTTGAAGAAACTAGAAATATATTCATTATAAAATCTAAAATTCTAAAAAGAAAAATTCTAAAACATTCGCATAGTAGGGTCTTACCTGCACCATCATTCATAGAACAAAACAAAAAAAATGGAATATTTGTACACAGATCATTGGTTGAGCCAATTATATTGTGTAGACTCTGATATTGAAGAGAGTGTGAGCAAAGCCCACCTCACAGCTGGGCGAAGAAGAGGCTAAAGACAGTCATAGCAGCATGCTACTATTATCCAAGAATTACACACATGCGTACTCTCCTCCATTAAACTTAAGTTGATTACAGACTAACAGACTAGAGTTCCTATGGGACTGTTGAGATGGCCACCAAGCCTGACAACCTGAGTTTGATCCTGGGATCTGCATAATAGAAGGCAAGACTTGGTTGGCTTCCCCCATGTTGTCTTCTGGCCTCCATATATGTTCCATGACATGTGGGTGTATGGATGTATAAACGCACACACAATAAGTAAGTAAAATATAATATCCTAATTTAAATTCACTCTCTACAGAGGGTAGAATATAAGCTGCATGGAATATACCTTAAAGTACTTGCCCCAAACCAGCCAGAATATTATACATATGACTGCCTAACATGCAAATACCGTACCTAATTATAAAATAGAATATAAGTGAAAAAAAGTCCCTAGATACTGAATTCAAAGTAAAATGATTGTAATTCTATTTGTGTCGAGTCGGTGCCCCCCCCCCCCCAGGCATAGTGAAAAACTCTCAAACAACTGTACAGAACAACAGGTCCAGTCAGGGAAAGGCTAAGGGCAGAAAGACTTAGTTAAGCGGGTAAGTTTCAGGAAACACGTTGCTTGTGGCAGGGCTGCTGCCACTTAAAAGAATCCCAGCTACTCAGAGGCTGAGGCAGGGGGATTACAAGCTCAAGGCCTATCCTCAGGGCAACTTGGTGAGACCCTGTCTCAAAATTAAGAAGAAAAAAGAGACACATAGTTCAGTGGCCTGGGATTGAGTTCCTTGGTCCACACAGCCAAAGTCCACTGGCAGAGAGGCAAAGCACACGAGTGGTTATGTTAGTTCATAGGCATCGGGATTTCTGTCTTGACTGAGAGGATTTACTGAAGTAAGAAATGGATCCCTGGAGCCTCCAATTTCAAATAGTAGAATTTGGTGAGCTCAGCTGGGCCTGATAGTCTCTGTTTTGGGAAATTACTAACTATTGATTCAGGTTCTTCAATAGATAAGCACATTTCAGACTGTTTGTGTTTTCTTGTATGGCATTTAGAACAGTGTCCCTTTTATCTAGATTACCAATATGTGGATATAGCATTGTTCTGCTCAAGTCTTCATCCCCTTTTAATGTCTACACGATCCTAGCTCAACATCCATTCACTATCAATATTAGTAACTCAGCTCTTTTCTTTATTATCTTAATTAGCCTAAGAGATATACTAGCTTAATTGATCTTTTCAAAGAAATATTTGGAATATTAAGCTCTTATTTTTCATTTTGCTGATTATGACTTTTCTTTCTGGTTTTCTTTTCTTTACTTTGTTCTTGGTTTTCTTGTTCCTCAAGTGTAATTTCTCATCACTGATTCTAGGTTTTTCTCCTCTGGTACAAAAATGTAATGCTATGAATGTCCCTGCAAGTTCTGCTTTTGCTGTATTCTGCACATCTGAATGTTAGTTCAAAATATTTTATGGATTTTTTTTGTAAATTGTAAACTTATTCCAGAGATTTCTCTTTTGACTCAGATGCTGTTGAAGTGTGTTTGGGATACCCAGGCCTTTCCTGGGTCTTCTGCCCTCTCCCTATTCCTCCTCCTCAGCTTTGCATTTTTCCCCTCTGTCTTCTCTGTGGTGTCTGAGAACGCTGACATCCCTCTGACTAGTGATGCAGCTGACTTAGCACCTACCCTGTTTATTAGGATCGCTTTGTTACCCGGTTTCCTGTTACTGTCTTCCCCTCTTTCTCTGTTTCCCAGGTTCTCAGTGGTATTTTGACCCATTCCCACTTCCCCTCAGCATATCAATTGCACTTCTTTCTTTTACCTTTTTCTACTGGTTGAGCTAGGGTTTGTGATATACATGTTTTTCTTTCAATTTTCTTTCTTTTTCTTTTTTTAATGTTTATTTATTACTTCAGGTTACATCTCCATCACAGTACCCTCTTTCCACCCCTCCCAGTCCCACCCTCCCACCCTCTACCCCTTATCCCTTCCATCCCACTTCTCTGGAGTGGAGTGTCCCTACATATCAGTCCCCTGCCCCAGTTCAGCAGTCATATGAGGGCCAAGAGCCTCCTCATACACTGTGGGCCTACAAGGCAGCACCACTAGGGCAAAGTGTCTCATAGACAGGTAACAAAGTCTATGTTCCTGTTCCCTTTGATGCATTGGCTGTAGTATAGTTATCCTGTACTATATGGCTAGAATCCGATTATAAGTGAATAGTTGCCACGTGCATCCTTCTGAGTCTGGGTTAGCTCACTCAGGATGAGCTTCTCTAGTTCCATCCATTTGGCTGCAAATTGCATGATTTAGTTGTTTCTGATGGCTGAGTAGAATTCCATTGTGTGGATGTACCACAGATTTTTTTATCCATTCCTCAGTTGAGGGGCGTCTGGGTTGTTTCTAGTTTCTAGCTATTACAAATAAGGCTGCTATGAACATAGATGAGAAAACTTCCTTGTGATTTGGTGAGGAATCATTTGGATGTATACTCAGAAGTGGTATGGCTGGGTCTTGAGGTAGAGCTATTTCAAGTTTTCTAAGATATCTCCAGACTGACCTCCATAGTGGTTATACAAGCTTGCCCTCCCACCAGCAATGGAGGAGGGTTCCCTTTTCTCCACAACCTCTCCAGCATGTGCTGTCATTTGAGGTTTTGATTTTAGCCATTCTGACAGGTGTGAGATGGAATCTCAGAGTCGTCTTGAGTTGCATTTCTCTGATGATTAAGGATGCTGAGCATTTCTTCAAGTGTCTCTCAGCCACTAGGGATTCCTCCCTTGTGAATTCTCTGTTTAGCTCTGTTCTCCATTTTTTGATTTGATTATTTGGTTTCTTGACATTTAATTTCTTGAGTTCTTTGTAAATTTTGGATATTAGCCCTCTGTCAGATGTGGGGTTAGTGAAGATCTTTTCCCAATCTGTAGGTTACCGTTTTGTTTGAATGACAGTGATATACATTTTTAAAGTTACGATATTGTTATTAATTCTTTGGGAATTTCATACATGGGAACAGAGTTTGAAATGTGATGCCCATATACTCATGGAAGCAGGGCTACACTACCAGGGGCCACACTTAAAGAAAACTGACATTCCCTCCCACCAGAAGCCATGTTCAGATAGTGGTCTTGGCTCATGGGTCTCCCATTCCCCATGTCCAAATGTTGACAGTTTGATCCTTTGTGGACAACCCCAGCAGCTGAATTCATCCTCCTCGGCCTCTGGTCTTACAAACACTCAATCCAGTCTTCCAAAGTGGCTCCCGAGCCTTAGGAGATGGTATTAAACAGACGTCTCATTTGTGGTTGAGCCCCCCCCCCCCATCCCCACCCCAAGACACTTATTCTCCACACTTCAGCCAGTTACAAGACAAGGAAACGTCCCTGACGAGGCTTGAGCGCTGCACTAGTCTATGAACACAGAGAAACGGATTTAAAGGGCAGTTTGATACAATGTCCTTTTAAGAAAATAATAATAATAACATCTTCACCCCTGATGCCTATTAGTTTCCCAACCATGGGTTCTTGGCCAAGTTTACAGTTTCAGGACTGAATTCCCTCCTCTGGAATAGGCCCTAAATCCAATTATCAAGTGGTTGGTGACCCCACTGCATGCATTCATGGTTACCTACGAGCATATCTTATGGTGTTCATCTTGCTGCTTTCAGAGTTCACAGCTGTGTATCATTGTCGATGTCTTCTCTGCCAGAGCCTGTGTAGCACCTTCCAGTGACATGAAAGGTAGCCAGTGGGGAGGAAGCTTTCTGATCAGTACCAATGATGTCACTCTATTTTCAGTGACCCAAACATGTATGTGGTGTCTTTAGCAAAAGGGACTTACCATCAAGTCCTAGTGGGAAAGGAAGGACAACAGCAGTAGGCTGTATCGCTTTTTCATTTCATGCAGTCCCACTTGATTACTGGTTCTATTTCCTGAAAGACCAGGGTCCTATTCAGAAAGTCGGAAGTGTACACTCTACTCTTTCTTCTAGAAGTTTCAGGGGTAAGACTTAATGATGAGGTTTTTTATACATTTGAAAATGATTTATGTGCAGGGTGAGAGAGAAGGTTCAAGTTTCACTCTACCTGTAGGTAGCTTTTCTTTCCTCAGCACCATTTACAAATGTCATCTTTTCTCCAATTATATATATATTTTTGGCACCTGTGTCAAAAATCAGGTGATTGTGGGCACAGGAACTTATATCTGGGTCCTTGAGTCTATTCCACTGATCAGTGTGTTTGATTTCCCCTGGTATGGTGATGTCTTACTACTATGATGTTTTAGTATAAATTGAAACCAGAACAGATGAATCTCTGGAACTTACTAACCAGTGGGCCTCACTGAATGAAGGGGCTCCAGGTCCAGTGAGAGACTTTATATCAAAAACTACTTAAGTGGAGCAAAATCAGAGAAGATACCTGATGTTGACCACGGTCTTCATGCACACATATCTATCACACACAAATACATACCTACCACACACAACAGGCACACACACACACACACACACACACACACACACACACACACACGGGAGCAAGCATGTAGTCAATCAAGCCTGTATTTCATCTTTGGTTATTTTTTCTCCAGTGTTCTTCCCCTCTTTATATAGAACCAAATTTCCCGTTTCTATCATTTGCTTTCTCTCTAAATACTTTAAAACATTGTTTCCAGATCATTCAACCAGCAACAAACTTATTCATTTCTGTCCTTCTGGAAACTCTTTGTTTCTCCTTCAAAGGACAAGGCCAACAGAAAAACAATTCTAGCTTGCTTCTGTTGTTGTTTTTTGAAACCCTTTAAATATGTTGCTATAATCTCTTCCTGTTCTTGTGTGTACAGTTACTGTAGAGATTGACTTTAAATTAGACTCCTATTACTCAGCAAGTAATATTTCAGCCCATCTAACTTCTTTGGGGATTTTTCAATATTTTCTGTAGTCTGAAATAATGCTTGAGTATCACATTCTGGTGTATATTTTGCTTGGTGTTGTGTGAGTTTTCTGGGTCTGTGGTCCTGTCTGACTAACTTGAGGGAAGTTCTCAATCATTACTGCTTCAGATGTTTCCTGTCTGCTTCTCCTTCTCTCATTCCCACTACATTTAACCCTTTATGGACGTTCAGGGTCTTGGAGAATCTGGAGATTTTTTTTTTTGTGCTATCATTTTAGTTTTGGGAGTTTCAACTGAAATATATTCAAGAGCAGAGAGTTTTGCTTCAGACGTATCTATTAATAATCTTAGTAAAAGGCATACTTCATTTTTGTTAAAGTAACTTCAGCACAGCTTTTCTTGCGGATGTTCTTAAAATGTCTGCCCCTGCTCACATGGTCCATCTGCTCTGAATGCTGGCTTTTCTTATCTTTTGGAGCTTTTAATATGTTCAGCATGGTTGTTTGAAACTTTCAGTGTCAAAATTCCTATTTTGGGCCATATCTAAGTTTGAGTCCAGTGTTTACACTGTCTCTTTCAAAATTTATGGCCTTTTAGTATGTTTTGAAATTTTTCTTGCTGCCACAGCACAGTGTGCTGAGAAAGAAAGAATGTGGAAAAGAGATCTTCCTGATGCAGTGCTAGGGTGTACAGGAATGGTGCGCTCTTGTGGTTGAGTCTCAGTCTTTTAGTGAACCTCAGACTGAATTTCATGTATCCTTTATTCTTCCCTTAGGTAGAACCTGAAGACATCCAGAGCAGTCTGGAATTGGGAATTCTCCATCCCCACACCAGCTGGGTTGCGATAGAACCTCAGCAGGGTGACCTCTGGTTACCATCTTCTCCTGAAGAAAAATTTGTGTAGAAAAGAATGACCTGGCACAAATTAGAATGAGCACCCCCACACACACCAATGGAGCAGCAGTATAACCTGTGAGATCATAATGCTGCCCCAACAAACAAATGCTGTTATATTTTAGGTCAAATTCCCAATGTTTAGGAAACACCTATAAATTCAGCACATTGACGAGAATAAGTTAGCAGCATCTAGATTATTCTACAGTATGAGAATATGTATCAGGGCCCAGCTATTTTCTTCATTGAATTATAAGAAGGAAGATTATGTATTAAAGACATTAACCAAAGTTGATTTATGAACTTTTCATACTTCTTAAACAAATAAACTACAAAACAAAACAATTGAGAACATTTGATCTAAGGAAATATTGATGGTTTATAAATGATGATTACGTGTTTATATTTGCTTACATGTTTATGTGCATTGTGATGCATGGCTTATGCTCGGGGCTTTAAATACATTAAACATACATACATTCTGCCAATTAGGGTTAGAATTCTACCCCAAACCTGTGTCTACATGTTTAAGAAAACATTATTTTCTTTAGAATTAATAAACTATTTCTAAATTTGGGTTATGTGGATTTCAACTGATTTTTAAAATATTTAAAGATGAAAAGTGAATGAAGATTAAGATGAAGCAAACATGACAATGAGTTGATACTTGACTGTGTTCACTCACTAATCCACTTGCTTTACACAACTTAAAAATTTTCACATTAAAACATTAACTAATTAAGAAAGTCATTTTGAGTAGGGAGGCCAAACACATGTATGACAAACTTGAAGACTCTTTCATAACACATAGGTAGGACTACTTTGCATAGATACCCTAACTATGTACAATAAGTTCAAGTGGTGTTTTTGACAATAACAAAGTATTAGAAATAAAATTAAGTTTCCATCAACAGAAAATTAATATAAATGACATTTTATGTAATGGAATACTGTCAAGTATTGTCAAAAAACAGTATATGGATATTATAAAGAATTAAAAATGAAATAGAAAAAAAATCCCCAGAGCAAGATTGATAAAAATTTAGCATATGATTTATAGAATAAATAACACACATGTGAGTCAGCAACATACTACTCAATGAAGCTGTGTGCACACATGCTATGGTACTGCCACAGAATGGAGACACAATGAGTGTTTGTGGTACCAGTGTAAACACACTGCACTGTAAACAAAAATTTTATTAACCTTATTTATTGTTACCTACTAAACACCTAATTCCTAAAACCTGTAATACCTATAACCTAGTACCTAACAACACTTAAACAATCCTACTTTAACCCTTTTGAAAGGATACTAAAATTCTCTGGTGCAAGTCTGTGTTGGCAACGTGGTCAGCCTTCTATCTGTTGGCACACCTCAAACAGCCATCACAGTCTGACTCTGGCAGTCACGGCAGCCTTACTTTCAACTTGGCTCAGCTCCCTGTGGGCCTAGCATCTCTGCTGTCCACCAGTTCAGGAGACCAACTTGCCCCACTTGCTTAGCTTGGGGCCAGCTTCAGTCAGCCTAGACTGTCCACAGATACCTCAGGCTGCTGTCTAAACTAGCTGAACACCCTCAGGGTAGCTACTGCGCTGTCTGGCTTAGTCTTTAACTTCCAGGCCTTGTCTTGACTTCAAGGCCTATAGTGGGTCCCTGGCTTCCTCAATGAGACTCTGTTTCTGTAGTTCCTCAGAGCTACAGCCTCTATCTCCATGGTCTCCTCAGCCTGTGAGTGTCTTGTGGCCTAGTCTTTTACTTTAAAGCTTTGCCAAAGCCTCACATGACAGGGATTACCCTCCTGCCTGTTTTTGAGGTCCTTGCCACAGCCTCCAAACTCCCCTTGCCTCCTTGGATCTTGTTCACTTGCTTGGCAACTCTCAGGCCCCTGAACAAATGTCTTTAGTGTCTGGTTTTCACGAACTTTCAACAAGTTCTATACCACATCTTTTTTGCCAGCCTTCTTGGGCTGGTTTGTGGCAAGAGTCTCTTCACAGACTCCACCTCAGTTTCCTTGG
This sequence comes from Lophiomys imhausi, assembly GCA_907164525.1. Lineage (NCBI taxonomy): Eukaryota > Metazoa > Chordata > Mammalia > Rodentia > Muridae > Lophiomys > Lophiomys imhausi. The sequence continues at coordinate 10,620,311 of CAJQZJ010032121.1, forward strand.
CAATTCTCAGTTTACTTGCAGAGGCTTCTGACCACTAATTTGCCTCAGGGCTGTTGCAGCCTAAGGGCTGGCAGATGGCATACCTTGCTTTGCACTTCTCCCAGGAATGCTTCTCTCTCTCTTCTGTCAGTGGGAGCCCCTCCATATGGAGGTCTCTGGCTTTAATAAGGCGTGATCTCATGGTCTTTCATGGTCTCACCCTTTCTCAAGCCCTTTGGCAGTTCCTGTGGCCTTTCACAGTTTCTGGTAGCCCTTGACCACACCCCTCCACTGGGTGTGTTCTCCATGTCTCTCAGAGCCATGACTTCACAGCCATGCCCCTTAATAAACCTCTGTTGTGTGTCTCTCAAAGAGCCAGAGCTGTGGCTTCAAATGGGCTCTACCCATTTTGGATCAGATCTTTCTAGCATCCAAGCAATGCCAAGCCATAGCTCTTTGCAGATACCTGGGCTTTCAGAATGCCTTCTCAGTGGTTGCCCAGAACTATGTGCTGCCAGGTACCAGGCTGCCAGGTACCAGGCTGATATGCATGCCCCTTAAGCCCTTACTAACTCACTAAAGAAGACTAATTCCCATTACACTTCACAGTCAGTCTTGTAAAAGCTTAACACATACAATCATGCTGAACATGATGCTTTATAATGATAATAAACTACTATGGTGCTGATGTATTCACTATACTATACATTACATTGTTATTGTAGACTATATGTTCCTTGTCCTTATGGCCAAAAGTTTACTATGGAATATTGTGGCATGTTACAGTAGGAGTGGGTTTGTGCGCAGAGAGGCGTAATAAACGAAGTCAGAGCTATGTAAATCAAGCATAAGATGTCAGTAAGAAGCCACTTAGAGTATGACGCTAAAAGTGATTAATAACCATGAAGGTAGAAGATCATGGGTGATCATTACTCTCAAGTTAGCCACCGAACACTGCTAAGACTATGATCTTTAAGTGACAGAGCCTGTTAAGGAATCTGAGAAACTACTAATAAATGATCCAGAAGAACCTATATCAAAGACAGAGAGAAACTTCTAAAGGTCCTACTGAAGATCAGACGCTAAAGTGTATACTCCTTCCAGTACTGCGATGATCAAAAGCAAAATCAATGTTTGTTTTTGACGTTGAAAGAAAAAGTTAAATTTATCATTAACATAAGAGTGGTGCAAGCAATTCAAAAGTAGAGTTCTTATTCCTTGTATTAAAATGAGTGGCAAGCCTATAAGAACTGATGAAAAGGCAGTTGAAAGACACAGATTCTAGATTGTTGGGCTATGGAAGGAAATTGTTCACTAGAAGTAAGTCTTTAATATGAACGAAACTCTCTTTTCTGGAAACAGATGTCTAGCTTTTATCCACAAAGAAACCAGGTCGGTGGTGCCAGGTTTTAAGGCTCTTATGGAGAGCATAATGGGCTTGTTTGAGGGCAGCATGACAGGCTACATACTGAAACCCTTTCGTGATCTGGAACATGAGACTTCACGCAGATCAATAAACATGCATTGTGAGTGGTACACACAGGCTTTGAGAAGTCAGGGAGCTCTCCACTACAGGCTAAAGGAGTCTTCCTGCTGCTGGTGAGATGTGGAAACATCGTCTGGTGCTCACTGCACCTCTAAAGTTTCGCTTGTTGTTAATAATGCTGCTCCGGCACATCCTTTATTATTTTTATTTTTTTTTCCTTCTTCTTTTATTTTTTTAACTCACTTCTCTTTTTCTTTTTTTAACTTATTCTTCTCTCATATATTACATTCCAACTGCAGTTTCCCCTCCCTCCATTCCTCCCAGTCCCTCTCCCTACACACACACCACCCCTTTCCCCAAGATAAACTCTTCCATTTTCCCTTCAGAAAAGAGCAGGCCTTTGATCCTTGGACTTAAGTTCTGTGCAAGGTGATAAGTATGGGTCTAATTTCATTCTTTTACATGTCGACATCCAGTAGACCAGCACCATTTGTTGAAGATGCTGTCCTTTTTTCATTGTATGGGTTTGGCTTCTTTGTCAAAACTTAAGTGACCATAGGTGTGTGGGTTCAATTCTGGGTCTTCAATTCGATTCCATTGATCAACTAGTCTGTTTCTATACCAGTACCATGTGGTTTTTACTACTATTGCTCTGTAGTATAGCTTGAAATCTGGGATGGTGATACCTCCTGATGTGTTTTTATTGTACAAGATTGATTTAGCTATTCTGGATTTTTTGTTATTCCATATGAAGTTGAGAGTTGTTTTTTTCCAGGTCTGTAAAGAATTGTGTTAGTATTTTGATAGGAATTGCATTGAATCTGTATATTGCTTTTGGTAGGATGGTCATTTTTATTATGTTGATCCCACCTATCCATGAGCATGGAAGATCTTTCCATCTTCCAGATGTCACTCAACAGAGGAATGGATTTAAGAAAAAACTGTGCTACATCTACACAATGGAATACTACTCAGCCATCAGAACAATGAAATCATGCAATTTGCAGCCAAATGGATGGAACTAGAAAAGCTCATCCTGAGTGAGCTAACCCAGACTCAGAAGGATGCACATGGAATCTATTCACTTATAATCAGATTTTAGCCATACAGTACAGGATAACTATACTACAACCAATGCACCAAAAGGAAAAGGAACATAGACTTTGTTACCTGTTAGTGAGACACTTTGCCCTAGTGGTGCTGCCATGTAGGCCCTAAGAGGAAGCTCTTAGCCCTCATATGACTGCTGAACTGGGGTGGGGGACTGATATGTAGGGACACCCCACTCCTGAGGAGTAGGATAGAAGAGAGAGGGGGTTAGAGAGTGAGAAGTTGGGACTGGGAGGGGTGGAAAGGGGGCATTGTGATAGAGATGTAACTTGAAGTAATAAATAAACACTTAAAAAAAAAAAGAAAAGAAAAGAGCAGGCCTCCCAGGGATATCAACTGAATACAGCATTATTGCAGTAACAAAGCAGAGTTTCTTCCACACCTGCCATTCATCTTGCCATTGTATCAAGGAGTGATGGCCAATTTTAAGGTCTGTCATCTAAACAGGGCCTTTGCCGCAGCTGAGGAAGACATTGACTCATCTGTGATTGCATCAGAATCCCTGCTGGATTTTGGTTGACATCACTAAGGAACCTGAAAATGGCTCCTGGAGGAGACACTTGAGGTCTGTCCATGACTTCAAAAGATTTACCAAAGAAAAGAAGGTTGCAAATTCCAGCCAGGTGAGAGGTTTTCACCAGGCCCTGTGAACACTCCTGGGGGTCATTCTTGAGATTCTGACTAAATAAAAAAAATCACGAAGCTGGAACAGGAGGAACACAGAGTAGGAGGAAGTGAGAGAAGAAGCTGCCATGTCCAGAGAGTGGTGGCCTTTGGTTCCAACACTCAGAAGGAAAGAGTCTAGTAATCTCTGTGAGTTTGAGGCTAGCCAGTTCTACACAAGTTCCATGCCAGCCAGGACTATGTAGTGATACCTGCCTCAACTTCAGAAGAAGAAGAAGAAGAAGAAGAAGAAGAAGAAGAAGAAGAAGAAGAAGAAGAAGAAGAAGAAGAAGAAGAAGAAGAAGAAGAAGAAGAAGAAAGAGCCTCCAGAGAATCCACATGGAAGGATGAGTTTTTGCACCCCTATGTGTCCTGTAAACCTATGAAGTCATAGTCCCCACATAAAATGGCTTGCATAATAGAGGACTGATTGTTTGTGGTGCATTATCTGCTCACGCACACACATCTCTATTAAGAAAGAAAACAGTTAAACAATACAACAATTGCATTTTTTTTCAAACTCTGTGGGCAAATGGTGAAACGGTATGGGTGCAGAGCTTGCCAGTGTTAAAAAGGCCAAGGTCTCCTTATTGATCCTACTCACTAGTCTGTGTTCTCTTGGTGTTCTTTTCAAAGTGGCCCAGCTGTTTCCCTCTTTTTTGATGAAACATGGTTTCAAAAGCTGTTTCCCTTTAGATGAAATGGCCTAGTGACACTTGTTTTTACAAAGGTGTTTCTGCTGTTTAGCATTTCATGATCAATAAAAAAAAAATTCATTTTATTTATAATCACAAATGTATCAACACTCAATGTAGTTGTCTCTGTATTGTCATAAAACCAAGCCCTGACAGGGAGCTGAAGCACAGGAACTCAATGTCTGAAAGTTACCAGCCAGGCCTCAGTATTTCTTCTTCAACGTCTGAAACACTCTTGTATATTTCCCTTAAGTGTACACAAGACTATTCTTTATATTCTGTCTTATTAAAAAAAACAAACAAGAAAAAAAACAAAACAACTCCCCCCCCAAAAAAAAATCCACTGTCAGGAAATGAATGAAAGGTGACCCATCAGCAATGGTTGGAAAATGGATGAACTATAGCAGCACCTGTCTTCACACACAACTCCCAGAGATGAAATAGTGAGCGGAAAAGCAAGTCCAGAAAGCCTTGTGCACTCCATTCTAAAGTTAAAATTGTAAAATTGACAGTGTGCTATTTAGAGATTCAGGCCCTGCATATTCATAAAGAAAGACAAAGGTATAGTGACTTTCAGAATCATGACCGCTTCATACTAGGAGGGGGCACGATTAAGGAAAGAGCCTCAAAGGCTCTGGATGCTGTGGTGTTTATTTTAAGTGTTGGGGAGAGGCACAGTCATTCTCATGTTATCATTGTCAATGCTGTTACATAATTCTTATACTGTCTTCCAATATTATTCATAGAAAAAATAAAAATTAAAGGGCTAAGGGAAGCAATTCATTACAGCATTCCAAGAGGCCATAAGAAAGCAGAGATTGGGTGCAGGAGAAGGCTGAAAAGGCCTTGCTCAGTTGGGGGAGGCCACTTCAGACAGGTAGCATGTACAAGCAGGGCAGAAACATGCTTGCCATGGGGACCCAAGAGCAGTGTGGAGTTTACAAACACCTGCTGCTTGGCCTGGTACAAGGAAGCCAGGTATGTGAGCTATAAAGCCTTGTTTGTTCTTAGGAGACATGGTAGAGGAACAAAGGTAAGACAGGACCAATAAAAGAGAGCATTGCGTCTGTCTCTTTGCAAATATACCAAGAACAAATCCAACTTCCAGCCACTCGGCTGGTGTGAGGAGTCACCTTCCGCTTTCTCCCTTGTCATACAGACAGACTGACTGAGTTTCATCTGTGTCTGCATCTTTGCTCTACAGGCTCACTGAGCCCAAGCATCAGCACTGTTGATTCACCAAACATTTGCTGACTTTCTGTTGTGTGTTTTCCCTAGGAGATACCCAAGGAAGCATGAAACTGAATGAGGCCCAGACCCATCTGCAAAGTAGCTCACAGAGTCTGGAGAAAGTTGGAAGAGCCATGAGGGAGAAAGCGGTGCCAAGACAGGCAATCACTCATTGTGCCATTCCCTACTGTAGCAAGCTTTCATGTGTCAGTCCTATGCTGGCCTTGGGGGAATAAAATCATATGTATGAGGTTTGCACAGCCTTCAAAGGTTCATATCCTTATTGAAGGTGGCAGGAAGTTACCACAAAACGTGGAAGTTCAGTGATAAAGTCGTTCAAAGAGTATTACTGAAACAGAAATGCGACCTAGTGGAAGGAGGGGAAGGGGCTGAGAGTAGAAGTTTGGGGAGACTCTGAGCTGAAATGTTACATAATTCATGTGAGTTAAACAGGTGCAGAATATAGGGACAGAATTCCCACCAGAAGACATGGTGTGTGCAAAAGATAAGTAGGCCAGAAAACAAATCAAACAACCTTGTGTAATTAGAAGCCAGGAGAGAAGACCAGGAAAGCTTTCTGAGAGGGAGGATCGGCTTTTTTTCTAAAGGCAATGAACACTCCAGCAAAAGAATTGACAATCTCAGTAACACTCCAGCTATGAGGAGAATAGTTTTGGAGAAGCCAAAGTGAAATTAGAGGGGTCCCTGATGACCCACAGAAATCAGGGCTAACATACAGGGTTTGCTTTAGGATGTTGGGATTTGCTCTTGTGGAAGTTCTCCAGATGCCACTTGAGAGATGTGTGACAGTACTGAGTTCAGGCCTGCATATGCCCAAATTACTGGGGAGGCTCCCAACTGCATTGCTGCTAGGTGGTGGTACAGGGGCACCCTGTATCCAAGGGGCAGGATATGTTCAAAGTTCTTATGGAACTCAAGGCTGTGATAGAGAGAGGGATGAAAATGCAGTGATGGCCCAGCACAGGATCAGAATCAGGCCTACATGCCTTCCTCCAGCTTGTGAAGCCTACTGGAAGGCATTTCTAACATGTCACAGCCCATCCTTCCTTATTCTCCAAGGAAGTATGGTAGAGAAAGCACACCAGTGACTCTGTGGGTGTAAATCAAAAGCAAGGTGGCGACAGGAGATTTTGTCTAAATAACAGGTCAGACCTATTCAGGCTCCATAAAAAGGGCCATAAAGATCATTATCTCCAAAAACCTGAATTCCACTTTCCACTGAAGGAAATTTAAAATAACCTGTGGCTCCTGTCAACTTCATTTTATTGGTGGACATATAGGGAGGCAGGTGGGTCATTTCTCATTCAACCTGTGGCCTACAGACTTTGAGCTCTAGGTTCATGCAGCTCAAAAGGGCATACAGGGTCACTGACTTGAGTGAGTGCCCCCCTCAGAATCTTGAAATAAATCCTACCAGGAATATTACAAGAAAGAATTCCCTGAACAGCCTAATTGGAAGACTGGCAGGACCAGCCAACATTCAGGGGCCACTCTGGAGAAGTGGAGGAAATGAAAGGGAC
>CAJQZJ010032121.1:10631763-10650178 GCA_907164525.1 Lophiomys imhausi
AATTGTAACTGTCTTGTGCTCATTAGTTTGCTAATTGTTTAATTGAAAGTGCCCCACTTTCACTAAAAGTTTTTTTTTTTTCAGACAAAAACTAAACAGAGGAAGTCTGGAGTTTAAATAACATCATCAACCAAATGTACCTAACAAACACCTACAGAACATTCCACCCACAACACTGAAGATTAAACCTTCTTCTTGGCAGCCCATAGGACTTTCTCCTAAATTGCCTACATAATAGGACACCAATCAAGTCTTAGCAAATATAAAAAATTGAGATAACATCCTGCATCCTATCTGACCACCATGGAATAAGGCTGAATCTCAACAACAATAGTAATGGCAGAAAGTATACACACTAGCAGAAGTGAAGGAACACACTACTAAATGGACATTGGACCAAAATTGGGGGTGGAAACCAAGAAGAGATTTTTAAACTTTTTAGAATTTAATGAAAAGTATAGCACAATATTTGGACATGCATGGGACGTAATGAAGGCAATAGTAAAAAGAAATTTCATTCATAGCACTACATGCCTACATTAAAAAAAACTGGGAAGATCTCATAGAAACACCTTAATGATATACTTGAAAGCTTTAGCAGAAAATGTCTAGTTCTTTTACAGCAGCTGTGACGGTCAGGGAAGAAATTGCCTGCACAGGTGAGGGTTCTCTGAGCAGCTCCTCGCCTTAGCTTTAACATCAGTGCAACTGGATTTGGGACTTAGGAGACACAACTCTGGGCATACATGTGACTGCATTTCCAGGGAGGCTTAACTGAGGAGGGAAAGACTCTCCCTGAATGTGAGGAGTCCATCCTTCGAGCTAAGATCTCAGGCTAAATACAAAGGGAGAAAGAAGAAAGCAAGCCAAGCACCTTCGATCTCCTCTCTCTCTCTCAGCTTCTTGATGCAGACACAGTGTGAACAGCTGCCTCACACTCCTGCCACACCCTCTCCACCCGGAAGGGGTCTACCTTCCCAAGCTGTAAGCTAGAATAGGACTCCCTCCATCACTTGTGTTTTGTCAAGTATTTATTTGCAACAGTTAGGAAAGTGACTAAGACAACATGGCCACAAAAAAAAATCTAGAATATCCAAAACAATTTTCAAAAGAAAGTACAGGCATTTTCCCTTAATTTTTATATCGGGTCTGTCATCGAGACCTTGGTGCTGACTTAAGGATAGAAGCAGGAAAAAAAAAAAAGGCAAAATGAATATGTGGAAGGAATCCTTATATTTATTCTTAAGCTGTGAAGTTGGAATCAGTGACTTTGGTGACATGTAGACTGTAGACTATGGCGCCAAACAGTTAACAAAAATAAAGGAGAGGTCGCCTTTATCTCTAACTGAAAATGAGATCTTAATCCAACACAGTCCACTTTCTAATTTGATAGCTGTGATCCATTTGTCACACAGTCCACTTGAAGACTGACAAATGGTTTTTTATGAGGAAAACATTTCAGTCATAAAAACACAATAGCCTCTTTAAAAGAGTACAAGATACAGGGGTGGGGAGTAACCACCAACTAAGAAATATATGCTCAGCGAAAATATGTCCCCCAAATTCATAACAGATACAGATAATTTTGTGCAAACAAAATTTGGAAGAATTCTGAATACAACCTCTTTACTAAGCAAAACAGTACAGGTGTGGATGAAAATAATCCCAGATGGAGGCAGAGGACTGCTGCAAGGAATAATGATGACAGAAATGGTAGCAAATGGGAAGAAATCACTACTTTCAGCAATAATAATGTTTTGTGGGTCTCATAGCATTTATGAAGTCAAACATAGGATGCCAATATCACAACAACTGGTAGGACTAATATGCTAACAAAAGTTGTAGAATTTAAAAAATTCTCTCTCTCATGTGTGTTTTGCTTGTGTGTATGTGTGCGCACGCGCTAGCATGAGTGTGAGGTCAGTGGACAACTTCCTGTGAGTCACTTTTCTCCTACTCCTATGCTGACACAGGGTCTTTCATGTTTCTGCTGTGTAGTGTGCTTCAGGCAAGCTGCCCAAGAGCTTTGGGGCAACTCTCCTTCTGTGCCTCCTGTCTCACTGCAGGATGCTGGGACTGCAAATGCATGCCACCACAGCAGGCTTTTTACAAAGTTTCCAGGGATCAAACTCAAGCACATGTTTTCATAGCAAGCACTGTTTTGTTTTGTTTCACCCTCTAGGCCATTGTATGGCCCACATTATTGTATATTATTTTTTGATATAATAGAAATTTAAAGAAGACTCTAATCGTTCAAAGATATTTATTGAAATTCATGAAAATTGTTAAAAGGGCAAAGCCACAAATATTTAACTGAAGAGCTGTGTGCTGGCTAATTGTATATCAACTTGATACCATCTAGAGTTGTCTGAATGGAGGCAACCTCAATTGAGAAAATGCCTCCATAAGATCTAGCAGTAAGGCATTTTCTTTGTTTTTTTTTTTAATATTTATTTATTACTTCAGGTTACATCTCCATCACAGTGTCCTCTTTCCACCCTTCCCAGTCCTGCCCTCCCAGTGACTGATATGGATGGTGCCATCCCTGGGCTGGAACCCTGGGGTTCTGTAAGCAAGCAGGATGAGGAAGTCATGAAGAGCAAGTCAGTAAGCAGCACCCCTCTGTGGTCTCTGAATCAGCTCCTGATGCCAGGTTCCTGCCCTGCTTGAGATCCTGTCCTGGTTTCCTTCAGTGATGGACTGTGATGTGGATGTGAAAGTCTTTCCTCCCCAAGTTGCTTTTGGTCATGGTGTTTCCTCATAGCAATAGAAACCCTGACTAAAACAGCTGGTAGAGAGAAGAAGGAGGAGGAGGAGGAGTAATAAGAAGAGGAAGAAGAAAAGGAGAGGAAGAAAAAGAGGAAGAGAACTCTTAATTAGTCTAAAAGAAGCCTGCATAGAGAAAAAAACAAAAGTTTGGGTATGATGATTAAAAAATTCCTAAAAGAAAGTTCAGTCACGGAGATGACAATATTCAATAAATTATTAAGCACTTTAATTAAAGGGCTGTGGTTATTAAACTGCAAATATAAAAACCTAATATGTACTGTTTCCAAGAGACATAATTTAAAAATAAGAAACAGATAAAAAGCAGAGAACTCAGGATAAATCATTATATATACCAATCAAAAACATATGCAATAATACTTACAGCAGCTTTACATACATACAAGGCAAACCTGTAAATGACCCAGAGCATATTACTGCTATGTACAAGGGACTGCTTTTCGAAAGTAAAATGTGAAATGTCCTTACATGCTTAGTCACATATGTCCTTTTTTTTTCATTCTGTCTACTAGGCTATAACAAACATTCCTATTAATGTCACTACTAACAGTTTCTAACTGTTTCTTCAGCCATAATGGGATGAGGAGGGGAGAGATGATCATGCAAGATGACTAATTCTTTCCATTTTTAATAAGTCAATTACTTCACATAACTGGAACTAACACCGCCCAACCCAACTCAAAGTTCCAATTTCAACTAGTCCCTAAGAAAGCTTTCCAAAGAGAGCTTTAGATTTCCAATTTCATATATAGATTAGATGATGGGTAGATAGAGAGATGATAGATGATAGATAGATAGATAGATAGATAGATAGATAGATAGATGATAGATAGATAGATAGGTAGGTAGGTAGGTAGATAGATAGATGATGGATAGATAGATGATACATAGATGATAGATTTATAGATGATATAGATGATAGATATAGATAATGATAATGATGAAGATAGATAGATAGATAGATAGATAGATAGATAGATAGATAGATAGATGAGAAGCCTTAATTAGTGCCCAGTTTCTGAGATAAAAGGCCCAAGCTGACTTATCCTGATTATCACATGTAATTCTTCCCAAGTTCTTCCTTACATACCTTGTGAAGGTCTCCTTGTCTGAGCCAGTATCCTGGAAGGAGTATAGTTGACCAAAGGTAAAACCTAACTACTTAACCAAGCAGAAGACTCAACCAGGTGCATCCCTGGCTGACAACAACACTGTCACAAAGTCACAGATGGTCAGTGCTGAAGGAGGGGAACAGTTGTATTATGAGGTGTACAGAGATGAGCAAGCATCCTAAACACATCCATCCTGTGGTACCTGCACACATCTGGCTCCAATTAGCTCCAACTGCCCCATTTCCCTTTCCAGAGAGGAGAGAGAGAGAGAGAGAGAGAGAGAGAGAGAGAGAATGTAATAGCAATCTAAGCAGGTGAAACTTCTACTCAATAAGGAGAGAGGGGTGTCAGATGACGGGGACAAGTTAAAAAAGAGACTGTTAATGAAAAAGTGTATTTTTAGAGACTCTCAAGGTCATTTCTGCAAGAAAAAGGGCACAGCATGTATTTCCTCTTTGTTTTTCACAAGCAATAAATGTTAACTTTCAAGAACAGTGGGGATGAACTTTTGATTCTGATTTTATGCAGACAATCAATCTGCGTCCCCTTAGAGGTCAGTGGTCTTATCTCCAGAATCTCTTTTTGTCTCTTCCTCACAATCTCACAATCATTTTGGTGACCAAATGTCTATATTCTTTCACCTCTATGTCGGGCTAGACCAGGCCTCCCACTCTCCTTGCCATGTGGTCCTGAAGCCTCTACAGTCCTGGTGCTGTGGGCACATGCTCACTCATCTTCCTTCTTCCTGTCCACTTGTTGTGTGACCCTATACCTAGACAGATGTGAACACAAACATCCAGACAGGGATCAACAACGTACTAAAGTAAGGGAAGCACAAAAGTCCAATTTGGTGGACTGGTGAGTTTGTTTGGGGTTACAGGAATATAGGTGAAGGGTTACTTATAGGAACATAAATGACTCAAGGATGACTGCATCGCCATAGCCCATCCCAGCATGGGTGACGGTGCACGAAAGCTGGGAACCTAGAGCGCACTGCACAGACAGCAGGCTGCTCAACAGGTTGGAAACATTCTATCCAGGCAGCTCAGCTTGTCTGAGAGTGTCTCTCAAAAGTTCTTATGCCTTTTGTCAGTTTGAGGAGGAAGTGGCCTAGTGAATCTGGTCAGTTTCAACGACTTTCTGACTCCTTCGTTTACCTTCTGAGTTTAATGAGCCTTCCCTGCAGAATAGAGCATTTCACCTGCCCTTAGAGTGTCCTGTTGTTTCACCTCCTGCTTAACATCTGTGTCTTAGTAGGCGTCCCTCAACAATGGGAGGTTTTCATCTTGGAGGAAATTGCTACACACTGCCTTCTGTCCTCTGTGCACAGGCTCTGCTTCCTACAGCCCCCGTCACTGTCCAGCCCTCTCTCTACTCCAAATCCTATGCGCCCTGTTTCTTCTGGCTCTCGGAAGCCATTGTATGAATTATCATCATTCCTAAAGTCAGAAAACATGACCGATTGTGCAATATCCCTGTAGCCATTATATTTGCAACCTGTTGGCCTAATTTCTTGTACCTGGAAAAAAGTAAATAATTAGAGGGATCCAAGAAGTTCATGAACGTTTCTTTAATATTTACTGAGTCAAAGGTCCAAAATACACCCAAAACACGTGTTCCTCATTAGTCTCTCCCACCTGTATGGTACTACTACCCAGGATACACCGGGAACTTTGCAAAAGAAACAACCTTCCAGCAAGTAACACATTTGTAAACCTGACTGAAGATGCAATACAAAACAGCCGTGGGGAGAAACAACCCTTCATTTCCAGAAATCCTACAGCCCAGAGGATGGGAACACAGCCCTGCAGTCCAGGGGCCCCATCTACAAACTGGAATCTGACATGATTGCTTTACTGAGACATAAGTAGGGGACTATAAAGTTTCACCATCTCACAGTGCTAATAGCTTTCTGAGGTTGCTTGCCGCCCTCTAACAACCCCTGGAATAGCTGGGCCCGTGTTGACTAGGGGCCTGGGGTGCATATGCAGAAAGCAAAGGGAACAGCAGTTGCCTGGCTTCAGAAGCAGGAGTGGAAATGTAAACACAAGTGTAGCAGCACAGACTGTCACTCTTGAGAAACATCCTCAGGGTTATGGCAGTTCAAACTGGCCATGCATCCTCCTGTTGCTTCCAGGTAGGAAATTCCGTTTTCTTTTGGCTGTCCAGTGAGAAGTGTTTGACCCAGTCTCTCCCAATAGCCAAATGGAATGTTTATGCAAACAAGCTCACTAGAAAATGAATTCATAAATCCACAAGGTTTCACTTCTGTGGGGAAAAAAAACAAAACAAAACAAACAAACAAACAAAAAACCAGCCTGACAAACACGCAGCCTGATCACATGGATAGATTATAGGAGTCATTCCTCTCACATATTGTCATTTAGTTGATTGTCCCTGGTCATGAGTAATGGGACAGTCGGCCAACTGCCAACATCTGTGAGAAATTTCTCCAGAGGCAGAGCAGACCTTTCTCCAAAGACAGTAAAGGCAGTGCTGCTGATACGTGCTGTCTGCTGCCAGACTTGACAGCAACCCTGCCCGAGCTTCCACATCTGCCAGAGGGACTTCTCTGTGGTGATATGTTTGCATTGCTTTTTCCTTAAATATCGGAACCCTGCAACCCACCTGTGCTGAAAAGGAAACCAGCACACCTCACACTACGTCCTGAGAAATACAGCTCCCACACTTCCTTGCCCTCAGCACCCGGCCTTCTTCTTGGTCCATTACCTACTCACAGGTGAAATAGATGATTTCACCTCCTTGCTGGAAACTTGCTGGGAGCTGGTGTGTTGCTTTGCCATAGAGCACTCACCTAACATGCGTGAGGCCCTAGGTACAAGCCCCAGGATAGCCAAAACAAACAAACAAACAAAAAACTCACAAAGCAAATACTGTCAAACATTTTCCATTGTGCTCTAGCTAACATCAGAGCACCCCGGAAGTCTCACAGTACTGAGAGTTTTTATCTTCACTCTCTAGGGAGAGATATCTTCTGGCTTATCTGTACAAGTGTGGCCACTCATTCTTTGCTCCCGGCTTATCACACTTTCCCTCATCAACCTGTCTAAAGCAACCGTGTCATCACCTTCCCTGACTCTCTTTTTCTGCTTAAGTTCTCATCATTTGACATTTCCCCTTTTGTAGATAGATACACAGCAGAGGTTCGGTGATCATGCTGTGTCTGCTTCCATTTGCAGAACTTTGCTGGAACAGATAGAGAGGATGAGGTAATGGGTTCACTTAATGTGCCTTGCGTGGCTTGGTGCCTTGACTTGACTGGGGTGGTGAGGGAATGAAGAAAGGACGGACTCTGAAGATACCATGGGCACCTCCATAGGGTTGGGTAGTCTGTGCAAACTCTGGGGGAGCCGTACCAACCAACTACTGAAACAACCTGGGGCATCCATGAGAAGGCAGCTGCAGTCACTAGTTTTTGCACATATTGGTCACTAATTCATAAACACGTGTACTGGGACCAGAGGAAGGCTTTGCCACCTTCCCTTGGGTCTGAGGCATTGGGCCTAAGAACACATATCCTCTCAGGAATCATCTGACTTCTCACCTTCACTCATCAACCTCCTGAGATCCTTTTCAACTGGTGCTCTGCACAGGTGTTAACTCTTCTTGCGCACCTTCATTTCAGGAGGGGCTGGGAACCAAAAGTGCACTTGGCAAGCTGCAGCTCGTGTTCCTGACAAACATCAAATGCCAAGTGGGCAGAAGTACCCTGTGGTTTAATAATTGCACACCTCTACATGAAACTCCACAGTGTGGGCAAATCATTAAAAATGATTTTTCTCAAGTTGAGGATATTAGGACAGGAGATCTTGTTGTACAAAAGCTACAGAATTTTATCGTGGAAGCTTGGAGCACGGGGGAGCTTAGTCTTCACTCAGAGGATGAGAGGGACTGGAAGATGAAGTTCCTAGGTTCCCCCAAAGTTCTACTAATAACAGTTTCCTGATCTGTCTCTGGGTTTTAGGGTATTGTATTAATCTGTTTTGTTTTGCTTTGTCAATATAACAAAATATCTGAGATTGGGCACTTTATAATGAAAAAGGAGTTTATTTTGCTCACAGGTTTACAGATTGAAAGTCTGCAATTGGGTGGCCCAGACCTCTAGTGGAGTTCTCATCACTGTAGCACTACATTGCTGAGGTATTGTTGTAGGAATCACCTGCCAGAGACAGAGATCTCGGGGAGAGACGAAAGCCAGAGCAGCCCATGGGGTCAGGCTCACTCTGTTCTTAACAACCCACTCCTCCGGGGACGAATGGGGATCTCATGAGACTTCACTGCCCCCCTCCATCACCTCACATTGGATCCCACTTCTTGAAAGTTCCACCAACACTGTCACACTGACGGTCAAGCTTTCAACACATCAATGTTTAGGGGACAAATTACACCAAAAATGCTGATGGCATGTGTTCTTTCGTGGCTTTTCTTTTCTTCTTTTCTTGTCCTGTTTGCCTGTAGTTTGTGTTCATTTCCATATGACTTCCATATGACCATTCTGCTTTAGTAAAATATTAACCTAAAAAAAACATGAAAGAACCCCATATCTCCATCAATCCGTAAATAGATAAATCAGCCCTGTGATATGTATTATAAAATTCAAAAAACCTGAAGAAGATCTACATGAACTGACTTGAAGATGTTCAAGATGGTACTTGATAAGGGAAAAATCAAAGAAATAATAAACCTCTGGATGGTCTCATTTGTGGCTATGCTCAAATACTCATTTGAAAAAATACTTTAGAAGGAAGCAAGTGGTACCAGTCAAAAGAAAAATTTTATTTATCTATTATCTGTTTATAAAACTACTTTTATTTGTGTGTGTGTGTGTGTGTGTGTGTGTGTGTATGCGCGCAAAATGAGTACCATCTACTAGATGGCTGCAAAGGACTGGCTGGGCTGAGCCCCAGGCCTTGCTCAGGGATTTATTTGGGGAGCACGACATTGCTTTGGTGGAGGAGTTTTGCTGGGGAGAAGGGGCAGTGAGCCTAGAGTGTCAGGACTCCACTGTCACTTTGAAGTGGCTGGGGATCTTGAGCAAGTAGCTGAGACCCTAATGTGTTGTCTTTGCAAGACTGAGGAAGCAGAATCATATCAGGACCCAGTCTGTCTTCCTTCTCCGCCTCCTCACATCTGCTCTGAAGCTCTCCTCTCCGTGAGAGAATCAGACTTTTCAAGTGGTCCCAGACTTTCCATTAACTTCTATTACCAAAACTGGCAGGGAATGCAATCTTAAGTTATTGCTGTAGATGGTACTGGCTGGTGACTCTGGAGGATGGGAAGCTAGTCCACTGACACCCACCCACCCCACCCCCCCACACACAGAGTAGGGTACCACCATCCTATTTCCCTGGATACAGTTCAAAGATACTTTTCCGTTTGTCCTTTGGTGTCTGAATGGGGAGACAAATTTGGGGACCATTATTCTCACAGGAGGAGTTGCAAATGAATAGCAAAGCATAAAGCCAAATTTGAAAATAGGTAGCGGTGTAGACACTCCCCACAGATGCCTGTGCCCAGACGCTCCTGGCCTGAGGCTACACAGTGACAGTCATGTAGTGCCTCAGGCCATCATTAGTCCCAGGAGCTTTCCAAAGACAGACTTCACACACCTTATTCCAGAATGGACCTGCCACACCGACACAGGGTGATGAGTGATGTCATGCATTCACAGGATGATGAGCGATATCATGTATTCTAAGTGTTAATTAACCAGCTCCCAGAGGTCTGCTTGCTGTACACCAAGTGATGCTGTGATACCTTGATTTTTAATCATTGTCTCTGGTTGGCTTTAATAAAATGCTAAGCCCTCAGACTGGGCAAAGAGAGAGGTAGGCGGGATGAAGGTGTTTGGGTTTCTAGAGCAGAAAGGTTCATGGATAGAGGAAACCAGGAGTGGAAGAAGGAGACACATGATGGGGTAGATGAAAGAAGATCCTTCCATGTGGCCTGGAACGTCAGCATAGAGAGGAGAATAACAGTCCAAGGGGACATATGTATATATGGGGTTTTATTTAGGGAATACAATTAAAAGCTAGTTTAGCTGGGGTAAGATTGCACAATCCAAGCTAACGCTTCTAAAAATCTATCTATCAGTGTCTGTGTGTGTTCATTTATAATGGCGGGTTAAGGATTAACACCACTGACCAATCAAAACTAATAAAAATACTGGCAAATAATTTAATTATTAATTTCTACACAGTGCTTGCTTTGGGCAAACTTCTGTTTACCTAATCTTTCTGGAGCCCCTACTCTGGCCCCACAGTGACAACCCCTGCCCTGGCCTGTGCAAGACAACAGTTGTGCCATGTTCTCCCAGGGTTGCTCTAGCTGTGTGTGTCACATCATCGCAATCACCAGCAACCCTCAGGACAGCCGAGATAAACATCAGTGAGAGGAACAGCAGCTCATAAGCAAGTTGCTGTGGCTCAGGAAGCAGCAGAGTCTGCCTACAGGCCACCTACTGCTGTGGCGGTCAGGGCAAGCCTCCGGGAACTTGTCAAAAGGGTCATTGCCTCTTTCCAACATGGGGGGGGGGGTTGTCCTTGTTAATCCTTTACTGGGAATTTAACTGGCACCACCTTGGGATAGCATGTGTTTATAAAACGATATACAACTGCAGACATTCATTAGCACCAGCAGTGCCTTCGGAATGATAAACAGTGGGACAGCTCAGTCAAAATGCTACTGGAACTAATGCCAAATTAACTTTTCTATGCCGTGCCAAGAAGAAATATGGGAGCAGTGAAGGTTTTATGGTAGTCTCTAATCTCACAATTAAACAGACGTCTGAGAGAAGGGGACAGTGCATTATGTTTTAACTGAAATGCAGGAACACAAATAAGCACCGGACTCCAGGAGTCCCTCCAGTGACAAGCCCCGATGTGTCTGTGTTAGCACTGGTGCTCTGTGTGGCATCTGTGAGCTTGCTGTTTTAACAGGCCCTCTATGGGATTGCTTTCTCCGGGCCTTGTTTATCCCACGGCTGTCCGGTGAAGAGCATCAGAATCCTATGGGTTGTTTAATTCAAAGCTTCAGCCTACTTATGAGAATTAAGTTAATTCCATCAGAAAGCAAGATTCACGGAAAATGAGGAGAGTGCCTTTAATCCAGTTTCTCAGGAGAAGAGGAGGAAGAGAGGGGGAAAGGCTGTTAATTTGCCTGGTGAGGAGCTATCTAGCCAGACTTAGCACACCCAGGGGTATTTCACATTAGCACACTGGAGATACTTCCAGAGCTCTGAGAGTCATAGGTCTCCTCTTCTTGTCCCTAATTAGCAGGAGACACCAACATGGTTGGGTATACAAAAGCCAGTACCCCAAAGAATCCTCCTGGGTATTACAGAATACATTGGTGTTCTGAATGATAAGTTATTCTCAGCTGACGAAATGAGTCAATTCAAGACAGATTAAAGTATATAAAGGCAGGTTCACTAGATACAGATCTGGAAGGTTTACTGGTCCCAAGGAATGAGGCCAGGGATATCACCATGGGAAGAGAGACAGAGGAGGGGGGAAAAGAAAGAGAGAAAGAGCATGTACTTTGTCTTAGGGAGAGAGAAAGATACAGAGAGAAAGGGAGGGAGGGAGACCAAAATGTCTGGATTATTTAGGGAAGAGTTTCTAGGGGCAGGGAGTCCCAGCCATTGGACTGGAAAGTTGAGGGTAGAGGGTGGGTATGTCAGCCATGCCCTGTAACAGGTAGGGACTAAGGGATGCTGGGAGAACCTGGAAGCCAGGATGCTTCTGTATGTTAAATATGCACCTCAGCATGTCTCGGGTCTAAAACCCAACACTGAGATTTGGATTGTCTTCTCCAGTTCATCCTCTGAAAATTCAGATAAACACGTTTGGCTCCCAACACTTGGCACTCCTGTGATCTGTACATGCAAGCCAGCGTGGAGTTTCCCAAGTTTGCACTTTAAACTCTATTTCTATTTCTTCTTGACATTTGCTGTCCTGTTCAGTATCTGAGAATTTAAAACTCATTTCTGTGGACAAGAATTTTGGTCTCGGGCCACATTTTAGTGAAGGAAGGAGTGATCTGAGGTCATACACAGCTCTGGGTCTCTGATGTCTGCAGTAGAGGGACAGACGTGTAAAGCTATGGGCTTATTCGTTCCTTTCCCACTGTCCCTCAGTGTTGTTAGTCACTTGCATTTCACACAGTGACTCTGGAGAAGGCGATTCAGGTTGTTTTCCTGAAGATTGTCTGCAAAAATCCCGGGCCTGGAGATCCACCTACCTGTGGCTTTCCTAGGCTGGGGATCGAGTCGCTGAGTTCTCCCATCCCAGGCAGTCGGTTCACCACATAAGCAGCGCGCCCATCTTACCCAGAGCAACTCTCAGCCTTTCGCTGTGGGTTCCTGTTTAGTTTAGTTCCCCATGCTGTTTAGACACTAGGCATTTACCACATTGGATTTGGACAGTTCTTGGACTTCAAGCCTAAATCTTGATATGGGACTCACTGCAGTTTTTAGGAGGAAGAGAGTTCTCTTTTTCTCCTCCTTCAGCTTTTTCTGGTGATTTATCATCTGCTTATCTCTAACCCTTAGTCCAGAAGCTTCTCATGAGTTATCATAAGTGGTGGCACCAGGGAATGGCAGACACCACTGTCTGAAACCATTTCTCAATGCCCAAGTGTTCTGGAACGACCTCTTCCTGGGGAAGCGGCCTCCTGACTGGAACACCTACAGTTCCTCCTTCTAACTCACCAGGAACCCTGGAAGATGCTCTGTCGGCTGCTTCCCCACTGAACCAGTGAGGTTTTCTACGTGGGCTCCTCATCCTCCCTGCCAGATTAAGAACAATGGGGTTCTGTTCTGAGGAGGGACTTGTGGTCGCACTGTGTCTAGCAAAGGAAAGAGCAGTGATTCTCAGATTCTAGCACACTTTCCAACCAGCAGAGGACTTGGTTCAGGGCTGTGATAGTAGATGAGCCTCATTTTGTTACACCAGTTCTGCAGATGAAGGTGAGATCTGAGACAAGCACTTGCAGCAAGTCCTCCAGAGAATCTGGAGTTGCTGGTCCAGAGGTCGTGCTGTGTGAACCTGTGTCCTAAAGCACCGTGTGCCTGAACACGGAAACACAGAAGCACCTGGGGGTGCAGAACGGGTTCCTTCACCCTGAGAAGCTGATTCTGGATTAAGGGATAGTTCTGGCTGGGAGGCTAAAATCACCACACTCCCTGATCCAGACCTTGTTGTACTGTGGAACAGATAGGACATGGTCTCAATAGCCCTTCAGCTGGCTTTAGCTGTTCCTCAACTGTTCCACAGGACTGTCCTAATTCAGCTCCAGCCAGGATTTCCTCTGACACATCCTCACTTTTGCTTATGGTGAATCTTATCTTCTCCTTGCCTGAGAACATGTAGTCTCATGACAGCTTTCTAGAAAAACAGTTATGTATATGCATTCAGAGATAGGTTCGAGAATATTCTTTACAGCATTGGAAAGGCAACCACTGTGCACAAATGAGATGTTCGCACAAATGAGATGTTCACACAGGGAGTTATTGAGTACCAGGCAGCAGCTGAACAAAGAGGTGGCTCTAATGGTACTAAATGCATTCATATGAATGACCCCAATACGCAGAGCACAAATGAATGTGAGAGAGGAACAGGCCCAGGATTTCTTAAGACAAAAAAGTCAAAGAGAAAGAACATAGAAATGCATATTTTTATTGAAAATATTTTTTCTTATAATATATTCTGATTATGGTTCCCCTTTCCCAACTTCCCCAGATTCTCCTTACCTACTAATTTACCCAAATACACATTTCTAAAAAGTAAAAAAAGGTCAAATAAAAAACACAAGAAACACATACAGACATGGTGACACACACAGAAAACCCATTAAAACAATGTCAGAAACCGTAATATATAAGGAAAAGACTTGAGGAAAGCCAAAGCATTATGAGAAAAAAAAAAAAACTCCCTCAATGCTAATTTAGTTTTGTGTTGTCCATCTATCACTGAGCATAGGGCTTCCCCTTAAGTGTGGTTTGTATTCCCAGTGAGACTTTGTTGGAGAAAACTAATTTTTCCTTTCCAAGGAGTTGATCGTTTAGATATAGTTTCTGAGTTAGGGATGGGGGCTTATGTCTACTTGTCCTCTCAGCACTGGGGCCTAATCTGGGTTAGAATGTGCAGGCCCTGTGCAAGCTGTACAGCCTCTGTGAGTTCATATGTGCATCAGTCCAGTTGTGTCTAGAAGGCCTTGTTACCTTAGTGTCTTGTATGCCCACCGACCTTTACAATTTTTCTGCCTCTTCTGCAGAGTTCCTTGAGCCCTGAGGGGGAGGTTTTGTTGGAGACACTTCATTTATGACTTAGTGTTCCAAGGTCTCTCACCCTCTGCACATTGTCCAGTTGTCTCTGTATTTGTTCCCATCTACTGCAGGAGGAAGCTTCTCTGATGATGACTGAGGAAGACACTGACCTATAAATATAGCAAAATGTTGTTAGGAATCATTTGCTGCTACATTCCTATAGCAGAACAGTAGTATGTGATTTTCCCCTATATCAATGGCCTATCTAGTCTCCGGTTCTTGGCCACAAAAGCAGTATCTGACATGGGTTCCACCTCATGGCCTTAATTCCAGTCAGTAGAATTGGTTGTTTATTTCCACAACTTCTGTACCACTATTGCACCATTGCATCTTGAAGGCAAGTGTAGATTGAAGAGTTAGTAGCTGGATTGTATTTTGACAGTTTATATTTATTGTTTTAAAGGGATTCATAGAACTACTATCTGTGTTGTCTGGAAGTTTTGAGTATATACTCATATATTGTGAATAAATTTTAAAAGAAACGTGACAAAGAAGGAAACTGACCTAAGATACACAGAACCCTGTAATACACTGATCCTAATCCCTGAATCTAGCCTCAGATTCTTCTCTTCCATCTAAAGCAATAACTTTCTAGCTTCATTATTTTCCTACCATCCAGCTGAGCCCCGACACTCCAACATTGCCTGCATTTCTCTGATCTTCAGCTGTCTTCCCAATGGTGAGCACCAAGCCCTGCTCTCACTGAGGCCACCAAAAAGGATACTAAGGACACCTGAAACTGTCCCAACTCAGTCCAATCCTTGTGGGTCTCCTGGCTGGCTTCTTCTCGTCTGCTACTCCCTGTGTTACAGATATGTATGTTTTATAAGTGTCATTTTCCCAATAGTTTGTCTACAAATGCTTTCAGGAGAGTTACATGAAAATTAAAGAAATGACCTGGAAAATGATGCCACTGCTGCAAGGTTAATAGATATTTGGTAATTGGGCATTTTTCTCAATCTCCCTTCTAGATCTCTGGAGAAACACACTTTTGATTTTCATTGCTTGGCCCTGCACATTTTTTCATCATACTAACAACTAGAAATGTGGGCCCATCTTACGTGACAGATATCAGTTATGTCTGTAAAATATCCATAGTACTGCATCTCCCGACTACTGCTTCAGTGTGGAAAGGGTTCATTTTAATCAATTTGTGCGACTTCATTAAACTACTTATTATCAGATTCATGATAATCTTGACTTTAGTTCCATGGCATTAAGAATCAAAATTTGAGTGCTCTTCTCAAAAAAATGTCTTTTCATTAATAATTCTCTTGTTTTTTATTGACTTCAAAGCAATATGAAATTGCAGTGGTCAGAGATGATTATGCTGTTCTCTTTCCTGGTTTTTAAGAGCTACATGATGATCTGCTTATAAAAGCATAACTTTTCCAGAGTTCATAACCAAAAAATATTCTACTTTTGTTATTTGAGAAATTTTTTAGAATGGAAAAAAAGGGGTATTGATTTTCATTAGATTACTTGAGCAGTTTTTGTTTTTGTTAGATTCTGTTTTTCACACTTCTTAATATCAACCTTTTGTTTCCAAGACACATCAGAGAGACTTATGCTAAATTTCATGCACTACTGGAATCTAGCTACTCTTTCAATCATGATTTTTGCATCTCTAATATGTACTTGAAAATTGTGGAATAGATCTAGATACTGTAAATAAATCTCTAATTTTTTCTTTACAAAACATAACAAATAGGCAACTAAACATCTCTCTTGATAATGTTAGTAGGACTTCACTTTCTGTTTAGGTTTTTAGCATTCATTTCTGGGGAGGACACCTCATAATACAGACATGGTCACTGTCCTGTTTGAAGCACTGTGAACGCAGGTCCAGAGATGAAGATTTGGTTACACATAGCTAACTTATTTGTGGAAGGATTCCAAGAACTAGGATGTGGCTCACTCTGTCTGACACATGCAGCCACATGTGGGAATTCATCCATCTTACTGTCTTTCCGCTGAGGTCAAAGATGCAGACCTTGGCATCAGGGATGCCGCTGCAGGAGTGACATGTTGGGCATGCCTCGTTCTTACAATACCAATAACTCCAGATGAGGTGGCAGCCCAGGACAACACCAGGCTCTTTGTTGGTACAATGAAGGGAGATATAGTTTGTTCTTGTTCGCCTTTCCTTTCTCATCCTTTGTCAGTCTCCTCCCTCTCAAGTAGCATCTCCTTTCCTTTTGTATCATGTGTTCCACTGCCCTGTCCCTCTCACCACTGTCTTCTATTTAGATCACTTCCTCTCATCTCAGTCCTTTTTCTATATTTATGCCTTACACACACACACACACACACACACACACACACACACACACACACACAGTGCATGAGAAAACATATTTACTAGTTTTTTATCTCACTTAACATAATTATTATCCACTTTCATCTGTTTTTCTCTGTTCTCACAGCCAAATAAAAGTCTTCACTGGTTATGTACCATATAATCTTTATCTACTAGTCTTCAAATGGATATCTAGATTGGCTCCCTGTCCTTGTTGCTAAGAATAGTGTAACAATAGATGTCTGTCTGTATGCACCTATCTCAAACCAGTTACTTTAATACATTGCTTTCTACTAGAGACGTGTGTCAGGCACTTGGCTCTGTCTCCATAAGTGCATCTGGAGTAGGCCATTCCTTTCTGTTGGCATCCTGACTCTGTCTATCAGAACCATCCTGGTATGAGCTTCACCAGAGGCATACTTGTTGCTTGTGTCTTTCGTGTAATAAACCCTACTCAAAATGTTCCCTGGGTGCTTTCCCTGACTTATGGGTTTTTTATAGCAATTTTCCACCATCTGAACCCTACATACTTTATTCATCTGTGATCAGTGTTCTATCCAACTGGTTAATATTTTTCACTAGTCTGAGTATTTGCTCAAGCCCGAATACATGAGACAGCACCAAGGATGTGGAAACACTCAATAATTTTTACAGAATTGTAGAAAAATGGTTAAATAAATTATTACTTGGTATTTATATTGTATTTAATTGGACAGTGGCAGCATTAATACTTAACCCACCATTATAAATGAACACACACAGACACTGTATAGATTTTAACAGCCTTGGCCTGAATTGTGCAATCCTAGCCTATCTAAGCTAGCTCATAATTCTATTACCCAAATATGACTCCATATATACATACATCCCTTTGGACTGCTGTTCTCCATGATATGCCGGTGTTCCAGGCCACATGGAATGATCTTCTTTAATCTACCCCATGACGTATGGCCTCATTCTTCCTGCTCTTGGCTTCTTCTTGGAGGCGTCTTCATCCCAAGATGCTCTCCGTCTCAGAAGCCCATGTACCTTAGTCCCACCTATCTCTGTCTTTGCCCAATCTCAGGTCTCAGCATTTTATTCAATCAATCAGAGACAATGTAAGTAACAGACAGCAAGCAGGACCAATTAATTAACATTTAGAATGCTTAACACCACCCCATCACAGAATAAAAATTTAAGAAAAGAATAAATGATATATGGCTAAGACAATTGTCAGCATCCTTATTTTTGTTAGTTGATACTTTGAGACACAAATATTGCCAATATCAGCATACATTTGCAAGGCAAAGCTAGAAGCTCTCAGGTAAGTTGAAATAGATTGAAGACTAAGAGAATCATTAGCAGATGTTAGATTATCTTTTACGCTAGTTATATGTTCACCACAGAAAACTCTAAGAATGGGATTTTCCCTCCCCAGGGCATACCCAAGTGTGATTGAACTGATGCTGTATAATCTATCTATAGGGAGGCCGGTCTGAGTTGATGCTCAAGGAAATGGCAGGGCTATTGGGATATGGAAAGACTCCACAAAAGGGACTTTTGTGGGCACCCTGTCTATGTAAGGAAATATGCTCAGAGAGGCTGGAATCTGCCTACTTACAGCATTTGCCCTGCTGACTGAAGGCAGCAGTTCACCTGATGATAGTAGAAAGGCCAAGAGCAGCTCAGTGTAAGCAGGCTCAAAGATTCAAAGACTCTCTTCTCAGTCAGACTACAGGCAAGACCTTGACTTTTCTCCTATACAGATCTATGCAGTTCCGCAAATCATAAAGTCTTACCAAGAACATATCTCCAACCTGAAATCTGATTAGGTTCTTTTACACACACACACACACACACACACACACACACACACACACACACACA
>CAJQZJ010032121.1:10650360-10670480 GCA_907164525.1 Lophiomys imhausi
CACACACACACACACACACACACACACACACACACACACACAAACTCACTCACACACTCACCATCATTTCTGACCACCATGCCTGTCTTCTACAAGAACAAACTAGAAGAATCTTGGTATGTTCATTTAGTCAGAAGCCACACCCCTTGTCTCCTGGTATTTTGTTTTATATGGCATGATGTTTGAAGGCCTCTGAAGCATAGCTCTGCATCTTCATGGTAAGACTGTTAACAGAGAGGTAGCAGATAGCACAGCAGGACTGGAGGAAGTAGGTAAGCATGCAGCAGGAAGGGTTGAGTTTTCTGAGAGGTACGAGTGAGGAGGTGCATGGAGCCAGGTGGAGAAAGCTGCAAGGAGAGTGTGAAATGGACTTGAACCCAACTTTTTTAAATTATTAAGTATTTATATATTAACAATATTCACTTATAACAAATTCCAACAATTTCTTAACTATTAACCCTACAAATTCCTACAACCCCTTTAACCTAACCACTAAACCTATTGATAACTATTACAACTATTTTCATAACCTTTTAGAAGGATACAGTCTCTGAGGCAGGTCCTCAGTCCCCAGGAACACAGTCTCTGGGGTAGACTCTTTAATGCACTTAGCAGTCCTTTTCTGGAATATCTCAGGTGTAGATCCGTCAGGGTAAATTGGCTATGGCAGTTTCACCTTAAATAAGTCTTGAGGCTTTCTTCTCTCTGGGAGACCTCAGCCGTCTGTAAGCCAACTTATTTCCTTTGTATCAGCAACTCTGCCGCTTGGCCTCAGTCCTTAAAGCTGGCCACAGTTTCCTTTAGGCCACTGTTCGGACAGGTCAAACCCCTCTAGGCAAAAGCTGAGCCACAGGGTTTAGTCCTTCGCCTTTTGCTGTCTTGCTGAGGCTTTCTCTGCTCACCAGCTTCTTTTTGCCGCAGGGAGATCTGGCCATCAGTTCACCAGCACTTTCTCCAGCAAGACTCTCGGAGCTCTCTAGCATAGGGGGGTCTCTGGCTCCATCCTTAAATAGGATCTCTCCTTGTTCCACCTGTTTCAGCTTAATTTGGGCTCTGCCCACTTAGCAGGTGAAAACAATGCCAGGCCAAATACTTTGTTTCTTAGTCCATTAAGTTTTTTCTGGCTTCAACCTTGTTTTTCAGTCCATTAAGTCTCCTGTTTGTTTCCTGTTTTCACCTGACTTCATCCTTGTTTTTCCACAAGCTGATAAGCTAATTGCTCACAGCCAAGCTGATCTTCATGCCCTGAATTAAGAGACTGTATCAGAAACCCCTAGATATTTTCTAAATCTAATTTAATTAATCTAACTCCCTACATGGACTATGTCAGTGGAGAACAATGAGACATAGAGAGAAACAGCATCCTCGGAACCTCTGTTAGAATTCATCACTGAGACTCCGAGTTCTGTAGATGTGAACCAGTATAAGGTTCAAGGTCAGTTACAGATTCATTATGGATCTGGGATGTGTTCAGGACACACAGAGCGGGAGTTATTGTCATTTCCTACTCTTTCAGAGAGACCAGCATCCCATCTACCCTTGAAAGATAGAGTTTGGCCTTGAGATTGTATATGCCTGTTCTTCGGCCTTGCAAAGAGTTGGCTTGCTGGAGCTCTCAGCAAATAGCCAGAGGTATCTATTGACACAACAATGGAATGGAAGATACTGTTGCTCTAGGCATCCATGTGGCTCCCTGAGAACAATGATACTTGGAAGGCCAAGCTTCTCTGCAGAAGACACTTGACACTGATGTGAATTTTCTGTGAATCAGAATGGAGGCAGAACCCAAATCAAAATGAATTAATCATAAAGGAAACATATTGGTTTGATTAATTTGTCATGATGAATTTATCCCCTTTCTCTGTCTCTCTCTGTCTCTCTGTCTCTCTCTCTCTCTCTCTCTCTCTCTCTCTCTCTCTCTTTTTCTCCTCCTTTTATTCTCTTTAGCTCCAGAATCATGACCCACTGCATTATAATTTCATGTGACTGCCCTGGCAGCAGTAACCAATAATAGTCTCTCTTTTTACAGAATTCTAACGTCAACATGGCAGAGTCTAATTATATCAACAGAGTTATACTCCACTCCAAGTAAAGATGGCGTGGTCAGAGGAATGTCTGTGCTGATGCTTATTCTAGAACTATGGGAGAGGCAAGATGAGGGGATATGATGCCCATGTGAAGAGAGATTAGGGATGTCTCCTCAGTACAAAACCAAGCTATCTGTCAGGTTCTGTTTTCCATTCTCCACTAGAGTTGTATAAAATGACAATGTCATCATAGAAATCAAATCCATCCTTTTTAACTTTAGGAAGCACTAAAACCCTCTGGGAGAGTGCCTTCGCAAAGTATATTTCTGAGCAAAGAGACTCTCTTGGCTGTGGTAGAACGTTCATCAGCCTACACACTGAGGGCATCCTAGATACTTGAGCCCTTCAAAATCCTGCCTTGTGACTGAGTCAACAGAACCTTCTTTAGCACATTGCTTCTAATTCCTAGTGACATTCCAAGCCTGAGATCCAGTTTTGGCAAATTGAATGAACAGGACTATGCACTTTTCCATGGGACCATGTGGTTTTTGCTTTCTCCCACAATCTACAGTATTAGGGTCTTTTAGAGCCCTAATTAGGATTAGAGTCCACAGATTTGCTGACTTAAGTTTATTAAATGGGCAGCACATTTCTAATATTAGTAAGCTTTGATTTGGTGAATGGAGGGGAGCATGCATCCACACCCACTCTCTTGCCTCCCCAGAGGGGAGGCCCTGCTGGTCAGTCAATCATCCCTGGAGAGACATTGGATCTTAATAGCAACTCACCTTTGATACAGCAGAAATGTGAGGAGAAACTCCTGACATGATTTGGAAAGTTGTGTCCACCAGGTGCCCTGTAGCTTCCATGCAGGAGTGTAGGAACCACATTGAAAAGTTCACAAATGGGCATTTCTATGTTATTCTCATTAGTGAACACAGAACAAGGAAGAGCAAAAATGCTGCTGAGTCTCTCCTTGGCCACTTGCTATGTACAATTGTTGTTCCCTAGTGGAGCATCTTCAAAACAAGACCTTAAATTTAAGAAATAAAGAAAAACCACTATGGGTTGTGAACATCAGGGGCACTTGGGAAGGGTCAGAACAGACTTCACGGTCATTTCTACTTGTGGACAGCAATGAAAGCTCTATCAGTTGCCTGAGGACAGTTCCTAGTACCCAGAGCTTGGGTCTGTTTGAAGAAGCCAAGAATGGGAAAGCTTTCCCTATCAAATGTCCTGTATCCTCAGAGCCCAGAAAACAGGGTACAGCTTAAGAGTCCGGCAGATCCTTCAGGTAACAGGGTCAAGAAGAAACCTCCAGAGTCCGTTATGGCCTGAACCTGGATGTGAGGGCCTGCAGACCAGTCCCCTTCTGCATGTTTCCCAAAAGCTAGGCATGTAAGTTACTGAAGACTTGAACAGCAGGATCTTGAATATGTCCTTGAATCTATGGCCACTGGTGGAGAAATGGCCCAAACGTGTCTGGAATAGAGTCTGTAGATGGCCAGATAAAGGGAGTTTATCCAGCATTGATGATGACAATTGTTTGGTCAGCAAAGGGTTCCTGGAGAAAAAACGATTGCACAGAAAATAATGAGACTAACAAGAGTCAACTGCCTTACGCGAAGGGTGCATTCCAGGAAGCCGGGGTTCACTCACAAACCAGGAAGACACTCCTACTTCCCCAGTCCTCTCTCCCCATGTCTCCAGGAGCTGCATCTCCATCTTTTATCCACAGACAAGAAGGAGGATCGGTGGTTCACACTGTGACCGGGTCCATGTTAAGTG
The DNA here is from genome assembly GCA_907164525.1 of Lophiomys imhausi. Taxonomy (NCBI): domain Eukaryota; kingdom Metazoa; phylum Chordata; class Mammalia; order Rodentia; family Muridae; genus Lophiomys; species Lophiomys imhausi. Next base: position 10,654,176 of record CAJQZJ010032121.1, read on the forward strand.
GAAAGCCATTGCTCTGATGTGGAGAGAACCCCAAGTTGTTATTAGGAATGCACGTGTAGGTCCAGCTACACTCTTTAGCCTTAGGCAACTGACCCACTTCACTGGCTTCCTGTCCATCCCTCTACATTGAGGAGCAGAGATCGTTATGTGATCCCATGATCCGTGCATCAAGGCCAAGGCTCTGGGCTAAATCAGATGCTGAAATCATCTGTGGCCTTCATGTACTGAACAGCAGCATCACGGTACACCCCACTCTCGCCTGGCCATGCAGCCTCTGATGCCAGAAGGGCTGAAGCAGAAAACATGCCTGAAGTCCAAGAATGTGCAGCCCTGGCTGCATAAAAAGCTATGCTAATTCTTCATCCCTCCCATTTCCCACTGCTCAAGATCAGCTCGTGCTATGGAAAGACAAATGACAGTGGGAAAGAGTATTTGCAAACCACGTATCTGAGAACACACTAGGATCTGCAATAGGAAGAACTCTCAAAATTCAACAGCTTTAGAAAAGACAGCCTACTTAGGAAATGAACAAAAACATAAATGTCATTTTACCAAAGAGGATAAATAGGAGATAAATCACTGCATGAAATATGTTCATCATTGGTAGCCCTTAAAGAAATGCCAATAAATGTCAAACTGAGAAATTACTATGTACCAGTCATAATAGCTGTGATAAAAAAAACCAGTGGTGCCGGGCAGTGGTGGCGCACGCCTTTAATCCAAGCACTTGGGAGGCAGAGGCAGGCGGATCTTTGTGAGTTCGAGGCCAGCCTGGTCTACAAAGCGAGTCCAGGACAGCCAGAGATATTCAGAGAAACCCTGTCTCGAAAAACCAAAACAACAAAAAAAAAAAAAACCAGTGGCATTACCCAGTGCTGGTGGGGATGTGGACAAACCACGTCACGTTTATGTTTCTTTCAGGAATGTGAGATGACCGGGCCATGAAACATGATTTTTTTTCTTTTTGTTTATTTATTACTTCAATTTACATCTCCATCACAGTCCCCTCGCTCCACTCCTCCCACCCTCTCCCCCTTCTCCCACCTATCCTACTCTGTAGGGGTTAGACAAATTAGATTTAGAAAATATATAGGAGTTTCTGATACTGTCTCTTAATTCGGGGCCTGAAGAGCATTATCAGCATGAAGTAAGCAAAAACAGGAAAGACTTAATAGACTGAAAAACAAGGTTGAAGTCAGGAAAAACAGGAAAGACTCAATAGACTGAAAAACAAGTTTGAAGTCTGGAAAACAGGAAAGACTCAATAGACTTGAAGAAACAAAGTATCTGGCCTGACATTGTTTTCAGCTGCTAAGTGGGCGGAGCCCAAATTAAGCTGAAACAGAGTTCCTCTTATTTAAGGACAGTGCATGGAGCCCAGAAAGGTAAGAGGCCCCTGATGCTAGAGAGCTCCAAGAGTCCTGCTGAAAAAAGGGCTGGCCATTGATGGCCAGCTCTCTCCCTGAAGCAGAAAGAAGCTGGTGAGCAAAGAAAGCCTGAGCAAGACACCAAAAGGCCAAGGACTTGACCCTGTGGCTCAGCTTTTGCCTAGAGGGGTTTGATCTGTCCGAAGAGTGGCCTAAAAGAAACTGTGCCTGGCTTTAAGGACTGAGGCAGAGCAGCTGAGTTCCTGATTCAAAAGAAGTAAGTTGGCCTGCAGATGGCTGGGGTCTCCCACAGAGAAGAAAGCATGAAGCCTTATTTAAGGTGAGACTGTAATAACCAACTTACCCTAACGAACCTGCATCTGAGAGATCCAGAAAAAGGACTGCTAAGTGCGTTAAAGAATCTACAACAAAGACTGTGTTCCTGACGACTGAGGACCTGCCCCAGAGACTGTATCATTCTAAAAGGTTATAAAAGTAGTTGTTATAATTATCAATAGGTTTAGTGGATAGGTTAAAGGGGTTGTAGGAATTTATAAGATTAATAGTTAAGAAATTGTTGGTGTTTGTTATAAGTGAATTTAGTAATAAATAAATAAGAGTTAAATAAATAATAGTTTAAAAGTTCAGTTACACTACTCCTCCAGTGTGGGATGCCCTACATATCAGCCCCCTTCAGTTCAGCAGCTATATGAGGGCTAAGAGCTTCCTCTTGCACTGGGGGCCTACATGGCGGCTCCACTAGGGCAAAGTGTCCCACTAACAAGTAACAAAGCCTATGTTCCTATTCCCTTCAGTCTGTCAAACTAAGGTCTACCATATAACTTGGCAGTTGCCTCCTTGGTCCTCCCTCCCTGAAAACTGAAGAGCTGTGTGGCAGAACAAACTTGTCTGTGACTGCTCCTTGTGGCTCTACTCACAATTGCTAAAAACGGGAAATAGCCCAGTTGTTCTTCAGTGGATGAATCATTAAACAAGCTGTCAGGGTTCTTCAAAGGAATAAAACCTACAGAAAGAAACAAAGGAGAGGAAGGAGAGAGAGATAAGAAGAAGGACAGAGAGGGAGAGAGAGCTAAGAGGTGATGGCTTCCATATCTGATGGCCACAAAAGCAGGATCTGGTGATATGGTGCAGTCTGAAGTCAAAAGTCATAAAAGGACAATGGTTCAATTCAAACCTGAAGGCAGGAGCAGCCTGGTGTTTCGGCGGGGAGACCATCAGATGGAAAACATCTCACTTGGGAGACAGTGAGCATTTTTGTTCTTGTCAAGTCCTCCCCTGGCTGGACAAGATTCTCACACATTCTAAAAGGTACTGAGTTACCCAGTCTGTGTATTTAAGCGTCTGTTTCATTTCATCTGCACTAGTGTTTCTGCGTCTGAATATATGGGCACATGACAACCAGTCTAGTTGATAAACCACACCACTGAAAGTCACTTTGCAATGAAAAGGTAGGGGCGGGTGGGACACTGTCGCCATTTGGTAGAGCTTGGGTTATTCTCAAGTGAATTACACCTCACCTTAAAAAGTCACAGAAAGTTATGCTCTGTGGTGTGCTCATGTTTATATAACCTTCTCCCTTCTAGTACCTTCTAGTCCCTTCTACCTACCACTGTGATGCATTTCCAGTTAGGAGATTTTGAACCTTTTGAGAGTGGATGTGTAGTCTGTCTTCCAACCTTCTATCCTTCTCTCTGTCTCTTGAGTTCTGGGCATTGCAGATTCCAGCATGATTGATTTACATAAAATTAATACTTGGGGGAAATATCACATGGCCGTAGAATGGCTTAGTGGAGTTGCAAATGATGCTTGTGACAGAAGGGAATAGGTTAAGCCATAGAAGAGCAACCCGAGAAACAGCTACACTCCTAGCACTGTCCTCCAACTTGACCATCCTGGTAGTTATAAGAGCCTATTACACAAATGGTAAAATAGCCCAGAAATACAAACACACAGAGAGAGAGAGAGAGAGAGAGAGAGAGAGAGGAGAGAGAGAGAGAGATTGACACATAGACACACACACAGATATACACGAACACACATACACACACATAGACACAGACACACAGACACACACACACAGACATAAACACATACATATATACACGCACAGGAAAAATCTGAGAACTCAGAAGAGATTAATGGTTTCTGGTAAGGTCATTGTTCTAATTTTGATATCACACTAAGGTTTTGTATTCTGATACTACTGGGGAAAACTAGGTAAAGGGCATACAGCATGTTGTAATATTTACATGTGAATCTATAGGTATGTTAAAACAAAATGTTTAATTTAAAAATAAATCATTGGTAAGAAGAAAAAATCTGCAATTTCATCATTTGACTGGATTCAGTTTTCTTCCTTAAGAGCTTGGCCACTAAAAGCCAAAAAAAGAAAGACACCGGCAACCAGGGCCTCTGGTTGCTCAGCTATGGTCTATTTCCACTTCTAGTTCTACATCTCCTATCCACCGCTTCACTTCTCAGTAAATGTAGGCAGTTGCCTGGTGGACATTCCTTCTGAAAACACACTTTACATTGAAGATGTTCACGGTGGAAATCTTTATTTCCCTTCCACCATCTTTCTCTCAGTTCGCTGAGGCACCTTTCCCTTGGTTATCTGTCAGTGCACTCCCTTCTGCCTTGCTTCAGTTATCATTTCCTTTGCCAAATCCCCTTCCTTTGCTTCTAACTCCACCTACCTCTCTGGCCATGCACTTTGGACTCTGAGAGTCCTCCTTATGGACTGGGCTTCAGCTTATCCCTCCTTCCTTCCCACTGTGGGCAGCTATGCTACCACCATGTGCTGCCAGCCTGCCCCATGCATTCTAGCAATGCGTGATCTCATTACACTTCACTTTGTTTCCTCTTTAGACAGTAGGAATCATGTAAGGAGCTCTAAAAATATTGATGTCTTGACAGTCACCAAATTTTCTACTGTAATTGATCTCATGCGCAACCTGGGCATAGAGTATTTAATTAATACTCTTTGGATGATTTTCGTAAAATTTGAGAGCCATTGTTCAAAAGCTTCCAAAACCTATCTGTCTACCATTGCACTCCTAGTTCCAAAACAAAGTCTTATGTGTAGTCAACAGTAAATGTTTATCAGCACAATGATAGTGATTTATCACTATCTTCTTGGAAAACCTTGGGCTACAGAATCAATGAACCTCTCCACGTGCAAAGGCTGGAGAGAGGGTAGCTCATGATCCTTGGGGTACATCCAAGCCTTGTGGCAGTGGGCCCTGTTCCTCCCCCTTGTGCTTTGGTCTGAAAAACTGCACTCCAGGGGCAGAGGCCCAAGAGAGGTGGTTGGCTCACCCAACCTGTTCTTATTCCCTGAAGCATTGCAGACCCAATCTTCAGAGCCTGAGTTTGGCAAACTTAGATTTTTCCCTTTAGAGCTGGAGCCAGGGTGTCAGATTCGGTGAACTGCAAAGGAAGCCACATTCTAGAGATACCAGCACGCATGTCCCTAGCATGGCTGATGTCCTACTGCAGGCTGTGAGTACTAGATTTAGAACAAAAGTCTCATTGATGAGGACAACCAAGTCTCAAGTAATGGAGAAGCACTCCCGGCAACCTGTGGCTATGCCTGATACGCTCCAGCCAGGTGGTCTTACTGCCCCAACCCAGGGGGGAAATTTCCAAAATTGCATATAGGGAGGCATAAAATTAAATTAAATATTTTTCTTCATTGGAAGTGTTGGGATCTTTTGACATAGAATCCAAAATAGCAGAGAATCTAGGACCTAGAAATGTCATCAATGACCTCATCCTACATCTGAGGATACTTGGGTATAAGTAAAAAGAAAAAAAAAAGTGTTCAAAGTTCAGGGTCAAATGCCTAGCTGCTGGCAGATCAGGGAACAGAACTCATAATGACTGGGAGAACATTTTTTAAAAGGCATTTCAACATCTTGCGACAAATAACCACCGTGATGGGGTTAGTTCTCTCATATGAAGAGACATGAAGCACAGAGCTTGCCTCCTCCCACTCTCTCAGCCATGAGAACAACATAGTTTTAAAAATTGCTTTGAGAAATCACTCAGAGTTGGCAACAGCGCTTTGATTCTGAGACAGTTGTGTGACAATTGAGAGATCTATAAAATAATTTGTGTCAGGCTCATTTAGAATGTAAAATATGAGGTCAATGTGATCAAGTATGCCCTATTGCTTTAAACTTGATTCAAAAGCATCAGGAAAAATGTACCATCTTTAAGATACTTGTTTCTTGGTGCTGTCCACTAAACAGACCTGGAACAGTTAAAATCCCATAGCAGTAAGTATCAGTGATACTTCAATTAGTTTCTAAATTTCATTTTCCACCAGAATAACCAGGTGTCTTGAAGGTGGATGGTCTTGCTCTTGGTCAGGACTGTCCCTGTGAGCTGGAAGCACCTCTTTGGGAGGACAAGGAGGCCATCTTCATTCTGAAAAGTGACAGGGATGGGGAAGAGGCAGGCATGGAGAAGCTGCTCTGGGACAGCTGAAGAGTTCTGCCAGTTCCTATTTTTTTTTCTATAAGTTGTAATGGAGTCATGTAGAGAAAAGAGTAAATGAGTGTAAATTTCTATAAAAGGAAATGGTGAAATGGTCCTAAATCAGACCAAAGGGAATTGAAGAACTGCCATGTGTCAGACAGAGAGGCTGGAGATTTACCCTTCAGTAAGGGTCAGTCTGAGACAGGAGACTGTGCTACGCCTATCACAGCTCTCACAATGAAGGGAAGAAAAAAGTGGTGCTTGCATTTAGGAAAATATTATTTTGCTTCTGGTTTATTTTAATGTTTGATGAGGAATTTTTATTCTTTTAAACACTAGGGGTGAAGAGTTGGGTGGAAATTGAGGAGTCAAAGTCAGAGGGCAGAGATTAACTATGAGCACAGGGGCAACTACACAGGCAAAGCAGGAATTCTCAGTGTCCGCTGAGACACAGCATCGGCCTCACCCAGGAGCTGGGTACAAACTAAGTCACAGCTTTGCTCAGCGGAGGAGGGGAAGCCCTGCAGCTTGCAACATGATGACCTTCAAGATGATGCTAGTGTGGGCTAACTCTTGAGCAGGAGGTAGAAAAGGCAAAAACTCGGGTGATGCAGCTTAGAAAAGGAGCAAAACCTTGTCAGCAAGAGGGGAGAGGGGCAGGTAAGGGCTATTTCAGAGATTGAACAGGATCTATCTGATCACACCTGTCTTTTGAAAGGGAAGGCGTGGGAAGGGGGCTATGAAGTAGAGAACTTTTAACTCTTTCCCAAGACAAATACTAACTGAATATCTTCAATATACACTCTGATAAGAAACACACACACACACACACACATATACACACAAAGACCAGCTTGGCCTTTGTATAGCCCAATAGTTCTCAACCTTCCTACTGCTGAGACTCTTTAATATAGTTCCTTGTGTTGTGATGACCCCATAAAATTATTTTTGTTGCTAATTCATAACTGTAATTTTGCTACTGTTTTGAATTGTGATGCAAATAAATATCTGTGTTTTCTTGTGGTCTTAGGCAATCCCTGAGAGAAGGTCATTTGAGCCCCAAAGGGGTTGTGACCCACAAGTTGAGGACATTCTCTGGTATAGCCTAAAGCCTAAAAATCAAAACCTAACAAGCTAACAGGCAGGTAAACAATTAGGACAATACAGGCAGTGTGGTAAATGCCAGGGAGGGACTGAGGAGGCTCATGGGAATTTAGTTAAATGGGATGTACAAGAAAACCATGTCTAATGGCTGGAGGTGGTCCTTGCAGAGGAGTCTTGTTGGGAGGAGAGAGGAGCCACAGCCTAGAGATAGGGAAAAAAAGGACACAATAGTCTTCATACGTAGTCTCTGAGCCCGTAGGCCTTGTGAAAGGCTAGAACAATTAAACATGAGGCATTTCAGAATTTTAGGTACATGAGTTACCACATTCATGAAATGTACAGAGATGTCCCCTGAGCTGTACAAGCTACACCTTGGAAAGACATAGAATGTCTTCATAAAGATCCCCGATGCCTACTCCCCTGCTTCAGGAAATGTTCCATGATTGATTTGGAGTGGAACCAGGGTTCATGATTGCCCTGTTCTCCTTTGAACTTAATGCTGACTTGGTAAAGTGATCCTGCAGTTGAGGATGGAGATACAGGCTCCAGGTGGAACCACAGCCATTTCCTCATGCAGCCTCCCAGACCCAAGGCTCCAGCCTCCTGTCAACAGCACTTTTATTCTGGGATGTGGCCTTTTAAACACCATCTTTATATTGTTTTGCAAAGGAAGTGTTCAAAGTAAGGGCACCACTAACTCCTTGACCTCAGGGGAGCCACCATAAGCCAAGCTCTGCTTCCTTGGGTGTCTGGCATTCTCAGCTGCAATCCACATGGCACAGGGCCCAGAGTATGGCACTGGCAGTGCCTGTTTCCAGAATATACTGTAGCTTCAGGAGCTCACTACACACATGCACTCACGCACACACTCTGCAAGTAACAGAATTGTTTGATACTGTCTGGATCTGTCTTCCAATTGAAGAGACAATAATATGGGCAAAATCCTCAACAGCTTTTTCTTCTGTCTTCTAGGAGGTGCCACACCTACTGAGGCTCTCTGTGAAGCCCATTGGGTTTCCTAGTCAAGTCTCAGTGTCTAACGTTCATTATCATCTTCACAGCAGGAGCTAAGGTTGGCTTGCTAAGGGTAAACACAGCCCTGAATTCACTTAGGCACTCACATGGGGAGATGCTAGCTGTCAGAACATAATCACAGTGTATGGCACAAGCTGTATGGTCCTGTAGTACTCTTACCCACTGACCTTGAAACATAGTAGCTACCTCCCCCAGTAGCTCTCTCCTGGTGGACATTCCATGACTTCTATCCACTCCTCATTCAGTAACAGAGTTGGTTAAAGTACCCACTACCCCAGGAACATTGTGTCCCACCACTTGGGTCTAAAGAAGATTGATTCTGGCCATTGCTTCTTTCAGAAGTCATTTCTCTCACCCAAGGTGGCAGTATTGGAGTCCCATGAACCCTCAATAGAACCCTCTCAGGCCTCCAGACTTATGGTCATGGGTGGCCTGGCCCCACAAACTATGAGGAAGCAGGTAGTCATCCAACCCAGGCAGGCTAATGCCAAGCCCTGGGCCTAACCTGGCTGAAGACCTTCCCAGGCCTCTGTGGCTCTAGGCTGGAGCACAGCCTGCCCCAAACCACCTTGTAAACTCAGCAGCTGCAGCAAGCAATACATACCAGCAAGAACTGAGGGGAATCTTCTTTTCTTGCCACACTTCACATTCCTGACTCTATAGCCATGCCTTATACTATGTAAAAAGCAAACTCCAAGTGGGCATCTTTCCATGGTATGTCTAAGCAGAAAAAAACACCTGCCAGCTGGTAGCATAAGCAAACATTTGGGATGGGACTTAATATAATGAGAAATTACTTTTTGTGTCAAAGTACTGCAGTTTTAGATTTTATCCACATTGCCACATACTGTTCTATTTTCGTAATGTGAGCTTCGGAAGCATCTGATATTCTTGATTCAAATGGCTGTGCTTGGATCTTGGTCCTTGGGTTACCTTCTCCTCTAGGGTGGGACTCCTCTTACTATTTCCCTCCCCTCCTCTGGGCAGAATTGTTCCCCACACAGGTCTGAGGAGTCCCGAGGTGGGTGCCAAGACATGCTGTAGCTGCCCTAGATCAAGATGTTTTGCGTCTCTCGTGAGCCCCAGCTCTGATACCTATGGCGGCAGGATCAGCGGCAATTTAGATAAGTGGAAAATGCACAGCCCTGTAAGTGGAATGTGAAGACATATTTATTTGTTGTTTTGTGGACATTTTCCAGGATCACAAAGTAATTCAAAACTGAGCTCTATAATGGATGGTCATTAAATATCTGGCTATGGCTAGGTGCCCTCTGAAGCAAGAGTTGAATTCTAACAGGAATAAATTCTGACAGAGGACCAGTAGATCATCCGTCCTCAAACTCAGCACATCCTTGTCCAGGTCGTGTGTCTTGAAGAAAAGAGATTGCAGGGATGGGGGTGTGTATTGGTCCGGGTTCCCAGTTAAGGTTCAGATAAGATGCTGTTTCCCCAGAGGTTATGACCAGGTGTATAATGGTTTTCCCTCTGAAATTCATACTGAAATGTGTCTGAGGGAACCTAGGCTGGAGCAGAGTTCTGGGGTAGTTGACAGCCAGGCGCGGGCATATAAGCTACACTGAGACCTAGGGTTTTTGCTAGGTTTGCTGGCACCATCAACACAGGAAATGCTGGTTGAGTGGGAAAAACTCCACCAGCAGAGCATTCACTCTAGCTCCCCAACGAAGCAACCAGCTTTGTCCTGACAGCATTTAGCACTGGGCTGTAAGGTGAAAGAGGGTGGTAGGTCTACGTTTGAGGACTCTGAATAAAGCCTACTTCACAGAAAAACTTAACCTAAAGCCCTACCCAGAACACAATGGGATACAAATTACCTGAAAACCAAGCTCCAAGCGCAGGCCAAACACCACCATCCAGCTCCATCTTTTTTCAAAGTGGAGCTGAGAGGGGATTGAGAAAAGAAGGCTAGACCCAGGTCAGACCCCTGTCCAGCTTGCTCCACACCAGTGTGTACACAACGCCCCTGAGCTATTAGTGCCCCTGGGTGGGGGTGCACTGAGCTTTCACCACAATCAAAATCTAATGAGTTCCTACAGGCTCTGCCAAACCATGTAGGCATCTGGAAAGAATTGTGGGCTCAGCTGGGAACTATGCTTAAAATGACCTTTTCCTGTAACACGCTGCTTTCCAAAATGGCACATCATGGCAGTTTGAGTCTGATTTTAGGAGCTGATGTTTTCACAAATTCACACTGACTAGAAAGGAAGAGGAAAGAGAGGGTGTCAAGGAGCGCACTGTGCAGAGTACAGCCTGGTCCCATCAGCTGTCCCATCAGCAGGCAACAGAGATGCCACCCTTCCCTGGGAGAAGCCCTGCTCTGACATGGCTCCCAATGGGTGTCTATTTTTAGTCCTTGCCAATTGGCTTCATGTTTAATACACAAACACGATGTACTCCGGTGTTGCCGACTTTGGCTAAGAGAGACGGCTCATGTGTCCTTCCCCAGACTAGCAGCTGTACAGAGAGAGGCTAACATTCCTGAGGGATGGATGTGCAGAAAGAAAGCCCTACAGGAGGACAATAAATTCCTGAAAGGTCAGAAGATAGTGTCAAATAGGTTCTTCCTTTTCATAATGAATTGCCTGTTGATCCACCAAGATGGGCACTGGGGAATCTCAGGGATGATGACTAAACTATGTTCTCTGTTTGCTAGCCTATGGTATTTGGTAAGCTCAGTGCACTGAATTCATTTTGAACTGATATTCTCAACTTAGAGTTTTTTTCTTTTTACTTGGCTCCGTCAAAATGGAGAGGCATCCGTTCTCTTCTCTGGCTGTCAAGATTCTGCCTCACACGTGCATTGACCCGGTAGGCATTCACTTCTCCTTTCACAGTGATCCCAACAGTCACATTCTTGACTGGCTGCCTTTCTTGGTTCCCACAATGAGCACTGAGAAGTGCTGAAGGAAATGCATTGCATTTGCCATGGTGGCTGTGGATATTTGCTGAGACTCCCTGGATCCCAGACCTCATTTCCTGAGTACTTTAAATCTTCTTGCTCATTTTCCTTCTCTCTGGGGAGCATATCCCAAGTGCCTGGAGGGTGCTGATCTGTGCACTTCTCCATTGCCCAGGCAGTGTTACAGGCTCCCCTCTTTTCTGCCAGTTCTTATGAGTGAGGCATGGTTTTATATGCTGCCCTCGCAGCCCAGGCTGGGGCTGCATCCAATTCCTGCTGAGGATTCAGTCTGGGCCACAACAGAGCATGGTGCTTTTCTAGTGGGTTTCACTGGGTCAGTCTAGCTGTTACTCCTAAATTTTGTAATGAATTGAAAATTTTGTATTAATTTTATTCCTGTGTGAGCTTCCAGCAGTGACCTCTGACCTCAGGGTCAAGGTAGTGGGCTTGAATCTAAGAAGCAGTGGCAGCAGCTTTCATATTCTCTTCTGGTTTTCCTTAGTCCAAATAGACTCTCTTCTCTTCTACTCAATTAAATTAAAACAATAAGGGGATATCCAGAGTCATTTACTGGCACCAGGCTTGCTTGCAGGGCTTAGCTAAAAGCATTCCCCACTGTCAATGTGGGATCCCTCCTTCCCTCCCACCTCAGTGCTCTATTCTATAAACCAGACACTTGCCATTCCTATTTTCTCTCAGACTGAGTCTTTAACATTTTTCATGTGTAGTTGGCTAAGTTTACATCAATCATGAACTCCCTCGTGTTGAGCAGGCCTTAAGTTCGATTAGGCAGCTGTTGGTTACCCCCAAGATAAAAGTGCCACTATTGTATAAACTGTTGCAGACATCTTGCTGGTCCAGTCATTGTTGTTTGTGTTTCTGTCCATGGCTGGCAAGGTCATAAATCTGAGGGGAGAGCCTGCTACTGCTAGTTTCATAAACCAGTGTAATTTCTAACCATTTTCTAAATATCTATTCTTATACTCACAGATATGTGTAGCTCTCATCACTCATCGAAGAAACTTCTTTTTGCAATAGATGGAGACTGTTACAGAGATACACAACAGGTCAAAATTCAGAGAATAAGTGACTATTGGTTACCCAACCTCAGCTGATACATAAGCAATGCAATTCCTAAACTCAGGGAAATTCACAAAAGAGGGGGTGGAAAGATTTAAAGAACCAGAGGCCAAGAACACCTGTTGATTGTGTCTCTAGACATGACAGGAAAAATGTACCCATGAACTCTCATCAACATGGGTGCCTAAACAAGACCAGCATAACAACAACACCACCATTTGACATGCTAATGCAAACAGGGGAAATTCCACATGGCCTCAGCCCTACATCAAGAGCTGTAAGTGGTCAATGGCCCCTGAGAGAGGATCAGTTGCTTCCAGTGACAAACTCCTCCATAGGTTAAATGGTCAGTCTTGGTTGGATACATTCACAACAAACGGTTATATATACACGTGTGCAAATGTATTCACATATATGGATATATTGATGTGTATGTAGCCATAGTAATTAAAGAAGAATGAATGAGGTTGGGAGGGAGTGGGAATAGGAGATGGAGAGGGGAAAAGGAAAGGCAGAGATGATATAGACACAGTAAACATGAGTGAAATCCGTCCTCTCCCAAAATTTAAAAATTTTCACTTGTTTTCATTGCATTGTACAAGTCTGACTCACAAAAAGGCTCATTAAAAGGCATAAGCTAGGAAAGCCCTCTAGGGACCCTCCTCGTACGCCTCCTGTGCTATTCACATGGGTCTTAGGCTTTGATTGCTGTTAAGAGACACTGTGACCACAGCAACTCTTATAAAGGAAAACATTTCATCAGAGCTGGCTTATAGGTTCAGAGGTTTAGTCCATTATCATCACGGTGGGAAGCATCGAGGCATGGAGACAGACACAGTCCTGGAGAAGGAGTTGAGAGTTCAACATCTGGATCAGCAGGCAGTAGGAAAAGAACTGGAGTTATAGATGGTTGAGAGCCACCACGTGGGTAGGGGGTACCAAAATCTCTAGGCTACTCCATTACACGCTTTCTTTCTTTGTTCATGAGATAGTAAGAATATTGAGTAAATTCTTAATTGACTTGTCAGAAGAATGTTTATATTTACATAATAATAGAAGAGTACACTTTATTACGTGGAAACCTGTAAATTTTCATTCCAGAAAAAAAAAATCTTTTGGAGAATGTCACGAGGACATGGCAGCAGCAAGAATGAGCCTGGAGGTTAAACAGCTCACAGCCTCATGACATCTTACCTCCATGAGCTAGAATCATAGGTACTTGGACCCAACCAGCCTGCACGTGTCCAGTGGATAAAGCCCATGCAAGATGGAAAAGGAAAACTCAGAGTTGGCAGCTACGAAAAATAGAAGTGTTGATTTACTTATTTTGACTCCTATTCAAAAGCAACCACCACAAAAATAAATTCAGTTGGCAAAGATGGAGTGAGTGGGGAGGAGGGCTGAACTTGTGAAACGAAGATGTGATGAGCCATGTTTACTCGCAGGCCATCTGCAGGACTGTCCCAGCAAGGAGGGGATGCTGAGTGCCAAACTGATGTTGCGTGGGCGTAATTTTGACATTTGCAAACAGAGCTTCTCTCAGCAACGGAGAATAGTAACATATTGTTCTGGTTGAAATAAACCTTTCCCCTACTTTTTCCTTTGCAACTTGCTTAAGTTGACATGCTTGTTGTTTCCCCTACACTTGACAATGACATCTGGAGAACAGTCATTATGTTCTCAATATTTGATATAGAATTAATACTGAGTTAATTAAAAATTGTACTTTAGGCAGCTTTACTTATCTCCACTAACAATAGCCTGACTCACTCAGGGAGGAAAGAAGCAGACACTTGATGTATCACTGATACAGAAAAAATGAAGACAGGGAATTTAGGGGAGCCCAGGGGGACCCTCCACTCCCAATTCCCACCAATCTGCTATCAGCATTGTCCCCTCTTCATATGTCTCCCTTTCCTTTGTCCTCTCTGAACTCCATCCCTGTGGCTTTGTTTCTTGGAAGTATGGGTGCTGTTTGAGAAGGATGTCAGGAACATGTTTACCAGATCACCATGAGAAGACTTGTAGGAAGACCTGAGAAACAGATATCCCAGCATAGGGGCTGTGAACAGACAGGGACAGCCTCCTGAGGAGAAAGGACTCTAAGAAAAAAGTGATTGGTGGACTCAGGGTGAAATAAGTGGTTACAACCACCTTCGGAGAGAGTTGCTGTAAGGATTGTTGCTGGACACCATGATGAGAACTGACATTGCTGTCACCACCTTCCCTGAAGGACAGTAAGAAGACTGTGATGACAAATCTATTCTTTGCTAGTCATGCCTTAAAAATGCTATCGTAGCTATTGCTTCATTTGCTCTTTGAAGCATCTTGAGAAAGTAGACAGTTTTATGTCCATTTTAGACAGAAGACAAATAATAAAAGGGAAATGGTGAGTTTATCCAGCAGGCAAGTCAAAACTTGCCTACAGACTGTGTCTACATCCGTCTCAGCCACTGTCTGTAACTTGAGTTCTGATCATTACCTCATTGGCTTGTTGTGAAATAAGTAATTAAAACAATGCCTAGAACTTAATGGACTAATGCACCATGGGCTCTTATTATAATAGATTTGTTGAAAACTGTTAAAACTGGGCATAATTTAACTTGGGATAGGCTACTCCAAAAACAAGCTGCCAGTGCAAGTAGTGCTTACGTTAAGGTTAAAACCCAAGTTCTTCCCAGTATTCGTAGAGAGCTACAGGGAGATAGAAAATTTATATGGATTCTGGTCTTCCCATCTCAGTGATAATAAGTGCTTAAAAAGATGTCAGTGAAGTTAAAAGTCTGCTTTACAGTGGGCTATTGCTATTAGTAACTGAGAAAGGCTGGAGCGGACACATGCTGCTGGTAAATAACTGACACGATAAACTCAGATTCAGTTGCACAATGGAGCTATCTAAAGCAACAGGAAGTAATGGGAAAATCTCCACATTGTTATCGTGATGCCTGGGATATTGTTTGAAGTGAATGAAGCAAGATGGGCAAGAACGCAATACTCACTCAAGAGCAAGGCCAATAAACACATACATATATACGTTAGTAGAAAAATCAATACAAATATATTACAACAAGAGAAGTTAGAAAATACCAATGAAACCATGCAATTTGCAGCCAAATGGATGGAACTAGAGAAGCTCATCCTGAGTGAGCTAACCCAGACTGAGAAAGATGCACATGGCATCTATTCACTTATAATCGGCTTTTAGCCATATAATAAAGGATAACTATACTACACCCAATGCACCAAAGGGAACATGAACATAGACTTTGTTACCTGTCAATGAGACACTTTGCTCTAGTGGTGCTGCCTTGTAGGCCCCCAGTGTATGAGGAGGCTCTTGGCCCTCATATGACTGCTGAACTGGGGCAGGGGACTGTTATGTAGGGACACTCCACTCCAGAGGAGGATGGAAGGCATAGGGGGTAGACGGGGGAAGGGCAAGACTGGGGGGCTGGAAAGAGGACACTGTGGTGGAGATGTAACCTGAAGTAATAAATAAATATTTTAAAAAAATAAAATACTAACACGTGCTAGATGTAGAAATTCTCAAAGAATAGAGGTAGAGAAGAATGTGTTCGGCCTGACAGTGCAGGCCACCTGCTGTCCCTGTGAGGAGACTGGACAGGGTTGTTCCTACCACTCCATTCTTCCACCCAGTGCAGAATGCTCTGCAGTGGAATAAGGGAAGAAAAGAAAGAATAAACAGATTGGAAAGTAATAAATAGAAACCTTCCTGTTCTCATATGGTATAAATTTTCTCCAGAAAAACACCCTTTACAGTTCCTAAAAATACTTGTAGAACAACAAAAGACTTCATCATGGTTACAGTATACAAAATAAACATACATAGACTATAATTCTACGTCAAACACGTGGAAGTCAAATTTTAAATATGCCACCTTTTATAAATGCTCACAAGACAAACAATTAATCAGCAGACTATGCACAAAGTTTGTGGCTGAGAAGTTATAAAAAAAATTCCAAAGAAAGAAACACAAGAACTAATTAAATGGAGCCTTGCCCATTTCCTCAATTGGAAGATTCCTTGGAAGTAAAAATTCCAAATCCTAGCGATTTTGAGTTGTTGTGGTTGTAGACTTTTGAGGAAACTGCTATTGAAGAAGTCTGCAAGGCTGGATCATCTGGGCCACTCGTCTTCTTTGGTGTCTGATCTGTTTTCTGCTGAGGTTTCCATTGTCCAGTTGTCCCTGGATTCCTTGAATGGATGCTTTAAATCTCCTGGAAAGATAAGAACAGAGCCCTGCCCTAATCCTAACTCTGGGACAATTACCTTTTTTT